>CM028135.1:27880000-29080000 GCA_016271365.2 Neoceratodus forsteri
TACCTTAAAACCGATGCCAAGTATTTAATACATTACCCTCTCAAGATGAGAAGAAAAACAAGTGAATAAAAAGTAAATGAATAAAGTGGAATAGAATAAACAATGCCTTGTCTGTTTTTTTTTTTTTTTTAATAATTACCTTGTTCTGTGTAATTTGTGCTGAAAAGAAGGAAAGAAGGCACATCAGCAGGGCTCAAAATACAGCCTTTCCGGATTTCCGTGGAAAGGCATCTTTAGCCCTGGAAATGTATTTTTGCTGCCAGCATTTCCATCTGGAAATGTATTTGCTGCAGTGTGCAGAATTGGCCACTTGGCTGAAGGGGCAGTAGTGAGCCTCCGTAATGCACAGTGGGCATCTATCCTTTCAGTCCTGTGGCGCGTCATGCCTGAAGTGCGTGGGGAAGACTGTTAGATTGAGACTTCGCTGTATGTGGAAGCGGGTGGGGGAGGAGCTGCAAATAGGCATTCAGTAAGTGTGCGATCGTGTGATGGACTGAAGAGGATGGGAGTAGGGGCAGAGAGACTGCCAGGTAAAAAATTAATGGATGGGCATGTCATGTGCTGAAGGGGGGAGAAGAGAGAGCCCACTAACTGATTAGCGGTGTAGCGTGTCATGTGTTGAAGTGGGGGAGGGGGGAGAGAGAGCCTGCCAGCTGGTAACACAGATCTAGATGGAAAAACACTCTGTGTTTGGTGAGTGCCGTAGCGCATTATTAGCTGAATTGGGGGGGGGGGTGCAGGTTACTTGTCACACTGTTTATGCACTGAAGAGGAGGCTACAGAACAAAACAGTCGGGCACTTCAGGGATAGTAACGTGCAGGCTGTAAAAGGAGATCTGTAGAGAAATAAAGAAACCATGAGGGAGAAGGAGAGCATAGAAGCTTGGGAGAGGGCTCAGAGACCAGAAAAGCCTTGAAAAAATAAACAAAATGAAAAGTAGAGAAAAATTAGAATAGGTAAGAAAATGAAAGAAATTGATCTGTGAATAAGAAAGAAAGAATGGAAAAATGGCAACTATCATGTGATGATGAGTTAAAAGACAAGGAATACAGTGGGAAAGTAAAAATTAAAATGAATAAAGTAGTAAACACACACGTAAGTAGTGTTTAAATCCACTTTATTTCGCAATATTTATAAATTGTATAAGTGTTTAGGCGCCATAATGCAAACATAGTGTGTTGCAGGTTTGGCTCGATAGTGGACTTTTCACACGTTCTAACAGGGAAATGTGAACATGACCCAGGAAATGTAAACTGCCATTCTTGCATTTCCAGAGTAAATGTTGTAGCCTGACTGTTATTTCTAGCCCTGATCAGTGTAGTGTCCCTATACTTGTTTCTCTAGATTTTGAGTCCCCCAAACCTCCTCCCAGCCTTCATTAGTCCTCTTAGTCTGCTATCCCTATGTTAACCAACCCTCCCTCAAAATTGCAGCCTCTCCTAATGTTAGTGAACCTAGGAAGGTCTCCCATGTAGTCAGGAATTTATCTTTCTCTCTCTTAAGTACGTATGTCAGTCTATCCACTGTCAGTGCTCTCAGGGCAAGGGTTTTCCACTGCTCCGCTGAGGGAGTAGTCTTGGTTATCCACAGGTTTTGTATGCCCTGGCGAGCTACCACCAAAAGGGCCCTAATTCTTCTGTGATGGAAATTCCATTCTCCCTCCACTTGGGTCATTACCCCCAGTAGGAGTTGGCCTAGTGAAAATTATATTGGTTGACCTTCCATTTTAGTTATTTCAGCTGCGACTCCCTTCCAGTACTTTTGTATCCCCGGGCAGTGCCAATAATAATGCATTGGTGTTTCCAGGGCTGGCACTAGGATTTACTGGGCTCTGGTACAAGACTGTGAAGTGGGTCCGCCCCCGTCCCCGTAACTCTCAATAAGAGCGAAACATTTTTTTTTTTTTTTCAGTTAACACGAAGTTTAGCAGCAGAACTCACTCCTCTTTGCTCTGAGCGATCTCAGTTGAGACAAGTGACCTCTGGCAGTCAAGTCTCAGGACCGTTTTTCCTTCCCTTTTCCAGGACCTGCTGTCAGACCATGACCCCAGGCCAAGGCTAGTCTGCCAGTGTATGTCCCGCCGTCCCAGTGAATGAATTAATTAAACTTACCTCCTCCCGAGTCTTGCGAGTGGGCTCCCCAAATCTCTGGACCCGACCCCACACCTTCTCCTGGTTCCAACTTCCCGCCGATGGCCAAGCACGCTCAGTACTACTATTACTGCCAGAGTTGTTAGACTAGTGACTTTGTAATGTTTTACAATTTCAACAGTGAACTTGGTTGTAAAAAAAAAAAAAAAATTATTGACAGCAGTCAGAGCAAGATGAGACTCATAAAGTACATGTCCAAGAGAGCACAAGGCCGTGAGCACACAGGAGGCAGAGAGCAGGAACACTTCATTAAGCTTGCCATTTATCAGTACCCCCAAATAAATGTGACTGACCTGACAGCAGCAAACAAGCCAGAAATCCTCCATGGTTCCATGCCATGCCAGCAGCCAGGCATCCAGAAAGGCTTGATGGGCTCGATGGGGTCATTGGGCTAGGCGGCGGGGACAGGCGCAAACCGACGCAGAGTGATCATAGCGGGAACATCTAGGGGAGGAGGAGAACCAACAAGAGCGGTCGGGTCCATCAGTACTCAAGGAAGAGGAGCCAAGCAGGCAGTCCACATCCAGTGCAAGCAGGTACGGTTCACGAGCGTGCGTGGTGCGTCCCCGTGCTGCTTGATATTTTAATTTAATTGGAAGGGGGCTGGGGCAGAGATCATGGCAGGCAGGGGCAGGGCGGGTGCAGGCAGGATGCAGACTGGATTCCAGAGGTGAGTCTGAGTCAGTGACAAATAAGGAGGAGGGACAGCAAACCAACGAACACACTGCAGCACCGATTACCATTTAAAAATGGCAATTTTTGGTAGATGTGTCAGAGAGATCTCTGTGCCCCACCGAGCTCAGGGCCCTGGTGCAGTGGCATCCCTTGCACCCCGCCTGACGCCGGCCCAGAGTGTTCCCCTAGCACCACCACATTTCGTGCATGTGGGTGAGACCCGAGGATTAACTTTGCTTACCAGACTAAGTGGGTAATATAATCTATGCAAAAACTTAAATTGCATTTCCTTAAATTTATTACAAATTAGCAGGCCCATGTGGGACCTCAGTAATAAGTCCCAACTGGAGTCCGCTATTACGATACCTATGTCCTGTTCCCACCACATTTTGACTTTCTGGATTTCGCCCTTGAAGTGAGCTCTGTCGAGCTTTGCTGCCCTTCCTATTAGGCCTCTTTCTTGGTTTCTCGCCCTTAATATTTCCTTGTCCACTTGAGCTATATTCGAGAGACTTTCCCCTCTCCTATTTAAACTCCTCCAATAATTTTGTACTTGTAAATACCTATTTTTTTTTTTTGTAGGATTGTGTGTAGTTTGATGAAATTAAGAGCTTAAAACAAAACATTTACTCTGCTGGCAAGACCTAGGCACAGAAACTTTGGATTAAAGAGAGAAATTTATTTAAACATATTTTACCAGGTAAACAGAGACCAGAAGGCTTGTTAGTTGAAGCCACCATATCAGGCTCCTAACGGATTGCTGCTGTAGCAACTGGTACTCTCTGAATGAGTGATCCTTTATTTATTTTATTTTATTTATTGAATTTTGTTGACCGGGTAAGCCCACTGAGACTAGAAGTCTCTTTTTCACGGGCGACCCTGGGGTGTGGATACAGATGGTAACCAACTGAAACGGAACCAGATTAAGCTGTTGATGGTATTTCTAGTGAATTCTAGTGACATTTTCCCTACTCTTTTCAAGAAGTGCTGTGGAATCTTTAACATCCACCAGAATAGGTAGACGGGACCTCTGTTTAACGTCTCATCCGAAAGACTGCACCCCCCATGCTGCACTACAGTGTCAGTATTGGGATATTAACCCAAGTGCCTGGTGTGGGGATAGAACCCACAGCCTTCTGATCTCCTGGCCTCAAAGGCGAGTGTGCTACCTGCTGAGCCACTGACACTGATCCTGGATGCATCACTGTTACGTGGGACAGGAGGCATTGTAGGAAAAAGAAGAGCCATAAAAAATGTGAATATAGATTCCTGAGGGGCCATAAAACTAGCAGGCAAATCTTTAAGAAAAAAATCCTTGGCACAAACATGCAAACATGCCAGTAGATGAAGGCCTTATGGTCTATCTAGTCTGCTTGGTTGTGCAGGTACCCCTATGTAGTTACAAAGGAAACTGCCCCCCTCTTCCTGTTGCCCTTTCCTTTACCCTGTCCCACCTCCTCTGGAAGCTGTCCACCATTTTTAGGGATACTACTTCTTGGGCAGCTCATTCCATTTGTCCACCAACCTGTCTGTGAAAAAATATCTCCTTCTCCCTCCTGAATCTGCCCCTTCTGCCACCAGCTTTAGACTGAGCCCCCTAGTGGTCTTATTACTGCTAAGGCTGAAGAGGTCCTCAAGGCTTACCCTGTTAATAGCCTTAAGTGCTTGAAGGTCTCAGTCATGTCTCCCCCTCCATTCTTTTCACAAGAGAGTACATGTTAAGCTTCCGGAGCTTCTTCTCATAGGGTAACGCCTAACTGCCCCGGATCATACTGGTTGCCCTTCTGTGGACTGGCTCCAGAAAGTTGATAGATCCTGTTTTTTTTTTTTTTTTTTCCACCTTTAACTTTGTTTTTATTAGTTGTAGTAAAAAAAAAAAAACTTGCAGCATGCCATAACTGACACGTTACAGAAATTTAATGGTGCATAATACTTGCATTAGGCAACATGAAAGATGCAGTCAAGAGTTCAGCTCTACATTAGAGGACTAAATGTAGTTGTTACCTAATAATATACAATGACAAGAAAATATCCAGGGCTCTGACTGGTCAGTGTGTGCCTGAGACAGTGATGTTATTACACAATAATGGCACTGCATTGATTTTGTTGGATTGTTCTTTGGATGCCTCTTTCAGAAACAAAGATCTATTGCTACACTAAAAATCTACTAAAACCTTTTTTAAATATTATTTTTATTTTGTATAACGTTGAACCATTGTATAATTGCAATAAGGCACTCCAGGGTGTGTGTTATTGTGTAATAACGTCACTCCTGGGGTGGTGGAAGTACTCAGCTTCGCCTCGAGCTTCAACCCACCCCAGGAGTGACGTTATTACACGATAACACACACCTTGTCGTGCCTTGTTGCTTAAATATAGTACCTTTGCATTAGCCGGCCGCGCCATAGCCAACTAGACCTAGAAAAACTCAATCAGTTACTGTACTGTAAACTGTAGTGGCCTTAGTAAACTTGATTACATTAAACCGGCAAATTACATTGCCGACTTTCGGATGAGATGTTAAACCGAGGTCCCATCTGCGTGAATTGGTGATAGTTCAGGTGGATGTTAAAGATCCCATGGCACTTATCGAAAAGAGTAGGGGAATTTCCCCAGTGTCCTGGCCAAATTTCCCTCGTTCACTAAAAATACCACCAACAGCTTAATCTGGTTCAAGGTCAGTTGGCATTCATCTGTATCCCCCTACCCCGGGTCGTGCCTGAAAATAGGCAGGATTTGTCTAGTGCACTTACCCGGTCAACAAAAACTAACTAAATAAATAAATAAATAAATAAATAAAACGTAGTATGCAAAAACCTCTAGTAATCCCTCAGCCAAGCAGTTTTGTAGTTCAAATATATCTAGGGAGGTAGAATTAAGCATTTTTCAATTATACTGCGATAATTCAATATGACACCATTCTTACCAGCAGGGCTCCAGATAAGGTGTGTACTGGCCTATTTTATTCACTTCATTTTAGGAAATACTCTTCAGAAATTTTTTTTAATGAGTACCAGTACTCGCCCAACATTTGTAAATACTCCACACTCCAAAGAATAGTGCTTCATAACATAACTGGTGATTCAAAAGGAACAGTTTTTTGCCAGATTTACAGCACTTTATGCATCCCACTTTTGTTTTGCTCACTATGTTTTAAAACTGGTGAGTAAATTCCTACCTGCCAACTTTATTTGGAGCATTGTTGGCACCTGAAATTCTTATCTAGAAAAAAAAAAACTACGTTTTTTTAATAAATGTACTCCTCAGTCCACTCTAGCAAGACATTTGTATACATCTGAATTTCGTTTTACTCACCTCACTTTCAAAATGAGGAGTACAGGTACTCATCCCAAAAAATCTTTATCTAGAGCCCTGCTTACCAGAACCCTTTAAAACCTTTACCTTTACCCAGCAATAGGATACTGATAGGTCCGGGTACAGTGAAGTTTGTATGATCTAAGACCCCCACCTCTTCCTCCCTCTCTCTCCCTCACCCCCCAAAAAAAAAATTCTCCTTTTCCCCTGGTGTCCTGCCTTGGCAACATTTATTTGCCTTATGTTTAGTCTAGATGCAATGTTAACTATGATTTGGTACCACTCTGTAACATATACTGTTTCTCATCAATGCTGTTTACCGATTTGCTATTGTATGTAATACTTTCTGTTCAAATTGTACTGTCTGTCTCTGTATCGCTGACTTGGAACCTTTGTAAATGAGTCCCTGACTTGAAGGCAATTTTCCAAAATGTTCAAATAAATAAATAAACTGAATCAGCAAAGATTCCATTGCCAAAAAAAATTTAGAACATACGAATGCTGAACCACATTAGTGAGACTAAATTACAACCCATCTGGACAAAGTGGTTGTGCTAGAGAACCATGTGGTTGGTGCCATTTTAAATCCTCATCTGTCAACCAGCCACTTAATAATAATAATAATAATAATAATAATAATAGTAGTAGTAGTAGTAGTAGTAGTAGTAGTAGTAGTAGTAGTAGTAGTAGTAATAATAAAAAAAAAAAAACGGTGACAGGGCTATAGATGATGCACACTTTTTATTTAAAGTGAATTTCCAACTTACTGAATAACAGCTACCACTCCCATAGTGTGGTAGCTGCCCTCTGTGATAGTCATTCTATCTAGGATTGAAGAAGTTTTTTCAGCCCATATTCTTATTTCACTCGTAAATTAGCTTTTGAGTTGGGCTGTCCGATGCATTCACACAGCCACAGTCCTGCTGACATGCCCCCGCGCTCAAAGACATAATGACATGTGACCAGGGAGAGCACGGGGATGCGCCCCAATAAAATGAATGGGGCTCGATTTCTCATCCATTTAAGCTACCAAAAAAAAAAAAAAAAAAGTCACTGGGAGATTAATGAAGGGCACCGCTCGACTAACGTGACCCTTGTAAGTATTAGTGTTAGTATTATTTTCAGTCCCTTTAAGAGGTGTCATTCTGTATGTATTGTGTACTACTGTCGGAGGTTCCAAGGCAAAAGTTTGTTTAAGGCAGTAAGTTGCAAAACACACATGGTCTTCCCCTTCCATTTGCATTGGTAATCCCAATATGTTTATGTTTGCAGAGCAGATCTGGTTTTCCACATCTGGCGCTTGGGTTAATATCCCAGTACTGACACTGTAGTGCAGCATGAGAGGGGTGCTGCACTTCTGAGGTGCCGTCTTTCGGGTGAGATGTTAAACCGAGGTCCCATCTGCCTGGATTGGTGGTAGTTCAGGTGGATGTTAAAGATCTCATGGCACTTATTGAAAAGAGTTGGGGAATTTCCCCGGTGTCCTGGCCAAATTTCCCTCATTCACTAAAAATACCACCAACAGCTTAAGCCACTGGTCAACTAACTTTGGGTCACTTTTGTAACACTTAACAGAATAAAAGCTTATACTGAAGGCTCAGAAGGAGCCGAAACGAACCCGTTTGCACTGTATGACTGCATTAGAACCCACTGCCAAATTGTGCGGAGCCAAGCATAGTGACGCTTGCTGGCAGGCCAGGGAGCTTGCTCCTTCGAACAGGCTGTCTGCATTGTTGAGGTTTCATGGCGCATCTCGCACAACACCGAGGAGGAGGAGAGAGGAGGAAGAAAAGGAGAAAATGAGGGGTCAAACCCATCCCCGTCATGGCGTGATGGCATTCCCTGAACTGTTTATATCCCTGGCTGACGTCAGGAAATTAATAAACCTCTTCATTAACAAAAATAAAAATTGACTGTTTGCCTTTTAGACTGTCTGTCCATCCAGCTTTCCCTGCTCTGAATTAACAATTATCTGCTTCTGACTTTTTTTTCCAGCTCTATTAAACTATTAGGGATAAACTCCACTTTCCACTGTGATCTGGTTAACGTGCATTCCAGAAAGTATATGTAGACATACAGATGAACATACATCAGTAATTCATTAGTTTATCAAAGTATGTGCAAATTAAATGTATAAAATGGATTGAGTCAAACAAAAAAATCGAATATTAAAACTAGTCTCGTGACCATGCATTAATTTCAAATCACTGCATGATTTAAATGTTACTTTTTTTTGAAACTTTTAAAATCGTTTTACAAGCGCAGAAACACACCTAAGGATGTGTGGCAGTGACCTAAATTATCTCTCTCCCCAGCTGGTTGAAAGCATTCGACTGCACCTTGTGACTCTGCACTTCTTGGGGCATGCAGTAATTTGAAGGAGGCCTTATCCCCTGCAGTACCCCTTTGGCTATACTTTCCTCTATATGTGCCTTTGCTCCCCACTCCACCTATCCTGTTTCCTTGTGTTTTACTTGGTATACCTCCCTGTCCACTTCCGTCTTATTTTTTTCTACCTCCTGAATGCCACAGTTTTTTTTTTTTTCTTTTTTTTCCCCCTTTACCACCTTGGCCACTTAACACTGTCTTGCATTCTGTCATGCATTACTGCATGCTTATGTCAAGAAGGCCATGTCCACACTACACCACTAAAACCCTGTAACGGTTTCAGACCGTTACAGATGGTAAACGATAGTGTGTCCACACTGCCAGTGAACCGTCATGATAAGGTTCGGAACCATTACAGCCGGTCCACATTGTGGGTGATGGGTGACCGTTACGGTCGGTACCCTATCCCACAATGCAGTTCGTGCTGCACTGAGGGCAGTGCTGGGGCTACACGCTTCACGTGTCCACACTACAGCTTGTAATGTTACAGAGGCAGAACCGTGTTTGTAACCATTGTTGTAACCACCTCATAAGTGGTTTCAACAATGGTTACGAAAATGCATCCTGTAACGTTACAGGTGTAAACGCAAATTGTTGCGGTAACGGTTTGGACCCTCTGTAACGTTACAGAGGGGAGTTTTCAGTATAGTGTGGACAGGGCTGAAGAGACTGGAATCTGAATCCTTGCTGTGGCAGCAGGTTGTGGTATGTCATGTCTGTGTCCTAAGCAGAGGATTGGGACTTGTGATGTGGAATTAGCAGCATGAACAGTGGGAGTCTTGGGTGAAGAGGCTTTTTTTTTTTCTTATTAAAAATGTCTTCAGTAATTTGAAAAAAATGTAAGTTCAGAAATTGGGATTTTAGGCAGATTTTGTGTATCTTAAATTCTACTGATAACTAGCTGTGTTTATTTTTTTTTTTCTCCTGGAAACCAGAAAATACCATTTGAAAGGTGATATTTAAACTCCTAGAGTGCACCAGTTACAAAGTGTAGATATTGATATTTTGACAGCATTCATTAGTAAGACGACAGTCTCATATTGGGGGGGGGGGACACTTGGTTTAGCTGGGTTAAGTGAGGTGCTCTCACACTGCACTTCATGTTAAAGTATTTGAACTTGTGATTGTGAGACTGTAGCTGATATTTCTCTTGTGAGTTAAACTGTTGTTTGTGAAAGCAGATCTACCTTTTTTGTGTTTAAACTTCTCTTGTTTTACTTTTCTTTCAAAATTCCTATTACAACTGTTCCCTTTGCAGTATTTCCCCCAGAAAAAAAAATTGAAGGGACGGAGGCATTTGTCCAGTATCATGAGCAGATATGGAATTTGATGCCGGGTAAGGACCACTTGGCCCACCCAGTCTGCCCATTTTCCCTGCCTTTCTGGTCCTTGATCTCTGCCCCCCCCCTTCCTTGCTTCCCAACTAAGATTCCCTTGTGCCTATTCCATGCATTGCTTGAAGCCCACCACTATTTTGCCCCCCCCAACACCTCCCTGGAAGACTGTTCCAGGCATCCACTACTCTCTCAGTGAAGAAGTACTTCCTTGCATTTTTCTCCAACATTTCCCCTTCCAGCTTCGTTGCATGTCCGTTTTATTCTCGTGCATCTTTTCCTCTAAAAAAAAAAAAAAAATCCCTCCTGTACGTTATTCAACCCTTTGAGGTATTTATGGGTTTCTGTCATAACCCCCCCTTCCTCTCTTTCACAGTGTACATGTTGAGATCCTTCAGTCTCTCCTCATGGGGTTTCTGATGCAACCCCTGCACGACTTTAGTTGCCGTCCTCTGGACAGCCTCCACCCTGTCTGTTTCCTTCCTGAGATGTGGTCTCCAGAACTGGACAAAGTACTTTGGGGGGGGGAGCCGGGGGGGCCACCAGCAGTCTGTTCAGCGGCATTACCTTCTCACACTTTCAGGTGACAGTACCCCTCCCAATGCACCCAGTATCCCACTGGCCCTACCTACTGCCTTGTTGCACTGTCTCACCATCTGGAAGTATTTCTGTAGTGTACTTTTGTGCTGTTTGAGTTTTGTCCACATTTATTTATGTACATTTGTACTACCAGGTAAATTTGTACTACCAGAGTTCATAGGGCCCATTTCCAGCTGGGTAGGGGGCATCGAGGAGACATAATACAAGCAGTTACAATAAAGACAAGGGGGAAAGAAAGTCAAACGAGAAATGAGTCAAAACAAAATGTACAGGGTTACAATAAAGGAAGGGTGTGCAAATATCTACCTTGGAACGGTACAGAGGAGTTTACAAGCCCTGACGGGCACCGATGAGTCCATACTAATACAACAATAGATGTATCAAAAGATATGTACAGACTACACAAAAGCAGTTGAAAATAAGACCCAGAATGCTACCGGGGGACACAAGTACATTGCCCTTGGGGCAGAAGAACAAACTACACCACATAGTAAATTTCTACATATAGGAAGTAGCAACAAGCTACAAAACTAAAGGTATTTAATAGCACAAAGGTAGGAGCATGAACTCCAACCAATGTTAGGATAGCACCCAGGACCGGGCTAATGCACTAGGGACCCTGTACTCATAAGCTTTTCTCGCTAGTCTCTTTTCCTCTGTTCTTTCTCTCTGTGATAGGGATTTTAAAGTTCTTAAAAAGAATTGAGGTGAACTGCGGGGAAAAATTTAGCTTGAATACTATTCAGTCACGTGGCCATGAGTGGAAACTGACAGGAGGGAGGCTTAGAAGGGACGTGCGGAAGTATTATTTTACAGAAAAGGCGGTGAAGCCATGGAGCAGCCTGTCTGCCGAAATGTGTGCTAAAACTGTTGGTGGTTCAAGCACGGTTGGGATAGACTGAAAGGTATCGTGGTTGCTTGGGGCGGCAGAAACTGGGAGGGGAATGGGGGAAGATGGGTAGGTCTGAGATCCTGGAGGGACACTTGGTCCCAGGGCTGAATAGGGAACTCTGGCAGATTGGATGGATCGTTTGTCGTTTTTGTGCCCTCGTTGTTTGTTGCTACGTAAGAATTTATTTCTCACCTTGTGCATTTTAAATTGTTTGTTGGGTACATATATACAGAACTGGCAGCACCTTGTTCTCAAGCAGGCTCGGTACCACACAGACAAGAGTAGTAGGGTGTGGGGGCAGAAAATAGCACCCATATCTATTTGATACACTCAGTACAAGAGACGGTGTCAGGAGTTGCTCACTGCCTGCTCAGCAGGGTTGTTTTGTCAAAGCAATAACTTGGCAAATACTAGGTAGCAGTGGTGAAGTATTGTAGGCCCCCACGGCAGTATCTGGCAATGAGAGCCAGCTGCAGGTGTTGGGTGCACAGTGGGTTTGAGACTTGGTGGTGGTGGTTGTTTGGGGGGGGGGTATGAGACTGGTCTGTGGAATGCAGTATCACCATTTATATGATAGTGCTACCAGGTTGAAAAAGCTAATACCAAGCACTTCCCTGTCCTAAAAGTTCTCTGGATTCCTGATTTTAGCAAGGTGGGACTCCTGCAACCTTAAAATGTACGAAAGGGGGACCGACTGCATGGGGGTGTTGCATAAACATAGTGATGTAAAAAAGAAAAGCATGGTGGACACCCCACACACAAATGCTTTAGAGGATCCCTGCCCCTTGTTCAAGAAAGTGGCATGAACAGATGAAGGAAAACTGGCTTTTGAGGAATCTGCCATAGTTTTCTTTTCCTCTGTGGTTTGCTAATGTTATAGACGCATATATGCAGATTTGAAGCGCTGCTTCAGATCAGAACTTCTACTGTGTTGCATAACAGGGTCTCTGGGGAGGGGGCATGCTGGGAGTTTTACTAAGATTAGCAACTCAACATGGCATTAGCCAGCAAGGATGTCTTTATGTTAAAAGGACAATGTCAACCTCTTTTAGGTCTAAAAAGGGCTTTAAATAAGTCTATCTGACTTGACAAATAAAAAAAAAAAAAAAAAAGCACATTATACGTTGACTGTTTTTGGGTTTGTTCTGTATTTAGAATTTCACGCACCAAGATTGCCTCATTCTATGTAGGGCACCTACTTTTCAGGAGAGTCCTGCAAGGGCAATTGCAACAAAAGTTACCACATAAGTAAATTGTCAATGTGAAAATCTGCTTTTTAGGAAAGCAAGAGGGATTTTTTAAGGGTTGAAGTAAGGATTTTTGCATGCCAGAGCATGAAATAGTTCCTGGTTTCTGAGGCTATTCTCATCATCTGAACCTGTCTATTTAGTGTACTGTGACTGCAGTATGCTGATTTTTCAACTTCAGTTAACCTTTCAGGATGTGAGGAGTCATAGAAGTGGCTTATAGGGGAAACCTACTTTTGTCCATTCCTGCAGGAAGGGGCAGGGACACAAGCAGGTTCTGTAGATAGATGATTAGCACAGCTTGAACTCTCTTTCAGATGCCATTTGGGGAGAGGTGAAAGGAAACGGATGACTCAAGTCCGAAGATACTAATGCATGTTCCTACAAAGAGCAACGCATCTTTGTAACCCAAACTACACATTTAAAAGTACATCTCTAAAATGAGGGGAAGGCAAGGCAAAGTTTATTTTTCAAAGCGCCCAATCCCAGAAGCTCTGGGCGCTGTACAGCAGTAATGGCTAATTCTAAAACCACGGACATGTACATCTCTAAAATACTAATAATTAAGCCATATAATATAAAATAATTTAAAATACAATATAAGAGGCAGTTATACAAATAAATACTGTTAAACAGTGTCTGGGAAAGCTTGGATAAACAGGAGGGCCTTCAGGTGGGCCTTAAATACCTCAGCTGAGGGGGCCTCCCTTACAGATGATGGAAGCTAATTTCACAGGACAGGACCAGCGACACTAAAAGCTCTGTCACCAGTGGCCTTAAGCCTCTTCCTGGGAATCACAAAGAGGCCCCCAAAGGAGGAAAGGAGGGAGCAGGCCGAGACCGCAGGTGTTAGAAGGTCAGACAAGTACCCAAGGCCCAGCACATGTAGGGCCTAAAAGGTGAGCAAGCTCACCTTAAAGAGGATCCTCCACCTGACTGACAGCCAGTGCAGTTCTCGCAGCACCGGGGTGATGTGGCAGTAACTAGACTGCCCCATCAACAACCTGGCAGCTGCATTTTGCACTAGCTGCAGCCTGCGGAGGATACCTCCCGAGACCCCGAAGTAGAGCGCATTACAGTAATCCAGCCTAGACGTTACAAAAGCATGCACCAAAGTGGGGAGGTACATAGGCGGAACTAGGGACTTGATCCTGGCAATATTCCTAACATGGTAAAAGCTGGTCTGGACAACGGATGACACCTGAGCTCAAAATGTCAATTCGCTGTCAAAGGTTATGCCAAGATTGCGCACCCTAGAGGAGGCCTTCAATGATTCAGACCCCAGAAATAATCCAGTATCTGTGCCAGAGGAAGCACCGATTTGCCTCTCCTTGAAAATCGTAGAGCCTGGTTGTGTCCCTGGCCATTCCCTCCAGGAGCTGATGGAAGCAGAAAATCTGGCTTCCCTGTGAGCCTGTAATGGTGCAATAATTCATATTTGCTTCCTCTCTATTCTTTCTGTTGGTTTTTTCTTTGTTCTCTCTCTCCTTGCATTTTAAAACCAGCTCTGTCTATAGTGCCCCCTATTGTGTCATTATTGTTTCTCCAGCCAGTGACGACTTCGGTTGCAATCAGTCAGTGGCTTCGGAAGCTATTCCCGATACCTGCATTGGTTGCTATATTGATGAAAACGGAGCATCTTATCAATGAGCTCTATTTTTCATCAAAGTACCAGTCCACGCACGCAATAACAGTATCTGTAATCAGGAGCCACTGACTGATTGCAACCAGTGATTTCACTGGTTGGATCACCTGTAATGGCACTATAGGGGGGTTACATACAGAGCTGGTTTAAATGATCAAGAAGACAGAAGACAAAAAGAGGCCTATACAGAAAGCGGACGGGGGTAAGCAAATACGAAGTGAGTGCATCAGTGGTTCCCTTCATTTTTTTTTTTTTAAAGAACAAAATGATATTGCTTCATTTGCAGAAATTTGTAAAATGTTTTATCAAGAGGAGAAAATGTAGAAAGCCAATTGGGTTTTCCAAGGAAATGGGGGAGGCAGTGAGGGCCCCGAGAGAACCTTCAAAAAGTACAAAAAAGGCAGAGGGTGGAGGAGTGGGAAGAATGCTGTGGTAAATAAAGATGCAAAGGAGCTTTTCAGGAAACGCAGAAATGTAGAATTTGTCAGCATTTAAGTACTGCTTGATCCACTTAGTCTGCTAGTTTTTCCGTGCCTATACTGTCACCCCAGACCCTACCTGATCTCTGGCAACTCTCCCCCCCCCCTCCACACACTTTCCTGCCAAGATTCCTATGAAGGCAAAAGCAGTTACAGAATTGAGCATAGCTGAAGAAGTAAGTGAAGGGAGGGTACGAGGAGTTTTTCAGGTATATAAGAGGGGAAAAAGACAAAAGTATGATTATTTCTTTGTATTCACAAGGGAGACAGAGGGCCTCTGCCAGAGGGTGGCATAAAGGGGGATCCCTGAGACGAGGTATCAAGTATTTACCAGCGAAAGGGTTTGGAAGGGCTAGCAGCCCTAAAGATAAGGCCTCATGGCCAGATGGGATGCATCTGTGGGTGTGCTCAAGGAACTGGCAATGAAACTAACTGAACTGTTAGGGCTATTCATTAGCTCAGTTCAGACGGGGGTAGTTTCAGAAAACTGGAGGGTAGTGGACATAGTCCTGCTTCATAAGGGGATGAGGGGGACTAGGAGCAGCCAGGTAACTACAGAGCTGTCAGTCTTAACCTCCTCGTGGGTAAACTGATAGACACTAGTCAAAGAGGACTGCATGCACTTCTTGGATTGCAGTGGACTCCAGGATGGTAAACGGCATGGGTTTGTGGTAGGGAGGTCCTGTCAGACCAACCTAATAGAATTCTTTCACTGGGTAACAAGGGTAGTAGATCAAGACCATGCTGTGGATTTGCTGTACTTTGATTTCAGCAAGGCTTTTGGCTCGGTGGCCTGCAGAAGGTTGCTGAAGAAACTAGAGTATCTGGGTGCAGCAGAGGACATTGTTGGATGGGTGAGAAACTGGCTGGAAAGGAGACACTAGAGGGTCAGGGATAATGGAGTCAAATAAGGAGAGTGGGAGGTCACCAGTGGGGTGCCACGAGGGTTGGTCCTTGGTCCAGTCCTTTTCAACATGTTCATCAGTGACATGAGAGATGGAATCTAGGGCAAGATGTGCCTATTCACTGACTACACTTAAGCTCTTTGGCAGCACCAGTGGGGTGCCATGAGGACTGGCCCTTGGTCCACTCCTTTTCAGTATGTTAATTAGCGATTTGGGAGAAGGAATCATGGGCAACATGTCTCTCTTTGCAGATGGCACTAAGCTCTGTGGCAGGGTAGACAGTGAGGAGGCGGTTATGGAGATGCAAAGAGATTTTCAAAGGCCAGAGAGGTGGTCAGAGATTTGGCAATTGAAATGAAATGCCAAAAAGTGCAAGCTGATGCACATAGGGGAAAAAGAACCCCAGGACAGAGAGCACTGTATGGGTTGCTGGGGGGGTAAAGCTGGGCACAGACTCTGAGAAAAGAGACTTGGAGTCATCATCAATGACTCCCTAAAACAATCAGAACAGTGTAACAAGGCCTACAGTAAGGCATACCAGATGCTGGGAGGTATAGGAAGCGGTATTGATAGCAGGAGGAAGAAGGTATATTACTATCTCTTTATAGATCACTGGTGATGCCCCGCCTGAAGTACTATGCCTAGTTTAAGAGTCTTCACCCAAGGAAAGAATAAGGAAAGACTGTAGACAGTGCAGCGTGGGGTGACCCAAAGGAATCTGGACCAGCAGGGCAGATCTTACAAAGATCAGATCAAGGCACTGAAGATGTACTTGCTGGAGTACAGATGAGAGAGGGGGGAGGTATGATAGTCTTTCAAGTTCCTGAAAGCAATGGACAAGGTAAACTGCGAGGATATAGCAGAAGTAGTGCATCAAAACACGGGGGTAGGAGTGGAAGCTGATAAGAGGGAGGTTTAAAGAGCACCTTTCTCGGATTGTGAGTCCCTGCATAGTAGTTGTAAAAAAATTTCTTGAGCCTCCAAAAGAAGAGAAGGGATCATATTATGCCCCCAAGGGGCTAGCCGCTCAATCCCTTCCACTTCCTGATCACAGACGACGTCCCCGCGCATCCTTGTTCTATGTTGTAATTATAGGACTAGTGCAGGGACGTGCTCCATTCAAGCCTGTGGAGCGTGCTTTTAAAAGTTAACCTGACTTGAAGTACAAATCGGAGCCAGTATTTCAAGTGACAAGAGCCTTGTTACTTGAATACTGGCTCCAATTTGTACTACAAGTCAGGTTAACATCGAAAAAATAACTTTTAAAACCACGCTCCATAGGCTTGAAAGGAGCACGTCCCCACACTAGTCCTATAACTACATTACAGAACAAGGAAGTGCGGCTCCAATTTGTACTACAAGTCGGGTTAACAATGAAAAAGTGGAAGTGAAAGGCACTATCTAACCAGCAGGCCCCCCACTACACTCACACATACACACACTTCCTGATGTAGTCTTAGTATATTAAGAAACTAGGTGCTGTGGGACTTCAGTAGGTAATGCATACTGGTTGTAGCATTGAACTAATAGACAAGAGGGAAGCATGGCTCCTGTTGCATACGTCTCCAATTTCTTTTTAGAGATTTACCAGCGTGCCCCCATCCCTAGCCCAGACAAATAACTTTCTAACAAGTTAAAGATCTGGGGCTTTTAAATATCAAATCTGTTTTTTTTTTTTTTTCATTTAAAATACTCCAGGAGAGTGTAAATAATAAGGCTAGTGGTGGCAGGGTCTAAATATAAAAACATGCGTTCGCGTGGACAGCTTGACCACTGCAGTGACCTCGTCCTTGAGGTTAGGAATGCTTTAGGCTGGGCATTGGCCATGGTGGAGGTCAGCCAGGACCATGTATCACTTCCACAGTCTTGGGTCACTAACTTGGCACGTCTGGGACTACACTCCTTTTGAATAGTCCTTATTTTTGAATCTGCAGTATGAACTGCGGATCGTAAATAGAGGAATCTGATTGGCCAAGAGCTCTTTGAAGCCGGGATGATATCTAGCTACATAATCATGGCTTCAAAAAAGTTCCGGCCCCACCAGCCTCCTTGCTCTCTACCGTCTGAGAACTATTTTTTTCCAAAATGTACTCCTACACCACCCAAAAGCTCATTCATAAAATGTTTTAAAACCTGTTTGTTTTATTTATTTATTTTTTTTATAAAACTTCAAACTCTGTTCATAATAGCAATAACTCACTCCAGGGTGTGGTATATCATGGAATATCGTCACTTCTCGGGTGGTTGGATGCACTCGGCCTGCAGCCTCGTGCCCAACCACCCGAGGCGTGATGATATCCCATGATATAACACACCCTGTCGTGCCTTATTGCTTAATTATCATTCAGTCTTGTTGGAGTACAACATGGCAGCAATGTTTGTCTGTGTTTCTTATTTTGATGAAACCGCTTGTTACTCTTAACAGACTTGTTTGCTAGCAATATAAATTTGAGTTTCTTAGTATATCCACTGGATCTGTCTGTGGGGTCAAATTTAATGGTATTTTGCCCTGTTTTACAAACCAGTTTTCATGGTGGAATGCCATTTTCATCAGGCTGGTATTCCAGCTGGAGTACCACTCCACCATGACACGGCACAGGTATTTTGGCTAGGTGGTATACTGGACCCAAGGACAGAATACGAGCATTCTTTTGGTAGTCCCCCTCCTACACCAGAGTATTTTCTTAATTTCTAACCCTGTATCCTTATGTGGCAACTACTGCCTCTCTGGACAAAATGTTTTCATTATAACTACAAATGTAGTCATGTGTAGGTAAACAAATGAATTTTTAAATTTTGCTCCAGAATGCCCAGAAAACTCACTATTGACCCAAAAAAATGTATATATTTTTTTTCCACGCCTAGGATAACATTGCCTAAGACTGTCTGGTTCTATGATACATGGTACGTGGCAAAGTACTCACTACCCTGTATTATTTACCAAGAGCCAGAAAACTTGCTCTCTGCTGTATTTAGACTTCTTTTTCTCTTAACTGCTTTTTTTTTTTTTACCACTACTATTTTGGCATGTCTTACAGAATATTGAAACACTGGGTTTAAAGGCAGTTTTCATTTTCTATTTATTGAGTTTTTGTTAAACAGGAAAGGAGTGTTAGGCAATTCTGTCTATTTTCAGCCTCATCGGGGGTGGGGTGGGGGAATACAGATGTAAACTGATAGATTAAATCATATTAAACTGTTGGAGGTATTTTTAGTAAATTAGGGAAGTGTGGCCAGAACACCAAGGAAATGCCCTTGTTGTTTTCAGTTAAGTGCCATGGGATCTTTAAAGTCCATCTGAACATGCAGACAGATGAGACCTCGGTTTAACATTTCATCCGAAAGATGGCATCTCAGCATACCTTGTCCATTCCCTTCCTTGCTCATGTGCTGGGCAAGCTGCTTTTTCCTTCCGCCTCTCCTCTGGCTCTGGAGCCTACTCCCCTCTTCCCTTTGTTTCTTCCCCCCTTACTCCAAGCCTTTAGACACCTGCAAAGGCACATCCAAAGGCACCCCCCTCCCGAACCTTCCTACCTTTTTCTCACAGCTTCTCCACCACCACATTCCTGACTCCATAAATGAGGATGAACTGTGCTCTGGGCCCTGAATTATTCTCAACTGGTACGTAATTTGTTTGCACCATAGCTCATGTCACTCATTGTAGCAATATAAGAATCCTTGCACGGTTAATTTTAGTCAAAGCTAATTTCCATGCTGCTGTTAATTCATGCAGTACTTCTCACTTAATCACCTTGGTCGAACTGCTTATGTAGTTTGCATTTTGCACTTTGTATGTTTACAGTGCTCTTTATGTCTGTACTCCTATTCCCGTTCCCCAGGGTCGCACCCAGAAATGAGCCTCTGCTCAGCATGCCTTTTCCAGTAACCAAGTTTTAAATAAACAAATCAGTATTGCCGCCAGAAAAAATGAAAGGATGAGGGGAATTTGTTGAGAAACATAGGAAAATGTGTGCGACCCCCGTCTCTGTTCATTGATTTCTTACCCCAGGAACCCTTTAGGATTAGTAACACTAGCAGTTAGCTGGCTAGGTGCAACTGCTCCAGAGGTATACCTTTAAGAGAATTATAACGAGCTAGGGCATCAGCCAATCAAAACACGGGAGGGGAGTGTGCTGAGTGGGAGTGGCCTGAAGGGCTTCAGAATGTTTTCTCTGCTGACTGTACAACATTGCCCCGAGGTGCCTTTCAACTTTCCTTGTTGACAGCCTCCTATTCGCTTATCTTGGTAAAGTTTTCCTCAAACTTAAATTTTTTTGTGTCATTTTACGTTTTTTGTTAGCGGTTGTGTTTTTCTGCGCATCTGCATTATTTTTACGTTAGTTTTACCGCATCTGCTTAAATTATATTCGTTCTTTGCCGCAGATTCTTAATTTAGATGGTTCTTCACTTTTTTTATGCAATTCATGAAGGTATCGACAAATTTATGCGTTTTGTCTTATTTCTTACCTCAGACCTCATGGGTCCCTCCTGCGAGGCAACCGATGGTCTTTCAAATTTTTACAGTTGCTGTTGGGTTCTCTGAGGATTGGCAAGGTCAGAGATTCCCAGAACTACAGAAAAATGGACCTAAAAGTGTCAACTGTCACAGGACTGACTTCACAGCATTTACGGAAACCTGTGTCTCCTTGTTTGTGGTCCACGTCTATTGGTCTCTTTGCACAAAATTGGCAATAAAAGAACAAAAGAGACCTAGAAAAAATAAAGCTTCCAAAGGAGCTGATGAAGTTCCACCCAAAGTTAAAAATAAGTGATAAACTGTCGCGGGGGAGGGGCATGATCAAGCTGCTGATGAAGTGGCCAAAAGAAGGTACAAAAAACAGCCTGCTGCTCCTGGGAAACCTGTCAGTGAGACAACAGGGGGTTAAAACATAAAGAAAACAACAAAACGTATATACAGCCTGCGCAGGATCTCCCATCTGTGCAGGACATGGCCAAAGCATGGCACGTCTTTCAGACCCTGCAGAAGATTGAGTCTATGCTTACAGGGGCTAGTATGCACTCTTCCACGGTTCTCTTTTCCAGAGACTGTGAGGGTAATACAGATGGTATTGAATAATTTTATGATGCCCCTCACATGTATATGGAGGGCTTAGAACCTTATGTGCCCACTACCCTCCTTTTTGGAGCTTCCCCTGCTAACCAGGAGGATTCCCCCCTCTACCCCTATGGTTACAGGCTAGCGTCTTGGACCTCCATACTTAGGAGTCCATCCATGATGAGGATAAAGATTATAGGGCGATGAAGGTCTCCCACTCCCTAAAAGACTGGTCGTGCCCATCTATAATGAAAAAATATAATAAAAAATACTAGGAAACAGCTTCAAACCCCCACTTCCATGACAGGGGTTAACAAGTGGGCTGACATAAATAAATAAATAAGTAAATGCACCAGTTGCAAAGTACCTGTCTGTACATCACAGCCATGAGAGTATAATGCAGCAGGCAGCTTGCAAGAAAGCTGGGGTTCTCCTTATCCTCCTTACCCTCGGACAAGGACCCCAGAAAATGAGATTTAATAGCAAACTATAAGCAAGCACTGTGGAATTCTGTCCTGGCCATTACCCGCAAGAGATTGGGTACAATGATTATGGTACAGGAGCTGGTGGATATGGCAAAAACTGCCCTGGAAGCTATGTAGTACCAATTCCACATGGCAGATGACAAAGATCCAGAGCCATGGCCCATGCCATCTTTCTGAGGTGCTTGCCTGGCTTGGAACTAATGGTCTAACCCCAGTCACCCAGTCTAAGGCCATGGACTTTCCCTGTGATCAAATCATAATGTTAGTTTCTAGAACTGACTTCAACAAGGCCTCTTGGCTAAACCTAAGCCTACTACCCCGGGGAAATTCCACCATAGGGCTGTAGGGGCAGGTGTATATTCCCCAGGCCTTATATTCCCTACCCACTGACTTCTCTCAATACAGGGGTGCTTTCAGATGGTTGGGCAGAAGGGGCCAAAAAAGGGCCCCCTCTACCCAGCCAGCATCTTTGCAGTCTATCCCTAATGTTAACAGACCTCAAGTGTACCCCGGGTGTCTAAGCCTCTATCCCCAACATAGGTGTTACTGTTTGAGTTGGAGATACAAACCTTCTAGCTCTGTGAGTGGTGGAGAGTGTCCCAGTCCACGAAAAGGGACAGGGGCCTCTACTTCACGTACTTTCTGACACAAAAGAGAACTGGGGAGTGGCGACCTATCTTGCTGTTTAAAACCAAAATTTAAGATGGTCACTCTGTCACTAGTCATACAGTCCTTACTGCAGGGAGACTGGCTAGGCTCCCTGGATATAAAGGACCCCTTTTCTTCCATATACCCACAAGGAGGACTCTCGGGCAGTTTCTCAGGTTTAAACTCCCTGCGGGCTTGCTGCGGCCCTTTGTCTATCCTCTGCCCCTATAGTCTTTACAAAGTGCCCGGCAGTGGTAACAGCACACCTCAGGAAGCTGGGTGTCTCTAGCGACACCTATTTTGCCGATTGGCTCATAGTGCCAAAGTCTTCTTGTCAGGTCAAGGAGTCTCTTTCCCTTACAGGGCTTGCTCTGGAGTCTCTGGGTTCCCTGGTAAATCTAAAAGTCTTGCCTGGAATCCTCCCAGCTACTCACCTTCATATGGGCTCAGCTGGACACCCAGAAAGGATATGCCTTCCTTCCACAGGTGAGAAGTCAAACTTTTCCTCAGTAGCAGATTCTTTCGTCCAGGGACAACAGGATCAGCCTGCTGGCGCTTGACTGGGTTTGACTCATCACCCCCCCACTTGTACAGTATATGGTGCGATCCTGAGCAAATCCCTTAACTTAGACATTTCCTCAGGCTATGGGGACACATGGCTTCAATGCCTGCAGTGGTCCCAGGGTTCAGGTACAGGATGCGACACCTGCAAGCCTACCTTAGAGCTCACTGGTCTCAAAAACGAACAACTTTTCAAAGCCGATACCTGTGACGGAGCAGTTCCTTCAGACTCTTCTTTGGTGGAAGAACCCTGCAAATCTGGTAGCAGGGATTCCCTTCCAGTTTCCACGTCCCATAAAGGTGATCACCACAGGTGCCCCCCTCCTGGGGTGGGGAGCACATCTGGACAGTGCCTCAGTAAGTGGCACCTGGACTCTCGGAAGAGTCACAGTTACACATAAATCTTTTGGAACTCGGAGCAATCTTTCTAACTCTCAAAGTATTTGCTCCTGTCATAAAAGGACAGGCTGTACAAAGTCGAACAGACACCACTGCAGTGTTTTACACAAACAAGTAGGGTGGTACCAGATCAGGAATACTCAGTTCGGAGGCACTGAAGATCTGGTCTCTCGCCTTCTCCCTGGGAGTCAGCCTTTCTGCTATTCACCTCCCAGACAGGCACATACCCTGGCAGATGCTCTAAATCACATCAGTTAAGGCCAGAGCAAATGGACTCTGAACAAGCAAGTACTAGCACAGTGTTCAGGAAGGGGGGCACACCAGAAGTGGATCTCTTTGCCTCTCCCCTCAACTTCCAGCTTCCTCAGTACAGTCGCAGGCCCCCAGTCTGGGGAATGCTTCCCCTGGATGCCTTGATCCTGGACTGATTAGGGAGGTTCCTATATGCATTCTCTTCCCTGATACTCAGGGCATTGCAGAAACTCTAGCAGCCTGCATCAATAATTCTGGTGGCTCCGGATCGGCCCAGGCAAGACTGGTACCCTCTCCTTTCTCTTACTTATCCTGCAGCAGGCCCATTTGCCTGCCGACAACTCACTCTTTGCTGACCCTTCCTCAGACAGAAGTGCATTATCCAGACATACTCTCTTCACCTCAGGGCCTGGTTCTTGAGGAGTTAGTTTCCATCCTCTCAGTACTCTGAACTAACACAGAAAAAACTTATGCAGGGGTCAGTCCTCTTACAGCAGCAGACCCTCAGCTGCTGGATTACCTAGTACATCTGTAGGCATCAAGCTTGAAACCCTCTTCCCTCAAGCTATACCTGGCTGCAGTTTGGCCTATTTTTCAGTGAGAAAGAAGTCATTTTTTTCCCCACCCCATATTCAAACAGTTTGTCAAAGGCCTCGTGCACCTCCAGCCTCCAGTCAGGGAGCCGGTTCCTCCTTGGAGCCTGAATCTCTGCATTGCCAGGCTCATGGAACCACCCTTTGAGCCTATGGCCACTGCACATATCAAGTTTATGACCTGAAACTAGGTCTTCCTGGTGGCCATTACCTCTGCCAGGAGAATTTCGGAGGTACAAGACCTTGTGCACTGAGCCTAATTACATCATTCCTCACAATGATAAAATTGAGCTCTGGACAAATAGGAGGTTGCTGCCTAAGGTGGTTTCAGGGTTCCACTTAAAACCAGTCCATTAATCTACCTGTCTTCTTTACTGAGAAATCCACTCCTGGTGAGCAAAAGCTCCACAGCTTGGATGTCAAAAGAGCTCTCTTTTACTACCTAGAGCATACTAGGCAGTCCAGAGGCTTTTCCACTCAGTTGTTCCTCACCTACGGGGATGTAAGCAGAGGAAGACCAGCTACCAAGAGAGCTATTTCCCGTTGGCTGGTCTCTTGTATTAGATTCTGCTATGAAAAGGCTGGTCATCAACCTCCTGTGGGGCTCCGGGCCCACTCCACCAGGGGCACTGCAGCCTCTGTGGCAGCAGCAAGGGACATACCCCTTCTGGATGTCTGCAGAGCAGCTCCCTTGAAATCTATGCAGACCTTTGTGATGCACTACAGTTTAGATGCGCAGTCCAGATCTGACACCAAATTTGGCAGGGCAGTTCTGCAGGGTTTCTCTTTCCTAAGTCGGTTCTCTGCCCGCCTCCCACTTGGTACTGCTCGGTAGTTTGTTACTGATGCTAAAGGACTCCTGGGGTAAGAAGAAAAAATTACTCACCGCAGTAATCTTCTTTCTTCCAAGGGGTTCTTTAGCATCAGTAAGCTCCCACCCTTCCTCCCCGGTTCACCTGTCAGAAGAAGGGCTCTGTTCTCAGTTTTCTTACCAAATTAAGTTTTTATTAAAGGGCTTTCATGCTAAGATTATCATCTGTTTTCAGTTTTTAGACATTTACATGTGAGTTTTTTTTTTTTTTTTTTTTTTTAATCCTTTTGGTTCACTTTTCAGGGCATGTGCCCATTTTCTTCGAAAAAATTCTGAAGCCCTTTAGGCTGCGCTTACTCGGGACACTCCCCTCCTGTATTTTGATTGGCTGATGTCCTAGCTCATTATAAATCCGTTTTTATTTCTCTGAGTCCATATACTTTTTTTTCCCTGCATATTTCTTTGTATCCCTAGATCACATTTCCATTGCTGTTTTACTCAGCTGCTGTAATTGTAACAGTATCAGGATCCAGTGCCGTGCTTTAAACAGTGGGGGAAGGATTGGGGGTGTTACAAAAGGATAGGGGTTCAAAACCAAGGATGGGGGCACCCATATGCATAGATGCTTTGGGAAAGCCCTGCAGATAAATAAACCTGTTGAGCCACGAAAACAGCTTGCTTTCTGACTTTTTGTTTTGTTTTGTTACCTCTCTCCAGTTTAGCTCCTGTGAGATCATATCTGAGGCACTATGTGTGCAATGCAGGAAAAAAACACAAGCCTGGTATTCAGAACATTTGCGTGCAGAATGTGTTTGCTGAAGTAAATGTTACAACTTGTTTTGTTTATTTTTGGTTTGGTAGGGGTGCAGAAAACAGTGCCTGCCAAGATCTTTATGGGACACCACCATGATTACAAGAATTACACATTTTGGTAATGTACTTGGATATCTGAGTAGACTTTTTTTCCTGCCCTAATAATATTTAAAAAAATTGGCATCAGTAACCAAATTATTTATATATAATATATATGTTGAGACCATTCGACCACCCAAGGCGTCCGTTTATCGGATCATGACCGCACACCCTGTAGTGGGTTATCTATCTTATAAAATGGCTAAAAAATGTTGGGGAGTACTCATCTGGCAGAAGTGCATTTTATTTAAGTGATCTAGTGAATCCTGCCATGATTTTGATAGGTAAAAAGATAATAAAAAAAAAAATACCTGGTTGATCTTGCTATTTTTACATTGTTTGAGGTGTAGTGGCTTTGACTTTCGTCTTCCAGTGTAGTGTGACCGAGTGGTGTTCACTGTGGTTTTCTCTCTCGCGACCCGCAAAAGACTTGTCCAAGCAACATTCCTTCCCTTGCTTGACTACGAAAACATTATCTTTATCTCCTCCCCGACCTTGAGCCTATCTAAACTGGACGTACTCTATCACCGTGCTCTTCGCTTCATTACTAACTCTGCGTACAGGACCCACCACTGTGATCTTTATGCAGCAGTTGGGTGGACCTCTCTTGCCACCAGATGCCTCCTGCATGCTGGCATTTGGACCCTCAAATTACTACTCCACAAACTGCCTGTCTATTTGATGTCTCTCATACACATCTCGCATAGCGCCTACTCCCTAAGGAAATCCAACCTTATCCTACTAGATGTTCCCAGGACACGTACCACAGCTGGCCAAAGAGCTGTCTCATATGCCCTCCCAAACATTTGGAACCAACTACAAGCCACGCTGAAGCTAACCAGCATCGTATCAATTAACTCCTACAAAACACTAGCCATCTCTAAATTAAAAGACGCATGTAGGTGCTACTAGGCCCCCAACGCCAAGTCAACTTCCTAGGTACCAACTGGTCCTCTACTTATTAAGCTGAAATGTGTTGCATAATTTAGGGCAAGGTTAAAGCTGGAATGTACTGCATATATAGCATAAGGACTTCTATTGTGTATACCTCTTGTATTATATATTTTTTTTTCTTTGTTCTACATTTTATATTTCCTGTCTGTGTAATTGTGAACTGTATGCGTATGTGTCTCAGGACCTCCTTGTGAATGAGCTTGCTCAACAGAGTCTTTCCTGCAATAAACTTGAAAATGCTGGCTAAGGTTCACCTTGACAGATTTTATTCAAAAAGCATGTAAGGTGCATGATTTTAAGCTGAGGGTGGTGGTGGTGGTGGTGGTGGTGGTGGTGGTGGTGGTGGTTAAAATAAAAAAAAAAGCCACTGAGTGAGTGTACAGGGAGGAGTGCGAGTCAGTGGCTTCAGAAGAGTACGTGCAAGTGTGAGCCACCTGCTCATGCTTGCATCTACCCTTCTGAAGCAGCTGACTCGCTCATGCTCCTCACTGTACACTTGGGGACTCTTACTTTGGGGGGAGAAGAAACTAAACTCTGCTTAAGATCATGCACCTTATGCGATTGTGAACAAAACTTCATCATTATAAACCTTTGGCAGCATTTTCTTACCACAGTCACACTGCACTGGAAGATGAAAGTCGGTCATTACACCTCAAACCATGTAAAAATGGCAGGATCAAATCTGGTAACTGTTACAGCTGAGTAGAATGATTTTACTTCGTTATGGTTGTGGCAGCCTGTGTGTCAGGTGTGGAGTGATCTCGCTGCTAGTGAGAAGGTTCTGAGGGATGGAAAGAAGTGCAGGCGTGCAGTCTTGTGGAATAAATCATGGCCATGTGATGTATTTTTATCAAATCAGGGAATCAGATTACCCTTATCCTTTGGAATCCTGCCAGTATGTAAGATTTAGAGAACCTGTTTTATAACAAGGAATCGTCTGTAGTTACAAGTACAGTGCAGTCGGTGCCACAGGGAAGTTGTAGCTTAATGTAAATCAGCCTGCCACCTCCAAAACACACACACACACACACACACTTTATTACAGTTGCATCATTGTCTTTGTGCCGAAGCCTTATCAAGGTTTAGTAATGATCAGTAATCATTGTTGTATTGCCCTAGGGCCTGTCTGTTGCCTGAAAAGAAAAGGTTAAAATGCATGTTACCTTCAACATCTATAAGACTTTTTTTCTTTTTAACAAAAAAAGGAAACAGTCAGTCATGCTGCTAGAATGAGTGGGCAGCAGTATAAAAATCCTGGAGTTATTCTGGGAGGGCATTCACTGAGAAGCGGAAAGAACCACCTTCTGATCAAGAAGTAACTGTTGAAGAATAAAATGATAAAGCAACAGTGGTGCTGAGGAGTTGCATTATGTTAGGACTGGGTGGGATTTGGCAGGGTTTATTTCCTTGGGGAGATGCACTTTCTTTCCAGTTAATCCTTCTCGTCGAAGTTTATTTTGGAACACTGCTGATCAAAATGCTGGCTCTGTTTCAGAAGTATTACTACCACAAACACTATCTGGTAAGTGATGTGCTGCTGATATTGCAAGTAAAAGATCAGATTACTGATACTGTACTGTAGCTGTCATAGGGCTCCGTTTTTGACTGTATATTGTGCACATACGGGTGAGGGTTCGGTGTGCTGTACTGGGAAGCATTTTTGTATTGTACTCTGTAGGAGGACTGAATTTCTTATTTCTTCAGTTTCTCTTTAATATGCTTTGAGCATTTCTCTGCTCAAAAAACATCATAAGGGTTGAAGATTCCAAGGGTCCTGGATCTTTTGACATTTTGTGTGTGTTTTGCTTGTTTTTTGTTTGGGGGGGGGGGGGTACAGTAATTGCAGGAACTTGAACCTGAAAAATTTCTGCCTGTTCAAAATCTGAGAGATTTGAGTGCAGATACAGTTATAACATTTTTCTACAACAGTACAGAATATGCATGAACAAAGTACCTGGACATCTTTAATTCTAGTGTGATAGTGTTTCCAGAACCAATGAATCGTCCCAGATACTGGCCTTGGAGTACAGTTAGCAATCAATAAGAGAAACGGTATTTAAATAGTAGTGTTTCATTTTGGGAGGCTGGCAGAGCGAGAGAGAGAGAGAGAGAAAATTATGTTTTGCAGCTGCTAGTCAGCAGGGATAGTGGCTGGGAAAATCCACTGTCGCCACAGACTTTTAAAGTCTGTTTTATCTCACTGGTAATTCTGGCCACTGAAGAGGACCACCTTCAGCCTTCTGCCTGTACATTCTCCTAGCCCACAGAGTCTCGCTGACCACTATTCCCCCTAAAGCTCTGGATGACCTGCATTACACTAGAATGGGCATCCCTGGACTTGCCCACGCCCCAGGTTGCAGTCCACCTACTGTGCCACGACGGTTCATCCCCGAGCATCTGGTCACCTAGGCAGAGGTCTTTCCGGAGCATATTGGGGTTTAGTCGAAAGTTGGCCAGTTGTGGCTGCGGGAGGCAGATAGTGTGTCATCTGCCCAGTAGTGTCCTTTCCCTCCTGTACCCTTAGAGGAGCCCACTGCAGTGATTGTTGTAGACACACTGTCTGTGCTTGCACATACAGCCTGCAGGTGTCAGCCACTCCTGCTGTCTGGTCCCTAGATGTACTCAAACCCAGCCTCCACTGAGTGTAAGTAATGTACAGAGACCCATATCCCCCCCGACTTGGCATACACAGTCTGCTTCCCCTGGCCGTTGCTTCAAATCTGACTTGTTCCCGAACCCAGGTTGTTGGCATTGCAAGTGGTAGTGCTACCGCTGAGCCAGCAGACTGGCCCCCACAGACTTTGACACAGGTCTAACTAGTGTGCTTCTCCAGTACAAACTAGCAGGCTTAGTGAAAAATATTTTACTAGCTTGATAAAAAAAGATCTACTGGCCATTGGGTAGTGGACAGATGCCAATTTAGATGACTATGTGCCCTGAATTCTCAGGAAAGGGAAGCGTTGCAGCTTTCCCGGTTAATAATAGCTTCCCCCCAAAGTCTTACAGTACACTTGCCTGTCAGCTCTAGCCATAGTACGCTACCAAAACAATTAAGTTGAAAAGCCTCCTCCGATTTACCATACTACAGACCCATCAGGTCATTATCAGTCTTTGTTCCTGAATTCTCAAACTGCACCCGTCTTAACCTACGCACATCACAGCCCTCTCTCCCTGACCTCTTACTGCCAATCTTCCTGCTCGGGCAGCACGTTACACTGCAACACACTCCACATACCAAAACAAGCAGGCTGCAGACTCATGTCAGCAGACATGCTGACGCAGTCACTTGCTCTTCTTCACCTTAATCTTGACAAATGCTTGCTTTCTCGCACCACAAAAATCTACCAAAATCACTGAGGTGGAGATATGGCATAAATGGAATATGTTACTTCATACTGGAAATATTGCCGATGTTTGTTAGAGTGCTGATTGACCCGATGACCCTGATGGCTTCGCCACTCGTGATATCATCGGGTCACTCAACACATGAACAAAAAAATATTGGCAATATTTCCAGTAGGGGGTAGCAGATATTGTATATATTTTAACTTATCGTTTATTTAGGTCTGCAATTAACAATATGGAATATGTCCAAAAGGGTTTTACAGGTACAAAGCCATGAGTGTATAACTATATTAGTCAGCAGACCTATTTTCCCTGAAATTATACCCCCTGCATGAATATAGTTTACTTTTTTATCCCTGTGTCTGTCTCCCCCCCCCCACCAAAACTACTTCTATATGTAGCCCCCTATTGTGCAGTCAGTAAGAGGCTCCTAATCCTGATTCCATGACTTGCATGGGCTGCTTCATCAATGAAAATAGAGCAGCTCCTCTGTGCTCATGTTTCGTGGATCCGGCAGTCCACACAAGTACTGTCATCTGGGTCAGATCAAAGACTAATTGCAACTAATGCTGTCAGTAGTTGGAGCACTAATGTTTCACATTAGGCAGGTGCTGCATAGAGTTGTTTTTTTCTCTTTGCTCTATGCCACCTTCATTACTCTCCAGAGCTCCCATGGCACTCTCTGAACCAGACACACCATACCACCTGTGCACTTCATAGAGAACCCTGGCTTACCGTCACGGTGGGTACGGAAGTACCCCAAGCTTCTTGTATAGTCTGGAGGTGCCTCCAGGAGTGGAGAGGACACTGATGTACTGGAATCCATCATCTGCCATGCTGGGTCCCATTTTCCTTGTTCTAACCCCAGGAATCCCTCAGTATGCTCACTAATGCAATTAGCCCCCCTGTGTTGAACTGCCAAGGAGAGAAATGGAATGTATGCTAATGATGGAACATTCATTGGCTCGTGCTAATTTCAAACTGCTCCCCCCCAAGTAACTGCCACGCTTCAAGGAGCTCAGATCTATTTCTCTACCTGCCAGTTAGGATGCCTCTGAGAGCTCTCCTCAACTTTTGACTGCTGGTTAGTTTTTTCTCGGAGTATCGTTTAATTTTAATTTTCTTTACAAATAACTGCTCCTTCAGTGATAATTTTAGAGTTTTGGTTAGTTTTGAGTTTTTTTTTTTTTCACGATTCCTCTTCAGTTTCTGGAAACCGTGATCTTTGACTAAAGCATTTAGTGGGTTTTACTAAAAGTACTTGTATTTGTGTTGATTCAGGGGACCTTGGTCCTGTTTTTTTGTTTTTTTTACTTTTGTTGTTGTTTTACTTAAATTTTAGGTTCTTTTTTTTTCTTCAGGAACCATTCGTTTCTCGGTTCCCAGCAGTGTGGTAGCAGAGTGTTTGAAATTTCTGTCAGTATTTGTTTTTAGTGCCTGACACTGTCAGATAGTCCTCAAAAAAATAAATAAATAAATAAATAAAATAAAAATTAAAAAAAAAAAAAAGAGGACAGGGCCCACTGGGTTTTTAAAAATTGTTTATCCTGTGGCCAGATCCTTGCCAAAGTAGATAGGCATGAACTGTGTTTTATTTGTCTGGGTACCAGTCATATATTTTCAAATTGTGAGATCTGTAAAACGTTCTGGGCTAAAAAGTTACAGCTCATGGCTACTGCTGCATCTCCCTCTCAAACGACTGAGGAATCCACCTCCTCAAAAAAAGATGTTCTTTCAAAAAACGGTAACTCTAAGGAACTGGCTGATAAGGCCACTGAAAAGGCAGACTCCTCTAAGTCTAAAAGGCCATCGGCACCAGTTGCGGAACTGATTCCAGTCAAACATAAACACAAAGAGAAACGTACCACTGCATCTCCTGCTGAAAAGGCAAAGAAGCTCTCTGTGGCACAACCGACCATGCCCTCTGCTGAGGACATTGCCAAGGCTCTCCAAACGTTGCAGACTCTTCAGGCTGTCGGTAACCTAGCTCCTCTGCCAGTTCCTCCAGTGTCACAGCCGGCTTCTACCACTGTTCCAGTGGCTGCCTCGACCTTGGAAACCCAATACTCTCACAGGGAGGAGGAAGAGGATATTGGGGAACCCATAGAACCTGAGGTTTCCCCAGGGCAAGACTTCGGTTCCCCTCCCAGGGGACTGGAGGATTTTTCCTTGCTCAGTGCTTTTGTGAGGCAATTGGTAGACACCCTCAACCTGTCTCTGTAGGAGATAGAAGAGGAGGAGGAGGAGGAAGCAGACTTCTCAACATGATAGGGCTTACCCCTACAAAAAATTGATGCTACCCATTCACAAGTCCCTGAAAAAAGCTATATTGAAAGTACTTCAAACACCCACCTCAGTCACAGCAGTCGACAGAAAGGTGGATAAGAAATATTAGCTTGACAGAAGCAGTGCTAAATTTCTTTTCAAGCACCCTGACCACGAGGGTGTGGTTCAAGCAAGTGCCTGTGACAAGAAACATAGAAACATAGAAGTTGATGGCAGATGAGGACTGCAAGGTCCATCCAGTCTGCCCATTTCTTTTTCTATGGGCTGACTGGATGGGCCTTACAAGACTAGGGTACCCCTGGCATCTCACCCTCCTGACAAGGAGTCAAGAAAACTGGATGTAGTGGGGAAGAAGGGCTACATGGGGACATTCCTGCTAGTCAGGCAAGCCAACTATATGGCCTACGCAGCCCAGTATCATAAGGTCCTGTGGTCCACTGTGTTGGCACTAGCGGACAAGGTGACTGGAGAAGTGGGTATTGATTTGGCTGAGACAACCTGGGCAGCCACAGATGGAACCAGATATCAGTTCCACATGGCTGTTGATGCCAACGACACAGCAGCCAGACTTCTGGCTCTGGCTGTGTCCATGAGGAGGTTTGCCTGGTTGAAAACTACAAACCTGATGCGGGATACCCAGACAAAGGCCATGGACTTCCTCTGTGAAAACAATTCACTTTTTGGGGGTAAGACTGAGGCCTATATGAAAAGACTGGAGGAATACAAAACCACTTGTAGGAGTAGTACTACAAGGGAAAGGCCTTCCACATCCTACAGAGTCCATGCTAGGGGAGGCAGGGGTAAGGGGTCCTACTGCACACCCAGGCCCTGCCAGACTACCAACAACCCAGGGGTTATTTTAGAGGTAGGGATAGAAGAGCTATGAGGAGGGCTGGGCCAGCAGCCCAGGCCCTGGCCCAGCCAGCCAAAGCAACCCCACTGCCAGTAGGTGACAGGCTAGCTCATTACTTCCAAGAGTGGGTTGCCATCACCACAGACAAGTGGGTCTTGGAAGTATTGCGCCAAGGCCTGTCATTAAGTTTCAAAAAACCTCCCCAAGCTGAGAAACAGAATATTTTCCCAAGCATCACCAGCAGACAAGGTGTTGCTGGAGACAAGGGTCAGAAACCTGCTACTCTTGAAAGCAGTGGAGCCTGTTCCTCTATCACAGAGGGGAAAAGGCTTCTACTCAAGAAACTACCTGACCCAAAAGAAAAATGGGGACTGGCGGCGGCGGCCCATCCTGTGTATCGGACTGCTTAACAAGCACATAATCAAGCCAAAATTCAAAATGGTCATTCTGGCCATGATTATCCTTTCCCTGCAGCAAGGAGACTGGCTAGCCTCTTTGGACTTCAAGGATGCTCACTTCCACATCCCAATCCATCCGAGTCAGAGTATATATATGTCTGCAGGAGTGTATCGTGTGACTTGTCTACGTATGTAAAAGAGAAAACTGCAGTAAAATAGTTGTACAGATACCTTTTTCATTCCATTGTTGATCACCCCTTTTCTCTTGTCTTGTAAAATGCCCCTTGTTTCCCTCACTTTGAATCTGCTTTAACATTGTTTAGATTTTAAATAATTGGTTGGCATCATTAAATTAAATGGAACATTTAGTAAGCAGCGTCCCCTCAGTAGTTGTCCATGGATAAAGTCTTTAAAATGAGGCATTAGGGCCGGCCCGCTGGTGCAGTGGTACCGCTGCTGTTTGCGATGCTGACGATACAGGTTCGGGAACGAGCCCAGGGAGTCGGAAGGATGGCCAGGGGGAGAAGGCTGAGTGTCCCCAGGACCACTCGCCTTCTCCAGGGAGGGAAGGGGGCTGTGGTTCAGCGTTTTGCTGATCCCAGGTGGATGCCTGAGGTATAGCGCAAGCGCCCCGCTGTTGCGGGGAACCAGCATGGCGGATACATCGGGTGGCACCCTTGATGTCTGGGGCACATGCCAGGAAGTGGGAGAGACAGATCTCCAGGCACCAGGTAGACTGAGCACCTGGTGCAGACCCCGAAGCTCCCGCCTGCCTATTCTGCAAGCAGACCTGACGCAGACATAGAAATTCGGGGTGTCTGGGCCCCACCACTTTGCTGCCTGGAGGGCAGATCCATTGCTACATGGGGGTCAAGCACAGGTACAGGTAAGGCGAAGGAAGCTGGGGCAGACACCATAGGCGTCTCCTGAAGATGCAGTGCTTGGGGACCGGAGGATGAAAAAATAGAAAGTTTAAAAAAAAAAAAGAGGCATTAACCTTACCCATAACTGGCAGTAGTCCTGTGACATCCCTGACTGAGCCTCCTTGCCCTATGTTGTTTAATATGCTGATGAATTTGGGGGGGGGGGGCAGTGAATCATGGGTTCTGTGGAGATGGTAGCTCAATCTTGCTTTGTCTAGCAGACAGAGGGAGCACTGGTGGAGGAGGAGTCTCAGTAGGTGGGCCCTGTAGGAATTGGGAGTGAGCAGTCGACATCATCCCTGAACTGGCATGTTTCCTGTTTCATCTCTCCCCCAAGTCATGCTTTCCTTCCAGCATCGGATGTCTGCAGCATATCCCTCTCTACATACAAATAAACAAATAAGCCAGCAGAAGAAGGCCATTTGGTCTAACTTGTCTGCTCAGACAGGGTGCACAGCATGAGCTACTGTCCCTGCCCCCCCTCCCTCCTCCCACACCTCCAATCCTCCCTACCCATGATCCTTACCCCCCTATGCTTATCCCAGCCTCTGTTAAAGCTGCCCACTGTCTTCAACGAGATGACCTCTTCCGGCACCGCCTTCCAAGTGTCCACCACCCTCTCTGTGAAGTACTTCCTGACCTCCCTCCTAAACCTCCCACCCTCCAGCTTAAGATGGTGCCCCCTCATGTTATGGTTGGCACTAAGTTTAAAGAGACTCTCCTTATCCACCTAATTTATCACTTTCAAGTACTTGAAGGTCCCGATCATGTTCTCTCTCTCCTGTCTTCCAGGGAGTACATGTTCAGTGCCCTTAACCTCTCCTCATATGCCTTACCCTGCTGACCCGCTGTCATCTTTGTAACCCCCCTCTGGACCTTCTTCAGCAGGTTAATGTCCTTTTTGAGGTGTGAGCACCATTGCTGAACCCCATACTCTAGATGAGGCCTTACCAGTGACCTGTACAAGGGCAGTGTAACCTCCTCTCTCCTACTACTGATCCCCCTAGATATGCATCCCAGCATCTTGTTTGCCTTTGCTGCTGCTTTCTTGCACTGCTTGGAGTGCTTCAGGTCACTAGTGATCATCACTCCCAGGTCGTCTTTCTCCTCTGATGGCAGATATTCGGACTCCACCCAGGTAGTACTCTGTCCTGGGATTCTTGGCTCCAATATGCATAACTTTGCATTTCTTGGCATTGATGCCAAGCTGCCAGATCCTGGATCACCTTCCTAGCTTTTCCAGATCATCCTGTAGGTCCTGTATACCTTCAGCTGTGTTCACTCTCCCGCAGAGCTTGGTGTCATCCGTGAATAGGCACATTTTACCCTTAATGCCATCCCCAGTGTCATTGATGAAGACACTGAACAGCAGTGGCCCCAGCACCGAGCTCTGTGGGACCCCACTGGTTACCTTTCTGGTGCTAGATAACTCTTCCCCCCCCCCACCCTCTGGATTCTATTCCTCAGCCAGTTTTCCACCCATCTGGCCATCTTTTCCCCAACCCAAGATCCACCAACTTCCTGATCAACCTTTTGTGGGGCACAGAGTCAAAGGCCTTGCTGAAATCAAGGTAGAGGATGTCTACTGCTTGGTCTTTTGTCTTCTGTCTTGGTGACAGTCAAAGAAGTTAGTCAGATTCGTTTTACATGACTCCCCACCCCTCCCCATGAAACCCATGCTGCTTCGCATCCTGGAGACCTATATTCTACCAGCCTTTCCTTTAGTATGGTTTCCCTGAGCTTGCCCACAGTGGAGGTCAGACCGACTGGTCTGTAATTCCCTGGGTCATCCTTGGGATTGCCTTTGTGGACGGGTACATGTGCTGTTCTGCAGTACCATGCCCGACTCTAGTGAAGTATTAAATAGGTCTGCCAGTGGCCCTGCCAGTTCCTTTAGTACCCTGTCTGGGCCTGGTGATTTGCCCACCTTCAATGCCAGCAGCCCTCCCTCTCTGTATCCTCCTCTATCACTACATCTGTGTACTCCTCCCCCCTGGCTGCTCTTTTCCCTCCTGAAGGCACTGGTCTGTCCTTCTCCCTGGTGAAGACAGAACAGAAGTATTCATTTAGTATCTCTGCTTTTCCCCCATTATCCTCCACCCGCTCCTCCCCTTTCTTAAGCCTAACGATCCTTTCCTTCTTGTCCCTTTTCTCACTTATATAGCAAAAGAAAGTCTTCTCCACCTTATTTCCTTCAGCTGTCTTCAGCTTCTTCTGTGCCTTTGCTTCCCAGACTTCCTTACTTGCCTTACTAGCCAATCTTAAGTAATTTTCCCTATCCACCTCTCTCTTGGTCTTCCTGAATTCTCTGTAAGCCAGCCTCTTTTTCCCTTACTGTCTGGGCAACCCTAGAATTGAACCAGCTAGGCGCTTTGGCCCTTGTATTATGTAACTGGAAGTCCTTGTGACTCGGACGAACAGGAATAATAAAATAAAGAATTGCAACATAGGATATACTTCAATTGGCGGCTTTTTTTTTTTTGTAACCAAAAAACCAAAAGCTTGACTTGGTAGTGAGAGACTTGGGTGTGTGTCTCATGACTGATTCCATGGGGAGGTCACCTGTTGACTCCACATCCACACCCCCAAGCAAAAAGATGTGTGAGCACAGGCAATGCCAAGGAGGTGGGAGGGCTTGTATAGGGAGAAAATCTGGATTCTTGGAGTTATCAAAGTAGGAGAAGGAGGGCTGTAGCAGTATGGAAGCTGGCTCACTAGAGATGAAATGTAGTACTCCCTCGCTATAACAAATGCCTCTGGGTCTATCCTATTAGTTCGGTATAGTGAGGGTTCGTAATAATGAGAAAATGTATCCAGCAGGAAAAAGGTAGCATGTATTTTCACCTTCTGATCCTCAGCTGCGGGATACATCTCTTCTGCAGTGCTCCTGGACAGTGGGCAAGAAATGTTCCTACAGTGTGTCAGTTAGGGACCAGGGAACAGTGTCGGGCAAGAGCAGGACGTGAAAAGGAGAGGCTCGGAGAACAGCTCTGCTGTGTGTACTGTATGCAGAATTTCCTTTCAGAGCAGGACTTGAAATGATACTTTTCAGGGGCTAGGGTGAAGTACAGACCACAAGAGCTGTCTAGGAATAAGGAAGGGCTGATAGAACAGCTCTGCTGCAGCATCATCTTTGTGTTGCATGAGACACTTGGGCAGTTAGGGATTTTTTTCCTTTTCCTTCGGGAATAAGTACAGCTCTATGAGTCTGTCGAGAGCAGGACGTGAAAAGAAAAGGCAGTCAGAATAACTGTGCTGTGCAGACCACAGGATACTAAATACTTTCGGGGAAAGAAGCCACGCAGGGAGCTGTCTAGGAATAAGAAATGGCTGTCGGAAGGAGACTGCAGTGATCGTGCCCATTGTTTTCTGTTTAACCATTTAACATTCATTAACGGTCGTTAATGGATTAAGCGGAAAACAATGGGAGCCATCACAGCTATCCGCTGTAGCCATGATTCATATATAATAAGATTTGTTATAACGAGGTTGTACTGTAATGGAGGGAAAGCTGCCCCAACACACATTGGACTCTAGGTATTTTCATATGTAATCAACGTTTAGAAATGGCGTCCAGGGATGGAAATGGGGGCTACCTGAACGAACTCCATTCCAGAAGTGAAATTAAGTCTGATTCAGTTCCAGGAGCAAAGTGGGGAATGACTGCTCCTGTGTAAAGTGTAGCTCACTAAAGGTATAAAACTGACTTAAAAATGCAACATGTGATCAGCCACGTCCCCCAGACACCTGTGAGGTATGTTCAGTCCTACATCAAAGATGGTGGGTTCCCCAAGTGACTCTTCTCCATTTTCAACACTGAAGACCCCTAAGGATTTAACAACCAAAGCTTTATCCGTCCCCTTATTATATGACTGGGTTTGCTGCTGTACGTTTTTTATCTAGGTAAAATTTATTTTATACAGGCAGTGATATCTAGGACTAATAATCCTGTTTACAGAATCCATCCTGTGTGAAATTAGCAGTCATTACAGTAGTTACACATTACAAATCCACATAATAGTAAATATACTGTCACTTGAACATTAAAAGTATTCACATATCTCATCAAAAGGAAAAATACAGTTTTAACCAATTACTTTATACAACTAGCCCTTCTTTTTATTTCATTTCATCTCATCATATTTCGTACCACAGCTTTCTTGCTTTCAGAGCATTTTAACACCATATTTATTGACCTTGAAATCAAAATAACAGTTGGAGAGAGCAAAGTGTGACTGGGTGTTCCATATTCGGCATGTAATATAGCTTTCCCTAAAAGTGTGTGTGTGTGTGTGTGTGTGTGTGTGTGTGTATTATAATTTTTTTTTTTTTTACCACAAGTGGGAGGCATAGAAAGAAAATCCATGAAAGATCCTCGCTGTCTGTGGCCAGAAAATAATTGTGAGTCAGTCTGTACTTTTTCAAACACTATTTTAAACTTGATCCAGCAAAGGTTTTATACCCTTATTAGTACAGCAAATGAATCATACCAAGATAATAATACTCGCATAAGACAAGTGGTTCCTGAGATGGGGGAGTATTTTCTTCATATGGAATGGTTGCCATTTAATTATTTTAGCATTCATTTACAGATTTAGAGCAAAACATAGGATACATGCAGAGGGGAAAAAAAACTTGATACTCTAGTGAGCAATTACTGCAAATGAGGAGAATAATAGTTACAGTAAACGTAGCTACCCTTTGAATCTGTATTTTTTTTTTCTGCTGCTGTTCCAGTAGATAAACCCACTCCCCTTTAAGGGGATTGTCCCCAGCAGTGTTTCAGGCAGTAATGGACTTCTCGGGCTTGATGGCTGCTTGTGAGGTGAGTACAGAGGTGGTGGTGATGACGGCCTATAACAGTGCCGTTTCACTAGCCCTTGACTGTTGCATCTCTCCATGTACAATTCAAGTCTTTTTTGCTAGAGACCGCTATGGTTTGACAAGCAGCTCCAGGTGATGAAGACCAATGGTAGGAGGTAGGTTAGAGCGTAGTTGGTGGAGATCTAGGACTGAGGAGGATAGACTGGCTTTGAGAACTCACTACAGTGAGTATAAAAGGGAAATCTTCCATAAGAAGGTAGAATTCCTGCCCTAGGAGATTGCTGCAGGAAGGAACAGACTGGCTCAGCTCTTCTGGACAGTCGATTAGGCTTATTCATCCTGCCTGTCTCCAGCAAATTAGAGCTTTGTCAGATGCTAGATGCAGAGAGTTCACTCTGTTCTTCTCTGACAGTGTGTCCTCAATTTGGTCCGGGATCTCCCCAGTGGGGTGGGTGAGTCCCTGTAGTATAGGGCTGGTCATCAGCAGGACAACTCCTCCTGCTTGGAGTGAGTTTTTGCCAATAGGGGTGGAAGAGGTGAGGGAGGTAATTTCAAAGCTGCAACCAACATGCTGTGAACTGGACGCGGGCCCAACATGTCCCTTAGTGGGCTGTGTGGATTCCATTAGTCTGGTGTTCTCTGAGATTATCTGGTGTTCGCTCTCGGAGGGGGTATTCCCTAGCGCCTTATAAGAGGCGTTGGGAAGCCCCATCTGAAGAAACCATCTCTTGACCTGGACTGCTTAGCGAACTATAGACTCATCTCAAACCTTCAATTTCTTGGCACGGCTATTGAGAAAAGCATGGCTTCAAAGTTTGAGACCTCGGGGTGAGGTATAGAGGCGAATGGTCAGTTCTCATTCTACTTGATCTCTCTTCAGCATTTGACACTGTGGACCATGGGGTGCTGTTGGATTGCCTTACGGAGTTCTGTGGACTCACCAGTACTATCCTCAAATGGTTTCTATCCTTTCTCACGAATAGGATGCAGAGGGTTTTTGTGGGGAGTTTCTCTTCTAGCCTGAAGCTCCTATCATGTGGAATTCCTCCGGGCTCAATTCTCTCACCTGTTGCTGTTCCACCTTTTTAAAGAGGCACTTTGGGTTTTTAAATTCCTCAAGGTCGCTGGCCACTGATTTAGATTTGTATAATTATTTATTATTTAAGTATCTAATTTGTTTTATTTGGTTTAGGCAGATTGGTTTGTTATTTTATATCCATTTTTTATGTGCAGTAATTTGATTTTTTTGGACAGCACTCTGAGCCTTCAGGAATGGGCATTTGAAAAATAAAGGTACTTATTGCTTCTCTCTGTTTCCACGCATTTTGGCTGTCACCTGACCTTTGTAGGCAAATGACCAAACCTTTAGCTAAACATTAAAAACAGATCCTTTTTGTATCGGTAGATACTGCTTCCCTTCAGAATCCATCATTAGCACTCCTGTTGGGCACCTTTGTACAGGTAAAACGTATCTTTCTGATCCAGTAGAATAGCTAAAGTTCTGCACTGTGTTTTTAAATTAGAATGATATTTTAGGCTGTCCTATGAGATTCAGAGCTGGTACCAAAGGAAATTCGTAGAACCAAGATGTTGCACAAAAACTGGAGAAAGACCATTTGCTGTATATGCTCCAAAGCATGTAAATGATCTACTTTCCTTTGTAAAAATAACACATTCCCTTCAGTGTTTAAAATATGAGCTTTGTTAGTAATTGTCTAGAGTACTGTAAATGTTTTTTTTAATATGTATATAATTTTTTTTTTGCTCATGCCCCCCTTCGTCTCCGCAGCTCACTGGGGACTGTCGTGACGGGGGTGGGGGGGCATGAATCCCAGGCGTGGTCCTCTGCCCCATCCTATCTCAGTTTACCCCCTGGGTTGGGAAGCAGGGGGGGAGACTTCCCCTCACTTGCTCCATGTGTCGGGCCTCTGACTGACCCGGGTCTGTGCCACACCCTCCGCCAGCCTCGTAATCAGGCGAGCCACGGGGCCATTTTTCCTTTTTCTCCTGGTACCCCTGAAAATGTAGGGGGTCCGTGGAGGAGGCGCATACTGAAACGTGACACCTCTATTAACCCCAGCCAACGTCCTCCCCTGCCACGTAGCACCCCACACTGCACCTCCATCTGTGTGCACCCAGGTGGCGGCATGCAGCGGGAGTGGCATCCATCCCGCCCTGGAGGAGAGTGCTCCTAGGGTACTCAATCCCCCCTTCCCCGACTGACTCTCCAGCTCCCTGGGCTCATTTTTGAACCCGGGTCACCAGCGCCGCAAGTGGTAGCACTACCGCTGCATCAACAGGTCGGCCCCAGAGTCTTGTAAATATTCATTTTAATTTACTGAATTAATTGTTATTGATGATTCTGCACTTCAGATATGTCTCAGACCTTTTTTACCCCTTTTTATCCTCTTCCCTGGGCATAGCTGAAAATGTATTTATTTCAAAAGTTTTACCAGGAAAGGCATACCGATCTGGGAACAGCTAGTTTCCAGATACAGCAGCGGGAATGGGGGGATGCAAGACAATAATGTAGTTGTATGACCCAGTCTACGTGCTGGTTTTGGGGAAGAAATAAGACCATTAACTGAAGTTTTTATCCAAATGACAACTTTTTATTTCAAACCCAAAGAAAAAAATCATTGTGCAACTGTGCTAGCAGTCCAGCTACCTGAACAATGTTGCTTGTATCCAGTAGGGAAATGCTTAGCAAAATGCTATCAAGCTAGTGACGGTTTATACATGGCTTGTGAACAGAAGACTGTTCCTTCTGATCCAGTAGATCGTGCTACCTTCTAAATCTGTCAGTTTTCTTATGGACACCTTGTATGAAAAAGGCATAATTCTGTGTCAGTAGATGTTCCATCAATCTCTTACTTCCCCAACGGGTACCCTTGTTTGCTCAGAAACTGCAGAGTTTCAGCATGGCTTTGAAAGATACACCAAGTCTCCAGGGATAACCCTATTAAAGTTTGACTGGTATTGTCGCATGCGTTCCCTTTCAATTTAAGCGCAGTTGACAAAGTCCATTAACCCTATAGAGCGAATTCAGAGTAACAGAAGGCCCAGTAATGCACTATTCTGTTCCCCTTCACTTTTTTAAACATGCTTACTTATCGATCCTTTTTCATACAAAAGAGGCATTTTTCCAGATGGAAAGCTTAATGGGACCTTTGCACTTCCAAAAAGGGAGCACTGCACAGACTTTTTTTTTTTTTTACAAATTGTCTACTACCAAAAGCTCTGATTGGGATTTCAGAGTTGGAGACTGTTTCCCCCCCCCCTTTCCTTTTTTCCTGGTGGTATAAGGGTGGGTGGGTGAGTGGGTGTGTTTTGTTTCTTTGTGACTTTTCTGGTGTCTGAACTTTAGTTAGGCCAGTTTAGCAAGCTACCCTTATAAATATGATCCTGATTGTGAAGGCCAAAAAGAGACTTTGCTGATGCTAGACAAGACAACGGAGTGCCCTCCTTCCATTTGGCAGTCTGACACTAAATACAAAGCACTTGTAGTCCTCTATAACCCAGTATAGGTATTTATCATGTAAATGGCGTAAGGTACAAGTGGCAGCCTGAAGTTTCATACTGAGAACTTCTAGCTAGTTAGGACTTAGGGTAAGAAGCCCTGCCAAAGAAATCACCAGCATTGAAATCTACAGCATCAGTAGAGCCATGGAACCATGTCTCCACAAAAAGTGATGGGCTGTAGGCTGCAGTCGTCTGTGGAGGAGTGACAACATTTCTCAAGACGCTGGTCATGGCTCTGCAGCCAAGATGGGAAGACCAAACCGATGGCTGTCATCATCTGCTGACTCCTGGTTCAGCCCCTGAATTCAGAACCTAGGTTGGAAGGGTACATGACACTCAATTGTGCCACAGAATCCCACAGTTTCTACCGCACGTCAGAACACTGTTGCTGATCCCCCAGTTCAGCAACAATTTCTTAATAACTGTGTCCAGAGGGCATTGAGCCATTGGCCCAAGAAGTACTGCCTTTTAGGCTCCATTTTTTGAGTTTATACAGAGACCATTGCTGCAGTTGCTGTTGTTGCGTCTTCATCACTGGTATCTGGCCTGCCTGTGATGCCAGAACCCATGGCACCGGCAGGGCTTGTAAAGCCTCCTGCACAAATAAAAAACCTTATTTTACCTAGCCTGAAATGACTCTCTTGTAATCGTGTTAGCTCATGACTGGTCAAAAATGCATTGACACATACACACTAGACCTTTAGATAAGGAGTCAAGAAAAGAGTATTGTGGGGCAAGGACTGTTGCTTTATTCGCACTTGGTTTTAGAATTGAATTGTAAACTATCTGGCATACCTTGTAAAGTGTCAGAACTGCCTGTGGAGTTCCATCTCCAAGATTGTAGAGAACCTGCCAGAAGGTTTGGCCAAAGCTTAGACTCAGTAGCAAGTTTGTATGTAGCCCAGGCTTTAGAAATGCATTCAACCTGTGATGCCTCCGATACTGCTGGCAGGGCAGTAGCAACTGCAGTTTGCACATGCAGTTTTTCCTGGATCAGAGTTGGTATGTTTTCCCTGATGTAAAACAGTCTGTTCTGAACTCCCTTTTTTTGGGGTGGCTTCGTGTTTGGGCCCTCAGTGGAGGTCACTCGGTCATTACCCTTCTGTCTATCAGGGAGGCAGTATAGCGCAGTGGTTTAAGGCTCTGAGCTGCAAATCTGGTGACATCCAGCAGACCAGACCTGGGTTTGAATTCCACAGCTTCCGCTTGCATACTGTGTGGCCCTGAGCAAGTCACTTAACTTCCCTGTGCTCCCAGGTCGCACCTGTAAAAAAAGCTTTCAGCTTAGTGTGCTACTCCTGGTTAAACAACTTAAAAAAAGAAAAAAAAAAATAAAAAAATTCCCTTTGCACACAACAGCCTAGGCTGTGGCTATTGCTTTTTGCTAGGGCTCTTGTCACTTTGTTTCTCCTGTGGTGGAGGCTAGGGTTTAACAGCAGCGGTACGTGGGTGCACCTAACAAAGCCTGAAAGATCATGACGGAGCCAGCCTTCAGCAGGGTGCCCCCCCCCTTCACCTCCTTCTGACTTACTACCCCCCCCCCGCTATGCCTCTGGAGATTCAGGTTGGTGGCAGGAGCTCAATGTTCCTGCCCCAGTGGGGGAACATCCCTTTAGATAAGTGGGTTTTGGAAATCCAGTCGGACTGTGCACTGGACATTGTCTCTTATCACCCAGAGACTCCCCCAGGCCATATTACTGTCTGCTTGAGCTCTTGTTGATCCTTTGGGAGGAAGTCGAGACTTTACCAGTGAAACAGGAAGTGCAGCCGGTGTCCATACCAGAACAGAATCTGGGCTCTCCAGATGCTTTCTAGTATCAAAAAAGACAGGAGGATTTCACCCCATCCTCAGTCTTCAGGCACTGAATGAGCACATTTCTTGCAAAAAAAAATTTTGCATCAGTGAGCTGTGACGGAGGGCAGAGTTTCTGCCCAGGGCGCAACACAGAACACAACTGAATACAACCAAAGGGATAATAAGGTAATCTTGGCAAATAACCCAACAGGCAGTGGCTTGTCTGGGTCTCTTTCTGTCTGTCTCTCACTCATACAAGTGTTCAGCAGCTCACAGTGACGTGATGTGTAAATAATTTATGTAAGTTAACATCTCATTATGTGTATATTAATGTAGTATAGTGGTATGGGAAGTTGTGATTCCCAGGCCTCATTTAAGGGGGAGTTGTGATCGGATCCAGTCGGAGAAAAAAGTGGAACACTGATTTATACATGAATATTGTATTCTGTATATTGCCACTTAAAAATCAATGCAAATGTTTACTGGGGGAAACAATAACATTATGCATGCTCCCTCTGGGGTCCCTCCTTCCTCTGCTGTCTCAAGGAGACTTGATGTGCACACTGGATGTTCTGGATTCAGTGTGGTCTAGTGGTTAGAGCACTGGCTTGAGAACCTGGAGAGCACAGGTTCCAACCTCACTAGAGCCAGATACAGTAATCACTGTGACCCTGCACGAGTCACTTAATTTCCCAGTGCTCCAATCCACCCAGTTTTGGAAATGGGCATAAGCAGGGACCCATTGGAAACAAAATGTTGCATCTCAGTGGAGTTATCCTGTGGTAAATAAATTGAGGAAAAGGAAAGAAAGATTATTGCACATAAAAATCAGGAACCACCATAGACCATGCCTGCATTTTTTTTCCCCAGATGGCCATCATTTTTTATTTATTGAAAACTTCGGAGAGTACCTTTCGAGTACAAGTACTCATTTACAAAGGTTCTACATCAATTGTATAGTCACAAATAAGACAATACAAGTACTATAAGCAGTTACAGAGAAATGCGGTTGTCTGGTACAAAACATATAAGTTAGTAGTATGACATACAGATTTGTACAAATTTAGTTAGATCACTGTGTTAAAACGGTCACAGGATGAATACAGACAGAAAACTTAATTTAATAAATTTGCATTGCACTTCAGAGTCAGACCACAAAGATCTCTTAAACTGATCTGATATATATGTGACTTGTATATGTTCTGTTCCTATCACACTATAGTTGACTTATACATTTTTGACATGCCTATTATGTTGTGTATTACCTACTGTTTTATTGTGTATTTGTCCTTCTGTCCAGGACCACTTTGGAAATGAGTTTGCTCAATGGTGTTATGCCTGGTTAAATACAGTTTTGATTGACTGATTGATTGGTTTATCTTGGGGAGATTCAGTAGAGTATCAGTTACTTACTTCTGACTGTTTCTCTTTGGCTTATCCTCAGTACCATGAGTATTTATCAAATTCTTTGCAGTGGAAACCATGGTCCTTCTTTGTGAGAAACTGCATATGTTCCATTATCTAGCCAGTTGGCTCTCAAAGGGACCCTCGGATGTGATGGGTGACACCATGAAGGGGACATGGCAGTAGTTGAATGACCTGGTGAACATACCGAAGTCCATTCTTATCCTTTGTCAGAGCTTATTGTACATGGAGCTGTGCTGGATACATCTCGGGCAAAAGCTTTCCAGCCAGAGGAAAGGGTGGCTGCCTTGATAGCTCAGGCAGGTCTGGTTGTGAGAAGCAACATGGTCTCGGCCAAAACCTTGCTTAGTTTGTTGCGCCTCATGGAGGCATCTGTATTCATGGTTCCCTTGGCCTCACTTACCTTTTCATCATTTTCTTTTTATTTTGCCAACGACTAGTAAAAAAAAAAAATACAATGGAATCCTTACATTGTGACATCAGAAAACCTTCACTGGCAAGGCTGGCAGCATATCTCGGTGGGAAACTGTAAATCTGTTTGGATTTTTATTGAGAAGTAAAACGTTTCCCCCCCCCCAGTAAAATATTATAGATTTAATAGAAATATGTTATTTCTCATAACATGTGATCTTTTGTTTGATTTAGCAGGTGATATTTTATTTGGGAAAAAGAAAATAGAAGTCTGTTACTGTTTAAAAAAAAAAAAAAAAAAAATTGTAAAATCCTACAGATGGACCTTACTAGTGCAGACAGATGAAGGGCAACGTTTGTTGCCGAAATATCTTATTTCTTTTGGAAAAGAAAGAAAAAATACCTTTAAGTTTCTCACTGAAATGCATTGGGCTCCTAAGTGGTTGGCAGTGTTTGACATCACAGTACCAGAATTCTATTGAATTCTTTTTACTTGCAGTGTGAAAAGCAAGGGTAAAAACTCACTTGTTTCACTGCACAAACACAATTTTATTATAAAAGTAGAAAAGTAATTACTAACCCATCAAAACACAATAAATAAAATAGTTGTCTGTTTTTTTAGAAGTGAACACCTGCTCTTGAAGGGCAGTATCTGATCTATCCACAACCTCCCTAGGTGTAACATTATTCAGTCCTTCTTAAATTTCCAACAGTAAGTCCAAATCCTTAGGGACGTTGCTCTCTGTATTTCGTCCCATAATTCCCCCACTGAAGTCACTCGTTGCCTTGTTGCCAATGGAGTATCTAAAGAGTTTGAATAAGTCTACAAAAATTGTTTACATTCTAACATACTAAATGCCAGCAGACTAGGCCTGATGGTCTGTCGAGTCTGCTCGGTAGCCAATCTCCTAATGGGTGCTCGCTTTTCCACCCCCCTAGCCTCAGAGAGGGTCCTCTTCAGCTTCAGTTTTCTCTTGTACCTGTCCCACCTCTTCTTGAATCCTTCCACCAGACTCCCGGGCAGTGCATTCCATGGCTCCACCACCGTGTCACTGAAGTAATGTCTCCGTGCCCTCGTATTTCCTCCTCCTAGCTTCCACTCATGCTCTGCTGTCTCCCCCTAGTCTGAACATCTCTTTGGCTCCGCCCTGTATATTCGCTTTACATATTTGAAGACCCCTATCATGTCCCTCCTGTCCTCCAGCAAGTACAGCCCCAGCTCTTCCAGCCTTTCCTCATAGGGCCTCCCACCCATGCCCTGAATCATTCTGGTTGCCATCCTCTGGACCCCCTCCAGCAGTGCTACGTCCTTCTTGAGGTGAGGTCTCCAGGACTGCATGCAGTACTCGAGATGCAGTCTGACCAAGGCATTATGCAGAGGGAGGATCACCTCCCTCCTCCTGGACGTAATTTCCCCTGGCTATGCAGCCCAGTATCCTGTTTGCTTTTGCCGCAGTTCTTCTGCAATTTTCAGTGTTATTCATTTTGATGTCTACCACCACCCCTAGATCCCTCTCATTCGTTGTGGCTTGCAGTGCGACCCCCCCCCCAGGTGTACACATGGCCCAGGTTTCTGACCCTCAGGTGCAGCACCCTACATTTCCCTGCATTAAACTCAGTCCCCACCTCCTTGACCACCCCTCCAGGGTATCCAGGTCCCTCTGGACTGCCTCCCTCACTTCGTGCCCTTCCGCCAGCGCTCCCAGTTTTGAGTCATCCACAAAGAGACTCATCCTACTCCTAATCCCCCTCCCCATATCCGAGACATAGGCATTGAATAGGAGTGGCTACAATACCGAACCTTGGGGGACCACACTGATGACCTTCCTGGGGGAGGAGACTATCCCACTGACCATTATCCTCTGTATTCGCCCCATTAGCAAATTTTCTACCCATCTGAGCAACTGCCCTCCCATCCCCATCCCCCCCAGCTTTGTTAGCTGCCCAATGTGTAGATGTGTGGTACCGTGTCAAACGCCTTACTGAAATCCAGGTATAGGACGTCCACCGGCCTATGTCGGTCCAGGGTTCCTGTCACCCAGTCATAAAAAATCTATGAGGTTAGTCTGACACGATCTTCCCGGTATGAAACCATACTGTTTGTCATCCAGGTGCCCCAACCTCTCCAGCTGCCTCCCGAGCCTCTCCTTGATTATGCCCTCCATTACTTTGCCTACCACAGATATTAGGCTGACAGGCCTACAATTCCCCATCTCCTCTCTAGACCTCCCTTTGTGGATAGGCACCACATGAGCCACCCTCCAATCTTGAGGCACTCATCCTGTCTGCAGAGAGGTACAGAGTGCGCCAGTGGAGATGCTAGTCATCCGCCAGTTCCTTCCATAACCCTCAGATGCAGCCCATCAGTTTTTAGCATCCTAAGGGCTCCCTCACCCTATCCACTGTGATTTCTCCCTCCCAGCCCACCCCTCATTCAACCACCCCTCCTTCTAGACTTGGCCTGGCCTGAACCCCAGCCTCTTTCAGTCCTCTAGACTCCGTCTGACCTCTCGATTCTGCTGGCACCCTTCCCTCCCATCAGGCTGAAGGGTCCCCGCCTCCCTCCATAAAAATTGAGGCAAAGTACTCATTTAGCACCTCTGCCTCCTGGGCCCATCCCTCCCCAGTCCTAATCCTGCTGATCTGTGCCCTCCCTTTCTCTTCTCCCCTATGTATCTATAGAATCCCTTCCTCTCCTTAGGATATCTCTAGCCAGGTTTTGCTGCATCCTCGCCTTGGCTCCCCTCACCGTTCTGGTTGCCCTCCTAGCCATCAACACATACACCTCTCTCTCTTCCCTCTAGAGGCCGAAAACGTGCATAGGCAGCATTTTTATCCCTTACCACCCCCTGCACCTCCCTTGTCCACCAACATGGCTTGTTGGCTCTACCATGCTTATGCCTTACCTTTGTACAGGACCTAGTAGCCTCCTGTAACCCCATCTTAATGGTCTCCCATAAGCTACCAACATCCATGTCCGGCCTAATCTTGTCCAAGCTCCCCCATAGAATTATGCCCATGCCCACGAAATCCACCTCACTGAAGTCTACTACTACTACTGCTGTATTAGTGCAGTTATCCCCCCTTCCCCGATACAGCAGAAACCAGACCATGGCATGGCCGCCACTTGCCAACGGGCTGCAAACCTCCGGACCCTTTATCTGGTCACTGTCTGCTACGACAACATCCAGTATCTGCCCCTCTTTAGTGGGTTCCCCCACCAGTTGGACCAAGAAGACATCCAGAAGTACATCCATCAGTCTGTTCCCTGGCCGCAGAGGATGTCATAGTGTCCCAATTCGCCCCCGGCATATTAAGATCACCCATGACCACCACTCTACCCTTTCCCAGGTCGCAGTGTCCCTTGATGATCTCAGCTAGTTTGTTCTCCAGGGCCTCTTCCATCATGGGGGGTCTGTGTACCACCCTTATTTTCAATTTTTTACCTCCCCTCATTTGCAAGGTTACCCAAATCGCCTCCACTCCCCCTACAGCCTCCTCCACTCCACTAACCACTATGTCATTGTTGACCATCAGCGCTACACCCCCTCCTCTTCCCTCTCCTCTATCGTTCCTGAATATTTTGTATCCTTCCAAATTTAGGTCCCAATCATTTTTCTGGGTGGCCTATGTTTCAGTAATTGCTGCCACATCCACAGATCCCTCAACCATCATTGTCTGGAGCTCTGACACTTTGTTTCCTATCCTCCTGGCATTGATCAGGACCGTCCTCCACCCCGCCCCCTTCCCCAATTATCTTGGCCCTGCGCAATCCCTAGACGCCTTTTCCTGTGCCGCTCTGGATGGAACAGCAGCACAGTCACCTGCCCTCTTATTGTGCCCTAGACCTGGTCCCTCAGGCAGCCGTCCTGGAGCCGTTCTTTTACTTAACCCTCCCCCCCTTTACAAGTTTAAACCCTGCCTCTTGACTGTGAATCCAGCAAGTTTTACTTTCAAGATCTCCCTCCCCTCAAGGTTGAGGTGCTGCTTATCCCTGGCATATAACCCCTTATCTTCCCATGTATTCCCCCCCAGTCCCTTACCGGCCCATACCCTTCTGCCCTGCACCAGTCCCTGAGACACTTGTTGACCTCCCCCCCCCCAAGTTTATACTTGGTCTCCCCAGATGCCCTAGGCACTGGCAGAATCTTAGAGAAGGAGACTGAGTTTCCTATAGAGTGGCAAACCCTGGCCAGTTCCCGGAATCTCTCCTGGATTTCTAGTTCACTGTTCCCCTCCAAGTCATTTGTTCCCAGATGTATTAGGAAGTCTGGGGATCCCCCACATTCCAATACTAGTGCGTATAGCTGGAATTTGGCCTTGTGTACAGATAGGTCTGGGATATAGTTAACCTTGACTGGAATGCTTTTTCCCTCCCCCCATCCCCTTCCTCTGGATGCCCCTGGTCATGGAGTCACTCAGCAGAATCGCCTTCACCCCCCCTTCCCAACTTTCTGGCCCATTTTATACCGTCCATGCTCTTTCTTCTGTCATCCACCCCAGCTTACTCCTTCTGCTTCCCTCAGCCTGGGGATCACAAGCCTGTGTGTGCTCTACCATGCTTTGTCTTCTGCCAGTAGCTCCCAGCTTGCTCCTCACTCCCCCAACCTCCTGAGTGGCACAGGTTGCCCTCCCAAGATCTCCCCTGGACTCCCTTTCTGGCCGATGTCCACAGAACCCCCACCCAGGCACCCTTCTACTGCTTCCCTCCTTGTCTCCCTCCCCCGAGGTCCTGCATCCTCCATCCCATCTGCTGTAGTTCTCCCCACCTCCCTCTCCACCTCATCCATTTTCTCCTGCCCCAAAGCTGGCCTATCTAGAGTACTCCCTACAGCACCCCTATCCTTGGTTGTCTTATCCAACCTGGATGCCTGCCCGACCCTAGTCCTTCCTCCTCCCACCCTGGCCTCACTCTGCTCTCCCCCATCCCCTTACCTCCCCAAACTAGGCTCATGTCCCTCCCTCCCTCCCTTCTTTGGATCTGCCCCTCACCCCCTGCTTACCAACCAAACCTCTGTCCACCTGTTTTCCCCATCCCACCAGCCTCCTCCACCTCATCTCGGATATAACAGGGTGTATCGATTTTAGTGAGTGTGATACTTGCCCCCGACTTGCACTCCCCTGTCTCTCCCCGGCTCCCTCTGGTCAGCCACCTCCTTATGAAGTGATTTCCGTGTGTTACTTGTTTCGTGCCCCACCGCCGCCCCGGAGTAACCATTGGATCCATGTCCACCTGTTCCTTGGGGTATGCCATTTTGACCTCATCTACTCTCATGAGGTCAGTTCCACCCCTTCCCTCCCCCTCCTGCATCCCAGCTGCCTTCTGATCCCCTCAACCTCCTCCCTAAGATCTGCCAACTGAAAACACACTGGACACCCTCTGAACCTCCATGCCCAGTTTCATATTTGCAGTTACCGCACCTGTACACCCAGTTACTCCTACCAAGAGGCCCGCCTGGCCACCCCAAGTCTTGCCCTCATTTTGGGTGTGAGCAATATGGCTCTCTACCAGAAATAATTCAGTCAGTGTTACAGCAAAAACCCAAGCAGTTTGCCCCCTTCCCAGCAGTATTCAATTTACAGCAATTTTCCCTCTTTCCCGACAGTAATCTGATTTCCAGCCCTAGCAGTAGCCAGTTCACAATCAAATTTGCCCCACTCAGTACTAGCCAGCTCAGAAGCCTTAGCAGTAATCAGATCACACAGTTTGCCTACTCCCTCAGCTGTAGTTGGTGTACACAGTCTTTTATACTGTCTGCTTCTCCCTGGTGATAGTTCAGGTAAAAGTACTTGTACAAAGTTAAGCCCTTTCTGTAGCAGAGTGATCTCTTCCTCTGAGACAGTGATGTTTGATATGTTAATTACTTGTAAGTTGCCTCTCTTCAGCAGAGCATCGGACAATTACTTCATCATTTTCAACTGTTACCCTTTGGCTTATCCTCATCACCATGTGTGTTTATCAAATGCTTTGCAGTGGCTGCCAATGGTCCTTCCTCGGGAGAAGCTGCATATGTTCCATTATCTAGCCAGTTGTCTCTTAAACGGATCCTCTGACGTGATGGGTGACACCATGAAGGGGACATGGCAGTAGTTGAATGACCTGGTGAACATACCGAAGTCCATTCTTATCCTTTGTCAGAGCTTATTGTACATGGAGCTGTGCTGGATACATTTCGGGCAAAAGTTTTCCAGCCAGAGGAAAGGGTGGCTGCCTTGATGGCTCAGGCAGGTCTGGTTGTGAGAAGCAGCATGGTCTGTCAGAGCCATGTTTAGTTTGTTGCGCCTCATGGAGGCATCTGTATTCCTGGTTCCCTTGGCCCACTTTCATATGTAGATTCTTTAGTGTATCTTGCAGTCTCCATGGTCTCAAGCACCCAGTCTCGTTTTGTGCCTTTCAATATAGATCTTAGTGTACAATTTTCTTTTTTTTTTTTTTTTTACTTTGTTTGTACTCCTCCCCTTCCGTGGCACTCCACTTCCTTCGGGAGACGCCTTTGGCCGTTCTAGTCCCCACCTCCTACCTGTATCCCGTGGCGGTCCGTCCTCCACGTAGCCTTGGCTTACCCTCCAGGCGGGATGAGGTGGGGGTACAAGCACCCCGAATCCCTAAGTCTCGTCAGGGCGGCCGCCAGTGTACCATTTTCAGTTTGCTCCAGTTAATGCGCGGGATACAGGGTTTTAAATAAGCTTAAAAAACTGATTAGCACCTTCACATGTCAAACTGCTAATCAGTTGTGAAAATGTATCGCACTTGGCACAGATTGGTTACATAATTTTTTTAACATTTTGCTAGTTTTACTAACATTCTGTGCTGTTTCATGGACTCAAAAAAATGGTTAGCAGTCTACTGCTAAGCATTTCTGAAAATGGTTAGCACTACCCCCTGTTAATCCTTAGGCTGTGGACAGAATTAAAACGTATAGGGATTTTGGACTGATATGTCAGTCTGCGGCCCTGCAAGGGTTAATATTTTGCTATGCTATACCAGCTATTTAAAACCCTGGGATAGTAAGCCTTTTTTTATTCTGATTATGTATACACATTCTAAAAGAATGGCAGTAGAATACCAGTAAAATCAAGAAATTTAGACAATCACAGTGCAGTTCACACAATTCCAAGTCTTGAAAATGGAATTTCATTATTATAATCACCGTAAATCAGTGGCTTTGATCATAGGATTTTAATACTGTCTTTCGGATGAGACATTAAACTGAAGTCCTGTCTGCCTGTTCTGGTGGTTGTTCAGGTGGACATTAAAGATCCCATGGCACTTCTCGAAAAGAGTAGGGGAATATCCCCTGGTGTCCTGGCCAAGTTTCCCCAGTCACTAAAAAGAAAATACCGTCGCAGCTTAATTTAGTTCGATTTCAGTTGTAGTCTCAGTGGGCCTACCTGGTCAGCAAAATTCAATAAATAATAAATACTCTTTCCAGGGGCATAAAGACACTCTGCCTTCTGCCTTGTGCCTTACTACACCCCTGGGGTGTGCATTACAGTCTTAGACTGTACACTCTGTCATGGCTTATTACTTCATAAATCAGTCTGTCACCCTGCCTTTGTTCTTCACAAGTCTGCAAAATCTGAAAGAGGCACTCTTGCACTCCCTGGATGTCGGCAGGGTTCTCCACTTTTTTTTTTTTTTGACTGCACAAAAGATGTCTGGCAGTCACATCAACTGTTTGTGCTTTTCCCTCTCTTTGCTGGACAAGTCCGTATCTAAATGGTCTCTATCCAGGTGGATATCCTCCTGAGTTTTGCTGTGTGATTAGTTGGTTGGCAAGGAGCTTCCTGGTCACTACCTGATTGTTTGTTTTTAATACGTGGACGGTAGTGATCTGCTTTCTCTGCTCTTCTGTATGATTGGTCAGAGATGAATTACTTGTTCCTGTCATTCAGTAAATGTTGGAACTCTGTTTATCAATGGCTGGAACAGAAGTGGATGAGGCAGCCCACATTATATAGGTGCTGCTGGGGCATCCAACGTTGTACGTGGTGGCATTTCACGATGTGGTGGCCGCAGCCTACAGGTACTGTATAAGAGATGCTCCTTTAAAAAATTCTTAAAAAAATATATTAACTAGAGCCAGTCCAGTGGTATGGAGGGCTCAGACAGCAATACCTTACCTCCTACCACACCGCAACCCATGTTCGCAGTGTGAGCGGGTCATCGGGGTAAGGATAGGGTGGGAGAGGATCGAGCATCTGGAGGGCAGCTCCCTTTCTGTCCCAGGGAGGGTGGGGAACAGAGACCAGTGTTGGCCTGATACCTAGTGGAGGATAGGTGTTAGCATGCCACGTCCTGTACAGTGGGACATGGAAGTGGAGCAGCCGACGGGGATGCGGAGGCGTGCGCGCATCGCGGCCATTGTCTGCACTGCATGCTCCCCTCCACAGGAAAAAGTGGAAAATTGTGGTCTAGTCGAGTGGCATGATGGCCATCCACCTCAGGCACTGCCCAAAACTGGATCTGGTTCTGGTGTGTCGAGTTGGGGGCTCCCCTCCACCCTGCCATGGAGGGTAAGCCGTGGGGGTAAGAAGGTGAGTGCCCGAAGGTCGGGGCTGGGTGGACAGCTGAAGGAAGGGTCAACTGGGGCCAGGGAGGAAAAGTAGTAGAAAAAATATATACACTAAATGGAGACCCCCGTTTTATTATTTATTTATTTATTTATTTATTATATTTTGTTAACTGGTAAGCCTCACTGGGCCCCAATGTCCCTTTTCAGGGGTGACCTGGAGTTAGTTACATGGAGCTGTGCAAATACAGTCAAGTAATACAGAGTAGGACATGATGTACAGGAATACAATGACAGTGTACCATTTTCATTAAAGAAGGCGGTGACATACAGCACAACAGTGGCAGCTGTTAGACTTAGGGCATTAGTTTTGAAGTATGTACAAGTAATACAGTATAGGACATAGGGTACAGGGTTACAATGACAATGACCAGTTTTCATAGTGGAACATTCCATTATTCCAAACGCTGTGTGAGAGACTCCTCTTAGAAGACCTCTTACTATCCAAATTAGCGCACTATCAGATCAGCTGTGTGTGAACATAAGTGATGAAACAAAAAATAAGACCTGGATCCCGCATTTGTCACAATTGTTGCTTTATTGTTCTACCTTTTGGTTTAATATTACGTGAATTACATTTGCTTGACACCCCATATGAAATATTTTATTATCCATAGAACAGGGGTTTACCATGATGATTATTCATATAGAAATGAGAGGCTACTGCCCTCGCATCCAGGCACAAGAGAAGAGGTGTTTTTTTTTTTTTTCATCAGGTTGCATCTGTGAACAGCTGAATTGCGTCCATTCTGAAAAAAATCAGGCAGATAATAGAATAAAAGCTCAGAAAAATACAGCTTTTTTTTTTTTTTTTTTGTTAACCCAGACCAGTTGGCTGAATTTTCTGCTCATAATATATCAAGAAGGTAAGGATCCTAGAAGTGTCGCTATCTTACCAGCACCCTTATCTGAAGGGTGTACTTAAAGCTGCTTAAAGCAACAGTACTGGATAATCGGGAAGTGATTATCAAAATTCTAATTTTTGGCTGGAAGCCTGCAGCCATAGTTCCGGTTTTTGTATCAGTAATTATTTTTTTTCTAGCAGTGTTTAGTTTTAGATATTTAACATTTATTTCCATTGTTCGGAATCCACAGCGAATATGGCTGGTGCCTCAATTACAGCCGCACTCCACACTCATGTCATATCATGTCTTTTGTTTACTTCCTTTAGATCCTGTACTGTGTGTTCCTGCTGTCCCTGTGTGGCACCGTGACTGCTGTTGACAACATGGCTCAAGACTGCTGCTTTCTATAGGAGATAGGAAATGGATTTTGATTAAAGGGGCATGGCTCAGCTTTTTGGCCATGATTTCTGCAACTTTTAGCCCTCGTTCTTAATTAAAGAGCTGGTGATGCGTTCAGGAGAACTTTAACAAAGCATAATATTTAGACAAACTTCAGCTTGCATTTCCCATTAGATGTGTATTCCTTCTCCCCATTATTGGGCTGGCAGTATAGCCTAGAGATGAGAGGAACGAGGTGTGAACGAGCTTGATACATCCAGCAGACCAGACCATTGTGACTCTGAGCAAGTCACTTAACCACCCAGTGCTCCCAGGTCACTCCTGAAAACAGGCACTTGTGCCTAGTGGGCCTTAGCCGGTTACCAAAGACTAAAATAAAATAAATACAACTATTTATTACCGAGGTCATTTGCATGAAAACAGGATCTTTGCTCCTGAAGAGGGTTTATCCATTCCTGCTGCTTTCTCCCTACCTGAGGTCATAATGCATTGCTTGTGACATCAGTTACTCCCATGGCAACAAACTGTGATGTCACAACAGAGGATTATGACTTGGAGTAGGGAGTAAGCTATAGAGACAGACTAACTCAAAATGAACTCCAAGGGATAACGATCATATATTTGTACACCTTTCCTTGGTAATAAATTATGGGGAGGAGAAATAAAATATAAATGGAATACAAGCAGAATTGTACCTAATTTATTATGTATTTAAAAGTTTTCTTTGAGGTTTCAGTAACTGTTTTAGAAACACTTTCCCCAGTTCAGCATTCTGCAAAGTCTTAAAATATGTGTTTAGCTGAACGGGGGTGGTGGGAGACATGCACGAGCCTCCTGGTGCTTCAGCGCCATTTCATACTGTGATCGCACTGTGGTGGCCGGCGCACTCGGTTCGAGCAGCATGCCAGAGTTTCGGTTATGCAGGGAAATTCTTAAAATATATCAGTTTTTCATACAACATATAGCTGCTGTGCATTCTGCACCAATAAAGGGGCTGATGCAGGCACTGTATTCCTATTTTTGGATCCCTTCGGGGAAAGTAGGAAAACGGCCTGACAGTGTTAATTGCAGCACGTTCATAGCGTCGGTGACCATCCAACCACACATTATACAAGTAATTATTCCTACTAACTTGGAAAGTTCAAATTGATGGTGGTGCTAGCAGGACTCGTGATTGTGCTAAAAATTCTGCTGTGAAGCACACTGATATCGCTTATTGTGACCGTCCACCACAGCAGGAAGAGGGACATTTACTGCTGTCATGCTACCAGCGTGCTGCAAAAACAGGGAAGTATTGCACAGAAGTATATAAACCAAACTGCTAAGAAAAGCATGTTTAGAGATGAAAACGGAGTTTGCTGCAAGAAACCAAGGCAGATCAGTCATTATAGGGATCTGGGCATCTAGATACTGTGAAAAAACAAGGCTCGATTTAACTAATACTCCTGCTCGCCCCCTTCTTTATTTATTCCTGCCGACTGTCCCCTTCCACTGCCCCCCCCCCAATCACCACCACCAGACATGCTGGCCATCACCCCTCTAAGCCAGTTAGGCTAGCTGGCCTGGTCTTGGTAGCAGAACCGCTTCACCCCCCGGTCGGCTTCTGTTCTCCTCAGTTTTTTTTTTTGTCCCGCCCCCGAGTGCGGAGCCAAGGTTTGCAGTGATGCCAGTGGCTGAGCCACGCATGCTTCTGTACGTGGTACACCAAGCGTCTTGCTTGGCTCCGCCCCCTATTGTGTGGGTCCATTGCACTGGCTCCCAGCCACCACTAGGGACCAGTCGAGTAGCGGACTCCATCCCCTTCCCTCCCTGGGAGAGGAAAGCTGTTCTCTGGACACTCGATCCTCTCCCGGACCCCCAGTGACCCGCTCGCACCACGAACACAGGTTGCTGGCATGGCGGGAGGTAAGGCATCGCTGCCTCAACCCTCCATGCCACTGGGCCACCCCCTAATACTGCTGCTTTACAGATTCCTACTGCACTTTTGTTTCTCTTAATAGCTGAAGAAGGTGCGGTTAAAAGTAACTTTCTGAGCAACTGCATGTTCTGATTTTCATTTACTGGGCTCCTGGATGTAAAAATATTCAGGCTATTAATTAATGGGACTTTATTTAGAATAAATTTATCACAAAGTATTGATTTATTAAAGACCACCTTTCTCGGTCTGCCAAAAAATAAGAGGAAGCTCCCTTACCTCCATGGGAGGTCCTCTGAGGCACTTTCATAATTTTCTATACTGCTCTCCAAGGAAGGGAAGGGAAGGGATTGTAATTTGCCCCCCAGGAGCTAACCATGTGATCCATTCCACTTCTTTATTGCAGGCTCCGCCCTCACGCCGTGGCATCTATATAGGGAGAGCGTGGGTGCGTGCTCCATTCAGAGCTCTGAAATGTGATTTACAAACCCGTATTCTGCCTGTTTAACTGGGCATTTGGTGAAATCTGAGCCCGAGTTGAACTAACAAGAGCTTTGAGCCTGGGTTCAACTAATGAGGCTCTTGTTAGTTGAACCCCAGCTCCGATTTCACCAAATGTCTTAAATGGCCAGAAAACAGCTTTGTAAATCACGCTCCATAGACTTGAATAGAGTGCGCCCCGAAAATGTTGGAGCACAGAGGGCACAGCCAGTGATAAGGAAGGGGAAGGGATCGCATGGTTAGCTCCTCGGGGGCAAATTACAGTCCCTTCCCTTCCTTGGAGGGGTAGTATGGAAAATTACGACAGTGCCTCAGAGGAGCTTCCATGGAGGTAAGGCAACTTCTGTTATTTCATTTCTCATACAAAGATTATCGAGAGAGGTTCTCTTTAACCTTCAGTTTATTCAATTATGTAATAAGATTTTTCTTGTATAAGCCATAATTTAAACCGAATATTTTGTACCCACATTAAAAAGCTTGTACCTGACTAGGTATTCTTTTGCATACATTATATTTAATCTTTAAATTGGACGCGCTCAACAAATTGGGTCTACAGAAATTGGGTCTATAATCGGTTAACTTTTCTTTTTCTGTAGAGTGAATTTAATTTGTGTGTGTGTGTGTGTGTGTGTGTGTGTGTGTGTGTGTGTACATGACCGACTTGATGAAGTAATGATAAAATAAATACAGAGACTAACACGAAAAGTGACTGAACAAAATGTAGTAGAAAATGAGCACAGAAAGAAAGGACTGCAAGAACAGGAGCAAAAAGAGTGCAGAAAACTCAGAATAGAAGGGCTGCATTTATAAATTATGAAAAGATGGGACAAATTCAAAATTAAAGTGAAAGTCATTAGTTCACAAAGTGTAACTATAATGGTCTTCTGATATGTCTAGCTTGAGAAAGTAGAAATACAAGTAAATGGTAACAATGTAAATTTACAGTAGGAAATGGGCAGTATCCAGTCATTACAGGAAATTATTAAATATGTACAGGGACATATGATGTACCGAGATTAACTAACCATAATATGTATATGTACACAGTGCTTCTGAAAAGGTGAGTAGTGGCCTATTTTACTCATCAATTTGAGAAATACTATTTTTAGAATGTTCTTGATGAGTACCAGTACTCGTCTCCAGCCTAGGAAATGCTCCATGGACACTTCAAAAGGAGCAGTTTTTCCAAGTTTAAGGTACTTGTACTCAGCAACATTATATTTTATTCAAAAATGGTGACTACATTACTTCAGAACGCCAACATCATCGGGAGCACTGTATGTATATAATAAATGTAGGTGGTTTTGGGCAGGGAATATAGGCTTCAAGGAGGCAGTTGGGACTGGGAAGGGGGAATGGGAGGGAAGGCAGAGGGACAGAAAGTGGGGATATATTTGGAATGAGGGGTGGGGGGGATGTAATACAAGAACAAAGACTGGGCTGTCTTGATGGCGAACTCTGGTGACTAGCATTGGGGGCAGGCTGGAGCTGTGGAAGGTGCTGACTGCAGTGCGCTTCGACTTGGGGAGGGCCAGTGTGACAGGTTCTCAGTGCCATAGAAACCCCTGTGGAGGGTCGGGGAGCTTGCTCTTCTGCAGGAATGCTGTGTGGTTTGCTCACATCATGGGGAGGTGGGACGATGTAGAAAGAAGACTGGGTAAAAACTGGTGTTGCCACTGGTGGTTCCTTGTGGCGTTGCACTGAGAATCCCAAGTGACAGTGATGTTGGTGAAGATCAGGGCTGGGAGAACTGCTATGGGGTATGCATCTAGACCTGAGGATTGGGTGGGTGGTAACGTGTAGAGACTGCTACAAGAGCACGTGTCAGAGGAAAAGTCACTGATGCAAAAATTGAGGCTGTAGTGGAGGGGAGAGAAGCAGATGTCAGAGGGAAGGTGGTTTCAGAGATGTGACAGGTGATAAGAGAACTTGTACCTGCAAGAACTCTGTTGTTGGCTTTGTGCAGTACTTTGATGCAAAAAAAAATCATGTACATCTAGCGTATAAAAAAAAAAAAAAAAATAACAAGACCTGTAGAAAAAAATAAGCAGTAAATCCAGGGGATCTACATTTTTCTTTTGCTTTCTTTACAATTTTTGTAAGTCTCTCCTAATAAAACCAGTAACACCCTGATTTGTCCAAGTAGGCCCCTGCTGAGTAATTCCATCCTTATTTGGGGTCTCTGCTTGGAGTACTCAGCCAGTTTTGAAGCACAGCCTAACCTTGCATCTCATTGCTTCCTTTTTACATTCTGCTCGAGGATGTCCGGAATCTGTTCATGAATACATTGCTGGGTCGAATACACATTACTCAACTTACAAAATGGAACTTAGCCATCTGTGTGTTTTTATTTCTCTTTTGCATTCCACTCCAAATAAAGCCCAGTCACATGAAACATCAGCTGCCTTGAATGGGGTTTACTTTTATTCACTCTGCTCAAGAGTCTGAGGACAAATGGAGTAGAAATGTTACTGTTTAGGCTATTTTGAAATCACTCTTTAAGCGTGTGGTTTTCTTTGTCATTCACAGTACATGCTTAACATTTACTGCAGTGCGTAGTCTGTGGGTTTATTGTGATACGTAGTCATAGGCATGTCAGAAACAAGCATCTTAGTGCTAATACCATATGGGGACACACTAGGGCCCCTTTTAACTAAAAGGCACAGATCCCCTTCCCTAGTTGCATGTATAGGCTGTTATTTCAGCTGTTTTTTTTTTATATATGAGAAGCAGCCGCAGAATCTGAGCAGTTTACTGTACATAATAATTTGAGCTTTAGTACAGCTGCTTGAGAGCACTTAGTCTGGGTGTACACAAAAGTGAAAACCGCATAGGACCACTGCCAGTGGTGACTCCTGCCATTTCACCAGATCTGGGGTTCTGCCGTAATTCTCGGCTGCTGCTGTTAGCCTGTAGGAAGGGAGAGCGGGATCCTGGCTGTGGTGTATGATTGTCCCCCATGAGTCCTGGGGAGTAAAGGGTGTAGCCAGAAATTTCCGTTTTGTGCACACACTTTCCAACTGCTGATCCGCCCTCCCCCCATACAAAATAAAGCAGATTATTTGTCATATGTCTCATCTAATCTCTAAACAGATTGTACACATCTGTGTCCTAAACAATATACGTTTAAACAGATACAGAAACTACTAGGTGGTCTACACTAACTCAAATACTCCAGATGAGAATGACACTGGTAACAAAAGGCATACGGCTTGGGACAGGTACTAAACAAAACTGTTCACAAATGTGTACAGTGAGTATGCCTGCCCGCACCCTTGAGTCAGTGAAATGGGGCAGGGCTGCAAAGGGCAGGAGAGGGGGTGGGGGCATGTGTATTGTCTCTGTAGGGCCACCATTTTTCCTGCAAAAATGGGATTAAAATACATTTCTAAACACCATTTAAGAGATTTTCATATAAGGCAATCTTGTTTGCTGCACCACATTTACTACCACACTTGGAACTGAATTTATGTAGCCCCCACACACACACACACACACACACACACACACACGCATTTTGTGTGACATTTTTAGTACAAAGCATGCAGAGCTGTACTTAAATTTTGGGGAAATTAGAAAAAATATTTTAAGATTTTGTAAAATTACCTATTTTTGAAAATGAAACCTCAGTGGTCCTACCCCGCCATATGGAGGGTGCCCTGCCTTCCACCATTACTCTGGGCTACTTCTGCCTTCTTACCAAGATAAACCCTGGCTGTCTCGTCCCTTTGTTGTGGGCCACTGGATACTGGAAAATAAGGCTGCTACTGAGCTGAATGTGGGGCCTGAGTTGGGAAGGGGTGCAACACGGCAGCAGGAAGGCTAAACAGTATCCAGGATAGCTCGGAGAGAATGGAGGAGGTCACCACCTGAGTAACAGCGGCCAAAATAAGGCGCTGAGTGCAGAATTGTGCCCATAAACCAGTAATTAGCACCTCCGTCTTTAATTTGGAAGGAAGCAGAGGTGCTGAATATGTGCTTGCTGTGGCGGCGGTGCAGTATTTTTTCTGTGGTGGCACACTGCTTTTGTATGCTTCTGCCGCATGTTCCTGGCTGACCCGTGCACGTGCTTTGAGGTGCATGCTTGAGGGAGGGAAGACTGCTGCACGTACTGACTGGGAGGGGAGGGACTTGGCAGTGTCAGTCGAGGGGGAGTGTCACTACTGTGGGAGGGGGAGTCAGAGAGTAGGATGCGGTGGGGGTGGGACTTGTCTTTGCCAGTCTGCTTCAGATTTGGGAGGGGAGTGACTAAGGAGCGTCTGGTGGATGTGAAGTCGTGGCGGGCGAAGACATTGAAGACTGTGTGCTGGGGAGTCAGAGGTTGACATGCTCATTTGAGTATGAGTCAAGGGGGCTTTGCCACATGACCTCCACACGTGACAGCCCAATGATGTATGTCACTAGCCATCAAGTGTATTAGATAGTAGTTGATTGCTGTTCTGGGTAAAAAAAACACATAACGCTGAATTTTTTAGCGCAGTTAATAAAGTAACAGACACACCAGTCATTTTATATTGTATTCTGTACTGTTAGTGTGTAGAAAGCCACAAAAGTTATAAAAAGGTAGCATTAATGATAAACAGTCATACAGCATACCTGTACCATTTCTCCTGGCATACTGCACAGGTAGAAGGAACGTTTTTCTGTATTGCTGTTTCTGCGAAACCCATAGTATTGTGGCACTTGTGTACTACCTAAAATAAGTATGTTGTACTTCCCAGTAATTACCACATTAGCGTGGTTGTTTAGCAATGTTTTAAAACTCTTTCTGTGAAATCATATACTTTTTATGTGCAGGTTGGGAAACAAATTCTTAAAATGGGAAATTGAGAGAAAACCATGCAAACTTGGTAGTATAATACTCCATTACTCTCCTTATCTGTTCCCCTGGTCCTGCTGTGGTAATCTGTGATTAGCCAGCCAAAATGTAAAGATATTTCAAACCCCAGAAATCTCCCACTATGATAAGACCTAATGCAGTCAGCCCAGAATCTCTAACTGCCCCGGAACTGATGTAAAGTGAAATGTATGCAAATAATGGAACTAGAACATTGTTTAAACTCTTGCCTCTAGGTTGACTGTGTTCCAAGTAACAGATTCATTTTCTCTGTCCTGACAACTAAAAGCCCCAAAGAGCTCTCCACAGGAACTTCGCTGCAAGTTTAAGTAGTCCAAAAATGTAATCATTTGTTAGTTTTCATTCAGATTTTCTGCCTGTAGTTTATTGTTTGGTAAATAGCATTTTTTTTTCCGGTTCCTGTCGGTTCCCAGGAACAGAGACCTTCCTTTGTTTTGATATTTTTCAGCAGTTCCTTACCACAATTTATTTGAATTTTTTTATTTTTTTTATTTTAGCTCCATTATTATTTTACATTATTTGGAGAGAATTCTTCACTTTTTATCCATCTCCCTTTCTTTTGGGACCCGATAGTTTCATTAGTATTGATGCTAAAATGGCATTTTAATCGCGGTTCCTTCCCCTTGGGAATTAACAGAGAATTTCGCTATTTTCCCTTTTGGAAACTCTTTATTTGGGTCTTCTGACAAATTGGCATGCCAGACTGAAAAAGTGAACAGGACCTGCAGATTTTAAAAATTGTTTAAAGTGCTTTCAAATCTTCGCTAAGGCTGACTGCCACATTTGTGTTTGGTATGCCTGGGTCCAAGTCACATATTTGCTAATTGTGAGTTGTGCAGTAAGTTTTGCCCCAGAACAGGTAATACTTATAATGATGATGATTATGAAAATAATAATAATAATAATAATAATGAAGAAGAAAAAAGGCAAAAAGATTAGAAGAGATGGTTCTGCTTTTACCTCTGTCACCAAAACACCCTGAGTTAGGCATCTTCTTCCTCCCATAGTAAGACTAAGGAGCAGGGTTTTAAATAAGCTCAGAAAATTGATTAGCAGTTTTGCACGTGAAAGTGCTAATCAGTTGTGAAAATGAATAACGCATGCCTCGATTTGATTAGCAAAATCAAAAATGCTTAAATATTGTAACCTAAATAAAATCTCAGATTTAGAAGTGGGTAGCCATCTGGGAACAAGCGACCACCAAACAGTGTGGTTCACGATAAACACAGCCATATAAAAGCAAGAGTACTGGACTTTAGGAGGGCTGACTTTGGGAAAATGAGAGAGTGCCTCAGAAAAGCACTAGCAAGCAGGCAAGAAGGAGGGGTGGAGGAACAATGGGGAGTGATCAAAACCGCCATCACAGAGGCAACAAGCCTTTGTGTAGTGCAAATCAATAAAACACAATGAAGGAAAAAAACGCTATGGTTCTCAAAAGAGGTGGCAGGGAAGGTTAAAGAGAAAAGGACAGCATTCAGGAAATATAAGGAAACACAGAAGGAGCAGGACAGAGAACTTTATCAGTTAAAGCAGAAAGAGGCTGGGAAGGCAGTCAGAATAGCAAAGGCCCAAACCGAGGAAAGGATAGCCAATTCTGTTAAGAAGGAATAAGACCTTTATAGGTACATTAGGGAGGGCGAAAAGACCAAAGGAGGGATACTGAGGCTTAATAAAGGGAGGGAATGTGGGTAGGGGTGACAGTGAAAAGCAGGGATACTGAACGAATATTTCTGCTCAGTATTCACAAAGGAAGAGGGGGTTACTAAACCAAACAAGAGAAACACTCTGAAGACAGGGGTCGATACCGGTCCATTTACAGAAGAAAGGGTTCTGAAAGAACTAATAAAATTGAAGGTGGTCAAAGCAATGGGGCCTGATGGGATTCACCCAAGAATTCTAAAAGAACTAAGGGTAGAACTAGTGACACCGCTGACTACTCTCTTTAACCAAATCATGGGAGGATGGGGTGGTACCCGAGGACTGGAGGAGGGCAGATGTGATTTCCTCTTCACAAAAGTGGGAGCAGGACAGAGGCAGGAAACTACAGACCAGTTAGTTTGACCTCAGTGGTAGGGAAAATGCTGGAATCACTTCTGAAGGAAAGAATTGTTGAGTACCTAGAGACCAGTGGGGCACAGGACCCAAGGCAGCATGGATTCATGATGGGAAGGTCGCGTCAGACGAATCTAATAGATTTCTTTGACTGGGTGATCAATGTAGTAGACCAGGGAGGGCTGTGGACATGGCCTACCTAGATTTTAGCAAGGCATTTGATACAGTCCCACAAAGATTAATACACAAGTTAGTCTGCCTTGGGTGGGTCCCAAGGTGGTAGCCTGGATAAAAATTGGCTAGACAACAGGGCGCCAAAGGGTAGTAGTGAATGGGTACACAGTGAAGAAAGGAGGGTTACTAGCGGGTACCATGAGGTTCAGTACTAGGACCGTTCCTTTTAATGTCTTTAAGTGACATTGCAGAGGAACTGGAAGGAAAAGTATGTCTCTTTGCAGGCAACACAAATATCTGCAACAGGGTCGATACACAAGATGGAGTGGAAAGGACGAGAAGGGACTTGGCAAGGTTGGAGGAATGGTCAAATGTATGGCAGCTCAGATTCAATGCAAAGAAGTACAGAGTAATGCACTGGGAAACAAAAACCCAGGAGAGTGTACACAATGGGGGTGAGATGCTGACAACAGTAAAAATAGAAAGGAACCTGGGGTAATTATATCAGATGACCTAAAGGTGGGCAAGCAATGTGAGAAGGCAGTAAGGAAGGCTGGGGGGATACTGGGATGCATAGGAAGAGGCATCAATAGTAGAAAACAGGAAGTTGTTATCCCTCTGTACAGACAGTTGGTGAGACCCCATATGGAGTACTGTGTGCAGTTCTGTAGACCCCATCTCTGCAAAGACATAGACAGAGTGGAGGCTGTCCAGAGGAGGGCAGCCAAAATGGTGCAGGGTCTGCACCAGAAGACATAAAGAAGAGACTAAAAGAGCTTAATATGTATACCCTTGAGGAAAGAAGGAGAGGAGGACATGATAGAAACTTTCAAGTACCTCAAGGGAATCAACAAAGTCCAAGAGGGTAGCATCTTCCAGAAAAAGAGATGTGCAAGAACAAGGGGGCACAATTTGAAGATAGAGGGTGGGCGGCTCAGAGGTAATGTGAGGAAGTATTTTTTCACAGAGAGGGTTGTGGATGCATGGAACAGCCTCCCTGAGGAGGTCGTGGAGTCAAGAACAGTGGGGAATTCAAGAATGTATGGGACAGGCATAAGGCAGTCCTAGTGGGGGTAGGAGGAAGTAAGCTGTTGGTTAACTGAGGATCTGCAGCTTATCCATTAGGTAGGAAAATGGGCAGACTAGGTGGGCCAAGCTGTCCTTATCTGCCGTCAGATTCTATGTTTCTATGTTCTATGTTTCTAAGTTTTTTTTTTTTTTTATTAAAAAATGGTTCTTTCTTGCTTTATCTGTTTCATCAGTACCCCTCAACACACACACACACACACACCAGTTGAGTATCACACCCTCCTGACTCTTGTCCCATCTGCCAGAACTACTAAAACCCTCCTCCGACCCATCTCAGTGGCTAATCACCCACCCCACTCATGGGGCGCTTGCCAACATCCCCATCCATTTCAGCCTCCCCAGCATGGCCCCTTTGTCAAAAACTTAAAGCTCTGAGTCACCTGTCACAGTGACAACCCTCCCACCACTATACCTCATAAATACTGCTGCTTTTATCTTTAACACTGTTGAACCCATTGCCTTTACTTATTTGTGTTGATTTCTGACTCCACACAGGGTTTTAAATAATTGATTAGCAGTTTTTTTTTTTTCTTGGGACAATACTAACTGTACAGAAAGTATTTATATAGGTTTTCTAGAAGTGTTATGTTTGTTAAACACAGTGAGGCAAGTGCTATGCATATTCATAATGTTTTAGAACTTTTATGAGCAAAACGCTAATCAATTTTTAGAGTTGAATAAAACCCTGGCCACATGTTATATATTTCTGCTTTAAAGTCTCAATTTCTAGGGACATGGATATGTTGTTCATCCACACTCATTGGCAGGTATCCTTGCCGCTTTAAATCTTGCCGGAAGGTCTTCAAGCTTGCTCCTCCCACCCACCCGGGTGGTATAACTCTAGGCTCCGCCCCATGACGCCAGATCTTCCTTACCGCTTGGAAGCTCAGGTTCCCTCCTTAACGCTCTGCGTTTGAGACTAGTTCCTATTTCTCCGTTTGCGGATTTAAAATAAAATTTGCAAAAGACTTCCAGTCTTCTATCCCTCGCGGCTCGCGATGGACAAATCGACTCCAGTTTGGAGATGCCCATGCGGGCAGAAGATGTCTCGGACGGATCCACACTCCACGATGTCTACTGTAGGCCTTGAGCAAACCCGCGGGCTTGCGACCTGTGCTCTATCTTTCTCAAGCCTCGTCCTCGAAGACCGTGCTGCCCGATTGCAACTGGGCCGTCCCGAGACGTTTCCCTCCGGTGAAGTCCAAGGAGGCCCGGTTGGCGGTATCATGGCGGTAATTTCGGCGGATCAGCTCGGCGGATGGTAGCCCCTCGAAGAGCAGCGCGGGCGATATCTTCCCTCGGCGCCGCATTTATCCCGCTCTCTCTGGGTTCTTCCTACGGCTTCTTTTATGAGGAGCTTTGGTTCTGTCCCTCTCCACTAAAGGAGAAGGGCCGCAAGTCTGCTGGACCTTATTCTCGGTCAAAAGAGGACAGGGGTAAATCCCTCCGTCCGGCTGGCTTGGGAGCGGGAAAGGTCCCTCTCCCGGGCGATGGCCGGCGGCAGCTCCGATCGACCGCTAAGCGGCCACTGGCCTCCACGGTGTCCCGTCAGGTCAGTTGACCGAGACTCCACCGATGAAGTCGAGATTTTTCTCGACCCATTGGACGGGCTGTCGCCTTTAGCAGCCGAGATTCCCCTCTCCCCGGTTCCCCCGGGAGGAGTTGAGGATCCCGTGGGCTCGCCTGTGCCTCCGGTTCCGGAGCCCTCGGACGGACCATCCGAGCGAGAAGGAGTGCGGTTCCGGCCGACACCTCCCGCACCCGACCTCGGAAATTCCGGGACTCGGTCTCGGTCTGGACCTCTTCCGGTCCAGCCGATCCCACATCATAGGCGGTCCTCGGTCTCGGGCACTGCGGTGAGCGGCGTCGCTGGCTCGGCCTCGTCCTCCTCCTCGGATGAGGGCAGGTCATGAATTCAGCCGACAGTACGAAGACCTTATGTTGCAACAGCTCCTCCTGGCGGGAATAAGCCGACCCGTCGCCTTCCCGGCCATTAAGTGGCTGTCACCGGAACGGCCGACACAACCCCTCGACTCATCCGAGGAGCCTATACCCAGGCCGGTTGTTCGGCCAAAACCAGCTGCTCCACCGATTCCGGTGGAACCTCCGCCTCCACAGCCACCAATTGGGGCTCCGACCAAGGATTCTCGGTCGGCTAAGGGTCTACCCCATCGGCTGTCAGTTACCCTCACTCCCGACCGACCTCGGCAGGTGAAGGGTGGCTCAGGCCAGAGGCAGCTCTTCGAGGACTCTTCAGAGTCCGAAGATGATTCCTCCTTTTTCTCCAAGCGACTGGACTTGGAGTCTTCAGGTGGTCAATCAATGGACGATAGCCCGTCGTCCTTCCTAGGACTAACTTCGGCTCATCTCGGAGTCTACGGGATGGGCCTCAACCCGTTTCCAAGCGGGCCAGGTATCCCCTCACGGAGATTCTGGACCGGGGATTCTCCGACGGAGGCCTTTCCGGTGGCGAGGCCATAGTGGAGTCGGCACTGGAGCTTTGGCAGCGCCCTGCTTCCTGCCCTGCGCCTTGGCCAGGATGGCCAGGAAGTATCGGTCCCTACGGTTCCTTGTCGGTTTTGGAACACCCCTCTGCGGAGGGGTTGGTTACCGACAGCGTTTTCGGCCCGGCGCCCGGCATAGCGCCAGGGATGTGGACAAACCTCTGACAAGGGTCAAGAAGTGGACTATGCTCGGGCGAAAAGTCTCGCTCGTCCTCTCTGGAAGCCGCCGTCAGGCCAGTTCGGCAACGTCCCTCATGGCACATTTTCTCCATGCCTGTTGAGCTCCCTGGATGAGGTCATCCCTCATCTTCGCCCGATCTGCAGACTACGGTTAAGCAGGTGCGGGACCAGAGGCAGAGCAGTGGCCAAACAGCAGCTCCAGACTGCGTTGGATATAGGGGACTCATGTGTCCAGATCGGTGCCGGCCGCAGTGGCTCTCGTCGGCAGAGGCTTGGCTGAGGATATCACCTTTGCCGGATACCCAGCACAAGTTGGCCAGATGTTCCCTTTTAGGGACTGACCTCTTGACCCTGGGTGGAAGGGTCACCTGCAGAGGATCGAGAAGTCAATGCTACCTTGGACTCGGTCTCTTCCAGCTCAGAGGACAAAGGCGCAAACCACAGCCTAAGCCCTTTCGTCCTTCTGTGCCCCGCAGCCTTGACCCAGCAACGTCAGGGCCAGCAGGCTGCGGCCTTGGCATCCCAAACCCAAGCCGCCCGGCTTCCTCTAACAGGGAGGCAGGGAGGAAAAGGCCCAGGAGGGTCCCTCGGCCGGTCCCTCCTCCAAGCCTGCCCAGTGGCGGGCTGAGGGGTGTCGCCCCATTCCCCGTCACCACCCCTGGGTCCCCCGTGAGAGACGGCCCCGCACTTCCGTTCCGCCTGGTCCGCTGTTTCCACGGACAGGTGGGTCTTAGGTGGTGGGAAGAGGCCTGCCTCTGGGTCGAGCAGGCACCACCCTTGGGCCGTGCGGCCCTCGGGGCTTCCGGGATCCCCAGCCTCACTGGCGGCTCGTCGAGCCGACATCGCTCTCCTCCTCCAGAAGGAGGTGATAAGAGAGGTGGTGGACCCTCCTTCAGACCCAGGGTTTGTGTCCAGGTACTTCCTGGTTCCGAAGCGGACGGGGGGCTGGCGCCCCATTCTCGACCTACACGACCTAAACAAGTTCCTAAGGTCTCGAACCTTCAGGATGGTCACTCTGGCTCAGATAATACCATCCTTGGAGCGCGGCGTTAGTTCTGCTCTCTGGACTTGCAGGGCGGCGTTTTTTTTTTCCGTCTATCCGTCCAAGTCTCACCAGAGATTCCTTGGCCTTCCAGGCGGAAGGATCCCTCTTGAGTTCAAGCCATGCCCTTCGGCTTGTCTCCAGCTCCCAGGGTCTTCACCAAATGCATGGCAGTGGTGACAGCATTCCCTGCGGGCGCCCAGAAGTCCAGGTGTACACCTTACCTGGACGACTGGCTGATAGCAGCTCCCTCCAGGAAGGGCGGAGTGGTCCAGAGATCTGGCCCTCCAGGTCTGCTCTCATCTGGGCCTCCTTATCAACGAGGCCCAAGTCAGAACTTCGAGCCAAGCAGGTGATTCTATTCATCGGGCAGCTCGACTCTCTCGAGCCAGGCGGCGGCTCCCGGCGGACAGGGCGAGGTTCTTTCCTCCTTTGCCCGATCATTTCTGGTTGGAGCAAGTGTGCCCTGCCCGGGACTTCCCTCGCCTCCTGGGTCTCATGGCGGCCTGCACCAGCGTGGTCCGTTGGGCCCGCTGGAACATGCGTCCCTTCAGTGGGGACTGGCCAGCCAGTGGTCACAGCAGCTGCGATCCTTTGGACCAGCTTGAGTCGGTGACACAGGGATGTGGAGACGCTCTCAGTGGTGGACCGTTCAGATCATTTGCAGGAGAGGCATCCCGTTCGCTCGCCCGAGCCGGCGGTCTCTCCGATCGACCGATGCCTCTCTGATGGGTTGGGGTGCCCATCTGGGGGAACACCGGGCTCATGGCCTCTGGTCCCCGCGGGAGTCCCGATGCCACATCAACCTGCTGGAGCTCGAAGCGGTCCGCCTAGCTCTCACCGCCTTTGCTCCGTTCCTCCGGGGTCAAGTGGTCCGAGTCCAGACGGACAATACCACGACCATGTACTATCTAAACTGCCAGGGGGGGCCAGCTCCATGCTTCTATGCAGGAAGCTCTCCGCATTTGGTCACTCGTCTGCGCAGCCTGGAGGCGGATCTCCTAGCCATTCACGTGGCAGGAGCCTCCAACACCTGGCCGATGCCCTGAGCCGGATAGGGGCTGCATCCCACAGTGGTCTCCTACCCGGAGGAAGTAGTACAGCATCTGTTCTCCCATTGGGGGCACACCTCAGGTGGACCTGTTTGCCTCAGGGAGAAGCCTGGCTGAAGTCTGTTCCATGCCCCCCCCTCAGCAGGGCTCGCTGCAGGGGATGCCTTCTCGAGGGCAGTGGACCCGGGCCTCTTTTCGCCTTTCCCCATTTCCCTTGATCCACAAGGTGCTTCTCAAAGCGAGGAGGGACAAGGCGAGGTGATTCTGATAGCCCCCAGACTGGCCTCGCCAGTTCTGGTACCCAGATCTCCTCAGTCTCAGCTCCAGGATTCATGGCGGCAGCTGGCTTCGCCGGACCTGCTCTCAGTCAATCGGGGAAGGTGTTCCATCCGGACCTTCAATCCCTGCACCCTGGCCTGGTTCCTGGCGGCTAGAGTTCCAGGCCTTGGGTCTTTCACGGGGTCCCTCAATGTAGTTGAGGCGTCCGTGAAAGTCGACCAGAAAATGCTATGCCTTCAAATAGAAAAGGTTTTTCCATTTGGTGTCAGGGCAAGGGCTTGGACCCTTCCTCCCTGTTCCTTGGCAAGCATCTTGGACTATTTATGGTCCCTTTCTAGTCAAGGGCTTGGTCGGCGACCTAAGGGTGCACCTGGCAGCCATCTCTGCTTACAGGGGCCGGGCCGGGAAGCAGTCGGTGGCACAGGGAGGAAGGTGGTCTGGCGCTTTTCAAAGGCCTTGATCATTTCCCCTCCAGTCTGGGAACCCCCACCTCCGTGGGATCTACTGCTGGTACTGGCAAGCTCATGGGCAAGCCATTCGAACCTATGCACAGGTGTGCTCTCTCTCACCTGTCGTGAAGACACGCCTTCTTGGTGGCTATCCGTCAGCCAGAAGGATGGGAGGCTCCAGCGCTCCATCGAGTCTCCTTACCTGGTCTTCCACAGGGACAAGGTTGTCCTGCGCCCCCACCGAAATTCCTTCCGAAGGTGGTGTCGGAGTTTCACTTAACAGGTGTTGACTCTGCGGTGTTCTACCCAATCACACCTCCCGGGGCCGAATATAGGCTCCATACTCTGGACCCTAGAAGACGCTTGCTTATTATAAGGGCACAGCGGCTGGGGAAATTCAGGGAGAGGTTACGCCAGCTGTTTGTCACCTGCAGCTGAAGCCGCATCCAGCAGACCTGCAGCCAAGCGGACGTATAAGCAGGTGGGTAACCTCCTGCATAGATCTCTGCTATAAGTTGGGCGGGCATGGAGCCTCCCAGAGGGATAAGACTCATTCTACCCCCATACCTGCTGCAGCACGTGGCTGCTTCAGGGACGTCCCTATCCAGGAAATCTGCAGGGCTGCTACCTGGAAGTCAGCAAACACCTTCATTACCCATTACCACATCGACCTTGAGTCACGCCGGGATGCTGGTTTTGGGGCCTCGGTTCTCCAGTCTCTCTTTCCCAAGTAAGTATTGGGGTGTCGTCTTGCCTCCCTCCTCCCGGAGAACTGCTAGGAGTCTGCCAATGAGTGTGGATGAACAACATATCCATGTCCCTAAAATACAGGTTACTCACCTGTAACAGGAGTTCTAGGAATGGTATATGTTGTTCATCCACCACGACCCACCCGACCTCCCCGGCTTCGACGCACAACCTGAGCTTCCAGCGGGCCAGATCTGGCGTCATGGGGCAGAGCCGAGAGTTATACCACCCGGGTGGGTGGGAGGAGCAAGCTTGAAGACCTTCCGGCAAGATTTAAAGCGGCAAGGATACCTGCCAATGAGTGTGGATGAACAACATATACCATTCCTAGAACTCCTGTTACAGGTGAGTAACCTGTATTTACAGCACCTTCTCTGTGTTGGTAGAATCTCTTCTGTGAGGATGGAGTAGAAACAAATCAATTTTGAGGGGTGAAATGAGGGACATCCCTCATAATCAGGGACATTTAAGAGGTACTGTAGTCCCGAACCCACTTATGCCAGCATCGTCCCACCACCCTTCCCAACCCATGTCCCCACAGACACTCACCCACATAAGGTACTTCATTAGTTTAGAGCATCTCCCTGGCTCACTGCTGCAGCCCCGGAATAAACGCTGGCAATCGCTCCCGTAGTTAACTGTACAAATTAACTAATCCACCCAGTAGCACCACCCGTAGTATCCTCAGTCTCACTGTCACGGGCCCCGAATGCTGGTAGTCTCTCCCAGTAGTGCTCTGTGATGCATGGCGCTACTGGGGAGTGACTCCCCGGCATTCGAAGCCACGGCTGTGAGACTGATACTACAGGGGCGCTACTAAGTGGATTTATTAATTTGTACAGTTAACTACAGGGTTTTATTTAACTCTAAAAATTGATTAGCGTTATGCTCATAAAAGTGCTAAAACATTGTGAAAATGCATAGCACCTGCCTCACTGTGTTTAACAAACATAACACTTCTAGAAAACCTATATAAATACTTTCTGAACAGTTAGTATTGTCCCAAGAAAAAAACTGCTAATCCATTATTTAAAACCCTGAACTATGGGAGCGATTGCCAGCGTTTGTTCCGGGGCTGCAGCAATGAGACTGGGAGCTGCTCTAAACGAATTACCTACCTTATGTAGGTGAGTGTGTGTGGGGACATGGGTGGGTAAGGGTGATGGGGCTAAGATGGTAGAGGGGAGGATCACAGAATGCATCGTAGTTTTTTGCAATGCAGAAGTCAGAATGGATCACCTGAGCAGCTGGATCACATTGCAAATTGCGATGCGATACCTGCTATTTAAAAACCTGAGGAGAGACCTCCAAAGGAATCCTCAGACCCTAAAACTTCTGATTAAGGGAGTATCTGACCATAGTAAACACAAGAGACCCATTGAGCAGGCTTCAGATTCGATTCCTGCTATAAAGAAATGCAAAGAAAAGCAAGTCACTGCCCCTACTGCTGAAGAAGCAAAGGAGCTCCCTGCAGATGAAATTAAAATGCCCTCTGCTGAGGGCATTGCTAAAGCCCTGTAAGTCATTAAGGCTATTTAAACTCAATTGAAATGTGCAATTGCTTTCTGTTGTAAATTTGTATGCGACCTACCCATCCCGGGGGTTCGCTACCTTAGCGGATATAAGTTGTACTATGTCCGTCCAAACCCCCTGGACTATGTTACTATCTCACTCATCCTGTCAAGCTGTACTTACTCGCTACTGTATACAACTGTCGGTATTCTAATGTTGTACTCCACAATTTTGTCTGTATCCTAATGTTGTACTCCACAATTTTGTCTGTATCCTAATGTTGTACTCTCCTGGGTCGTTCCTGAAAATAGGCATATTACTTGTCTAGTGTACTTACCTGGTCAACAAAAGCTAAAATAAAAAAAAAAAATAAAATAAAACTGCAGGATCCCTTTTGGGCACCCCGTTCCTCTTCAGACTCTAGTTCCACCTGACCAGAGACCTGAAATTTACTTTGAGGAGGAAGAGGATGACCCAGACTAAGGGGAACCTATTGAGCCCAAGGTATTCCCTGAGCAGGAGTTTGGTACTCCTCGTGGCCAGGAGAATTTTTCCTCACTTTTCTTTTGTCAGGACAGATGGCTGACACTCTGGGCCTCTGCTCAAAGGAAACAATGGAAGACGAGGAGTAGGAGGCTGAGTTTCTTGATAGGATGGATCTGGTCCCTACAAAGAGGTTGTTTCTTCCTGTTCACAACTCTCTTAAAAAGGTGACCTTAAAAATTCTACAGACTCCATTCTGTGTCCCTGGGGTTGACAAGAAGGTGGACAAAAAGAATACCAGGTGGACAGATGTACTGCTGAGTATCTGTATTCCCATCCAGACCATGAGGGCGTAGTCCAGGCTGCAGCCTGTGACAAAGTAAAAGTCCCTCTCTCGTTTCACCCCTGAATAAAAACTCCAGAAAGCTGGACAACATGGGGAAAAAAGCGGTACATAGCATCCTACTTTCTCCTCAGACACGCAGGTTAGATGGCATATGCTACCCAGTACCAAAAAGCTGTTTGGAATTCTGTTTTGGCCATGACTGACAAATTGTCAGGTGGCATTGCCCGTGATTTGGCTGTCATTGCCAGGACATCATTGGTGCCATCACATGATTGTGGATGGCAGTGACACTGCTTCCAGGCTGTTAGCATCATCAGTCTCCATGAGAAGGTTTGCCTGGCTTCAGACAACCAGTCTCACTCAGGACACACAGATGAAGGCTATGGACTTCCTTTGTGAGAATAATTCTCTTTTTGGTGACAAAACTGAGGCATACATAAAAAAGGTGGAAAAATTGAAAACTGCTTTCAGAAGTAACTCTGCAAAAGGAAAGACCTCCACTTCTTTTAGATCCCCAGGAAGGGGATGTACAGTAAGGGATATTACCCTAGAGCTTTTGCCCTGGTGCCTGTGCCCCTGGATTATTCCCAGGTAAGAGGCTACTACAGGGGTAGGGTCAGGAAGCCTTCCAGGCAGGCTGACCCAACCCCAGCTTCCAAGGCTCAGCCCAGACAGAACCCCTGACAGCTCTGATCAGGTCACCACCCTTCTCCCAGTGGGAGGCAGGCTGGCCCACTACTTCCAGGAGTGGAAAAGCATCACCACAGTTCAAAAAAAATTTCCAAGACTTCAGGGTTGCAGAGTTTTCCAGCCCTCTGCCCTCGCAGACCAACCTGCTGAAGGTCAAAAAGCTTCTGCAAGCAAAAGCAGCGGAGCTGGTCCCCTCCCTCACAAAGGGGGAAGGGCGTGTACTCAAGATATTTCCTCTCCCGAAAGAAAAATGAGGAATGGCGGCCTGTTCTCATTCCCCAGTTCCTGATCAAGCACTTGTCAAAGCCCAGGTTCAAAATGGTCACCCTTTTCATGATAATTCCATCTCTGCAATAGGGGAACTGGCTAGCATCTCTGGACCTAAAGGATGCCTATTTTCACATCCCAGTCAGGCCCTGTCACAGAAAATACCTGAGGTTCAGTCTCCCCTCAGGGCATTACCAGTTCTCTGCCCTTCAGGCTCACTTCTGCCCCCAGGGTGTTCACAAAATGTCTAGCCTTGATGGCAGCCCACCTCAGGAGGCAAAGAACCATAGTGTTTCCTTACCTAGATGACTGGCTGGTCATAGGGGACTCTCACCAGCAGGTAAGGGAATCCAGCAGGCTTACCCAAACCACCCTGGAATCACTAGGTTTCCTCATCAACATTCAGAACTCACAGATGGAACTATCTCAGTCCTTGGAATTCATAGGCGTAGAACTGGATGCTTTCCAGGGCAAGGCTTTTCTCCCTAAAGAGAGGGTATACAACATGTTGATTCTGGCAAGTTCCTTTGTGCCGGTCAGCCCAGGCCAGCAAGACAATTCTTAGGGCTCCTGGGCTCCACAGCATCAACCACTGCAGTAGCCCTAGATGTCAAGTTTCAAATGAGTAACATTCAGTACCATTTGAAAGCTTACTGGTCATAGAGAAGATTATCTTCCAGTTACCAAAACTTTGCTACTGGCTCTCCATTGGTGGAAAGAAAGGGACAACCTCAGGCAGGGTACCAACAGCAGCCCCATACGGTGGTCTTGACAACAGATGCCTTCCTCCTAGGATGGGGGAACATATAGGAGACAAAACAGTCAGTGGAACTTGGTTCCCCACAAGAGTCCAGGCTGCATATCAACCTCCCAGAGTTCAGAGCAGTCTTTTTTTACCTTAAAGGCCTTTGCTCCTTAGACAAAAGGCCAGTCACTCCAAATCGGGACAGAGAACACCACTACCGTGTACTACATCAGCAAACAGGGAGGCACAAGATCCCCAAGACTATGCACAGAGGCCATGAAAATCTGGTTCCTAGCATACTCCCTGGGGGTGCACTTGTCCGCAATTCATCTCCCAAGGAAGGACAATACCCTACCAGATTCAATCAGCAGAATCAGCCAGGATCACCACAAATGGGCCCTTAACAAGGAAGTATAAACTGCAGCGTTTAGAAGGTGGGGCACCCCAGAAATAGACCTGTTCGCCTCAAAGGAAAACAAGCAGCTACCACTTTTGCTGCAGGCCTCGCTCTTTAGGCACAGTGCCCATGGAGGCACAAGCCCTAGACTGGATGGGGAGATTCCTGTGTGCCTTTTCTCCATTTCCCCTATTGCTAAGAGTCTTCTTAAGCTCAGAAGTCAGCCTGCAACAAGGGAAGAATATCATTCACAAACCTCAAGGCTCTTCACCTGAAGGCTTGGTTCTTGAGGGAAAAGAGTCTTCTGACTTCCAACTCTCTGAGGATGTCCTCAAGGTCCTCGGAGTGTCCCGAAAACCTGCAGCTAGGAAAACCTATGCTTCCAAATGGAAAAGATTTTCCCTCTGGTACAAATCCAAACAGACCAACCCTCTTCAGTCAAGCTTGCCTGTCCTGCTTGACTATTTAGTCCACTTGCAGGCTCTGAGTTTGAGGCCTGCAACCCTTAAGGTTCACCTAGCAGCAGTCTCTGCTTACACGTCTGCAGGTAATCAAAGGACAATAGCCTCGTACCCTATCTTTAGAAAACTCTTCAAAGGTTTGGTACATCTGTTTTCTTCTGTTTGGGAACCATTCCCTCCTTGGGATCTAAATTTGTGCATAGCCAAACTCATGGAGCCTCCTTTCAAGCCCATGGCTACTGCAAATCTGAAATATGTCACCTGGAAAACAGTTTTCCTGGTGGCCATTATGTCTGCCAGAAGGTTGTGTGAGCTCCAGGCTCTTTACACTGACCCTAATTATATAATCTTCCACAAGGACAATGTGGTCCTTAGGACCAACAGGAAATTCCTACCCAAGGTGGTATCTGAATTTCACTTAAATCCGTCTATTACCCTCCCTGTGTTTTTCACAGCTAAGTCCAGCTCGGGTGAACTACAGCTGCATAGTCTGGATGTCAAAAGGTATCTTAGTTATTAGACCACACCAAGGGCCTCGGGTGCTCCCACTCGCAGCTGTTTCTCACATACAGTGAAGTGAGACGGCAGGCCTGCCTCAAAAAGATCTGTTGTATGCTGGATAGTCTGCATTATGTCTAATCATACTGGGAGATTCCTTGGGTATGAAGAAAAAAATTAATTACCATAGTAATACTATTTCTTCCAAGGAATCTCCCAGTATGATTAGACTTCCCACCCTACCTCCCCTTTTCAGAACCTGCATCAGGTTCTTCAGTACTATTTTCTGTTTTTTTTTTTTTTCTTGCTGATAATAGTTTGCTATACTTACTGCTCCTTTACTCACACAAAGGTGACTGGTCGCTGCAGTCTCTCCTTTATGTCACTTTTTCTTTTTCAACCTTTTTTCATTACCATGGGGTGGGTACTAGTGTTAGGATAGGATATCTTGGCTTGGGTAGTCTAGTGGTTTTTGCTACAGAAATGAATCTGACTGTTTATTTAGAGCACAGTCCGCCTAGAGGCAGCAGTTTGAGCAACGTTCTAGTTCCATTATTTGCATACATTCCACGTTACAGCTGCTCCAGGTCAGTCTGAGATTCTGGGCTGACTGCATTAGGTGTAAGGAGATCCCTTGAAAGAAACAGCATTTCGATGGTAAGTAATTTTTTAATTTGGCCTCTGATCTGTTCTATCATTCCAGACCATTAGGGTCCACTGAACTACCTCACCAGGATAAACAAGGCAGATTTGATAGACCATGAGGCCATCTTCTCCCATCAGTTTTCTTTGTTTCTGTTAGCAGCAGAATTAATGGCAACTAAGCTGACATACTTGAGTTATTTTACCTATAAGTCCCAGAATGCCGAGTGATGCACATATCCTAGCAGTTTATAGATTTCTGTTGGGGGCAGTGACTTGGTCGATAAACATCCTGGCAGCTCAGCAAAGCTAACATTACATTACAGTAGTTAAGACTCCCTTTTACAGACTGTACCATGTTTTTTGTTTAATTTACTTAAGTGGGTACTAATTTTAATGGGACATTCCTTCATCGGTAAAGGAGAAAAAATTAGAATTAAAATACTTCTGCTCGGAAAAGATAAAGATGTTATAGGGCTTCATTAATTTTTGTAGCATCAGAGCTGTCCCATTACAGTAAGAGCTTTCCCTGTGCATAGGCCAAGAGAAGTGCCATCAGCAGACTGCTTACTACTAGTAATCTTGATGGGACACAACATTGGGGATTTGTAAAGGGGTAGCCCTTAGGAATAAGATTAAAGATAAAGTGACCTAGCAGCTGCAGCTATGGCTTGGGAACCAGGAGACTCCGATTCAAATCCTGACCGATCTTCGTATCTCACTATATTTCACTACAGAATAAGCACTGTGTGTTCTACCTGTACCACGGGACAGTCATGAAAATTAGATGTTGCCTCTCCTGGGACTAGCCTGCCATCTGTGAGCTTCAAATTAAAATAAATAAATTCACCTAGCCTGAGCATCTTACTTAATGTGTGACCTTCAGCAAGTCTTTCACTCTCCCAGTGCTTTAGTCCACCCAGCTGTAAAACTGGATAGAAAGAGGAACCTACAAATGAGATGCTACATCTCCGTTGAACTCTCCAGGTTAAATAAATAGCAAAACAAAATCTGAGAGGTAGTGCAGAGTTGGAGGGCAGTGAGATATGAAAGGAAGACACTTTCATCTTTGAAAACGACATAAAGGCAGGAAATGCCGTCAGGTGTTCGCTGTGCTGCTATGATATACTTTTTTTTATCTTTTGGTACCAAACTGTAAGAAATAAGCATTTTGTATACATCTTTTTGTGAGAACCTACTCTTTTTCAGAGGGCTTCCTGTTTTGACTTTTTCTACCCTCATGCACCATGGTCCCAGAGCAGCCTCTTTCCTCCTCTCCCATTTCCGCATGTGCCAGGGTTGGGTAAGACCCTGTGCCATTTGTTATGCAGAGTGTTAAAAGCAAGTCTCTGTTCAAACACCATGAAGTCTTGCTATATTATGACTTAAGGCAGTTAGCCACAGCACTTGAACTGCCCCGGAGAGGAAACAGTTAACTCCAGGGAGACTGGAGTTCTAAAGCGCGAGAGCGCTATGCCAAAGCTCTATCTGGCAAGTTTCAAATGAAACTGTCAGATTCCTTACTCCGCTTCACTGAACAGTCGCTCCGGAGATCAGCTCCTTCAGCTCGGTTCATTTCTCGGTTCAAGCGAGTATTTTCGGTTCATTTGAACCGGCCAAAAGTATTTATTTTACCGCATTTCGGTTCAAAGCTCTATCTGGTAAACCGTAAGTACAGGATTTAAAGTCTGTGTGGAAAATTAATTATCGGTTCGGTTTTGAACCGATCGGTTTGCTAAAATAAGCATTTCTATTCATATTTTGGGCTTTTTAGAGTGCGGTTCCCGGTTCTTATCGGTTCTAAAAAAACCTATACTTTTGGGTTTTTTCAAATCTATGACACGGTTAGGAACCGATAAGGTGTCTTGCCTGGCACCGCCATCAAAAGGGCAAGTTTTTGGATAGGCTGGCATTATGTCTGAGAAACCCAAAAGAAAAACCGGCCCACTGGTTTCAACATTATGATGTCTGTGGGGAAGCCTTTGCCAGGGTGACCCACACACCACTTGTGTTTATTGTCTGGGGGCTGACCACCTCCTGTCAGACTGCCAGGTGTGTAAAAATTTCCCTGCAGCCACCCTGGAGAAGAGATTGGGCTGGCTCAGGGAACGAGAGGCCAAAAAGTCCGCTGACCCGGATGGCCAGCCCGGTCCAGCACCCACTGGACCAGAGGGAGTGCCCTCTGACCAGGGCGAGACTTCCTCGGGCCAAAGGAAGGCTGGTTCAGAGGAACCAGTCCCAGTAAAAAAGACAAAGAAATCAGCAGGTCTGGAGTCCAAAATTGTCTCTCCAACTGCTGCAGAGATAGCTAAAGCCATACAGATTGTCCAGTCACTGTCTCAGGGACCTGTCGAACCACCAACAGGTAGCAAAAGGTTGGTTCGTTCAGTTCCAGTGGTTCAAGAGTATGATGTTGAGGAATTTTATGAACCACAGGAGGGGGAGGAGGAATTTGATCAATATGTGTGTGGCTGGGAGGGTCTGGACGTTCCCATTGAACCGGACATTTCTCCAGACAGACCTTTAGAATCTCCCCCTATGCTGTCTGAGTCCCCTTCTCATTTTATGTTTTATAAAAAGTTGCAGAAACCTCCAGCTTCCTTTAGAAGAGGCTGTGGATGAGCAAGAGGAGCCTGATTATGTAGAAATGATGGATATACCAGAGTCTAGGAGGTTGTCTATTCCTTTGCATAAGTCATTTAGGAAGCAAACAACAAAGATTTTAAAAATCCTCATTCTGTCCCTCCTGTAGATAAAAATGGACAGAAGGTATACTTTATCAGGCCCTGATACAGACTTCCTCACTGAGCAGTGTAGTCATGTAGGTGTGGTACAAGCTGCAGCCTGTGACAGGTTAATATTCCCTGGCCTCACATCCTCCTGATAAGGATTCCAGGAAGATTGATGCCATGGCGAAAACAATATATGGCAGCTTCTTTGGGACTCAGGCAGGCAAATTATATGGCTTATGTGGCTAGATATCAGAAATCTAGATGGGACACAGTATTGCAGTTAGCCAAGCAGGCCCATGGCCAGCTGGCTAGTGAGTTGGAACAGGTGGCTGCTGATGGCATTGAAGCCTCTAAAGTTCAATTTCATACTGCTGTTGATGTTAATGATGTTTCCTCTAGGGTCATGGCCACTTCTGTAGCTTTCAGTAGGTTGGCATGGCTCAGATGCACTAATCTGTCCCAAGATACTCAGTCAAAGGCTATGGATTTTCCTGTAGTGGGAAATTCTCGGTTTGGGGAACAAACAGAAAATTATATGAAAAAGATGGATGAATACAGACCTACCTACAAAAGTGCCCATGCCAAGGAGAGGCATGCCACTCCACAAAGGCACGCTCCCAGAGGTAGGGGCAGGCCTTTCCACAGGCCTTTTTACCAATCTCAAGCCTCCTCTGTGTTTGCACAGAGGGGTTTCTTCAGAGGCAGAGGTAGATGGGGCACAAGTAAACCGTCCCCCTCCCCTCAGCCTAAGGCTGCTGCCAAGCAGGCACCCTGATGGGGTGCCCAGGGCCGATTCTCCTGTACCGGTTGGGGGCAGGTTGGCTTATTTCAGCCAGAACTGGCTGTCCCTAACTTCGACAGATGGGTTCTGAGGTAGTAAGCCAGGTCTGGTTCTCAGCTTCAAACAGTTTCCAAAGATGAGAGCCAGACATTTTCCACCTGCAAATCCTTCAGAAGCCCTTGCTTTGGAAGCAGAGGTTTCTTCTCTTCTAGACTGCAAAGCAGTGGAAAGAGTCCCTCCGTGCCACCAGGGCAAGGGGCTGTACTCAAGATACTTTCTTACCCCAAAAAAGACAGGAGAATGGCGGCCCATTCTAGATTTAAGGTACCTGAACAAGCATCTTTTGAAACCAAAGTTCAAAATGTTAACTCTGGCAATGATTTTGCCTTCCCTGAGGCCAGGGGACTGGCTATTTTCCCTGGACCTCAAGGATGCCTATTTTCATGTCCTGATCAGGCCTTCTCACCGAAAGTACCTCAGGTTCGAACTGCCCTCAGGCCACTACCAGTTCAGAGCAATGCCCTTCGGCCTTACCTCTGCTCCAAGGGTATTCACAAAATGTCTAGCTGTGGTAGTGGCTCATTTAAGAAGGCAAGGGGTTGCTGTGTTTCCTTACCTGGACGACTGGCTCATAGTGGGTCAGTCGCCAGATCAGTTAAAATCCCACTTGCAAGTCACCCAGCAGCTTCTCACTTCCCTGGGATTCCTGCTGAATTTACCAAAGTCAGTTCTGGAACCAGTTCAGGTACTAACTTTCATAGGTGCAGAATTGAACACAAAGTTAGCCAGGCATTTCTCCCCTCGAGAAGGGTAGACAGACTCATTGCCCTGGCATCCTCCTTTACCCTCGGGTCTCTCGACCAGCAAGGCATTTTCTGCAACTCCTAGGCACATGGCTGCTTCCACAGCTGTTGTGCAAGGAGCAAGATTCCAGATGAGGGACATTCAGTTCCATTTGAGGGCCTATTGGTCTCAAAGGAGGGACCCCCTTACCAAATTAGTCCCAGTGACCCAAACTTTGATCCTGGCTCTCCAGTGGTGGCAGGATCAAAGCAATCTAACACAAGGGGTTCCCTTCATTCCCGTTTCCCACTCCCTCACCCTCACCACGGATGCCTCCCTGCTAGGGTGGGGGTCTCACTTGGGCGACCTTTCCACTCAGGGAGTGTGGTCCCCTCAGGAATCTCTCTGCTCCACATCAATCTTTTGGAACTCAGAGCTGTCTTTTTAGCTCTTCAGGTTTTTTCAGCTTCTGTCCAGAACAAAGTAGTTCAAGTCAGGACAGACAACACCACAACAATGTGGTACATCAACAAGCAAGGGGGCACTCGGTCATCAGCCTTGTGCACCGAAGCAATGAAGTTGTGGTCTTTGGCTTACTCCCTGAACACCTCCCTGATAGCAGTTCACCTTCCAGGGAAGGACAATGTCCTGGCGGATGCCCTCAGCAGGATTTCTCAGGGCCATCACGATGGGCTCTGAATCCTCAGGTGCTGGGGTCGGTCTTTGCCAGATGGGCACCCTCAGATAGATCTTTTCGCAGCCCCAGACAACCACCAACTTCCTCTATTTTGTTGCAGGCCTCCAGTGCTGGGCTCAGTCCCTCTGGACGCCTTTCTGTTGGATTGGAAGGGGAAGTTCCTATATGCCTTTCCCCCCTTCCCTCTTCTCTTCAGGGTATTAGTAAAAATCAGATCTCAGCCCTGCAAAGTGATTCTGATTGCTCCAGATTGGGCCAGACAGCCCTGGTATCCTCTGCTTCTGTCCCTGACAGTCCACCCTGCCCTGAGCTTGCCCAGAGTCCACTACTTGCTGGCCTGTGCACAGGGGAGAGTGTGGTATCCGGACCTCAAATCCCTCCATCTCAAGGCTTGGCTCTTGAGGAGTTAGAATTTGCTGATTTACACCTTTCCCAAGATGTCCTGGATATTTTAAAGGCTTCAAGGAAGCTCTTCCACTAGGACCACTTACAATTCTAAGTGGAAGAGGTTTTCCATCTGGTGTTCTGAGAAACAAATTGTCCCAGAATCTGCTGATTTGCCCATTTTACTGGACTATTTGGTCCATTTAAATTCCTTAGGCCTTAGGCCAGCTACCTTAAAGGTTCATCTGGCAGCTGTCTCTGCTTTTGTATCAGCAGGGAAGCCTGCTTCTCTTTCCTCTCATCCTGTGTTTTCCAAGTTTTTTAAGGGGTTACTTCACACTAACCCTCCTTTTCGGGAACCAGCTCCTGCCTGGGACCTGAATGTTTGCATTGCTCAGTTAATGCAACCCCCCTTTGAGCCTCTGTCTTCAGCAGATCTCAAGTTTCTAACTTGGAAAACTGTTTTTCTAGTGGCTATCACTTCTGCCAGACGCATAAGTGAATTATAAGCCCTGTCAGTGGAAAAAGATTTTATATCTTTTCACAGAGATAAGGTAGTCCTTAGGACTAACAGAAAGTTTTTGCCTAAAGTGGTTTCAGATTTTCATCTGAACCAATCCATCTCTCTTCCAGTATTTTTCACTGAGCATTCTTCCTCGGGTGAGAGGAGACTGCACAGTTTAGACGCCAAAAGAGCTTTAGTTACTATTTGAACGCACTCATGGTCACAGGTTCGAATCCTTCCAACTCTTCCTTACCTATGGCGAGGTTGGCAAGGAAACCTGCCACTAAGAGGACAATTGCAAGGTGGATTGTCTCTTGTATCCAATTTGTTACCAAAACTAGGTAGAGAACCCCCTCAGGACTGAGGGCTCACTCCACCAGGGTACAGCTGCATCTCTAGCGGCTGCTGGAGATATTCCCATTCTGGAAATCTGTCAAGCTGCTACTTGGAAAACAGTTCACACTTTTACCAAGCATTATTCCCTGGATGTCCAGTCCAGGAGAGATGCTTTCGTTTTGGCACAGCTGTGCTTCAGAGCCTATTTCTAAGTAGGTTCTGACCCTCCTCCATGGAGGTACTGCTGTGTAATCTGCCTTAAGTCATAATATAGCAAGACTTCATGGTGTTTGGAAGAAAAATTACTCACCTTAGTAATTGCTTTTCTTCTCATGGAGTCTTGCTATATTATGACCACCCCCAACCTGCTCCTCTCAGAACTTCTACTTGGGTAGGGTTGGCAAATTAGTGCAAGCACTGTGTCATGCCATTTTAGTTCTTCCTTTCACCCCTTTTATTTAGGTTAGGAACTAGGTATTTTGTTTTTGTAATATATGGCCCCCTTCCGGGACTTGAGTCTTTTGGGGAAGGGGGGGTCTAATAGTGCTTGTTAGGGGTGAAACTAATAATATTATTATCATTGTTATTATTATTATTATTGCTCTTGTTGTTGTTGTGTTCGCTGTTATTCCTACTAGTAGGTAGCCACTTGGCTAGTGTAGAGCTTTCCACACAGACTTGCTGCTTAGTATTAGCTTCGTAAAGATCTGACAGTTTCATTTGAAACTTGCCAGATAGAGCTTTGGCATAGCGCCCTCGTGCTTTAGAACTCCAGTCTCCCTGGAGTTAACTGTTTCCTCTCCGGGGCAGTTCAAGTGCTGTGGCTAACTGCCTTAAGTCATAATATAGCAAGACTCCATGAGAAGAAAAGCAATTACTAAGGTGAGTAATTTTTTCTTTTGTCCTCCTTTTGTGCCACTTGTCTGTCTTTTGCCTGATTACACAATCACATTTTGTGGTACCTAGGAACTGGCCATTCTCATGGTCCCACACTTCCCCCGCTATTTCCCTTACTTCACTTGCTGTTTCCCTTCCTTCCTCCCTCCCTATATGTGAAACTGGGATTCCTTGGTTTGCTAATGTATATAATTATATTGTTGAAATGATTGCAGAAAACATTTGTATTGGTAAAAATATGTATTACGGGGTTTGACCTTGAGATGTACTGTATTTTGACCTCCCCACAAGGTTGTTTACAGAATTGGCAACAGGAGACCAGGTCTGGGACAGAATGTTCTGTTTTGTTGTACCTCTTAGGACTGGATGTGTTCTTCAGGCTGACCTCAGGAAAGAAACTGTCAAAGTTCTGATGCATTTTGTAAAAAAAAAAACAGGAGGTGTAACGTATAAGAGCAGGATGCAGTTTGAACTGCTAGAAAAAACATATCAGAGCAGTGTTTCTTCTGGAAAGTCTTGGGTATAGGACTTTGTTTTGTACTGCCTGTAGGAAGGGCTATTCTAGACACATTTTTATTTTTGATCATATAACACTACTTGCACATTTTATAACTTATCTTGGTCTGCCTGTGCATGCTGACCTATGCCTCTGCGACACCACATTTTACCACATTATTCCTAAACCTCTGTTCTCCACTTAGTGGGGATCCACAATGCCTTGGTTATGTGTGCAGTATATCTACCTGTGATGGATTATTCTACTGTGCGAGTGCTGTGGAGATGCCAGAGGTTGGTGATGTGCTTGATCAGAAGAGTAGGAACCTATAACCTTGCTTCTTTGAGCTAAAAGCAGGGTCTCTGTAGCTTGAGCTCTAGCCACCAAACGCAGAACTCTTGTGGGGAAAAATCATTTCCTGACCAGTTGCCAGATGAAATGGAACATGCTGTAATCTGCTGTCTGCCCCTCGATTTGATGGCATTGTACCATTTCCTACACAGAAGTGAGCAAACATATTATCTGAAATCAAATTATCAAATTTCTTAGGAGAATGATTACCAGCCTCCATTAATGTGTTATTTATGCTTGGACTCTTCAGACTCCGCCTTATGAGTTTTCTTTTTTTTTCCCTGCTGCCCTCTAGTTATGTCAGGTTGCTCAGCAGTGCTAATAGCAGTCCAGAATCCCTTTAAAATCTGATTGGAAAGGGGATCTGTACAAAACAAAAATCTATTTAGAAAACATTGTCTTTGCCAGATAGTACAGTTGGTACTTAAGGCCTTTTATTTTGTTGTGGATTTTTTCTGCACTATATAATATGGTGGATTTTGTCTGTATTGAGCAATCAGAGGCCAACTAAATAAGGTTACTCTTTACCCAAGTCAATCCCAGGACACTGCAGCATAGAGGCTGTACTTTTATACAGTGTGCCTGATTAACTTAAACACTGATCTTCAGATTAGTTTTATCACATTACAAACTTCGTAAACAAAACAAGCTGCATGTTTAAATCTTGCGTTCGATCAACACCTAAACTAGCACTGGACACCACACGCAATGGTGTTATCAGAGTGAAAACGCCCTTAATCTAGTATTATATGCATGTGGCCGGGTCTGTTTAGGCCAGTTAGTTTTCCCTGTTTGTGGGATTCAAAATACAGATAGATACTTAACTTGTGGAGTACAAAGGTTACTACAGAACTGCGTGAACAGTTCAAGTTCAAGTTTATTGCAGGAAAACTCCATTGAGCAAGCTCATTCACAAGGAGGTCCTGAGACATAAACACTTAAAGTACAAACACAGATAGGTAATAACAGTATATACGTGAAATACACGTTACATGATACAGGCTGGATATACATACAAGGGTACCACTTAGGGTGACCGCAGCTGGTAAACATTGGTATGAGACAGGGAAGCGACTTATAGGTCGCATACTGATAAATGAAACATGATGACTGGTGTGATTTGATTTAATCAAATCAAATATACAGTATTTTGGCAGCTAGAACAAACAGTCTACAACTGATATGGGAGGGAGGAGAGATTTGATAGAGTAGCAGTGGAGCGTAAGCAAAGATAAAGCCAGGAGTAGAAGGGGAAGGGAAAGCAGTTAATATGACAAATCAATTATACCTTACCAGTGGATAAATATGGCACACATGGGGAAGGAAGAGACTTAATGACAGTTACCGTGTCTTTTATTTTGGCTGAACTTAGCGATTTGTAGAAGTTTATTGAAACTATGCTAGTTAGTTTCAGTACGGTTTGTAATTGGTTCCAAATGGAGGGAAGGGCATATGCATAGCACGCTTACCAAAGGAAGTCCGCAGCCTTGGTATGTCAAGCATAATAAAGTCAGATTTTCTTAATGAGTATGCACTATGTGAGGTACTAATAAGGGAAGAGAGATAGCTTGGCAATTTCTGCAGGAGCAGTTTGAGTCCATAGCCCAGCATGGAGCAGGCATCTAGTAGTAAGGGATGTCCAACCAACAGCTGCATATAAGTCACAGTGGTGCGAACGGTAAAGGGAGTTGGTAATGAACCGTAACGCACAGTGATAAAGGATGTCCAGTTTACTTAGATTTGCAAGAGTGGTGGAGGAATAGATTACATCGCCATAGTCGAGTAGGGGGAGAGAAGTGGCCTGTACAAGCTTGTTTCGAGTTTCAAGGGGGAAAAGGGGCCTATTTCTGTAGAAGAAACCTAACCTTGCTTTTAACCTTCTAGAGACATCTTCGATGTGGTCACTGAAAGATAATTTATTGTCGATCCAGATACCTAGACATTTAAATTTGGTTACAACTTCCAGAGGCTCGTTTAGCGTGGTGACAATGAAGTCTTGGGCAAGAGTATTGGGGGGGCCTGAGACAGCACTGCAGGAGAATATCATCGCTTTAGTCTTCTTGGCATTGAGCAGAAGCTTTGCCTTTATTAAATTATGCTCAAGTTGTGCAAAGTCCGCTTGAAGCACTCCCTTGACTTCAGATAACGATGAGCCAGAAGTATACAACACGTATCATCTGCAAAAAAGTGCAGATTGGACGTAGATATGTTAGCATCTAAGTCATTGATGTACAGAGAAAACAAGATAGGGCCTAAGATGGATCCTTGGGGGACTCCTCTTGCAACTGGCAAGGCAGCAGAAAAAAAGCCTTCCGCCTTTACTTTTTGGAATCTTCCAGTTAGGTAGCTAGAGAACCACTGGGTGGTATGGTATGTGGCACCCAACTTTGCAAGGCAATTGACTAATAGTTTGTGATCAACAGTATCAAAAGCTTTGCTGAGGTCCAAAAAGACTGCACCAGTTACCTTCTTAGCATCTATAGCAGAGATCCAGTCATTGGTTACTTTTGCTAGTGCAGTGATTGTGCTATGATTAGCCCGGAACATGTCCTACAGAAGCTGTGTTTTTAATACGTAATCCAATTCTAACATTGTTCTGCCTTTATTAGCCTTTTATAAACTCAGCTGGTATTTCTGATTTACGCACTAGTGGTTATTTATTGTAGTTTGGAATTTTTGGTCGGGACGTTCACAATGAGCCAAAGTTCATTTCTGAGTGTGACCCGGGAGACAGAGAGGTTAAAGATCAATTTCAAATATTAGTTTTCCGTCCTTATTTTGTGAATGTGCAGTAAAAATCAGCATGCTTAAAATCATATTCAGTATCTTTTTGTTGTTGTTATTAAGAGGTTCTCTACTATGCCACATTGTAGTTTCATAGTACCAACCAAAAAAAAATGGCTGTTCTCTTTCTCTGTTTTGGCCGACTGTTGACTGCCATTGATGTCATTCAAGGACTGATGTCTGTGACAGCAGTGCGTGTGTACACCAAACAGCTGATCAGAACAGCTGGGTTGAGATTGATTTACTGACATTTTTCACAGCAGAAATTAAATGAGACACTTTATGTCCCAAGCAAAAGATCATTTTATTTTTTTAGACTGTAAGTTAGTTTTGTGGCTGTATTCTTTAAATTACATTAGCACAAAGTTACTCTCTCTCTCTCTTAGTTCACACACACCTCCACACTAAACAAAGCAGGCAGTTCGTCAAACTAAAATACACCGGAGAAGTAATACCACACACCAAAACATTGAAACAACATGCCTGGCCCTAATGTGAGGGGCTGTGACCCCCGCACCCCCCAATGCAGGGAGCTCTGCCCCCCGCACCCCCCCATCTTTTATATATAACAAACTCCAGTCCGTTCAACAGTAGAGAAAAAGGAATGTCACATGTCCAGACATTTTTGTATGGGAGGTAATATTACCTGTGAGACATTCTGACATAGACATTTTTGCATGCGAGATTTTGGATTTGACATATTGACCAGCTACCATACAAGCTAGCAGTCCAACATATAAACTTACTTGCCTGGTGTACTGCTAAATGTATGTGTTTGTACTTTAATTTTCTGTTAATTTTGTTTATTTTGATGGTGTTCTTGTAGCACTGTATGAATCTTAGTATCGCACAGAGCTGCAGTTCGTTGGCACCAACAATGGGAGCAGTCCCGTCTTCAAAAAAGTTTCTCTTGCATTTACAAGTTTGTCCTTTAGTGAAAACTGCACAGCTTAGCAATTTAATTTTTATTATTCCTTTTAACGAGCACCTTATTTTCCATATAAAAAACATTAAACAGCAAACTCCCTTACCTCATTGGGAAGCTCCTCCAGGCTAATCTAATTTTTTTTGTATTCAGCTCCAAAGGGAAGGGATCTTAATTTGCCCTCGAGGGGCTAGCTGCACGATCCCTCTTTATTTCCTGAATCTCTGATCTGTCCCTGCTCTCCTACCTATTATGACGTTTTTATAGCTCAAGCGTGGGGCCACGCTCCATTCACTTGAATGGAGTGTCTTTTCAAATGTAATTTCCCGCTTGTAAATCAGGTTTTGGTACCTATTGATGCCAGGATTCGACTAACAATGCCAGGGGTGTTCAGATCAAAACTTTTAGTATATACCCAGCCATGACTGTAGCTGAAGTTTCACCTGCCCCTATTCATTACTGTGAAATTGGTTCTCTTTTTGCACTTGCCCTTCAAGGAAATTTACTTGCCCCAGACAGGGGGCAATGGGATTTGCACACCCCTGAACAAAGCTCTTGTTGAACCCTGGCATCAGTATGTACCAAAACCCTATTTACAGTTGGGGAACTTAAATACATTTTAAAAAGACGTTCCATTCAAGTGAATGGAGCACACTCCCATGCTTGAGCTATGAAGACGTCACAAATTTTCGGAGCACAGGGGTGGATCTGAGATTCAGGAAACGGAGAGGGATCATGGAGCCAGCCCCTCTGGGGCAAATTAGGACCCCTTTTCTTCCTTTTGTAGCTGTATAACAATAAGACTAGCCTGGAGGAGCTCCCAGTGAAGTAAGAGAGTTCCCTGTTTAATGTTCTCTGTATTTAAAAATATAAACTTGTTTTAGCCCCAAGAGTTTTGCCAGTTGTTTCCAACACATAACAATGACAGTCTGAGCTCTGCTTGTTTTTAGTTTTGCTGTCTCTTTAAAACGTTGAACTCTTGCAGACGGCACATCATTATCCAAATAAAAAAAAAAAAATTAAAATTTAAAATACTGACGTTTTTGGAAAAAGGGTAAAGTGAATATGGACCAATGTGATGAACATAACTTATGAACATTACCTCTGTTTGTTTCGTACATCAGTTGTTAGTTTCTTTTGGTGTATTGCAACTTTTAATCTCGACACTCCCCTACAGTACATTCATTTCAACTGGCTCATTATTAAATGTAGGTTGTGAAAATAATTTACCAGAGGGGGCGCTGTGGAGCCCGCGCTAGATGGATGGTAGAGAAGCAGTTCTGCATCTATATAACTTTAAATGAGATAAAATCGCACTTTTAGGTCTCAACTAAGTAAAACAAAAAGTTTCTAGTGGTGGACGAGATACTCTAGATCAGGATGGGCAACCCCAAAAAGAAAGACCAGAAGGACCATGTCCAGGCAACAGCTAGTACTTCGGCCACGAGATCAACAGGGCAGGCCCTACCTACTAATGTTGAAGTAGAGGAAACCCTACAATCACTAGGCCACAAACTAAAGACGCGGATTTCCTCAGTAACAGTGATGAATGCAAAACTAGATGGCCTAGCAGGGCAACTTACATTGGTCAAGTCATCAGTGGAGAAGTTATCTGGCACGGTAGAAGAATTGCAACAGCAGGCTATCAAATGCAGCGCAATAAATGCTGGCCATCTGAGAGAGATAAAACACATGCAAAATCGTCTGGAGCTCTTGGAAAATCAAGTAAGGAGCACTAATATCCGGATAATAGGCTTACCGGAGGGACTGGGAGGGGATCACTCCTTGCTTTTCTTTAAAGAATGGATCTTGGAACAGTTTGTGGGACAGGGAGACTTTTCGGATTGGCGATTCCTCGAGGCAAACAGTCTGATTCAGCTCCTCGGGTCCTCATGATAGTGGCCGACAGTATAGGCACTAGAGACTCTATTTTAGCCTTAGCCAAACGAGTGGGCCCGCTCAGTGTGCAAGACCACATGATACATCTCTTCCTGGATCTGTCCTTTTCTACCAGACAACGGCGGAAGAAATTCAATGCTGTCCGGAGAAAATTGAGGGACTTAGATATACCCCACGCTGTGTGGTTCCCGGCCAAGCTTCACATCGTGTTCCAGGACAAGGTATTTGTGTTTACTGACCTGACTGATGCTGGTAAATGGGTCTCTTGAATGGAAGCACAACAATAGGACGAACTGAAAAGGCAATCGGATAATGAATCCCTTGAAGAAACTTGAACGGGACAATTTGGTGACATTTCATTAATCTCTACTTGTATTTAAACAAGTTGCTGTTGCTAGCCTGCAGATATTCTGTTATAAAGACTGTACTGTATCTTCTATCATATAGCTTTGGCTTATCAATTTAGTGTGCTTGATCCTAGGATCATAACTACTTTTTGTTCTAAAAGGGTGACTGTTGAGCCCTATATGAGTTTCAAGTAAAAGAAATGTAGAGTTTTGAGCAACTGGGAGAATCAAGTTGTGTTCTCCCGGAGACTTAATGTAATTTTAAATAATAATGTAGATGTGGACTGCTACTGTTCTCTGACGTCTTCAAAGTGTAATAGATTTATTCTTTAGGTGTAATGGTGGACCCAATGCTCAGTGAGCGAGACAATTTTGAAAAACGCTCCAGTATTAATTTTTAGATTTAATCCACCTGCTCTTGGGTTACAGCTACACAGAATTTTGGACTTATAGTGAATAACCTAAAACGTTGTCTTTCAAACAACATGAAGTCTTGCTGTATTCTGACAATATGTAGTTAGACTGACCAGTTCAACTGCCCCGGAGAACCAAGAGTTAAACGCTGTGCAAATGCATAGGACGTTGAGCTCGAGCTCGGTTTTCAAACCACTGTCCTCGGTACGTTCTAGTAACTGATCAGATTATTTCAAACTGCTTTGTTGTTTTAATTTTAGTATGTTCTCAAACCGCTGTCTTTGGTATAGTGCACGTTTCCTAGGTTGGGTAAGTGTTTGGTTAACGATTGGTTCCCTGACTGTGAGGGGACCGAACTTCTAAATTTCTCTCTTTCTTAAAATTTCGACAGTATTGGGATACCGGTGCAAAGTCCTGACCAGAACCGGGGGCTCTCTGTTCATTTTTGGCTGGTGCTAAACAGTTGATCGTTTCAGACTTTGTCTTCTCTATTACCCGGCCTAACTAAGCCTTCAGGGGTAATTTTCTTATTTTTTTCAATTCTTTATCCTGGCCTAACTAAGCCACTACGGATAAAGTAGGTATTTGATTCTTGCTTAACCGGCCTAACTAAGCCACTGGGTTAAGCTCCAAATTTTAGGGTTATGTCACAGAAACCCAAGAGAAAAAATGGTCCCACTGGGTTTCAGTGTTGTACTGAGTGTGGGGAGTAATTTGCAAAAGCTGATCCACATTTGGTTGGCCTGTATTGTTTGGGTTTTAACCACTTACAAACAGACTGATATTTGTAAAAATTTCCCTCAGTCTATTTTAGACAGGCATCTCGGTAAACTGAAGGAAAAAATGGACAAGACTGCTGAGGCTGGTTCCGGTCCTACCGAACCTTCGGATCCTACAACCGACCTTTCAAGCCAGGGTGAACCGTCGACGGGCAAACAACATTCGGAGTTGGCTTCTGATCCCGCACCATCAAAGAAAGCCAAACGTTCTGGTTCAGAACCGTGTAAGCAATTGATCTTGCTTCCAACCGAGGATTAAATTGCAAAGGCCATCCAAATAGTGCAGTCTTTGCAATCTGGGTCTGGCGAACCATCGCAGGTACCGTCTAGACAGTCAACGGTTCCAGATACCGGTTCAGCTCCTTCAGGACACATTGATCCTGAGGAGTATTACTTTTCTGAATATGAGGAAGAGGAGGAGGAACAGGATGAAGGGGAACTCATTGACCCTGTGGTCTCCTCTGACCATCCTCAGTCCGAATCCCCTCCTAGGCCTGTCTCTGAGGCTACCTCCCATTTTGCTTTTATGAGGCAGGTGGCTGAGACCCTGCAGCTCTCTGTACAAGAGGCCAGGCAGGAGGATGATGAGGAAGAGGATTACAAGGAGATGATGGATCTTCCTGTATCCCAGGGACTTTCGATTCCCATTCATAAGTCCCTTAAGAAGCAGACTTTAAAGATCCTCCAAACCCCTAGTTCTTTCCCTCCTTTAGATAAGAAGATGGACAGGAAGTACCTTCTGGCTGGCAATAGTACTAACTTTTTAGCTAGTCATTGTAGCCATGTAGGGGTAGTTCAAACTGCAGCCTGCGAGAAGGCTGGCATTCCTCTGGCCTGTCACCCTCCTGACAAGGATCCAGGAAGGTGGATTCTCTTGACAAGAAAGGGTATCTGGCATCTTCCTTTGGTATCAGGCAAGCCTCCTATTTGGGAGGCTGTCTAACAACTGGGCTAAAAAGTCCCCTCCTGAGCTTTCTGCTGACCTTCAGGAGCTGGTCAAAAAGGGGGTACAAGCATCTAAGTCCCAGTTCCACATGGCTGTGGACTCCAGTGATGCAGCTTCCAGGGCTATGGCTTCTGCTGTATCCCTCAGGCGGTTTTCCTGGCTCAGGTGTACTAACCTGCCCCAGGACACGCAGAATAACGCCATGGATTTTCCCCTTGTCCAGAACTCTGTTTGGGGAACAGACTGAGGCATATATGAAGAAAATGAATGAGTACAGAGTAGCATACATGAGTGCTTAAGCAAAAGAGAAAGCTGCCACTCCTCAGAAGCAGCAGGCCAGGGGTAGGGGCAGACCTTACCCCAGACCTTTCCTCCAGACCCAAGCTTTTCCCTCTTACCAGCAACTCAGGGGGTTCTTTGGAGGAAGGGGCAGGAGGGGTGCTGGCAGGGTCACCTCCACTCCTCCAGTCTGCTACCCCAGCGAAACAGATGCCCTGAAAGCTCTGTTCGGGCGCCTTCCCTTACTCTGTTGGGGGCAGGCTGACCTACTATCTCCAGGCTTGGCATTCCATCACATCAGACAAATGAGTCCTGGAGATAGTGGGTCAGGGACTTGCTCTCACTTTCCAGCTGCCCCCAAAACTGTCAGCAAGAATTTTCAGACCTTCCAGCTTTGCAGAAACAGTCCCGCTGGAGGCAGAGGTTTCCACTCTTCTTCAGTGAAGAGCAGTGGAGCCTGTGCCACATCAGCACAGAGGAAAAGGACTGTACTGAAGGTACTTCCTGACACCAAAGAAAAATGGGGAGTAGCGGCCCATTCTGGATCTCAGATTCCTAAACTAGCATCTTACAAAACCAAAATTCAAAATGACAACCCTGGCTACCATTCTGCCTTCTCTCCAGCAAGGGGACTGGCTGGCATCCCTAGACCTAAAGAGGATGCTTGCTTCCACATCCCCATCAGTCTCACAGAAAATATCTCAGATTTCGACTGCCTTCTGGCCACTACCAATTCAGGGCCATACCCTTCGGCCTGACATTTGCACCAAGAGTGTTTGCAGAATGTCTGGCAGTAGTGGTGGAATTCCTCAGAAGGTAAGGGGTTTCAGTTTATCCCTATCTGGACGACTGACTGTTGGTGGGTCAGTCCCCCCAGCAGGTCACAGAAGCCCTAAAACTCACTCAGGATACTCTTCGCTCTCTGGGGTTTTTGGTAAATCATCAAAAGTCTGTCTTCACCCCAGTACAGACACTAGACTTTATAGGGGCAGAGCTGAATACCATTCAGGCAAGGGACTTCTTGCCCTCTGCAAGGGCACAGAGTCTCATAGAATTGGCAGAATCCTTTCAGGTTCGAGTTCCTCATCCAGCAAGGTACTTCTTAAGGCTCCTAGGACACATGGCCTCCACCACACCAGTGGTCCTGGGAGCCAGGTTTCAGATGAGGGACATTCAGTTCTACCGTAGATCCTTCTGGTCTCAGAAAAAGGATTCTCTGTCCAAACTGATTCCAGTGTCTCCCACCCTTCTGTTAGCTCTTCAGTGGTCACAGGAGATGGACAACCTCAGAGTGGGGGTTCCCTTTCTCCCTCAGGTACCCTCTCTGGTGCTGACAACAGATGCTTCTCTCCTGGGCTGGGGTGCCCACCTGGGGGATCTCACAACACACGGTACGTGGCTCCCTCAGGAGTGTCTCTTGCACATCAATGTTCCGGAGCTCAGGGCAGTATTCCTGACTATTCAGGAGTTTGCCAGTCTCTTACAGGGCAAGGTGGTGCAGGTCAAGACAGACAACGCCACCACCATGTACTACATCAACAAGCAGGGGGGGAACAAGATCCTCCCTGCTGTGCACAGAATCCATGAAGATTTGGAAGTTGGCATATTCCCTCAACATGTCACTGTTAGCAGTTCACTTGCCAGGCAAGGACAATGTACTGGCAGATGCTCTCAGCAGAATCAGCCAGGACCATCACGAATGGACCTTGAACAAGCAGGTCCTTCTCTCAGTATTCAGGAGGTGGGGAGTTCCAGAGATAGATCTCTTTGCAGCTCCAGACAATCACCAGTTACCTCTTTATTGTTGCAGGCCTCCACTCCAGGGTTCCTTGCACATTTACTCCCATGGCAACAAACTGTGATGTCACAACAGAGGATTATGACTTTGGGTAGGGAGTAAGCTATAAAGGCAGATGAACTCAAAATAAACTCTAAGGGAACAATGGTCATATATTCATACATGTTAGGAAGGACATAGCATTGTTGGAGAGGGTTCAGAGGAGGGCAACCAGGATGATTCGGGGCATGAGTGAAAAGACCTATGAGGAAAGGCTGGAAGTCCTTGGGCTGTACTCACTGGAGGAGAGGAGAGAGAGGGGGGACATTATAGAGGTCTTCAAATATGTGAAAGGGATAAATGGGCAGAAGCAATGTTCAGGCTAAAGAAAGGGGGCACAACGAGGGGGCATGAGTGGAAGCTAGAGGGGGGTAACTACAGGGGAGAATGTAGAAGGCATTACTTCATTGAGAGGGTGATGGGGCAATGGAATGCACTGCTTGGGAGTCTAGTGGAGGAGGGCACAGTGGATGGCTTTAAGAGGGGATGGGATAGGTGCATGGGTATACTGAAGCCTAAGAGGACCCTCTCGGGGGCTGGGGGGGATGGAGGAGCGAGCGCCCATTAGGGGCTGGCTACCGAGCAGACACGAATGACCGTTAGGCCTATTCTGCTGGCTTTTAGTATGTTAGTATGTCCTTAGTAATAAATTATGGGGAGAAGAAATATATAAAATGTAAATGGAATGCAAGCATAATTGTACCTAATTATTTTTTTTTTTTTTATTTTCTTTGAGGCGTCCGTAGCTGTTTAAGAATTGTACCATTACTGCCAAGAATCCTGATGCTTATGATCGGCACAGGTGGTACTGCTGACCTTGCTGGGGTATTTACAGCTGCTGTCGTTTGTGGGTTAAGATTTGCAACCCTCTCCCACTACACACCTACTGAAAATCTGTTTGGGGTTTCTTGATTGGTTTTTAGCCAGTTTTAGGTTTTAAAAATAATCCCTTTCCCACCACATGTTGGGTTTCCCATTCTTGAGTCTTTTTAAGCAACGTTTAACTTATTTAACAAAAAAAAAAAAAAATAAATAAAGGTTTTTTGAATGACTTTTTGATGGACTGTATTTAGCAGTGCCGTGTTGATCACTTCCTAGCACTGGTGTGGAGAATTGTCATGCATTTCAAGTACTTCTAATGGCACATGTTCTAGTTTGCCTGCCATGTCTTCCATTTGGATCTTTTGAGATTTGGTTTTCATTGTCATGCCATAGCTTTACCCACCAGTAGGAAGAGTGCATGAGATCCGACATTGGGATATCATGGTAGACCCCAGAGAGACCGAAAAAAAGACTGCATGATTTTTAAAGTTGAAGAAGCCATAGCTTATCATAACATGCAGTAAGTAATAAGCCACGACAGAGTGTGCATTAAAGGATTTTAATGCACGCCCCAGGGGTGTGCTAATGCATGAGGCTGAAAGCAGAGTGTCCTTATGCCCCTGGGAAGTGCATTAAAATCCTTTAACGCACACCCTAGAGTGGCTTATCACACTTATAAAATGGGCCACCATTATAAAAGAATTTGTTTGATGTACTCTGATAGGGATTAACACTTATTTACTATTTTCAAAAGAGTGTACAATACATTACCTCTAAAACGTCTAAAAACAAAAAAGTAGTCCCTATAATGTATAAAATGGGATATGTCAGCAGTATGTTAACTAGTACAGTACTTTGCAGTAAAAGCATTTATTAGTAGTTGAAAATAAATATTCGGTCACATGTAAATTTTATCATATAAATGCACTGTAACATTTGTAAATGTGTAAGACATAAGCAGTTATTAAAACTTAATTTTCATTACACTGTAGTTACATTCTCTCATTGAAGGCAGCCTTCTCTTTATTATTGTTTTTTACTTATGTGCTGTAGTCTAGTACATAAAAGGAAAGCTGCTACAGGATTGAGATGAAAGGTTGGTAAGAAAAAAAAACCAAAAAACTTTAAACCTGCCAGGTTGCCTTTTTTTTTTTTTTTTGGGCAAGAAGAGTAGATTTCACCTGAAAACTCCAATATAAGATTCAAATGTCCATGCTTTTATTAACATTAGCAATGTATTTGGGCACTTTGGGTCTGCCTCTGCCTATTTAACTGTGTTTTCCCCCCTTTTCTTTTTGTTTATAATGTATTACTGTATTGCCTACTTTCTTCATCCTTTTTTTTGTTTTCTGTTTTTCCCCACATTCAAGACATAGAATGTTTGTTTATCATGGAATGTTTACCATGGAATACAGGGATTCAAAATTCTGCTCTATTCCACTTGTAGAATGTAACTCTCCTTACATTCTGTACACACAGACAACATAGAGGATTGTGTATGCGTAAGCATATACAACAAGGCAGTTGCGATCGAGAGGTTTCCGTGGTAACCAGAGACCTCGAGGCGTGGCTTCGAGGTCCGTTACCACGGATACCTCAAGATCGCACAACTGTCTTGTTTGTGTATGCTTGCTCATACACAATCTTTTATAGTGTATGGGCAACCACGCAGTACACCGGGACAAGTTTTTGTAAAAAAAAAGCGGCTTACTTCGGTTTCTGCCCTTACGCCGCTTCCTGCGCTGCCGCAGCGCCACCAATTGCGCATGCTAAAATGTGTTCGATCTTGTTGTGTTGCACCGTGACGCACCTGGTGCAGCACAACAAGATCGTGACGTACCGAGTGCAGGAAAACAACGCTGTTCCAGGCATGGATTTCCATGCGGAACAGCGTTCTACCATACACTATAAAGGCCTGTTTTAGGGCCAGAGACTCAATTATATCACTGTCAGGGCAAACATAAGAGATTTCCCTGATAAGCAGGTAAAGACAGAAGGGGGGAATTTTCACTGTTAGTAAACAAACCGTTGTAATGAAAACTATAAACGATGCTTAATGTTTCTCAGTCGTTTATGTGTGTAAGGAGAGTGTGATGATCAGGGAAACAACATTTAATTAATTTATTTTGTTTTTTATTTAAAGTAGTTTTATTGTTAGGGCCCAGTTGAAGTTGTGTTTTTTTTTTTTTTTTTTCAGAGTGTAAAGGCAGCAGCCGTGTTTATAATGGAAGATCAGGTCTGGTTGAAGGGGGACTGATGGAAGATAGTTCTGGTTGTGTGAGGACTGATTTGCTCATTGTGTGATGTGGTTTAGGACCAAGATGACTGTGTGTATGAAGAGATTTAATGTACAGTCAGCTGATGTCTCTTGGCCAATGAGATTTCTAGATTTTTTTCTTGCCATTTTATAACTGCAGTTAAGGTTATCTATGATGGTCTTTTCTTGGATAATTTATACTGCAGTGCTCCAGCTTTCCATTGTACCATAACGTCCCTAAATGTAATTGCTGTCAGAATGCAACCACTCATTGTACGGTGGGCAGGTGTAGCTCTACAGAGTTAAAATCTCATTTAAAAAAACTGTAATTGCTCTCTTTTAAAGTAACTAGTGCAAACATCTTATCTGTTTGCAGTTATGATGGCGAAATGCAGGAAGCTTTACCTAGCTGATAAACATACCTTCTTGTTTGTCACCAGGACAGTAATTAGATCTGCTCCCCCCGCCCCTGAACCACCAGCACCCATTCAGGTTAAAGCAAACTGTTTTTTTGTTTTTTTTTTTAATCAGAAAGAATGTTTGGAAGAGCGAGAAAAATATAATGTACTTCATAATTAACATGAACAATGGTGGTTCAGGCTGAAAAACTATTGAATGTTGCACCCTCCCCTCTGTAATGCGCCTCTTCCCAACAACTGTAGTGTTGAACCCTTCAAAGGTTGGCCTGTAGTGTTCTTGAAGACCCAGCTGGTTGGCTCTCCTGTCACTCAGCCTTGTAATTATCTAGGCATTAGATGAGCTTTGAACCTCTTTCAGCACTGCACTGCTTATGAGAACATTAGGTACAGAAGATCAAATACCAGCAGCAGGATCATTGAGAGAAACCAGCACCTGTCTGTGTCTGGTACGACAGGAGGCAAAGTAGTAGTTGACTTTTCACGTAGTGTTATTTGTGAATGAGTGGATGGCCTTCCAGAGCTGAGTATATTGTATCTGCTTTTTAGTTTCTACACCTCTGGCCCCCTGCCTTCCATGGACTTACCGGTTATCCACCACTTATCCAGGACCACTCATTCTTGAAAGGGGTACCACCATGTTGGTTATGCTTGGGCCAGTGGGTTTGGGGGGGTGACATCGGACCAGGGCATTTTCCTCCAGGTTTCTCCCCTGGGTGTCCATGTACTGTGATGCGCAAAGAAGCACACAGTGTTGTGCATGATGTTTGGTGGCAGTCTCTTCCCCTGCAGTGTGCAGTCACTTGCGCTACCACCTGGCTTCCACCAGGTGGTAATCAAGCAGCGAGCCCTAGTGTCCTGTCTACCCTGAGGAAGGAGAATTGTCCCTGAGATGCGTGATCCTCCCTCCCCTGCTTCCCCACCACCAAGTGGCCCAAAATCATTCCTGAACCCAGGACGTCGGTATAGCAAGCGCTAATGCTACCAAACCATTTAATTTTATATATTTTTATCTAGTCTTCCTGACTGCCCCAGATTCCCCGGTGCCGTCTCCCTCTTGGGCGCGACAACCATGCAGCCTCATTAACCACTAGAGCACCACCTGCCTCCTCCATGGGTCCCCCCCCCTTTGTTGGGCCTAAGGAGGAGACTAATATTCTTCTCCTCCTCTCCCAAATAGGGAATAGGATCCAATGGGTGGCAGGAACCATGGCAGGGAGTCCAAGTGTGCGCGGGCCGAAATTTGGACAGCACACTGTTTTTTTTTTGTTTTTTTTTTTCTTCTTCCCCTCCTTCTACCAACCAGATGGTGATGCCAGTCTGTTGGCGGCAGCTGTAGCCACAGCGGAGCATTTGGGGGAGGAGGTTTCCTGGGCTGCCACAGGGATTGAAGCACTGGGTACTCTCCCCAGGCTGGGAAGCCCTGTCATTGTCAGAACTATCTTTTTGTTTTTATTTATTATGATTTATAGGGCAAACCGCCAAAAGGCTCAGCCCCCGCTCTTCTCCCCAGACCAGTTGCTCATTCTGGGTACCCTGAGTCGGTTCCAGAACCCGGGCATGGGAGTTTGATATGTTGCCACTAGTACAACAGACTGCTCTCTCCTCCACCAGCATGGATACCTCCCAACCTTGTCATCCTTGTCCTCAATGAACCAGGTGATACAGGGTGTGGGTGTTTAACTCCTAGACTTCAAGGCAACATTAACCAGTCTGGTGGGGGGGCCCAGGGGGCCTCCCTGGGCACTGGCGAGTGAGCCTACCTGACGATGCTTACCAAGGTGCACTCACATGAGCTCGGCCAGTCAGCCCCGTACCCGCACGTCAGGCTTCAGCAGCTGTGTCTCCTGTGGTCATGGAAGAGACAGTGTTGCAGTGAGCCCAGAACTCTTTCCATCTCCCCTGGAGGGGGTGATCATCCTCTGGGACATGCAGTCCTCTTCCTGCTGGCCCTCTTCCTGCTGGCCCTCCAGCGAACACAGGACACAGTGCTTTGCTGCTGCATCTTTAAGTAAGCTTCAGTTGGTACCCTTTGCTCAGATAGGGTTACCACCTGTCCTGATTTTCGCAGGACAGTCCTGATTTGGGCAGCTGTGTCCTGCAAAAAAACATGAAAAATACTACATGTCCTGATTTTATAGTAGAAAAAATATTTTCTAACTTTCCACTAAATGTTGCAGAAAACTACAATACCTTAACTAAATACATTAAAATAAGAAACAATAGAAGCAACCCTCGCTGACCCTCGCTTACCCACTCCTGTAGTGCCTTCTATTCATGTCCCCCCAGCCTCTTATTATCTCACCTGTGCTCTCGGTTCCCCTTCCCACCCTATCCTCCCGCTGCCCTCCTCCCACCCTCCTTCACTTCCTCCTACCTACCTCCATTTTCCTGCCCTCCCACACCCTCCCCCCAATTGTTCAATACTCTATTCTCCTCCCAACTTCCCCCTCTTGAGTCTGCTTCCTTCTCTCCCGCACTCCTTCCCCTGTACACTCAGCTGTCCTCTCTCCTCCCAAGGTACTGCCTCTCTTCTTCTCCTCTCCTCTTCCTAGAACCTATTAACAATACCTAACTTACTGTACTTGACTCTGATCACCAACACAGCCTCTGTAAAAATGCCTAACTACTGTAACTTAACAGACTCTGGCTACTGTGATCAGCCTACGACCTTGTACATGTTGTGCTCGCTTTACTATGTCACTTAAGCACAATTGTGTTGTTGTTAACTTGTGTTTTATGTTACTTATAGCTTTGTTTGGTGCGGAACCTATTTAATGAGCTTGTACTCAAAGGTATTATCCAAGATCTCAATAAATAAATAAAAACAATACTTAGCCTTAATTCTGATTATATAGAGAAAACAAGTCTGTTGCATTGGTCGAGGTTATGTACTGTCCTGCGAAAAATCATGTTTCAGTAAGAAATGTCCCACTTTGGGTTTCTGAAAAGGTGGTTAACCCTAGGCTCAGAGAAGGCCCAGGACTGATTGAGTAGGATCACTAACTTATACTCTCATCTGGAAGAGGTGACCCGACCAGAATAGAGCTGAGCTGAGCTGAATAAGCAGCCTTGTGTGGGGAAGCCCACGCTTTACCTTTGTGCAGTGTACAGGCCTATGGAAAAGTACAGGGCCTCATTTTACATTTCTCTTGGGATCTCCCCTTTCATGAGCCCCCTGCATAAATCTGACAAGAATACACCTTGGGGTTTCATGAATCGTGGTGGTTATTCGCTGGGGTATTAGAACAGTTGATTTTCTGTTCCAATTTATTGCTCTCTGTGTTGGTAGTCTCTACGTTTATTTTGGAAAAAAGGCTGGGAAAACACCTATTAACAAGCAAGTTTTTATTGCTATCCCAGTGAGCCCTAAAGATTTGATATTGATTACAAGGTTGCCACTGGAGGTCACATGGGTGGTGGCAGCTGGAGAGTTGCCCTGTGATAAAATGTGGCTGCATTGCAGGGGATTTTACATTATACAGTGCTATCTGTCTTTTAAGACATTTTTTAAAGGGGGGCTGCAGAAATGTAAACCAGTTTCAGAGAATGCCGGATGACTCACTCTTTCAATGTATTGATTTTTCTCAAAACTGTGGCTGGCAAAGCCCTATCAAATGATTTGCCTGTCTTTTATGTCAGTAGCCAGATGTAGATGGACAATGCTAGTTTGCCTCTGCTTTGCCAAGTTACACAGAACTGTTTGTGTAAATGATAGGAATTTCATGCATTTTCCAGCGTCCACAATATAAAATATTCAGACAAATTTCAGTTTGCATTTCTTTTCTCTGCATATCTCCTTTGTTTTGCTATTACCGAGAGCATTTGCATGAAAACATGATCTTTATTCTGCAGATCTCTCATCAGCCTATCCCATACACTGAAGTCCCGATTCCCTATTTGTGACATTTTTATTTATTTGTAATTTTTGGCCAGGAAAGGCACACAAAGCTGTAATAGGCAAGTCCTGTGGTTGAGGTGCATGGACCTGTATTATTGACGGGGGGAATATTGGCCAAAACATCTGGGAAACTCCCATGCTCTTCAAGTGCCATGGGATCTTGTAACTTCCACCTGGACAATAACAAGAAATGGGTAGAAAGGACCTCAGTTCAACATCTCATCTGAAAGACTGCATGCTAACAGTGCAGGCCCCATTCCCCGGTACTGCACTAAAGTGATGGGTCATGGGTATTACCTAAGTATCGCTACCTAGTATGATGTTAGAACCCACACTCTGCAGATATTCCATCCCCAGAGGTAAACTTGCTACCTACTGAGCCACTGATATCACAGTCTGTGGCCATGGATGTGACCAGGAACTCTCAAAAGCAGCATTTGTAGTGGGGAAGCATAGGTGAATGAGATGTAGTCCGAGATGCCAAGATCCTGATTTCATATAAATGTCATTGGTAATAAAGAATGAGGGGGAACACATACCAAAACAGTAATGAAATATATATGCTGATTTGTGCATAAATATTTAAAAGAAAAATTATTGGACATTGGAAAGCGCTTTAACATAGAAACATAGAAACATAGACTTTGACGGCAGATAAGGACCGCTAGGCCCATCTAGTCTGCCCATTTCCCTACCTACAGGATAGGCCGCAGATCCTAGTTAACCAACAGCCTATATCTTCCTGCCCCCCACAAGAATTGCCTTATGTCTGTCCCATGCATTCTTGAATTCTCCCACAGTTTTAGACCCCACACTTCCTCAGGAAGGCTGTTCCATGCATCCACTACCCTCTCTGTGAAATAATACTTCCTCATTGCCCCTGAACCGCCCTCCTTCTTTCTTTAAATTGTGTCCCTTGTTCTTGCAAGTCTCTTTTTCTGAAAGATGCTACCCTCTTGGACTTGTTGATTCCCTTGAGGTACTTGAAAGTTTCTATCATGTCCCCCTCTCCCTTCTTTCCTCAAGGGTTTACATATTAAGCTCCTTTAGTCTCTCCTCATCGGCTTCTCTTGCAGACCCTGCACCATTTTAGTTGCCTCCTCTGGACTGCCTCTATCCTGTCTATGTCCTTGGGAGATGGGGTCTCCAGAACTGGACACAGTATTCCAGATGGGGTCTCACCAACTGTCTGTACAGAGGATAATAACTTCCTGTTTTCTGCTGCTGTTGCCTCTCCCTATACATCCCAGTATACCCCGCCCTCCTACTGACTTCTCACATTGCTTGCTAACCTTAAGGTCATCTGATATATGATTACCCCAGGTCCCTTTCCTGTTTTGTTGTTGTTATACCTCCCACCCATTGTGTATTCTTCCCCTGGTTCTTGTTTCCCAGGTGCATTATTTGCACTTTTGCATTGAATCCTAGCTGCCATCGTCTGACCATTCCTCCAGCCTTGCCAAGTCCTTTTCATCCTTTCCACGCCTCCTTGTGTAGCAGCCCTGTTGCAGATCTTGTGTCATCTGCAAAGAGGCATACTTTCACTCGTCCAGTCCACTGCAATGTCACTGATGAAGACATTAAAAGGACTGGACCCAATATGAACCTACGGTACCCACTGGTAACCGCCCTTTCTTCAAGTGGACTCCATTTAATTACCTTCTGTGTCCTGTTGTCCAGCCAATGTTTTACCCAGGCTACCACCCTGGGACCCACTCCCAGGCTGGTTAATTTGACTAATAATCTTTTGTGTGGGACTGTGTCAAATGCCTTGCTAAAGACTAGGTAGGCCATGTCCACAGCCCCTCCCTGGTCTACTACTTTGGTCACCCAGTCAAAGAAATCTATTAGATTCGTCTGACATGACCTTCCTGCTGTGAACCCATGCTGCCTTGGATCCTGTGCTCCACTGACCTCTAGGTACTCAACTATTCTTTCCTTCAGAAGTGACTCCATCACTTTCCCTACCACAGAGGTCAGACTGACAGGTCTGTAGTTCCCTGCCTCTGTCTTGGTCCCACTTTTGTGAAGGGGAATCACATCTGCCTTCCTCCTGTCCTCGGGTACCACACCATCCTCCCATGATTTATTAAAGAGTAGCCAGTGGTTTCACTAGTTCCTTCCTTAATTCTTTTTAGAATTCTGGGGTGAATTCCATCAGGACCCATTGCTTTGTCCACCTTCAGTTTTAGGAGTTCTTGCAGAACCCTTTCTTCTGTGAAAGGACTGGGATTGACCCCCTATCAAAATTACTTTTTGTTAATTGGGTTAGGCACTTCCTCCTCCTCTTTGTGAATACTGAGCAGAAATATTCTTTCAGTATTCCTGCTTTTCACTGTCCCCTCTGCCCACCCTCTGTTCATTCTATTCAGCCTCACTATCCCTCCTTTGTCTTTCTCGCTTGCTGATGTACCTATAAAGGTTTATCCCCTTCTTAACTGAGTTGGCTATCTTTTCCTCAGTTTGGGCCTTTGCTATTCTGACTTCCCTCTGCTTCTTTCTGCCTTAACTGGTGCAGTCTCTGTCCTGCTCCTTCTGTGTTTCCTTATACTTCCGGAATGCTATCTTTTCTTCCTGACTTTCACAGCCACCTCTTGAGAACCGTAGTGGCTTTTCTTTCATTTTGATTTGTTTATTTGCTTCACACAAAGGCTTGTTGCCTCTGTGATGGCAGTTTGATAATTCCCCATTGTTGCTCCACACCTCCTTCTAGCCTGTTTGCTAGTGCTTTTCTGAGCACTCTCCCATCTTGCTAAAGTCAGCCCTCCTAAAGTCCAGTACCCTCACTTTTTGGTAAGCTTGACTCTGTAGCTGAGTTTAACGTGAACCACACTGTTTGATGGTCCTTGTCCCCAGATGGCAACCCACTTCTAGATCTGAGATCCTCTCCTGCCCCGTTTGAGAGTCACGAGGTCTAAGATTGCTCCCTCTCGAGTGGGTTCGAACCAGCTGTCTAATGCCTGCCACCTAGAGGGCGCAAGAATGGCCCTGCTCTTGGATGTGGCTGCAGCAAATGTGCTCCAGTTAACATCTGGCATATTCAGGTCTCCCATCAACAGTATCTCCCCTTTCTCTGCCATTCTAAGAATGCCTTCCATCATATCCTTGTCCATTCCTTCCCCTGACATGGGGTCTGTACACAACCCTGTGCGGATTGTGGTGCCCTTCCAGTCTCCAAGGTGACCCACAGTGCCTCTCTCCTTCCTGTTTACTCTTTTGTTCAGTTGCTTTTATCCTTCCTTTACATAGAGAGCTACTCCTCCCCTCTTCTCCCCTGCCTGTCTCTCCTGTAAGTTATGTACCTGGTATGTTAACATCCCAGTCATGGTTCTCTGTGTACCATGTTTCTGTGACTTCTCTGATATCCAGGCATCCCTCTTCCATTAAGGCCACCAGCTCAGGAGCTTGTTGCCCAGACTACGGGCATTGGTACTCATTACCCTCCATTTCCTGATGGCCTTACCCCTTTCCCCATCCTGTCCTTCTTGCCTTTGTCACTTTCTCCATTTACCCTGCCCTTCTCCCTATCGACACCTCCATGTTGGTGTTTGCCACACTTACTACCGTGATTGTTTGGGGGCTAGGATTACTCCTGCTCCTTTCAGTGCCTCCCCTTGGCTGGTTTAGCTTGCCAATGAAGCATTTAAACCTATCACCTAGGATCCTGGTTCCCCTCCTGGACAGATGCAGCCCATCATGCCAGTATAGGCTTGCATCACTCAGGTGGACCCCAATCCCAATGAAGCCAAATCCCTGAGCTCCACACCAGTTTTTCAACCACTGATTGAATCCCATGGTACGGAACACCCTAGCCTCTCCTATGCCATAGATGGGTAGCACCTCCGAGAAGGTTACCGTGCGTGCTACTTTACTAAGGCCCCTCCCCAATTCCACAAACTCTTCCTGCACTTCTCTAATCCCTTTCTTAGCCAGGTCATTTGTCCCTAGGTGGACAATGACATCCAGCTCCCTCCCCTGTGCAGCTGCTCCGGCAGTCCTGAGGATTCAGCTCCTGTCTCTGCAAGCCATGGCGCCAGGCAGGCACCTTACCTCCCTCTCCCCTTCCTTGCCCAGTTCTACCTTCCTAACAATGGAGTCCCCCACCAGGAGTTGTTTCCTTCCCCTGCAGGGTCCCCTGCCACCCTCCTGTGGGTCTCCTTTGTGGAGGTTCCCAGCATCCTCCTTGGTCTCCACTGTAGGTGCCTCCATAGAGGAACCACACTTTGCCAGAATGGCATAGGAATGTGGAGGGTACAACTGGAGGATGTGCCTCTGTTCCACTACCCTCACCCTCCTGAGCCCACTGTGGTCCAACCGCTCCTCTTTCTTGGCAACCTCTGAGGCAGCGGGTGGCACTGGTGGTCCCTGGATGGAAGAGGAGGTCCCACAAATCCTGGCCAACTCAGCCTGGAGATGAGCAACCTCCTCCCTCAGACCAGAGAGGTGCCTGCAGATGGGACAACATCGCATCCTCCAGAACATCTCCCGGAAGACTGCTGCTCCACAGCCACTGCACTGCACCACTCCAATCATGTCTTATTTCTGGCCCCTTAACTGTTTGCAATCCCTTACTCTTTCCTCTGTTTTTTTTCTCTCTCTCTCTCTCTCTCTCTCTCTCTCTTACTTTCTGCCTGTGTGCCCTTTAAGCTCCTGATTGTCCTGTTCTGAGACAAGAATATCCTATATTTTCAGTAGACCACTTACTTGTTCAGAGGCAGACCTCCAGCAGCTAGAGGGCGGAGACTACTCTTGCCCTTCTAGGATGGTGGGTCCTTGGTGGTACTGTGATCACTCACTTCCTGCCCCTAAACAGGAAGTTCCTGTTGTCAGTCAAATCCTGTGCCTATAAAAATAGAACTAGCTTTGGGTGGGGGGAAAGAGGGCAATATAGTCCCAGTAGAGAAGTTCAGTCACACAGCAGTCCTTTCTCCTGGTGTCTTCTGCCATGCTTTAAAGATCAGATGCTCATATTTCATAAAAAGCTTGAATTCGCTTGAATTCACATCACTGTGTCATGATTAGTGTTTCTTGAAAATATCATGCTGTTTGGTTTTGTGGTTTTCTTTAAATCAGCTTCTGTTAAATTGCTCTGCAGTGACTGAAAACAGTGAAGAAACCGTGAAGATTTTTCTGTCCCCATCAGTGAACGATGACATCATTTTTGTCTAGCCTGCTGCTTCAGCAGTTAAGTCCCTGATTTACTGAAGAAGCTGTTGCAGTTCCCAGTCAGAGAAGTCTGTAGAGCTAATTGTTTTTATTCAAAGTTTGTTCCTAACCCATCTGGTTTGTGTTTAGATAGATTAGCTTAAAATCTGTCATTTGTTTCTCAAAAAGATCATTTGGGGTTCAGTGCTGAACTGAAGTTTGTATGAATGAATGTCTGAGAAAATACCTTGTCTATATCACAGCTGTCAGTTGAGGCTGCTGCACCCTGCTTCCCTCTGCCCCCCAACCCCACAGTCGAGGCCAGTGTACCCTGTTGCCCCCTGTTCCTGTCTCCACAGTTGGGGCTGCTTTGCTCTGCTAAGCACTAGAGTCCCAGGTCCCCTGCTTTCAGAGTTGGGGCTGTTGCATAATGCTGCACCAGGCCACCAGAGGTGGGGTATTTCCTGCACCTGCTACCCACTTCCATTGCCCCAAATGGGCCAGGCCGGTGCACCATGAGCACCCTGTCTCACAGTCAGTGCTGCTTACCCTGATGCCCCACTGTGTCCTGCACCACAGTCAAGGCTTCTGCACCATGCTGTCCTCTGTCCCCTGACACCACTGTGCCCTGCTGCACCATCGAGCCTCTTGCCTCCACAGTTAGGGTTGTTGCACCATGCTGCTCCCTGCCACCAGAGTCGGATCCTTTGGTACACTGCCCAAAATGTCTGAAAGAAAAAACCAAAAAATACTTTCATCTTGTGTTATAGGGTGGGGGACAGAGGCTAGCAGGGTGCAGCAACCCTAACTATTTGTGCAGGAAACAGGGGAGGCATCAGGATACAGCAGCTCAAACTGTGGGACAGGGTGCAGCAAACTCACCTGCTTGGGTTAAGGGACATGGGCAGCAGGATGTAGCAAGGATCCAGCTCTAGTGGCAGGAGGCAACAGGGAGAAATTGCCCAACTGTGGTCGCAGGGGACAGGGTGCAGCACATGGACCTGTCTTGTCTTATGGCAACTGACAGCATGGAGCAGCAGCCCTAACTGTGGAGGCATGGGGCTGTAGGGCACAGCAGCCTTAACTGTGTAGACAGGCGCAGGGTGCAGCAGCCTTTGATGGGGGAGGTCATATCCAAAGGAAGCCGGGGGGGGGGGCTGCTTGGACTGGTAAGATGGAAGCAAGGAGCAGTGGAAGGTGAACTCCTTTTTAATTGGAAAAAAAAAAAAATCCCAAGACTTGTAGCAACTTGCACTGTGCAGCATTTCCGCTAACAAACCCTATGCATGGGAGTGCAGCTGTGCTTTCATTTTACTAACATACGAAATTTGCCAGCAGACAAAGGCCTAGTAGTCTATTAAGTCTGCTCGAATGTACAGCTAGCACCCCTTATTCTGCAGCTCCCCCTCCCTCCCCTTTACCCTTCCCCTTGCCCTGTCCCAGCCTCTTTTGAAGCAGCCCACTGTTCTACTGGATACCACTTCCACCGGTAACGCATTCCACCCAGCTACCACCCCTCTGTGTGGTTTAAAAAAAAAAAAAAAAAGTCTCATCTCCCTCTTGAACCTTCCTCCCTCCCTCCAGTCTCGTATCATGGTCCTGGGTGTCCCTCCCTTCCCTTACTTTGAACAGCCCCTCTGTACCTGTCTTGTTTATTCCTTTCGTGTACTTGAAGGTTTCAATCGTATCCGTCCCTCCTCTCCTCCAGCGAGTACATGTTCAACTTCCTCAGCCTCCTCTCGTGTGGTAAGTCCCCCAGCCCCTGGATCATCTTTGTCACCCTACACTGCACCCCCTCCAGTAACTTAATGTCCCTTTTCAGGTACAGGTGTCCAATACTGCACGCAGTACTCCAGGTGCGGTCTAACTAATGATCTATACAGTGGCAGAATCACTTCTCCCCTCCTCGAGGATATACCCCTTGCAGTGCAACCCAGCATTTTTTTGGCCTTTGCAGCTTCCTTCCTACATTGTGCCAAGTTGTTCATTGACCCCATAATGAGCACCCCCGGATCCTTCTCCTCCTCTGTCTTGGCTAGCTGCACTCCCCCCAGCTGGTAACTCCTCCTTGGGTTTTTCGTCCCAAAATGCAGCACCATGCACTTTTTGGCATTGAACCCCAGTTGCCAGGTGTCCGACCAGGTTTCCAGCTTTGCCAGATCATTCTGCAACCCCAGCCCCTGCCATTCCCCTAGGTCATCCAGCACTGCTTCCATCTTGGTGGTGTCCGCAAACAACTGGTCTTGCTCTTGATGCCCAATGATATGTCTGCAGTGAATGTCCCAAATAATACTGGTCCCAACACTGAGCCTTGTGGAACGCCGCTCATCACTACCCTTGGGGATGAGAGCTCCCCACCCACCACCACCACCACCACCCTCTGTTGCCTTCCCTGAAGCCAGTTCCCTACCCATCTGACCAGCTTTGCACCCACCCCTGTGCCTTCTAACTTACTTCCCAGCCTCCCATGTGGCACTGAGTTAATGCCTTACTGAAGTCCTGGTACAGCACATCCACTGCATGGTCCCCATCCAACTGCCTAGTTATCCAGTCATAGAACTCCACCAGATTGGTTTGGCAGGATCTGCCATTTAAAAAGCAATGCTGTCTGCTGTCCTGTAACCCTTTGGCCTCCAGAAGGGCCACCAGCCTTTCCTTCAGGATAGTCTCCATCAGCCTACCCACGATGGATGTGAGATTCACTGATCTGTAGTTCCCTGTTTCATCCTTGGGGCCGCTGTTGTGGAGGGGCACCACATGAGACATCCTCCAATCCTGGGGTACATACCCTGAGTGTAGGGAGGCATTGAATTAGTCTGCCAAAGGTCCCGACAGGACCTCTACCAGCTCCTTCAGCACTCTGGGGTGGATGCCTTCTGGGCCTAGCGTCTTGTCCACCCTCAAACCCTCCAGAACCCTGCCCTTTGTGATTTTCCCATCTGTCACCCCCCCCCCTCCGTTCCTGCCCTCCCTGCTCCCTTGGGTATCACCCCCTTCTTTCTCCTTAGTAAATACTGAGCAGAAGTAATCATTTAGCGCTTCTGCCTTACCCCCTGCTTCCACCCACCCCCTCCTCCTTACTATATAGTCCTTACAGCTCCTTTTCTCCCTGATGTATCTGAGGAAGTCCTTCTCCCGCTTCTTAATGCCCTGCACCAGCCTGAGCTCCTTACTGCCCTTGTCACCTCCTTCAGTTCCTTCAGGTACTCCTCCGTGTCCCCCGTTTTTTTTTTGTACCTCCTAAGACAGCTCTTTTCCTCCTAACCTTTCCATGACCTCCTTGCTCACCCAGCTAGGTTTCTTTGCTCAAGCCTTCTTGCTCTGGGCCTTGCTGCAGGTTCTGGTTGCCTCTACTATCCCCAGCTTTATGAGCTCCAACCTCTGGTTAGTGCCCATACTAGGTTGAATTCTGGCCAGGTACCCTTTTACCACTTCCCCCATCCTCCTGAAGTCCAGAACTCTTCTGCCGGATTCCACTCCTTCCTTACCCATATCCAACGAGAACCAATCTGAGTGGTGGTCACTCCCTGCCAGTGGTTCTTCCACCCTCAGTTCCCTCACAAACTCCCCATTTGCCAGCACAAGGTCAAGGGTATTCCCTAACCTGGTTGGTTCGTTGACCAACTTTGAGCCCCCATAGTCATGCTTCCAAGCATGTAGAGCTCTGGTCCATAATACTGCTGCTGAGACAGTACTCTCTGACATAGAAACCTAGAACTTGTTGGCAGAAAAGGGACTCTTGGCCCACCCAGTCTTCCCAGATGATCCCTGCCTAGCTGATCTTCCACAGACCCTAACTGGGCTCCAGCAACCCTCCCTCTTTCCTGCTTCTGTATTTACACATGTTCTCCTATATCTATCCAACGCATGCTTTAAGTCCCCTACTGCCTGTTTTCACCATTCCAGGCATCTATAACTCATTCAGTGAAGTAGTACGTCCTCACATCCCTCTTAAACTCCCCCCTTCCAGCTTCATCTCATGCCCCTCTGGTCCTGGTGCTTTTTCTCATTAGAAAGATGCTCCCCTCCTGCACATATTTACCCCTGTGAGGTATCTGTAGGTCTCCATCATATCCAGTCTTGTTATCCTCTCTTCCTGGGTGTTCATGTTGAGATCCGTCAACCTCTCCTTTTTTAGGGCTTTTGGTGCAACCCCTGTACCATTTTAGTTGCCCTCCGGACTGCCTCCACCCTGTCTGTGTCCCTTCTGTGGTGAAGCCTCCAGAACTGGACACAGTACTCCAGGTGGGATCTCGCCAGTGATTGATATATAGTGGCAACACCACCTCCGTCCTCCTGCTGGAGATGCTTCTCCCCATGCAACCCAGCATCCCCTGCCCTACCTTCTGTTTTGTCACTCTGCCCTGCCACATTGAGGTTATTGGATAGGATGACCCCAAGGTCCCATTCCTGTTTAGTGTGACTCAGTACTCCCCAATCCTGTGCTCGGTTCCTGGGTTCCTGTTCCCTAGGTGCATGATTTTGCACTTGCATTGAACACCAGTTGCCATGCTCTTAACCACTCCTTGAGTTTCCCAAGATCCAAACACAACCCCTCCCCCCCCAGTGTTCACCTTGTTACAGATTTGGGTGTCATCTGCAGAAAGGCATATTTTCTCTTCCAGTTCTTCTGCAGTGTCACTTATGAAGACATTTAAGAGGGCCATTCCCAATACTGAGCCCCGAGGCTACCCGCTGGTCACTCTCGCATCATTGGAGCAAGTGCCATTAACCACCACCCTCTGTCTCCTCTCTCTAACCAGTTTCTAAGCCAATTCACTCCAGGCCTCCTTGCAACAAGGGCACTCCATACAGAAGGCCAGGTGTAGGGACATCCTTGCCCCACCTTCCAGTTGGTACACATGAAGATTGGGTTGAGTCACAGGAGGTGGAAGGACCTATACGAGGGGGAAATGCATCTAGTTCATCAGCATGACACCCCCAACAGCCTCATTCAAAGCGTTTCCAGTGCTGGGAAGCAGTCTGATCCTCTTTCTAAACTTGGGGGGGGTCAGTTTGGAAAATCTAGGGGTTAGAAGTCTGCTGGAATATCCTAATACTACGTTCCCTGATCCTGAATTTTTGCTGGGATACAGGTGCAACCCTTGCAATGTACTGGGTCTGTGCTGAAGAACAACTTTCATTTCCCCATCATCCCTGTGTCCTTCTATTTGGGGTTTAGTCATCACAGGGAAGTCATCCTCCACCAATCAGAGCTTCTGTTTGGGGTCTTCAGTACTGAGTTAATGCAAGCCCTGTTCTTATTACAGATACTCTATAAAAGTGGAAATAAAACTCGCCATTTTATGTTGCCATCGATCTTTACAAAAGAAGCTGCTAATTATCTCTGTTGCTCCATTAACAGCCATGCTGATGGGTATATAAGTGCCTAATTTGCACTGTGCACTGAGTGCTTGGAGATGGACAGTTCATTGTTTATCGGACTTCTTTTTAGCCCCACCACCTTTTTTAAGAGCCCGTGCTTGGCACTTTTGTATTGGCAAGTATGCTGCCATGTCTGACATGTCGTAAGTATTGGGACCATGGTTTTCTGGGAAAACGGACTGAAAAATAGAATTGGCAGTTTTTTAAATTCTTTTGTGCTAAATATAGCACTTTGTTTAAAAAAAAAAAAATCTTTATTTATTTATTTATGTTTTTTCTGTGACTCCCTTTTGGCATCCTTGTTTAACACATCTACTAAGGTCCCTCCCTACCTTCTCATGGACAAGTTACGTGTGAAAAGTTAGCTATGTAAATAGGGGCAGATCAAAGATATTTAGATATTTGCAGGGCAAGTCCTGTGAGAGTGAACCCAGTGAAGTGTGAGTGAAAGAGGATGACAGCCACTCAACTTGAGAGTTGGTCAGTTTCTCCTATTTTCATCGGCTTCTCAATCGCATAGGGAGGACTCTAATGTCTTACAGCACAGGGCATCCTCTCCACCACCACATGCTGTCCTGCTGTGAATGACTTGTTCTTCTGTGCTGCGTCCTGCCTTATACCAAGAGGCATCTGTATAGCGAAGATGGATAGCAGTCCTTCCTCTCTGATGAGGAGAGTGTCTGAGTGAACACTCATTCATGATCCCTATATAAATTTATGGAATGTATGTGAGAGACTAAATGTAGGATAATTTATCTGGCCCGGATTTATATGCTAAATCAGAATAAACAGTGTATTCTTTGTGTCCCTTTATCTACACACTCTGCCCGTCACCACTCTCCCTTCCCTGAAGCAGCTTTCTGATCAAAATTATGTTTCAGTGTTACATAGACCAGTCGGAAAGCTCTGTATTCCTTCTGCTCAATAACTGGTGTAAACAGTGACACAACACTGACTGATTAACTGGATAGTTTCTTAATTTGCTTAAAAATCATCAATTGTACATATACTTAAACCAGTCAAACGAGGACTAGAAAACAGACATCAGTGCATAAGTTGAAGGTGCAACAAGGGCAGTCTTTGGCTACATTTTTCATCCATATTTGTTGAGGTGACTGCAGAGATGCTTCATTCAAGGCTGTGCCTAGCTCTGCCATTTGTGAGGCCATCTGAGATCACTACAACTTGTATGGATAAATAAAAAAAAAAATGTATCCGGTAAGGACCCTAGCATATGAGTCCTACAGACCAATATCCCATCTCTCAGTAGATCTTAAGATAGTCTTGTCCATCCTGGCACAAATGATTTAGGAGGTAGTGGGGTCCTTGGCCAACTCGGATCACACAGTATTCTTCGGGGGTGGAACTTGCAAGATAATATAATTTGATGGTCCTGTATACCCAGAAAACTATCAGTTTGTTTCAGCTAGCAATCTCCAGGGATGCAGAGAAGGCTTTTGACCGGGTTGACCAGGCCTCCCTCTTCTACACCCTCGAAGTGATGGGTTTCAGCTGGGCTTCATACAATGCCATACTTTACTGTACATGGTTCAGGAAGCCAAGGTGAGAGTCAGTGGGGTTATTGCTGAGATTTCCTCTGGGCAGAGAGACCAGGCAGGGCTGCCCCTCTCCCCCTTCTTTTTGCTTTGTGTATTGAATCCTTGGCAACATCAGTCCAAGTGGAGCCATACAGGGAGATGGAGTTGGAGAATCGGAGCAAAAAAACTTATTTTGCGCTGATGACTTCTTGTTTTGTATTCGAAACCCAACTTGCTCCCTGCCTTGTCACAGGAACTGGAGCCTTTGAGTCCATCTCTGGTTACATGACTAACTATACCAAATCAAAGCCTATGGTGATCTCCAGTACTTGCCCTTCAGGGTTCAAGAACACCTTTCCTTTTTGGAGGGCCCCTCAGAACACGTTTAGATGCTGGGATATCAAGATCGCCTTAGTTCTAACTAAGCTTTACAAGTTGAACCATTTAAGACTGCTAGAGGTATACAGATCAGCGACCTATAAACCTGGAACTTGCTTCCCCTCTCCCTGAAAAGGAAGAATGGAACTCATGAAGATGAACATCCTCCCACGACTGATGTTCTTCTTTCAGGCACTGACCATCTGAATACCCTGAACATTTTGGAAGAGGTTAAGAAAACTCACCTTAAAATTCCTTTGGCAAAACCATAGAACTGGGATAGGCAATAATTCTCTCCATCTCCCAAAGGAAAACTGCAGGCTAGGGTTGTCAGATTTTGAACTTTATTATCTGGCTGTTCAGGTTTCACAAGTTGTCACCAAAATGAAACAAAAGATGGATTGTGGATGGTATGTGCTCGAAAATAGGGCTACTCTCCTGGCGCCCCTTCCCACTGCCAAGCTTACACGTGCACTATTTAAACAAATATCACCCCAAACACCATCACCCCAATACTAAAGAGTGGTGACAGTACTCTCCCCAATAATTACTGACCCATTTCCATCCCCCCCGCCAAAAGCCCTTGAAAAGATTATAGCCACCCAACTTACTGACTTTCTTCTCACCTACAATCTGCTATGCAGGGAACAACATAGGTTCAGGGCAGGTCACAGCACCACCACAGCCCTGGTTGAGTTCTCCAGTTATATCCATTCTGCTCTGGATAGGAAACACCTTGTGGAAGCCATCTTCAATGACCTGTCAAAGGCCTTTGACACTGTGTCCCACCCCTTACTCATACGCACACTACAATACTTTGGCCTATCCAGTGGACCCTTAGCCTGGTTCACTAGCTACCTCACAGCCCGATCGCAATGCGTCAAAATACATACAACCCAGTTCTCCACCTTGCCTGTTCGCTCTGGGGTTCCTCAGGGCTCATGTCTTGGACCACTGCTGTTCAGCATCTACCTGAATGCCCTGCCCAAGTCTTGCTCCGGGTAATCTATTGCTGTATGCAGATGATGCAGTTCTCTTTGCCTCACACCAAGATCCGTGTTCTCTGTAACCATCCCTCCAAAATGCGTACAACCAAATTGAAAACTGGTTCACAGACCATAGACTCATAGTTAATGTAAAAAAAAAAACGAAGGCCATGCTTTTTGCCCACCATCAGAACAAGGCTAAGAATATGCAACTATCCATCCTCTCCCACTCTCTCCTTCCCCTAGAGCAGGTACACACACATATAAATACCTAAGCGTAAACTTTGACTCCCACGTCTCCTTCCACCAACACGTAAACAACCTGTCGTCCGCTATCAATGCTCGTATAGGGCTTCTGTATAGGCACAAAATCTGCCTACCCCCTGAAGCCCTTAATCTGGCTGTCACTGCGTTGGTCCTCTCTCTTGTGGACTACGGGCTAACCATCTACTCATCCGCCGATCATACGGTGGTGAGCAAAATCCACCTGGCCATAAATAAAGCGTGCAGACTCCTGTCAGGGGCAGATAAACGTACCCACACTTGCACCCTGTATTCCTTCACAAACCTCCTAGACTCTGATGAGAGAATATGCTACCAAACCTGTCTCCTTACAAAGAAAATTCACCTGGGTCTGTCCCCAATGGGGGTATTTGCTGTACTCCAATGCTCCCATACCACGGTAAATACTCGCTCCACCAACAAACAGATATGGTTGATCCCAAGAGTCAGGACTTCACTTGCACAAAGATCTTTCTCCTTCAGAGCACCAACTTGTTACAATGAACTCCCCTATGATTTATCCTCCATCTCCAACCTAGGTCCCTTCAAAGTTGCACTCAAACAACACATACTCACCTCTCGACGGTGCCTGTGTACCCTCTAGGCAAGCCCTACCTACGGCTGCCTTACTGTCAACCCTCTAGACAACGCCTGTGTTGGGCTGCTTGCATTTGTGTGCTACACTAGCCTCCACTGCGCTAAAGTACAGTCTGAGCTAGCCAGTGCCTAACGAATGATGATTATCAGCTGATATCTGTTAAGACAATAATCGAACTTTGCCTGTACTTTCTGTTTTCTCCTTGGAAAATGGCGGTTTGTAATTATAATCATGTACTACTGCTGTTCTATAATTTCATGTGCTTAACCCTTGTATAACTCCTTCTTGTTGTAACTATGTATTCTGTAAGTCTTGTTTTCTGTTTCTTGTACTCTGACGTGGAGCCTTTGTAAATAAGTCCCTGACTCAAGGGTTGTAATCCTAAAGTATGTTAAATAAATAAATAAATAAAATATCTAGCACCTGGACAGCCCACACTCTAAAGGTGGTGGAAAAAATAAGGAAAAACAAGATTGGGCCCCTTATAACCGTAATAGGAGACCCAGAATTCACTCCGTTGGTCAAAGATGTGGATTTAGCCTGGTGGAACCCTCGTGATACATGCCCAACTAGTGGTGAATGTTATATGTGTAACATCTAAGCATATTGAGAAAGTATGGGCTCCCCAATAGTGACCTTTGTAGTGAGAGATGCAGTACTTCCAGCTCAGACATTACTTGTGCACTAGGCAAAACAGTAGAAGTCACAAGACTAACCAAATTGGAGGACCTATTGTTCTGTGTGACCTGGTTGTGTTCAAAATGCATGTATGCATCTGATATACCTTTTTTTTTTTTGGGAGGGGTTCTTTGTAAGGGTGAAAGAAAATGGGAGGTAGAGTCAGGATAAGTGATTGCTGCTGCAGACTAGATGAAGATGCCACAGCAAAGGTGGAGGGTCACATCTTCCCAACCTAGCACAAATACCAAGTAGAAAGCTGCTCAAATATTTTCGAGCCCACTTTAGGGAGGAGACAGCTGATGGATGCTGGAGATTGTGGTGACAGGGATAGCCCCAGTCACACATTCTGGGAGTGCCCAGCAATTTGGGGATACTGGCACCAGATCCAGAATTAGCTGCACTGGATCTAGGGCCAGATTCCATCACAGACTTCCCAAACTGTACAGTATATTAGGACTGCCACCCACCAACCTCACATTGTGGGGACTCAAAAGAAGTATTGCGCAGTATGTGCCTAATGGCTATAAAAGGTATTGGCTGTCCTCCCATCATACCATCGGTTAGAGTGGAAGGAGTATTTATTTGGCAAAGGTAGAAGGGATGGAAAGAATCACAGTCGCCCTGAGACTTGCACAAGACAAATTCCTGGACAAATGGAGACTAGCTTGAGTATTTTAGCACCAATGTATTGTTCCCATAGATACACAGGAGAAAAGGGGATACAGACTAAAGAGACCTGCCTCCTGAGCTAGCCCACCCTATACATGTGTAGCTCTAACCAATAGGTATTCAGTCCTAGTAATATGACAAAAGGAATTCAGACACACAAGTTTGATCAGTTTTATATTTTATTCCACTGGGTTAATGTAGTTGGCACTGGGGAGCTGTTAACACGAGAGTCCATGATAGGTACTTGATATATTATGATACTCTTGAAGTATCAAATTGGAACAACTGTGTATTTTTTACCTCTGTATAAATACTGTTGACTTGCAGACAAATGAAGGACATATTACATGTATGAATCTGTAGGACATAACTCTGTAACAAATGTATCCACATCTGTACACTGCTGATCCTTTCATACCAATAAACTTGGTTACCAAGAAATAACTTATCCAACACTGCCTTATTGCATAGCCACCATTTATACTCCTGCCCTCCTAATAAAGCCGCTGTATATATGCTATTATAAAATGGGCATAGCAAAAGAAGAATATTGATTGGCTAGAAAATCAGTGCCATATATGTATTACACATAGAAAAAAAAAGGATGGGCAAATAAATCAATGCCCCTAAATAGAATGTTGACAAAAAAATGGAACGTTGATAAATGTAAAGTTAGCCATCTTGTTTTCACACTTAGCGAGAGCCATACAAGTAATCTAGTTAAGCATGTGCAGTGGGCGGGGGGGGGATGCAGTGGGCGTTTGAAACTCTGAAGAGCAAGAGCGCTGCTATCTCTATAGCTGCACGCAGGGAGACGGAAGGACGGAGGTGATTGTATTGTTTGCTCCAGCCTCAGTCGTCACCACCCGGACAAGCACCTACAGGCGAACCCTGTGCAGTGGGTTTAAAGTTTTACAAGTCGGCGAGCCGCTGGATCGAAGAGAGCGAACAAAAAGGGCAGTATTCTTCTTGTGGGGTCCTTAGGTGTGTCTGGAGGGAACTATAACCGCCGCGCCTCTCTGAGGAAAGGACGCTTAGCCGTGTTGGTCCTTGGAAACTGGAGAGTGTGAGTGTGTGTGTGTGTGTGTGTGTGTGTGTGTGTGCAGGCCGGGGGGGGGTTCCAGCCTAGCAGCCTGCCAAAACCATGATGTAATTGTGTTGCTGGCGGAAGGACTATTTTACCAGAAGTTCTGATTAAAAAAAAAAATGCCTTTTGCTGCTTACAGGTGTGCTATTTTGTGGGGGCAAAAATAAAAAAAAATTAAAAAGCTTACAATTTTATAAGCACAATAAAACACTCCAGGGTATGTGTTGAACAGATATTACCACACTTCCAGGGGCTGAAGGCACTCGGCAGGGCCTCGTGGCTCATTACTTTCATGCAGTAATATCTGTTCAACACACACCCTGTCGTGTCTTATTGCTTACTTAAATCTGTCATATCTTGGTGTCCTCGACACTTCGTGTTTCAGATAAAGTTAGGTGTGAAATCCAGATGTTTGATATAGGGTAATGTATTTCTGAAGAATACCGAGTGATGTCTAGGAGAATGGCTGAAAATTGTATCCATGTTGTGTCTTTGTTGGGGCATGTAAGAAAAACACGCTCAGCAAGTAGATATTGCCAACCCATAACAATTATCTGGTGCCCTGTATTATTACAGTCAGCTCATTTAATAAGGCATACCTTTTGTAACAGAACACATTTGTTGTTTTCCTTCGTAGAGCCTAATGTTTGCCAAAGATTATTAGGAAATTGTGCTGTTCATGTTGCTCTGTAAATTGTACTCTGGTGAAAAGCATTTTTGATATTATGGCTTCTGCTGTGTCATTAATCACAAGTTTCTTTGACGGTAGAGCGTAATCATGCTTGACCCACTCGGTGAAGGTATGCCTTGCCCCACATATTAAATGAACAACTGCCTGCAAAGCATCTCATTCGTGCGCTTAAGGCCGCTGTCACCAGTCATTCCAAAATAGCCATTGCCTTGAGTTGAATTGGAAACTGGGGCTGGAAGATGGTGCCTTGCTCGATCTTGATAACCATTTTGAATTATTAAAAAATGACACCAAATGGGAGTCATCAAAGAAACTACCCAGTTTTGTTGGATGAGATTGGGAGACTTAACAAGCGTTTTTATGGAGTGGCCACTTCCATCTTCAGAGGAAACTTCAGACTTGAACAGAAAGTTAAAGAGCTGTGAAAGTACTGCGTGATAGTGAAAATGTCACATTAAAGGGAAACGGCAGTAAACCCCACACCCAAATGTGCAGCTGTTCCCAATTTGCACTTGTAGTGCAAAACAGAAGCAGGCTGATTCTGCTGACTCCCAGGCTGTCATTTGCTGTTAACCAGATCCTAAATCCTCTGCAGCGGATGTCAGAGCTGGGCTGCAGCAACGGAGATTCAGTAGGCTGCAAGGCATCTTGGAGCTTTATAAGCTCAGATTAGAAGTATCTGCACTTTGAGTCCAGTTAATATGAGGTATGTGACCTCTTTTGTGATGTAATTTTAAGATGCTATAAGTGAACTGTAACTATTTGCCATACTTGTAACATAAAATTTTATAGACCGAAGAAGATTCTAGGTTTATCATAGAAACATAAGAGGTTGACGAGATAAGGACAGCAAGGCCCATCCAGTCTGCCCATTTCTTTTTCTACCTTATAAATGTGCCATCGGCCTTTGCTCTGTCAGTGGCCTATCTATCCATACTCATCTGTATTGCTCCTTATGCCTATCCCATGCTGTTTGAAGCCCTGCACTGTATTCATAGCCACCACTTCTTGAGGTTGGCCATTTCATGCATGTCTGCCTTGTCCATACCAGTGGAGCACTGGTGGGGCCTATGCAGTGCTCTGCACTTATTTCTCTTTTAGTTGGGGTACCCTCACTTGACCCCCTCTTCCTCCTCTCTTATTTTCACCATAGCCATCTCTCTCTCTCTCTCTCTCCCCATTTCCATCTACATATTCACACCATCCTCTCTTAAAACCTGTAACAATTTTAACGTGAATTACCTCCCCAGGTAGATGGTTCCACTGTTCTGCCATACTCTTCATAAATATTTCCTAATGGCAGTGCAGCGAGGCAAAAGCAAAATAATGGGGTACATAAGGAGGAGAATTGCCAGCAGAAGGAGAGAGGCTGTCTTACTATTGTGTCAGTCGTTGGTGAGACCCCACCGAGTAGAAGGACTTTGGTTAAGTCTTGTACAGAGGAGGGCAACTTAAACAATGCAGGAGTTGCACCATTAGCTCTTATAAAGACAGACTGAGGAATCTCAGTATGTACACACTTGAAAGGAGGAGGGGCACATGACAGAGACATACAAGTACCTCTCGGTGAACATTCTACACAAGGGGAGTATTTTTCAGAGGAGAAGGTGCACAAAGACAAGAGGGCAAGCAGTGAAGCTGGAAGGGGATGATTTAAGAGAGATATGAATAAGTACTACTTAACTGAATGAGTGGCGGGCACCTGGAAAAGTCTTCCAAGTGGAGGTGGTGGGGGTAAAAACAGTGGTGGGCTTCAAGCATGCATGAGATTGTCACAGTAGAATCTTAGTAAGGAAGTGTTAGGGGTGGTGTGTGTGTGTGTGTGTGTGGTGTGTGTGTGTGTGTGTGACCATCAGTTGGAGTATGCAGCCACAGTATAGGCAGGTACAAACTGTGCAGACAGGGAGGGGGGAGCGATCTTTGTCTGCTGACAGTCTACGCTTATTTCCTCACATGCATCTTAAATGTGTCCTCCCACCAAATTATAATTATTGAATTGTATTATTTAATTTTATTATTATTATTATAAATGTTAACTCAAAGTATTATGTTAATAAAGGTTATTAGATTTAATTTTATGGATACCGAGAACAGGCCAAATAATGAGATCGAAGTAACATATTGTAAATAATATTACAGGGGCAACAGGCTAGGTCCTTTAAGAAGCACTTGGAGGGTCTAAACACGTACACGCTAGAGGACAGGACAAAAAGAGGCAGCATAATTGAGATGTTCAAGTACCTCTGCTGTATAAGCAAGGTGGATAACATCAACCTTTTCGCAGTCAGTGGTAACAAGAGCACCAGGGATAACTCCCTGAAACTGGCAGGGGTGAGGTATAAGAAGGATGTCATGATGTACAAGTTGTTGTTTTTTACAAAGAGTGGTGACGAACTGGGACAACTTCTGGAAAAGGTCACCAGGGCTGAAACAATGGGTGGGTTGAAAAGGGGATGGGAAAGGCACATGGGAATAGTGCATAAGGGGGCAGATGGGGGGGTAGGGATGACTGACAAGGGCACAGTTCCAAAATTAGACAGACTCTGGCAGACTAGATGGGCTGCTAGGCCTTTACTTGCCTTCATTTTCTATATTTCTAAGTAAGTTCATAAAAGGACACGGTCAGGTTTTGGAGCCTTTTTCAGTCCCGAGTGAGCAGTGTGGTGCACATAATTGTCAAGTGTGAAAGTAAGAAGGGGGCACCATTCTGCCTTTTGTAGATTTATTTAAAAGACGTTGATGATTTATGTATTTAGAGTGACCTGAGCTTATTACTGATAGCTCGACTAACAATCTGCATCCTCATGCCTTTGCACATTCACAATGTACTCACTCTAACATGATGTCCCCGACTTCACTGCCTACATGATTCATGATTTCTGAGCCCCGCAATATTTTTTTTTTTTTTTTTTACATATGCATAGAGAGAACTCATACTTTTACAGAGCACCTTTCATGCTCAATTACAATATGCCCTCCTCACAAACAGAAAGGAAGCTTACCTGCCTCTGAATTTATCATGGGATAAAACGCATTTTAATATGGTGCCATTGTCGGGAATGGAGGGATCGTATTTTATGCTCCGAGGAGCCGAACCGACGATCCCCTCCACTTCCTGGTTTGTAGCGATGCCCACACGCTACCTTATTCTGACATCACACTGCTAGCGTGGGGACGTGCCATAGTGTGTCCCCGCGCTATCTGAACTCATGACTTGGGGCATGCGCAGTAGTGGCACTGCCTCCCCCTTTTTGGGGTGAATTTTTTTTCACCCCAGTCCCTGCTGCTGTCATTCCAGGGATACACCCTGCTCAGTTGGAGACCATCATATAGATGGCAGCCAGGCATTTTTTTACTTCCTGGTTTTCTCCCTTAGCCACCCTCTTCCCCTTGGCGTGAGCAGTGCTGGTCAGCCAGTTTCATGCACAGCATAGACCTATGAAGAACGCAGGCTCTGTGGCCCACCCACAGGGGTCGCTGTGGCCCCGAATTTGCCCGCCAGTCCTCCGACCAGGACACACTCCTTCACAATAGCTACCTATGGGCCTAGCTTTTAAACCCATTTCTTATCTGTCATTTCTTACAAATAAGATATAGTGGTAGCCATACTAATCTTTGCTGTATCACATTATGGTGCTACAATACAGCATTTCCCCTTACGACAGTCGTTCTGTAAGGTACCACATAAGCTGAGGTGCTACAGACAGCCCAGTCAGCACAGGCAACTTCAGCTAATCGTGGTGTTGAATAATACTACCTAGTGGGAAATGCTCTGTTGCAGTACAGTGGAAGTCATCTTGATTTTCCATTTTACCACAGAAAAGGTTACCACATTGAGGTACAGCAATACACCATTTCCCCTTACGGCAGTATATTATAAGTACTGCATTAGTTGAAGTGCTGCCTTACTGTACTTAGCAAACTAAAGTAATACTTCAGCTTATGTGTACTTTGAATGGCACTGTATTGCAGTACCTTAATGTGGTAAACTGTTCCGTGGTAAAGTGGAAGATTAGATGGCTGTCGCATGTATTTTGCTAGAATGGGTCTCCTAAAAGCTCAGTGGGACTATATAAAAGTTGCAAGCAGAGGAATCAAATACAACTCCAACGATTTCCCTTGCTTACTTGTCATTAAATATATGGACTGACCCTTGGGAAGAAGCACCCTCCCTCCTTTACTAATTATGCCTTAATTGGCTGAAATATTAGTACAACTGGAACCCCTGCCCCCCAAAAAAAAAAAAAACCCTGCCACTACCTGAAACTAATTGAATTATGGTTCACTGGAAAGTCACAAGTAACTGTTCTCGAAACATTAATTTATAAACTGTAAACAGTACTCTGGGGTACAAGTTTTAGATTTCTATCCCTAGCCCGAGCTGTACCAAAGGGCAGGGGGCATTTCATCATTAATCTACTGGTTATAGTACTTAATAGATACATGTGAGACAGTTGTACGTTGTCAGTGATCTGTGTATCATGTGAACATGTAACTGTGTTCTGTAGTATCTTGATGTGTACAATTACCATGCAAGTTCAATAAAAATATATTTACGAATCAATCAGTAAATCAATAAAAAGTTGCAAGCAGGCCTCAGACTCTTCAGAATCTACCAGACGCGTTGGTAAATTATATCTTTTATTGAATCAGTATCTACAGTTACAGTGCACTGGCCTTAAATACTTGTATCACATTAGTTTAACCTTTAAGGGAGGTGTTATCCAGCTGTCAGACTATAGAAGCATATTATATTCTACAGGCAGAAAAAGAGCAGAGTCTGTCTCGTCTGCGCTGTTGCTGACTACTAATATATAATGGGATACAAAGTGGGTGAGAGTGAAATAGTAAAAATAGCTTCCTGAGCTATACTTGACCTCATGAGAAGTGGTCAAGTATGGCATGTGAAGATTTCTCTACTACCTTACGCTCACCCGTGTCATATTTGACTTGTACAGCTGATGTTTAGGTAGTTATGTGATCGAAAGGATCAAAAGTTGCAAAAAGATAAAGTACAAAATGCAAACTGTGCCTTTCTGGTCAATGACTCGGCTCAAGAGAAGCAAATCAATACATTACAGATCAGTATGGTACAAATCAACACGGTCCATACAGTACCTGTCAGTACAGTCAAAACAGATGTAGAGTAGGAAGTAACTTAAAGAGTAGCCCTAGTAGCTGTGCTTCAGCCTCGTTTCGATTCTCTTACCTTGAGTCAGTGTTATCCGACAAAGTTTGCATAAAGTTCCTTTCACAAAGTCGTATCCCCGTAACCCTGTGGCTCGATTTGCTGGTGGTGCGACCACTTCTCAGTCCGGAAAATATGCACTCATCGCCGTTAGTTTTTGCTTTGTGATGGCTAACCCGAGGCTGGCGTGAGCATCTTGCATTGACTCTGGGGCCAGTATTTACATATATTTATACCCTTTAGTGCTGGATTTTATTATGGAAAATACTGTTCTCATAGAAGTTAATGGGGCGTGCTCATCACAGAGCCTTCATTTTGTGACATCACAAAACAGGGCTATGTGGGCTGACGGGTCATGGTTTTACGGAACGGGAAGCTCTGTCCTTTTTTGGCCAGCATGTCGATTTTGGAGTTTATGAGGGATATAGCTTTTTATAGAAAGGGACTTTCTATGCCAAACTTTGTCAGTTCAGTACTGATAATGTAAGGAATTGAACGGGCTAGGGGAGAGCAGCAACGCTGACAGTAGGAAGCTGCTCTTTAAGTCTACAAAGCATTTCACATATGCTGGCTTTTGTGCTGCACGTTGCTGTTGTTATGCCATCAACATTGGTAAAGCTGCTCTCTGACTGGTGTAGTATTCCACTGTGACATACCCAGCTTTGCAAGACAGTAGTGCCATCCTGCAAGTTGGTCATGAGATAGTAGCTTTATTTTGGTCAGTCCAGATCCACAGCTGTTTTTATAAGTGTATATATGTATATGTGTGTGTGTGTGTGTGTGTGTGTGTGTGTGTGTGTGTGTGTTTGTGTCTCTGTATATGTTGATGACACTCAAAGGTTACAGAATAACATCTGATGGTGTCCTTTTGACCCTGCTGAGTGACAACTTATTATGCATGTTTGCAAATGGGTAAGGTTTGCAAATTGTTTATTTGCATACCTCTCTGAAGATGAGGTAAAGAGTGTGTGAGGTTCAGCAGGTAGGCGGTAAATGTGAGCATGGTGACTGTTATGGTGAGTTGGGGGGTCTGTGGTACAGTAAAGTTGAACAGCCTTGATGCACAGCTAATTTATCTCCCAAAAAGTATTTGTGTACTTGTCATTCATTCATTCATTATTTCATTCGTTCACAAGACTTGCAGGATATGCAAAGTACTGTGGACTGTAAAATCGAAAATAGTTTTCATTATTATGCCCTGGGCTTTCAAATGCAAACTGTCTCACTGCCAGTAGCTACAGCATTTGGCCCCATCACCACATCGCCAACCCAGATAGTCATGGCTTTTCCCTCCACCCATTTTGGGACAGGAAGGAATGGGTGATCTAACCCCCCCCCCCCAGCAAAACTAATTATATTAATCCTGGGTCATCTGGAACTTGGACCCTGAGCGAGTGCTGGGTCATTGTTTTGGCGTCAGGAGGTTCCATTCTTTTTCCTCTGTTTGTCCCCTGTGCCGATGCAGGGAGTCCACCAGGAAATCCCTCCTGCTGCTGCAGGCACTTGATTGCACTGAAAGTTGTGGTCACCCATGTGGATGTTGTGTAACGAGGCCTGAAACTTCACTCACTGCAAGAGAAGGAGAGAGACCCTCGGACGGCTGAGACTCTAAACGCAAACCTGGATCGTGTCTGTTCAAGTGGTAGTGCTGATGGGCCAGTGCCGTAAAACAGATTTAACTGGTAGATGTTATCAGGGGTTCATTGCAAGGAACACTGCTTATCACCTTCAGCCCAAAATACACAAATACTCAAATCATGCATTTTAATTCCCATTAAACACAAGTAATTTATCTTGTACGATCATTTTTGTTCAGAGATTTATGTGAAAAATCCAAAATATGCCATTTTAATGTAGTCACAGTAGCATTTCTTTCTCTGACATAAGCAGTACTAGATAGGTCTATTTAGGCCTGAAAGGTGTTGATGTGTCTCACTTAAATAGCATGTTATGCCTGTGAGAAAACTTTAGAAATTATGCTTTGTTGGATTTCTGTATTTCCCATTTTTATGTTCCCATTGGTCTCAGTAACTAAGGAAGTCAGTATGGAAATGGGATCTTGTCTGTAGGACTTAATCTGCATCTGTTGTTTGTGGACATGTGACGCCACAGTTTCCTGCCTGCGACATTGCGATTATTTTCATGGTAAGCCAGTTGTAATTCATAAACTAAGGATTACGGCATCATGTGCAGATGAAAGCAGGAGCAGAAGACATTTTAGGGTTGGGTGCTTGTGGAAATATTTATTTTTGAGACCCATAAACTATAAAAACAATATCTAGAAAACTATTTGCAGACAATTATGAGATCTAGGGCTTTAACCAAATCTGTACAGTAATGGATAAGAAACCAAGGACACGAAAGCTATGTTTCCATCTCACAGTTCTGATGACAGCAGATGCCCCCTGAGCTTCGTTCTCAAGGTCCGGGATGCCATGAGAGCCCCTTGATGGAAAATGCCTTCTTGTGCGTGGTTTCTCTCACGCTTTGAGTGACTGACTATGCTGGGTGGGGGATGTTCCCAAGTTTCAAGAAGGATGCAGTTGGTGTAGCTCGTCGACTGTATTTAAAGAGGGACTACAGTCAAAATTTCTGGCGTCAATAAATGTAAAATTTGTATCAGCAGAGCCCCAATCAGCCGCATGCCAAAAATGAGATCTCTAAGTTACGCTGTTCAAAAGTTACAAGTCCTTTTACAACCCTAAATTCACTGCCTATTAAAGAAAGCCAGTTTTAGTAAAGCGCTGCTGATCAGGGGCGGAGGAATAGCCGGTGCAGCCGGTGCAGTTGCACAGGGGCCCGCACACTTAGAGGGCCCGAGCCGCCTGACAACATACATACTCAAAGTATTTAATCATGTGTTCATTTGCAGGGCCCTCCACCTTCTCTCAGTGGTGGCGTGTGGAGTCGGACCCTGCAACACACAACTGGTGCCTGCCTGCAGCCAGCCACCCACCAATAGGGCAGCATCACAGGAAAATGCAAACTGTTCACCCGACGTTCAGACTCACAAGCACCGAGCAAGCACATCACAGCTGATTTCTGTTTGAGCCCAATCAGAGTGCAGAGTGACAGCGACGGTGCTGCATAAGACAGTAGCAGTTGGGAGTTTTAAGGTAGTGAGACCTGAGTCTAGAGTTGGCAAGGAGGAGGTTCTTGAGCAATGTCGGCCGTGAGCAAGACCAACTGGTTCTAAAATTTTAAAAAATATTAAATTCCATCGTATGTCTGGTCAGTCCGAGTCCAGAACACTAGAGCAGGAGGCGGGCAGTGACAGGCAAAAGGTCAATGGTACAGAACGGTTTGCTGTTGTTGGCGAGCCGCATGGCGGGTGGTGACACACTGAGTCTGCACTCGCCTCTGAAATGAGTGGGACTGAGGTCTGAGGAGGATGGAAAACACCAGTCAGTACCAAATCAAGTACATTTAAACCTCTACCTCTTGCTGGCTGTTTAATTATTGTGTTTAGCTGCATCTTTCTTTTGATGATAAATCTGAAATGGAAAAATATAACCCTTTACTAATCATCCCACAGCTTCATGTTTTGCCCAGTCTATTTCCAGGAGATTAAAATCTCCCACCATTAGCATAATACATCCCGGTTTTCAGAATCTGAGATTTCTGTAAGGTATTAATATGAATCAGTTTTTGATACTATCTGGTGGGAGAGCGAGAACAATTCCCAATGATTAGTTTCCTTGGCTTGTGGTTGGTTACTGGTTAGCACTAGAAAGGAGGAGGAGAACTTGAAGACAACTGAAATATATGGCAAACTAATAGTGTACAATTTATTTTTTGTATTTTATCTTTTTGAGACAATTCAACATAGTTTTACTTATTAATCATTATGCAGTTACATTAATTCTTTTCATCTTGCACTCTCTGCACATGCTATGGTTAGTTCTGAATACCTTTTAGGTGTTCTGATTGTTGAGTCATAGTTCCTCTGTGATTCTGTTTAAGCTTTCCAGATAGGGATGCATTTGTGACCCTGGGCGTGACCCTCCTGTCTGTTTAGGCTCCTTTACAAGGGGTCTCCCTACAGTGGGGTCCCCTGCCCAGTCATGAATCTGCTTTTCCTTGGCTGTGTCTGCTATTTCTGTTTCATTCCCATCAACTGTCTGCTGGTTTCCCCCCTTTTTAATATTGTAACATTTCTGTTGTGGCAAAAGCTTTAGGGTGGAGAATGAGGGAGAAGCTGAGCTGTAGGATGCTTTATAGAGCTTTGCCTGAGAGGTAGCAGAAACCAGGAAGGACAATCGGGTGTACAGTAGTTTGGTTTACATCCCCTCAGCAGGCAACACTACAGTAACATCTGGCTGTACAGTACAGTAGATTTCAGAAAGTAAAGGCTGATTATAGTTGTTCTGTTACAGTTTATTGACACTTGGAGGCAACAGCATACAGTCATTGCCAGACATGAGAACCACTGCACAAAAGAAAAGTTATTAATTTGCTCTATTTTCACTTGCTGAGAGAGAGAGATTGCTTGGACTTGCATCTACTGTAACCACACAGGATTTACATATGAACATACATATGAACATACAAAGAGGCCAGAAGAAGGCCATTTGGTCTATCTAGTCTGCTTATATTGCAGGGGTCCAAAGCTTGAGCTACTGTCCCTCTCCTCCCATGCTTTGTCTTGGAGCTCTTTTAAAACAGTACAGCAAATCAGTCACAGCACTCCCCACACAGTAAAAGAACAAAGGAAGTCTCAGGTATTTTTAAACAAACTTTCCAAAGTTTATTATGCCACCATAAGAGTGTACAGCCTTTCCTGGTACAGGCACAGAAATCAGCATCAGGTAGCTCCTAATGTTTCACCAAATCTTTGGCTTTAACTCTTATGGTGAGATAATAAACTTTGGAAAGTTTGTTTCAAAATACCTGAGACTTCCTTTGTTCTTTTACTGTGTGGGAAGTGCCGTGTCTGATTTACTGGACTGTTGTTGATTGTCACTGGGCACCCAAACCTTGCTGAGGCTCTTTTTCTGTATAGCTTTTTATAAACCTACATCTGATTTTCTTTTAGCTAACAAACTTATGTTCCTAAGTGGGAGGAGGGCTGATAATGAAGTATTGTTGCTGGTGTCTTGTCCATCTGCTTGTTTTGCTCATGGCAGTAGAAAATTTGAGGGAGGTGAGGGGCCCACATAAAACCTGCACTGGGGTCATCTTTCTGTTCCTCCGCCACTGCTGCTGATGATGTCATCTCTAGAACTCAGAGTCTAGTCTTCCCTTCAGCAAGCTTATAGAACCCGTTTCTTCAAGGTTGGATTCACGTAAGTAATATTTTTCTCAAGTAAACAGGCATTAACATTCAAAAAACATTGCTATAAAACTGTGTTTCAGGTTTTGTAATAAAAAAAAGCTGACAAATGTGTATTGTATTTTATTTATTTATTTTGCTGCTTTTATGTTGTGGTCCTTTTCTCCAGGGCTGCTGAATGCTGAATCATAGCACACTACAGCGAGGTTTAGTTTGTTTGTTCATTTTTCACACTGGAAAGGCATGTGAGCAAAGTTCCTGTTTTCACTGGTGAGGTTTGCAGACTGAATAATTTTCTGATGTGATGGAAGTCTGGGATCATTCACACCTGTCATTCAACTGAGGTGATTTCTCAGGCTGGCACTTCAAAACAATTATTCTACTTCCTGTAAATGGGGTGGGAGGGGTAATGCTGTTTTGAAACCTTATTGCAGTTTCTATGCAGTACCCAACCCAGCCAGCCTAGGGACAGATATTCAAAACTTTGCCCTAGGGCAAAGTTAGCATTCACAGCAGGTCAAAATTAACCCAGAACCATTTGCATGCCACATTCGGAGGAGTAGCCCCAATGCTAAATGAGTTGAATATAGTGTGCAAATGAAGACGGCAAACAGGGCTGAGAGTACAATGCGGCAATAGCCCACCAAATAAGACAGCACTGAATATAGCAACCAAGAGCAGTGCAAAGTCAACAGCGCCCAGTGCACACACAGGTGGAGCGAGGTGGGCGCTGAACAGTGTGGGTAATGTATGCGCAGCAAAGCAGTGGAGCACAACAACAGCAAACAACTGTGCAGGCCAAATACTGCAGAACCATGTAATGGAACATTACAGTATTGCACGGCACTAACACGTTTGCGCAGCGCTAAACTTCAATGCAAATGAGCCTACTCAGGCAATACATGGGTAAACAACCACGTTAGCATCTCATTACAGCCTGCTTTGCACGTGGATTGACCATCACTAAAACGTGGTGTACACAGCGCCACCTGCAGATCTGTCTGGAATTACAGGTCGGTAGCCAAGTTTCTTTCTGTGCTCACAGCTCCAGCTTTAGGTCTGACTGGTATTACAGGCCCACTGCCACATTCATTGTGTGCTCACAGCTCACAGAACATTAGCTGCAGTCTTGATTTGGACACAGATGCAAAGACTGATGTGGCCCAGGGGAGTAGCACTACAGGAACATGTGGTAGTAATGCATGCCAGAGGCAAATTGTTGTTACTGCCACGGTGTTTATCAGATGGTACAGTACCATAGTAGGCAATACTGTGAGGTGTACAGCAATGCCTACAGCGTGTCGGGCAACAGTAACTGGTGTTATCTGCACAGTGACACGCACAGCTGGAAGGTGTGGCAGTACCTCCTATGTGGTGCATCCTGGCCACCTGTACACCCTCACTTCAATACCCTCCGTTCCCCCAGTGCAGCACGTGTCTGCTGGACTGTGTTGGTGTACCTGGTGGGGGAACTGGAGGTGTGTGCTGCATGGACGCACTGCCATGGTGTCCACTGGGTGCTGGGGCACCACTAATGTCTGGCAGGATTAGAACAGGTGCCAGATGACGGCAGCATGGGCGGTGCCGTCTGTGTGCAGCATGTCTCTGCCACGTATGTGTTGTGTTCATTGTTTTTTGTCACCTTGTTCACTAGGAAAGCACACAGTGTCAGGAATGACCCGGAGACACTGTGTGGCTGAGATGTAACGTACAATAAAGATACACAATGCACAACAACACACAATACACAAACATCACATTAGGTACACATTACAATACCGTACAGAAAATGTGTTGCTGCAAGTGGTGTTCTAGCTCAGTTGTAACATTTACATGAATGTTCACTTCACGGCACTGTTGGGGCATTACATTCCACAGTTTCTGTGCCTGTGCATACAGAGTGGCCCAGGGTGGCTGTCCACCCACACTGCTTCCTCATTGGATGCATACAGCCTTGTTCCCTGTTGCTACTGTGTCCACGCCCCCATCTAGGATTTGCCCAGCATTAACACCACCTTTTCATGGGCGGTAATTTGCGCTGTGCTACATGCTGCGTTGATGCACATTGAGTGGCGCTATATTGAATATACCATTGCTCCTGTATGCATGTCCCCACCCTTCACTTTGTGCTGTGCATAATCTCATAGTGTTGGCACTATTGCATTGCACCAGCACTATTTGGCCTTTTGAATATAGCACTCCAGTGCAAATGTGGCGCAATCGATTTGTGCCAGGCACAAAATTTTGAATATCTGGCCCCTAGTGTTTTCTCCCTGACAGGCTGTTACTTTACCTACATTCAGACTCATCTATGTTGTATTCCACATTAAAATGATAATTTTACCAAGGCTAACACTTCCACCACTAGGAGGAATTAACACATATTAGGCCCCTGTTAAAGAGCACCTTTCATAATGGTCCAAAAAGTTACATCTTGTAGTGAGTATATATAGTACTAGACCTGAAAGGGTGTGTGCATTTGTTATTTTTGGCAAAGGTTTACTTTGCCTTCTATAATTGGGATTTGTTTTGAGCTCTGCTTTAGCCCTGCTGCACTTTCTTTTGCTGTTCAGCTGCTGGGCTGTGGTTTCTTATGGCATCACTGTAGGGCAGTGATATGACACACTGTAGTACAGTGCAGTCACAACAATTTTCAAAGGAAAACTACCAGTACTTAATGTGTGTACACATCCTCAACCACGGAACGTCAACAGCGACTGACACTACAGTGACCACAGTGCCAGGTGACTGTAGTGTTGGTGCTGGAACCCTGCACTGTCTTTCAGGGGTCCTGCACCCCCCAAATCAGCTCTGATTCAGAGTTGCTAATCTATAGTGGGGGATGCGGGGTGCAGACCCCCATGTGGGGTTTGAGGGGCAAAGCCCCCCCCCGAAGAAAACGTCCTTGTACGTGAAACCGTTTGCCGACCACAAAATGCAGTAGACATGATGGTTTCACTGTCTGATCATTCAACAAGATTTTTGTCGACCAGACGTAGATCCCTTAATGTACATACTGTGTTCCCTCTCCCCAATACACCTTGTTAGCAATGCATTATGCCAAAATCCAAATGCCTTGTCAATATGTTTTTTTTTTTGTTTGTTTGTTTGTAAAATTGTCTTTTCTCGCCTCGTAACAAAGCATGGAGATTGAGAGAAGACAGAGTTGCTGTTAGCATCTTTCTCAGTCCTTTTGATTTTCATGCAGAAATTATCCCATTTTGTGAAAGACAGGAGATGAAATTTACAAGAACAGGAGGCCAAGTTTCAACTGCTAGAAAAATACTTCTTCTAAAACAGAGCAATATTTTATGTGAGAGAGATTGGATTTAGAGCACCTTTTCAGTCCTTTTGACTTTCATGCATATATTGCCCGTTCTTGCACTGATTCTGGAATTGCATTTCATTCATTTTGCAGAATGCAAAAACTAACTGCAGAGGACAGTAATGAAATAAAATTCAGAATCAAAGCAATAAGGGGTAATTTATGCATGAAAGTCAAAGGACTGGGAAAGGTTCTCTTTAAAACTTATTATAAAGCAGAGACTGACAAACAGCAGTAAGGTTACCAATATATGCAATACAAGTAGCAATACAACTTCCTAACAGACACAATAGAGTAGCACTCCAAATGGTATCAGCAGCCTGGAGGCATGGTGATTCAGCATTCAGCAACCCTGGAGACATGGACCACATCAAAAAGGCATTAAAAATATTAATTTGTCAACTTTGTTCCAAAACCTGAAACACGTAAAGTTTTTATAGAAATTTTTTTTAATGTTGCTGCCTCTTTTACTTGTAGAAACCATTGCACATGATTTTTAAACTTTGGAGAAATGGGTCCTGTAAGTTTGCTGACAGGGAAGACTAGACAGTGAGTTCTGGAGATGACATCATCAGCAGCTCTTCACTGAAACTGGCTTTTTTGAACAGGTAGTGAAATCAGGGTTCCAAAATAGTTAATAACTTTAAAAGGAAGCAACACAGAAACCTAATTTTTGGTATGTGATTTATTGGGGGTATTCTTATTCTAATTCTGCAAAGCAACACTTTTGGCCGGAGTCCCTCTTTAACTTTTCTCATGTTTTGTTCTGACCATCCTTTGTTTCGACCATGCTTTATAATTTCTTAGCCACTGCAGCACAGGAAATGGGAGTCATAGGTAGAGTTATAATTTTATTTGCTTTGTGTTTGTCTTTAGCCATTTCAAGCTCTGATTGTTTGGAGCCACTGTGAGTCAGCAGCAGAGTGTGGGGGCTCAAGGAGCATTCTCAAGGGACCTCATGCTGTGTGTTCTGTGGTTTGGCTGTTTGCAAATGGCAGTTGGCCAGGAGATTGTACAAACTGGCATCCCCAGAAATTACTTGCCAAACCTTGTCAGGAGTATCACACACACAACAGAGGGCCACCATGATATGAAATTACTAGCAAGGCAGGATAGTTCATAAAGTAGTTCCATCCTTTTCTTTTAAGCACCTGTCTAACCTCTGAACACTTGTTGTGCTTGTTAACAGTCTTTACTGCAAAGTCTGTTAACAACTAAACATGTTCCCCTCTCCACATAAACTGTCTCCTATCACTTGCCAGTCTCAAGATTTCCTTTTCTGCAGTGTATCTCAAAAATTTGACTATTATGGGTCAGGGTCTGCCACTGGGTTGTGGACGGGGGGAGCCCTTTCTTTGTCCAACAGCCACTGCCACTGATGCTGAAGTAATTCTGTAAAAAAGCTTATATATATACTATAAATAAAGTTGTTATATTTGAATACTTATCAGCATATTCTTAATGTGTGAAAGTTCAGACTTTCTGTGACCTCCAGCTGTAGCAGGCGACCCGCGGTAAGCTACTGTTTTTGCCACATCAGAGGACTTTCCTCCCAGAAGTAGCACTCAGAACTTAGGGCTGATTTTATTTTGATTGGTAGACAAAATAACAAAAATGTAGCTCAAATTTGATATTGTTCATTAGGTCTTGATTCGTACTAATGAAAGAAATGGTTTAAAAGCCGAAATAAAAACTCATAAAGAAAAACTGTATGGTGCTGACAGAGCTATTGCACACCACCATCTTTCTCAGCACCACCACGCTCCCCTCAGATGGCATTTTTGGATTGCACTTACACAAGGTAAACATATTGTTATGATGGTGGATTTGAGAGGTGTGTCCTGTCAGTCCAATGCAAGGCAGTCTGCAATGGGCTTGACACTGTCAGATCAATCATCAGTCAGGTTGATTATGACACTCTTCAGCACTTGCAGGTGGAAACTTCATGAACTTTAATGAAGAGAACTGCCAGAATCACAGAGTGGCTCTTTGCTTTGAGCTACATAATGTCACCCAGCAAGCAGCTGATTGGTGTAATGATCAGCTGGTGCCTTTCCTCACCCCACCCCCATCCCAACCAACCTGATTTCTCCAACTTCATCTGGTAAAGAAAAGTATATGATCTTTGTAGTTTAACTTACTTTGCAAATGGTTTGTGGAAGAATCAGCCCTGCTTGAGAGCTAATGACTAATCAAGCACTGTTCCTGTGTCTTCAATCCTGCTCAAGTTTCAAAGGGTATTCTTTGCATGGTAGCATTGTAACTCACTCAGGAGTGAAAACCAACTACCACATAGAGTGGGGTTATCAAAAATAAAGATTCTAAACTTTGGTAATCTACAATATGACAGCTGAACTGGTCTTTGAGCACCTTGGTATTTCATATTATATATCATAAGGGCTGGAAGTGAATCATAACATGTGGGCTTACTGATTGTAATGACTTGACTGGTAAGTGTGCACACCCCTTCCTCTATCTTCCTTGGTTAGCCTAAGGGCACCCTGTTCAGCTTTTGCAGTTGGTGAGATTGTTTTTGAGAGAAATTAGGCTACGGATCTGCAGACATCCTATCAACCCCTGTGCAATAATTATCCCATCCTCTGCCAAGTATCCCTCCTATCTCCTCATGTGCTTCCCCTGACCATGCAAGATCCCACCCTCTGTGAAGTATCTCCCACACCTTCCAATAAACCCAACACTGGGGTGCCCATTGCCCAGTGTTGGTACCTGAAATAAAGAAAATTGTCCCTCAGTGTCTTTTTGTTTACACCTTGTAAAAAAGGTGTAAAAAAGAAAACAGTCCATCGATGTCTGTTACTGCTGCCACCCCATCGCTATTACCTTCCCCTCAGCACCCAACCATTACCTATCTATTGGAGTAGGGCCATCATCCCTGGCTACATGGCAATTCATTATAGGCTATTCACCCCACAACAGTTTGAGCCTTCCAGATCTTGGGAAACATTCTAAGGAAAGTGAATGTTTCCCATTGTAAATAAGTTATTCATTTAGGGGTTCAAAAATGTGAAAAATTGTGCTGCAGAATTCTGTTTTGGTAGGAGAGAGGAAGTGAACTGTTGTGGGGTGAATTGCCCATAGCAAACTGATATACTCCCTCATCCTTACTTGCCTACCATGGGTCCTCTCTGGACCGGAGACATTCTTCACTCTTCAAAACTAGACTGGGAACTGAGAAAATCAGGTAAGCTGCAGTCAGTGTATTTCAATATTTTGAGCTTGTACTGATAACTTGGGCATTTTAATACCCCAGCCCCAAATTTTCAACATGACCTTTTAGATGCAATTTTCAAATCCTACCTGAAAGGTGAGTTCACAGTTGCTCCGTAAAATCTTGCATGGTTTCTCTGGTGGCTAGAGCCCTCCACCACCTGATCACCCACCTAATATTTGTAAAATAGTGCATTGGTGTCCAGTGTCCCCCCACATCCCAAGTCCCATTTCCTTGGTGGTCCAGTGGGCACCCCCCCCACGCTGACAGATAGCAACCCACCATCCCGCTCACTCCATCCTGACTCCCAGCTGGTGACCAGCACAGCCCTCCTCTCACCACCATCTTTGGCCACTGACGGAGCTCTCAAGGATCATGTACTGTATATGATACATGCTCACTGACAGTGATTGACAGTTCCGAGTGAGATGTCATTCAATGACCGCACAACTCTAAGACTAAACAGGCAGTTGGCATTAGACCAAGGGTATCTTTAAGTAGAGCTAAAATATTAAAGACCTGCTAGTACTAGCAGGTTAGCAACATCAACATACACCCTGCATTTATGAACTGGTTACCCCAAAGACCAAAAGTTGTTTTCAAAGTAAGCAACGCAACATCTGCAAATTAGCAAATCAGGAACTGTTTTCAACATCCAACACACACAAATATTAACGTGGATCTCAGAGAGTGCATCACGTGTGATACTGTTTTACAGTATCACTCTGTGGTGCCCATGCAATAAGATTTATGTAGGATGCACAGTGAGTCACTGAAACAAAGAATTCAGGAACAAATCAGATACATTATAAATCAGAGAGAAGACAAACCAGTAGGGACATATTTTGTGGCACAACATAATTCAAACCCTGACCTCATACAATTTATGGGTATTGAGCATATTAAAGCTAACAAGTTAGGAGGTAACAGGACGAATGACCTTTTAAAGAGAGAAAGTTTTTTGGATTTGCATGCTAAAAAGTGTGAAACCACTCTGTCTAAATAATTCCTGGGACATTTAACCCTATCTCCTGGACAGATGAATGCATCCCTTTTGGATGCATGGAAAGACTAGAAAGTAAATACAGTGAGTAGAGAAACACTGGAATAAACGAACAGTATTGCACACCCTGGTTTCCTTCTCTGTTTAGACTTGGGGTCTCCCCTTATCTTTCCCTTTACTATAGTCCTTACAAATGGAATGGGGTGAGAGTTAGGTCCGATGATCCAATGCACACCCCAATGCCTGTTGGTGTGTGGAGGTGGGATGGTGGGGTTAGTAACCCTAACACCAAATTTCCAAACTTTGTTGCATTACTATCAACCCTAACTGATGCATTAATGGAGTTTTTGCAATGCATATATATATATACATACTGTATATATATAAAATGCGTATGAAAACTCATTAACTCATCAGTGGGGTTGATAACTATGTTACAAAAGTATGGAAATGTGATATTAGGAGTTACCACATACCTCACCACCCCACTCCACCTTTCACACACCAACAGACGTCAGGGTGTGCCATGGGATCATCAGGCCTAACTCTCACCTTATTCCATGTGTAAACAAGCTGACATGCTACAGTGTAGGAGAATGGGGTGAGAGTTAGGCCTGATGATCCTTGGCACCCCAATATCTGTTGGTGTGTGGATGGGGTGGGGTGAGGTGGTAGGGTGGTAACCTAACATCACATTTCCATACTTTTGTTGTGGTGTTATCAACCCCAACTGATGCATTAACAAAGTTTTTGCAATGAATCTGCCTTATTTTTAAAAAAGTATTCTGTAACTGCCATGCGTTTAAAACTCCATTAATGCATCAGTTAGGGTTTCTATTACAGTGACAAAAGGTTGGAAATTGATGTTAGGGTTAACAACCCTACCACCCCATCCCACCTCCCACTCTTCACACACCAACAGGCAACAGGGTGTGCCTTGGGGTTGTCGGCCCTCTCACCCCATTCCATTTGTAAGGGAGCTTGAGATTGTACAGTGTAGGAGAATGGGGTGAGAGTTAGGGCCGACGACTCTAAGGCACATCCTGATGCCTGTTGGTGTGTGGAGAGTGGGGTGGAGGTGGGGTGGCAGGTTTGTTAACCCTAACATCAAATTTCCAAACTTTTGCTGCTGTAATAGAAACCCTAACCAATGTATTAATGGAGTTTTTTGCAATGAATTTCCCTTCTTTTTGAGAAAGTGTAATGTTACCCATATGCGTTTGTGGGAGTGCAGAGCCCTCCGCACCCTGCGCTCCCATCTATACATAAGTGTAGAGACATTCTAATGAACTCTCATCTTCATGTGGGAGCTGCACAATGGAGCGCCCTGCAGTCCCATCATTGTGTAATGGTATCCATATATAGGAGCACAGGGCCCTCTGCATCCTGCGCTCCCATCTACCCATAAGTATAGAGACATAGTGCAGGCCTAGAGACATTACAAATAACCTTTGTGCTACAAATTACTCAGTAAATAAGGTAGAAGTAGTCATAAGCCCATCAGATTACCTTCCCACACCATGTGGAGTAATTATGCAAAGTTGTGTCCCAATAGGTACCTATCAAGTTGAGCTTAAAAGCGTTTGAGCTAAGGAAGCCACAACATACTGAGGAGCCTATTCCATGCTCTACTAGCACGAACTGTAAAGAAGTTGTTCCTTCTGTTAGTATTGGCTCTTAGGATAGCTAGTTGTTTACTGTGACACCTCAAGCTCTCAGGTTTGATGACATAATTGATATTACATTCTCTCATCACATTTGGGTCATCCATCAGCGAATATAGTAACAGGACGTCACCTTTCTGCCTCCTTAGTGATAGCCATACAAAATTCAATGCCGTCATCCTTTCCTGATAGCTTAAATTAGAGACCCTTGGAATGATCTTTGAGCACTGCCTAAAAGCATTTTATCCTTGGACAAATCCGATGTCAAAAGGAAGCTGCATAGTTAAGGTAAGGCCGGATATGTGAATTATATGCAGGATGTATACACTTCGTGTCTGGACACAAAGGCTTTTTAGTTGCTCCTGTGATCTTATTAGTTATTGATGCTACATGTTGACAGTGCTCTCCAGCTGACAATTGATCATTAACAAGGATTCCAAGATCTTGTTCAGTTGACACACTCTTTAGTGGTAACTCATTTAAATTATATAATATATGGGGGTTTCTTGCCCCTAGGTGCATTACCACACACTTGCTTTCATTAAAGATCATATTATTCTCCTTGGCCCATTCTTCTAGCTGAAGGATATCCCTTCTAAGTAAACTAATGTTGTCAGTGTTATCTACAGCAATACTGAGTTTGGTGTCATCAGCGAATTTGCTGAGATGCCCATTAATACCGTAATGAAGATCTGCTATGTATAAACCGAAAAGCAATGGGCCCAGAACAGAGCCCTCGGGAACTCCACTGGTGACTTCGATGCTATCAGAGTAACTGTCAGTAATTTTGACTCTTTGATTTCTATTGTCAAGCCAGGCATCCACCCATCTCACTATATAGGGATCTATACCAAGTGCCATCATTTTATTAATCAGGATCTCATGTGTAACCAAGTCACATGCTTTTTTAAAGTCTAAAAATAAGATGTCAACAGGAATTCCAGAGTCAATATTTTGCTAAATTCCTCATAAAATGATATCAAGTTAGTGACACATGATCTGCCTGCCCTAAAGCCATACGGTGTATCATCGTTCATACCCTTTTTATCCACATAGTTTTCAATTCTGTGTTTTAAAATTCTTTCCATGGCCTTACATATAGTGGAAGTCAGACTAATTGGCCTATAATTCTCAGCTGCTGACCTGTTTCCTTTCTTGTAAATAGGGATTACTATCGCTTGTTTCCATTCAGTTGGAAGAATGTCATCACCAAGTGATTTATTAAATAATAACTGTCCACGAAATGTGACAACATCTCAATAACCATAGGAACATTGGAAAAATTTCCACCACAGTTTTAATCATGACCTGGTAACCTGCATGCATGATTAGCTGCACTTAGCAAAAAATCCCATAACTCGAACTGTTTTTGAGATATAGGCACGAAAGGTACCGTGGCCACCACAATGTTATCCTATGGGAAATTTGAAACTTTTGAATGTTGTAACTATGGAACCAATGTAAATGTTTTTCACCAAACAACAAAAAGCACATCTGTGGTGCAAACCTTTCTTACCCTGCAAATTACAGACCAAAGTCCTAACCATTTATTTGCAGTGAAGTGGCAAAAAACTGCACTTTTTGTGTAGGCAATGTTGCAAATTTGTGGCAGTTTCACAAAATTTTACTGAAAGCAACCATGAAAACTGTCACCAGTCTGCGATATCACGCTTGCGAAAGTATTGCAAATTGAGACACTTTTGCAAAGTCAGTGTCGCAAACTGTGACACTTCCAACAGAAAAATTGTGAAAAACACATTTTCGAACATAATTTAAAAAAAACTAATGTAGAATCGTGTTCCTCGGGCCCCGATAGGTAAACACAACTATTAGTGTTTACCAAGGGGCAGTATTTTTTGAATTGTTGCATTTTGTACCAGTCGCTAACTGAAAACAAGATTGCGGCAGCACAACAGTACTAGACCCATTTGTGATGGTAAAACGTGCTTTTGCAGATGCACAGAAGTGCTTTCGCATGGCATATATATGTTTTCCCATAGACTATAATGGGAAAATTAGATTTTTAATAACTTTTGAATAGATTAATATTTTTCACCAAACCTTCAAAATGCACATCAGTGACCCAGACCCCATATACCCTGAAAATTTCAGACCAGACACCCAAACCATTTTGGCCATAGCCCCGAGCAAAGAAATTGCACAAAAAATGGTAAATTTCACATTTCTGGCACTCCACAGCTCTGCAACTGGACCACTCACGGAAAGAAACTTGCCAGATCCAGAGATCTACGTTACCAGAAGGCACATACAAACTTTCAGGCAAATCAGTCAAGCGGCTGCAGCTATTTAAGTGCAAAATTTTGGACTTAACATACAAGTTGCTGGGTAACCCTAACTATAGTGGCACTACTGTGCCACTATAACATATAATGGAGAGAAAGAGAGAGAGAGAAAATAAATGATGGCAAAAGTAATATGAGGAAATAATACAATTGAGGATTGAACAAGCCATAAAGCCACAAGCCCAAAGGGTAAGTGGCCTTTTGAGCTTGTTCAACCCAGAGATGGTATTATTTCCTCATGTACCACAATTTGTCATCATTTGTTTAATATAATACATAGGGTTGGACACTTGTTGCTGTGTCCTATATAGGCAGCTAGTTAGGATCATAATGCCCTACTTGGCTTCCATGATATATGGGGAAATAAAATTAAGGCTTTTTCAGTGGGGAAAAGGGCCCAACCATGTATTACATGCATACATATACAGTATATATTCTTTGCAAAAAACTGCGTTAATGCACCAGTTAGTGTTCAACTTACCGCCACAAAAGTAGGGAAATGTGGTGTTAGAGTTTCCAACTAACTCTCCCCACCCCAAGCAGCAAAGGAAAAACATTAGGGTCTTGAGTTTCCAGAGACTTGTTGAATTAGTGGTGGGTCTTCCTTGGTGTTGTCAGCCCCAGCCCATAGCATCCTATCTGAAGTACAAGATACAGCTCCAAGGCAATGCCTTATAGTGATACAGTCTTCAAAAGTAGTGAAGTATGTTTCACCACATATTTGCCAACACAGAGGGTCCTGTGTGAAGAAAGGAGATCACATCTGATGATGATTGCCCATGGAATGGGGTGAGCATTAGGGCTGACAACCTCAAGGGAAGACCCCCACCACTGATTTGCCAAGACTCCGATGACCCAAAACTCTGTTTTTCTTTTTGCTGTGAAAATCTCAGGCAGGTTGAGTTTGAGCACTAATGCCACATTTCCTATTTTTGTGGCATTAAGTTGAACCCTAACTTGTGTGATTAATGCAGTTCTTTGCAAATAATTTCCTTTCTATTTGAGATAGTGGAATCATATCCTCTTTCTCCCAGGTCCCTTTAGGACCTCTGTGAACAGGTAGAGATGAGCAGGGCCCTTTGGGCCCTGTGTCAAAGGAAGACTCCGTCCACCTACAGAAGTGCAGGGCTGTTACTGGTCCTGCATTTCCATGCAGTGAGGTGTGTCAAGAATTCATGAGGTTGTCTGGTGTGCCATGGAAGCACATGGCCCTCTGGTCCCTGTGCTTCCATGTAGCTGCAGATATAGACACACATGGCAAAGAGTCCATCTGTCAGCTGATGCACAGGGCCCTCTGCCACCCATGGGTGCAGAGCTGCAGAGCCCTATGCCAAGAGGACAGTTGCCTTCACTGTATAGTACCCGGGCCCATAAGGACAACCCTGCAGCTTTCATTCCCTGGCTGGGGGAAGTGTCACCTAACAGCGCCATCCTCCACCCTTACCCCATCCAACTGTGTCAGTGAGCTTGCTGCCAAAGGTCAGCAGCATTTGATCACAGAGCATACCCGCTGGGGTCAAGACTGCCACTACACACAAAGTTTTTAAATTTTTTTATATACATATATATATATTTTACATTTTGACCCCAGATTTTCAAGATAGTCATTTTATGACTCTCTTTATAAACATGACATGTAGCATTTATGACATTGACTAAAATGTCATTTCTCTTCAGAAATGAGAACACATGTCTCATCCAAGATTAAAAAAATTACACCAGACACATTATGAGGTGGTGTGGAAAAATAGCTATGTCGAAAGTTTGGAGTCAAAATATTGAAAATTAGTGAAGCTATGAGGGAATATTGAAATACTGCAATACTGACACATAGAAAAGAAAAGCATGACACTCAGGCAATTATGAGTAAAAAGCAAATGCTTTTATTTGTTGGCAAGGAGCCTGTGAAAAACCAAAAGCCCCTGTTGAAGACCCGCTGAAGGGTTGAGGTGCTAAGGCTGATTTTCACAGGCTCATAAAGCATTCTTCATAATTACCTGAGTGCTCGTGCTTTTCTTTCCTTTGTACGGATATTGAGCTAGCAGCTCTGCACGGGCACCGCCTCTCTCAGTTTTCAATACTGACACATAACCTGGGCATTTTATTGTATTTATACACCAAATTTGCAGCATAGCCTTTGTATTATCCCACCTCAAGAACCTGGTAGGTGAAAATGTTAAAATCCCTGCTGAAATTTAATTCTGTGCCACCGAAACATCATTCTGCACCACAGGTGCAAAAACACATTTTGGCCAGTAGTTGAAAAAATGACAGCATCATGTTCATGAGGTGGTGTGAAAAAAATGGCTATGCTGAAAATTTGGGGTCAAAATATTTAAAATTACCAGAGTTATGAGCGAGCATAGACAAATTTCAACGTACTTGCATAACTTTGTCATTTTTACATATTTTGACTCCAAATATTCCCCATAGCCTTCTTTTTTTTAATATAGATTTTTTTAATGGTATTTGTAGGTTTCCTCTTACTTCCTAGCCCGAGACCCCAGCATACGGCCGTATGTGCATGTGGAGGCATGCACACACCGTGCCACCAGCTCAGACCCTTCTGCCCACCCGTAACAGTGCTACCTCCTCAGCCTCGCTGCCCCCCGGACCTCCACCTGGTCGGAGCAGAACTACAGGCGGGAGACAACCCACCCACCACCCGGGAGAGGAGGCAGCCTGCCAGCTTTTCAGTCCTGCTCCTCCTCCCATGTGCTAACACCCCAACAACCCGAGGTTGTTCCCAAACCAGGTTGCTGGTGTAGAAACAAGATAAGGCATCCAGTGCCTCAGCTCTCAGTGTCACTGGGCCAGCTTTCCCCATAGCCTTCTTATGTCACTGCCTCATGAACAAGGGTGGTGAAAATGTTCAAGTCTTACCCGAAAGGTGATTTTATCAAACAACAGTGAAATCACCTTTTGGGGCTGATTTACATAATTCTGCCACAACTGGTCATGAGGTGAGGTCCCAAAAAAAGCCATTTTGAAAATCTGGTGTAAAAATATTCAAAAATGACAAAAGTTATGAATCCAAGTTCAAACCCTCATTGAAATAAATTATGCCACACTTGCCTTATTTTCTCATATAGCCGTTGGCAGTTCCAGCAGCAGGGCATGCCTTTGATGGGAGAGTGAATCTACTCCATGGGACATGCTCAGGTGAGTGAGGTAGTGTCGGTGGTGTTGAGGAGTGTTGAATGGTGGGTGCAGAGTGGGAGAGCAGGGTGGAGTGGGTGGGGTGTGTTCGGGGGAGGTTCAGATCAGTGAGGGACCATTTTCTGTTTTACAGGTTTAAACAAATTATTGAGGGATGGTTTTCTTTATTTCAGGTCACATTCCGACACTGGGGATTGGGCACCCCAGAGCTGGGCTAAATGCTGGTGAATGGGAGCAGGCAACCTGGAAGGGGGAGTCAAGAGAAGAGGTACCGGGGGTGGGCGGGTTGTCAGAACTAGTTCTAAGAAGATTTTAACCCTGCTTGAACTCTGGTGTTAGAGTTCTAAATTAGAACTTGAACACTAGAGGGTTTGCATAAGGGTTTGACATTTTTTTTTGTTTTGTTGCTGTTTTCTGAAAACTTGCTGGAGGAAGGACTAGATGTATGGCATAATTTTTTTTTTGTCTGCTGCCCCCCTTTCACCTTCATCTGAGCATCCAGTCCTGCTCCCAGTTCCAACCAATCGCATGACAACTTTTTTTTGCAGTCACATCATCGACTCGTGACATTGCTGCCAGGTGCCAAAACAAAACTGCACTAGTGTCACGCTTGTTTGTGAAGCTTTTAAGTGCACAGCATTGTTGGTCAGTTAGTGTCAGCATGGGGTGGATCAGTCACCTGGAGGGTCAGGAGCCAGAGGACTGGATCAGGAAGCCAGTTGATGTTTGGGAATTGGGGGGGCAGGGACAAAGTGAGGAGAGAGAGAGAGAGAGAGCCTGGAGATGGACAGGCAGTCAGTCTGGTTGGAGCCTGACACAACAGTAGCATCATCCGTCACCACCTCAGTAGAACTAGTCCGGACTGAGGAGGACTACACTCTGGTTGGGTGTAAAGAGTGAGAGAGCAAGACAGTGAGCCACCACAACTCGCGTAAAGCCTGTGTTATAGCTGTTGCTCTCAAATAAGTCTGTAGATAACTTTTTTTTCCATATAGGTGTTTTTACTTCCTGGCAGGCTGGTCAGCTGCCTCAGCCTATCCTACAGTCACCGGCCATCCTGAATCTCCCACTAATTCTGAGACCAGGCAGGCTGTTGGTACTTGGGGAGGGCTTCATTGAGCCCAACCTGTTTTTTCCACCTAATTTTCTCCCCTTACATCCCAGAGCCCCAGTGCAAGGACATGCATGTGTGTGGAGGTATGCACGTACACCTTGGCCTGAATGGCTCTGATCCCTCCACCTGGCCTAACACCTAGCCCCCATATGCCCACACCACCACCATGCCTCCACATGATGGCAGTCAAAGGTCGGGAAGACTAATCTCCCAAATCTGGGAGAAGAGAGCAGCCTGGCGCCATGCAGTCCTCAGCCAGCCCCCCCCTGTGGTCAACCCCTAGCAACTGGTGCTCAAGCCTGAACATGGGATGCCAGTGTGGTAGGAGGTAAGGCGCCAGTGCCTCAGCCCTCCATGCCACTGGGCCAGCTTTGCAGATAACTTTTTTTAATCAAACAATTAATCAAATGATACTTTATTCCAAAAAGATGACATTCTGAACAAACAGCTAAAAGAGACTATAATCAAAGTTGATAGAAAATTAGTGTAGTAAAAATAAAATGTCAAAGGGGCACACCTGATCATGAAAATAAAATGATCTTTAATTGGAAAAATAACACAGTGGGAGTCCTACTGAGAGAGAGGGATGCCCTTGCTCTAAACGGATTATATTACAAGGCCAAGTGATTGTGAGGGAATTTATGAAGCTAAGGTTTTTTAAAGCAAATACTGTATATCCACCCCTCCCTGGCTGTCTTCCTAATACAGTATCAGGGTGGACTCCTTATTCAGTAGGCATCCAGTCCTGGGGCAAAAGGAAGAAGAAAAGGAAAAGTAGGGGCTGCACAGTATAGTTCTCAGACTGCTCAGATCCTTCAGTTTCACTTACAGGTTCCAACATATCTCTCAGATAGCTATGTTTTAAATGACAGGTATTTGATGTTACCAATACAATATAAAGTAAAAAAGATTAAAGTGAACTTACAGTTTGTGGGTTTATTCCGGAGATGAAGTTAAAACACAAAAATAATGCATATTTTACAAAACACATTTTCTATACAGTGATGATGTATTTGGTTGCAAGTTGTTTTTTTTTACTATTTTGTCTCTATGTTGGTTGATGGTTTTGAATGCAGATGTTATTGGGCCATGTGATTGATTGTACTTGTGTGCATAAATTGCCTAATAACTAACACTGCTCCCTGACAAAGCCTCCTTAATGAGGCATTACATGGGGGTGTCAGTCCATGATCCCTATGATGTTCTGAAATAAAATGTGTAGCAAAATGCTTGTGGTGCGTGCACTGTTTCATGATTTTTAAATATCATTCTATGTATAATGGCTGGGGACCTTTTTCCCTATAGGAAAAATCAGTTATAATTTGCTGTAATAACCACCTGGTTATACTGGCGAATGTGTGCCTGGTTCTCTCACTCCTCGCATGTGCGCCCATTGCATTGTTGCTTGTCTTGTGCATGTTGGACTCTGGGAACTCTGGTGAGGTGGCCAGGGTGCAACTTACCAGGCTGGAGGAGTGGTAGAAGTAGTGTAGCAAATTGTGTCACAAATAATCCAAAATACACCAGAATGCACTCAAACCCCACATTTTCTGGGGATCTAGGCAGCCTCCAGATCCACAGCCTATAATTTATATTTGCAAACCCTGTGTGTACAGTTTTTTAGAGACTGGCTACTCAACTGTATGTAATGATGGGCATAAACAATGACTAATCACTACTTTTTAGCAATGGTCTTGCAACCCCTATGGTTTGGGTGCAATGGCCCCCCAACCTATTGCATTGTACTTCTTTGAACTTAGTATTTGCCTTTTGCACAATTGTTGATTTTCTTAATCTACTGCATGTTAACTGTTCTGTTCTCCCCTACCAGGGATGGATCAATAATTTAGGTAGCAACTTTGTTAAGGGGATTGCACTTTCTTCCAAAATGTGGAATGTTTCTTTTTAAAATTCAGATTAGGCTAAAACAGCTACTGTTTTCAGGCCTAAGGAGGTAGCGGGTGCTACTTCACTAAACAGCTAGTATTTCAGTTTGTGTTTCCTGGTAAAACCTTTGGAGTAAGTAAGAAAAATCACTAGATTGCAGTACCTTGACTTTAAGTAAGAGATTTGACACATAGGAACTTTTGAGTTACTTATTTAAAAGTGACAGGAGCAAGTAGCCAAGCTTAGCGAATGTAAATAAATGTTTTCATTTATACTTTATTGAAGAATGTTGGTGATGATATAATTTTCAAGTGAATAAATAAATGTAGTTATTGATTTTTTTTTCCACGCAAGAGATCTAATCCAGCTGCAGCAGGAAAACATTTAACATATGGGTGGGTGGCCCTGTTGGTACCTGTAAGTGGCTGACTTTAGCAAACAGAAGAAACCACAGTTGAACCTATCTATAGTCATATCAAAGTCACAAATGATGATCTTTCTCTCTTCTTATTTTGAACAAATTTTAACTCTTTCTGTCCACAATTTCATGACATGTATTCACTATCATCTTCACTATTTGCGCAATTCAAAAATAGAGTTTGAGATGTAAAAGTTCAAAAAGGTTAGAACCCTAGAACTTTTCAAGTTCTATACTAGAACCAGAACCCAAAATTTCATTGGGTTCTGACAACCTAGTGGGCACCCAGGTCCACATATATTAAGAAAACAAAAGATACAAAAATGATGGGATGGGCAGGCAGGTGACCTGAAGGGAGGCAGAGAAAGAAGCGGTACTGGGATGAACCCCTGGTCCCCATAAGAAATAATTAGGTAGATAGGTAGGCAGGTAGACAGGTATGTGTAGGCAGAGACAGACAGACAGATAGATTAGCAGATAGCAGGACTGTCTAGCCCCCAGGTGGTCAAACTCATGGACCGCACCTTCAGCTTTAGTACAGTTTCTTTAAAACAGGTGGAAAACCTACTCCTAGCTCTTGATCCCAAAAAGAATGTGAGTGCAGACCGTCTTGACCTGCTATATCTGAAACCTGGCTACTTCATCCTAGCTCCACCTATCACGCACCTCTTTAATCTCTCACTTTCTCATGCCACTCTCCCGCCTGCCTGGAAGATAGCTCACATTATACCCCTTCTCAAATCTGGTGATCCATCTGATCTTAATAACTGCCGCCCTATCTCTCTCCTGCCCTCTTTCCAAACTGCTAGAAAAATTGTCAATGCCCAGCTCAGAGATTACCTAGAGTGTACTTCACTCCTTAATCCTCTCCAGTCTGGCTTCAGACCATTACACAGCGCAACTTTGCCCTGGCTAAGGTCACAAATGATTGGCAGACTGCTTTGGCTACTAAAAATCTGTCTGTACGCTTTTCTTAGACTTGAGTAAAGCTTTCGATATGTTGACCATTTCTTGCTCCTGTCCATGGTGACTAACCTAGGTGTTGACAATAATGTTCTCAGCTGGTTTTCCTCATACCTCACCGGCCAGGCTACAACAAGTTTCTGCCCAGGGTGTTCTCTCTCCCTTAAAATCAATGCAAAGAGGCATCCCCAAGGCTCTATCCTTTTTCCCTTCTCTTCGCTGTATACATTACAACATCAATCAAAAGATTACAAATTCTAGTGTCCACTTATTCGCTGATGTCACGTTATTTACATTACCAAACCCTCACTAAATGAAGCCTGCCTGGAACTACAAAAGACTTCAATTTGCTACAATATGACCTGCTCAATCTACATCTACTCCTAAATGTTAAAAGAACTAAAGTCATGTTTTCCTCACCAAAAGATAGTCTAGGTGAATATAAACCCTCCCCCCTTACAAATTACCATCTTGGGAGAAACCATTGAGATTGTTGACAAATTCAAATATCTTGGTTTCTGGCTGGACCACCAACTCTCCTTCTCACCTCATATTGGCGAACTCACTAAAAGCTCAAACAAGACTTGGAATCTTTTTAGGATCCGTCACCTTCTCTGTCTTGAAGCCAAACTTAGGCTAGTCTCCTTCACATTCTTGCCCTCATTGACTCTGACTTGCTGTACAGCCATGGGACCAAACCCTTGCCAAATTAGATGTTCTCTATCATAGGGCAATCAGATTCATTGCCAATGCACCCTTGAATACATATCACTGTTTCCTCTATGCACAATTAGGATGGGGATCCCTAACTGCTCATAGATGCCAGAATGATGCCCTCTGGGCATATAGGGCTCTAACTTCAAAATTTCCTCCATACATCTGCAGTCTGTTTACAATCTCACCTCATTCATACTCCCATTGGCGCTATGACTGCATCCATTTGCACACTGCAAGAATCTGGTCCTGGTTCGGTACTGCCTCCCTTACCTATGCCAGTCCCTCTGTTTGGAATTCTATCCAAGACTCCTTGAAATTGGCTCAATTATGTGGCCCAAATTCCTTCAAAGCAAGATTAACCTCTGCACTGTCTCAAAAATGTTAGTGTTACTCCACCTAGACGCTCCTCACATAGCCTCCCCAACTTCTTCCCAACTTAAGCACTTCCATACTCTTTACTCTACACTATCATAAACTGAAACCCATTCTATCTGCCACCTATACCTCCTGATTGCATTCCTCTTTTACACCTCTGCTCCCAGTCCCTTATCTCTCTCCTCACTTACCCCTGCACCTTTCTCTCTGATCCCTTCTTTTCCCCACGTGTCTCCCCCTCTCTCCCTCCCCTCCATCCTACTTCTCTGCTCTATCCCTCTCTCTGCCCCAGCAATTAGCTAATTCTCTGCTATCCCTAGGCTTGCATTCCATCACCAACCTTTTATTATTTTTTCGTCTCTGTCATGTAACCGTATATTGATGATGTTTTGTTGTTTTCCATTTTTACCGTATGTATGCTAAATTGTCCTCCAGGACCACTTTGTAAATGAGCTTGCATCAATGGTGCATTTCCTGGTTAAATAAAAATTGATTGAATTGAATTGATTTTGCTCTGGTACTTGGTTTGTATATATTTATCCTTGCTGTTTAGCCTCATTGTATTATATACAATACTCCCTCATTATAACAAATGGAATGGGAGCCATAACATATGTTCATTATAGCTCCTTGTTTGTTACATCAAGGGACACTAAGCAACAGTCAGGGGACATCACGGACATTGGCAAAGTGCTGATCACGGGGAGTGAGAGCAGTTGAGGTTTGGCTGCAGATTGTAAGTGCTGACATTTGCTAAACTAACCTACTGCAATTGTTGTACCTTGCAGATTTCTTGTTCCAGATGTAGGATGGGGGGGTGGGACGGACAACATCAGGAAGCTGGTGGTGGTCATGTGACCTACACAGACCAATCGCCGGCATTCAGAAAACTTCTCCTCCACTATTAATTGACTTCTCCCAGTGTGTCTCATCACTCTCTTGCCCTAACACATGAGTGAAACAGTGTAGGAGTGGAATAGGTGAAGGGACTTGACGTCTTAGGCATCGTCAGGCATCCACAGGTAACATCACGCAGAGAACTCTGCCAGTCCAGTAAGATAAGGTACAGTACCTGTTAACTTGCTGTTGGCTGTGTAGAAAGTACTGGAGGAGGGGTAAGAAGTAACTGCAGGGAAGAAATAGTCTTTACAAGCAGTAAATATCTGTTGTTTGGAAAAGGGGAAATGCCCTGTCTAGGGTTGGGGTATGTAAATTGTTAAGAAAAGACACAAAGTGGAAGGTTAAGTCAAAGGAAGGCAGAGGGGTACATGCAATGTGATGGAAAAACATGTAAGGGGTAGAACAAAGGGAAAAAAAGGGGGAAAACAAAAAACACCCTGTCTAGAGTAGGGTGACAAAGTATTTACCTGTAAAAGTGTAGGCTGAAAGGACTAAAGCAACAGGAAGGGGACAATAGGGAAAGGCAGAGTCAGTAATAGCAGAGGTGAAATACAAGACAATTAAGGTTGTGGTGCAGGGTAATGAGTGGGAGGTGCAGTTTTATGGAGACTTTCTGGAGACTGAGGCTGCTCCATCTGCATACACCTCTCTGGGCTGAAGGAGGAGGTTGCTGGACTCCAGGCCAAGTTGGCTAGAATCTGAATGACCTCTTTGCAAACAGAGAGCAACCAAGTCTACACAGTTGCCCCAGAAGTTGCCCTAGAAGAAGTAGGGCCTGATGGACTGTGGTGGGCTCCATGATGGTGGAGGTGGCGAGTCAGAGGACATTCCTCAGCCTGTGCCACTACAAAATTTCTTCACAGCTGTGGTGGTTGGGACTGCTGGGAGGAGGCAGCTGTAGTAGCGCAGGAGAATGTGGGGGTCCTCCCTAGGGCAAGTCTCAAGGTGGAAGAAGAGGACCTCAGTAGAGGAGGAAGCAACTGGGGGCAGACTCATCTGTTAGGGAGGTAGAGTTGGGGACAGGAAGGGGCTAAAGAGTGGTTAGGTGCCTACCTGCACCAGGACATGGAAAGATAGGCAGCAGATTCTAAGGATCATTAGGGCAGCAGGGCATGAGGGAGCTGGATGTCATTGTCACCTGGTGATTAATGCCTAGCTAGGGTCAGGCCTGGGATTGTGCAGGGAGAGTTCAGGGAACTGGGAGGGGTCTTAGGTAGGTACCATGCATGGTGGCTTTCACTGAGTGTGCCATTCTATGACTGGAAGAGGATAGGGTACTCTGCACCAGGGCCTGAACTCATGGTTAAAGAAATGGTGTAGAGAAGAGGGGATTGACTACATAGAGGACTGAGGACCAACCTCGAATGGTATGGGACTATACAGAAGCAATGGCCAGCATGCACCTCGGAGGGGAAACACAGTCCTCAGTGGATGGTTTGGTTACTTTGATGAATGTTTAAATTAGCTAAGGGGGTGGCAGAAGGAACAAACTCTGGCCAGAGCCAATATGGCAGTGACGAGCTGCCAAGAGAGCAAAGTTACATGTGTGCATAGAAATTATTGAACGCCCAGGTGTAACTTGGCAGTTTTTTGGAGGTGTTGCACCAAATTTTTAACGTGGCCTTTTTGAGACCCCTCCTCATGAAGAATGCCAGCATCATTTTGTTCACTTGTCCCGAAAGGTGATTTCGTAGAGCAACCACACCATTCTGTGCCACAGGTGCAAAATCACATTTCAGGCAGGATGATGAATGACAGCTATACTGTTAAAAAGGAAATGTGCAAAAAATGGCAAAGTAGAAAATGTGGCGGGAAAATATTAAAAATTGGTAAGGTTAGGAGTGTGCCTAGAAACTGCGCAATGCACTCTCATAACGCAGTAATTTTTGGGAACCTTTTCACCAAATTTGCAACTTGGACTTTTTGGGACTCCTACCTCATGAACAGTACCACTGTCATTTCATGAATCAGTCCCGAAAGGTGATTCTACACAGCGACTGTGAAATCACCTTTTGGGACAGAGTAACGAAATGACAATGAAAGTTTTCACGAGGTGAGGTCCCAAGAACCGCATGTTGAAAATTTGGGGCCAAAATTCCAAAAAATGGCTTATTTATCAAAATAAGTAGAAAACCCCATAGAATGGCATTATAGCATGCTTACCTTAGATTCTTCAGTTTGCAGTTCGACTTTGAAGAGTGCACCGTGTCCCAGTCAGAGAAGATGACGGCGCTGACCTCTGGAGGTAAGTATGGGGTAAGAGTGCAGGGAGGTTGGTGCTCAATGGGAGGTGGGGATGGGGAGGAGACTGGGCGATGACGAGGGACCGTTTTCTTTTACAGATAAACAAAAAAACACGTCAGAGGGACTGTTTTCTTTATTTACAGAAAACCAAAAAAAACATTTGCGCATACTGGGGTGGGCTTCCGATGTGCTACATGAGTGTGGGGGGACTGCATAATGCTGACACAGGGATTGGGGACCCCGATGTCAGCAGGGGGAACAGATACTTTTGCTCACACTGGGGTGGGCTCCCAGTGTACCACATGAGTGGGGGGAGGTTTGCATAATGCCAACATGGGGATTGAGGACCCGATGTCAGCAGGTGGGAAAAAAATACATTTGGGCACACTGGGGTGGGCTCTCAGTGTGCCACATGAGTGGGGCCACAAATGCTGACATGGGGATTAGGGACCCCAATGTTGGCACATTTTATTTGTTGCTGGTGCTGGTGGCAGTAATGCAACTGCACATGCATGGACCTCATGTATGTGTAGTTGTGGTGAATGTACTTTGCCATTCACAACATAATGGCGCCTAGCAGAAGTGTGCATGCACGTGAGTCATGCATGCAGCAGTTCATGCTCCAGAATCACGGAAGTAACAGCCAAAATTGTGCGGCTGTCATTCCATAGCAGCTGATCACGGTGGGGTTTTAAACTTTGTTGGAATTTTGGAAGGATACTTCAAAAGGTCCAATGGAAGGTTGCATGATCAGCCATTTTGAAGCTACTGAGCAATCCCAAAATGACTGTAGGCTCCGCCCACAGCCCTAAAAAGGAGACATAAATTGTCACCCCAAACTGAAGCAAGTACGAAGAAGGACCCAGAGGAGGAGGAGAATCCCACAGGAAGCAGGATAAAGAAAACAGTGTCCATCCCCTTGATGGAAGCAAGAGTTGCAAAAGTTGAGGGAAAAGGTAGTTGGGCAAAACAGAAGGAAGTGGGGTTTCAGGCAGAATGGGAACAAGGTGTGGAAGGCCATGTACAGTATAGAAATGCAAGGCATCTTGGAAATAAAATTCCAGAGCTAGAGGCCATCATGGCAAAGGCAGACCTGGATACTGTGGCCATCACTGAGTCGTGGTGCACAAGCAACCATGACTGGGAAATGGCCATACCAGGTTATACTTAGTTAAGGGAGGATAAGGTGGGGACTACGAGAGGAGGGGTAGTATTGTTTGTAATGGAGGGTATTAAAGCAATGGAAACCGGGGGGGGAGGAGGGATGGAGGTACTGTGGGTCACCCTGGAGACAGGAGCCACAGCTACTGTTTGTACTTGGGTGACCTACAGACCTCCAGTGCTGGGGGGGAGAGGAACTGGATAAGAAACTGGGGGAATCCATCAGTGTAATGGCAGAAAAAGAGAAAGTGGTGCTGGTGGAGGACTTCAGTCTGCCAGATGTAGATTTGGAACCTCCAAGCCATGACCTCAGCTAGAATCAGGGATATTCTATACTCCTTGCAGGGGGTGTTTCTCAGGCAATTAGTCATGGGACCCACTTGTGACTGGGCAGTACAGGACCTGGTGCTCATAAACAGGGACAGTGTTGCAAACATCAAGGTGGGAGGCCACCTGGAGACCAGTGTCCACTGTACATTGTGATTCAACATAAGGATGGCAAAGGAAGCAAACCACACAAGGATGAGGATCCTGGACTTTGGAGGGCAGATGTTAAAAAAATGAGTGAATACCTCAGAGAGGACCTAGTGGGGGGATGGCCTGGGTGGGGTGGAGGAACAGTAGGCCAAGTTAAGGGATGCATAGTGAGGCAACAAACCTCTGCACAAAATAAACAAATAATGCTGGAGCACGTGGGTATCTATTTTTCATTTTCATCTTCATCTATTTTTTATACTGTAGTTACAAGTGACAGCGGTTAATGGCAAAGCATCTGAGAAGCTTACCATTGAAAGGAGATTCCTCAGGGTTTTGTCCTGGGTCCCTTGCTTTTTCTATTATATTTTAATTGGCTAGAGGACAGGGTTGGGGGTGTAGACTACCACCTTTTTGTGGATGACATTGTGGTCTATGCTTCCAGTGCTTCCTTAGAGGTAGTGTAAGCAAAACTCCAACACATTTTTTGTGGAGCTTTAAACTTTCTTTGACTCTTAAACTTAAATGAAATGCCAGCAAAACCAGTACCATGCTGTTGGGTGCATCCACAAAGTTAATGGCTCCTCAGATGCCCTGTAGTAACTACAGACAGTGGAAGGAAAAACTATCCAACAAGTGGACACATACAAATGCCTCAGATAAGGTACTGACCTTAAACTGTTTTCCCAAGTTATGGATATGATGGTCTTTCCCTTATGTACTGTTTCAGTTTTCTATGCAGACAGGTGCAGTCCCTGAGATATGGAAGCAGGTGACCATGCTGCCAATCTTTAAATCTGGCAAAGAACTTTAGTTAAAAAACTATATGTCATTTTGCTCCTCTCACCACTGTCCAAGGCCATTGGGAGGTGGTCTTTGAACAGACCAAGGCATATCTGGAACAAAATAACATCCTATCTTCTTGTCAACATGGTTTTGTAAGGAGCACAGTACGCTTAATGCTCTGGTCAAATTGACCACCTGTCTTCATGAGGGCCTTGGACTATGGAGATATTGAAGAACCATCTGGGTAGACTGGGTGGGCCATGTGGTCCTTTCTGTCGACAAATTCTATGTTTCTGAATGGCAGATGCAATTTTTCTTGATTTATCAAAGGCCTTTGATTTGGTTCACCATGGTCACCTGTTTGACAAACTTAAGAGACTTGGGATGTACTGAAACTGTTTTAATTTAGTTTGAGAATTATTTGATTAATAGAACACAAGAAGTTTTAGTTAATCAATTTTTGGTTTTCACCTTCAGCTAGAATTTCTATTGGAGTGCTGCTGGGCTCATTTCCTGTCCCTTTGTTTAGTATTTTTTTTAATTACTGTTTGTTTGGGGATTTTAAGTCACTTATTTTATGATGATGATGTTTAATTTTTGAAAGGAAAACAAACAGAACATTTGATCTCAGCATTACAGTCAGACTTTATTTTGGTTCAAAAATGGTTGCAAAGGAATGGTTTGTTACTTAATATTCTAAGGATCAAGTCCATTGTATCTGATAGTAAACAAAAGGTTTTTTCTATCCTTACTTCATTTGTTATAAGGGGTGAACAGAATAAAGAGACTGAAATGGTTGAGTCTTTTTTAAGTATCTGGGTTTTTATTTGGATCAATTTTTATCTTAGCATGTCCAAATTGGATTTTCTGATTAGAACTGTAAATAGTAGACCTGCCGACTATATGAAATAAGTAATTGTCTTTCCTTTAATTCTAAGAAAGCTTTTGGTTCAGTTGCTTGTATTTGTGGTTATTGATTATGGTATGCTGGTGTACTCTTCTGCTGCTGAAACTACTTTGAACAGAGTCAAAATTTCATATAATGCTTACAGATTTGTTCGAACTGTTTCAGAGTATACATCATTGAAATTGGTATTCTATGTTAAATTTGTTTACATATGATGCTTGCTGCTTTTATTCTCATTTGCTTTCCTTTTGGCCATTTTACGGCTCAATATAATTTTCTTTTAAAACTTCACTACAATTTTTCTTCTAAAAATGTTATTGATGCAAATTCACACAACAGCAGACAGGTCACTATAGCATTATACAGTATGGTTGTAAATAGTACATACATGCTTGTGTATCATATCAAACAGCCATTCAGTTGGCAGAAGTACACTCTTATTAGGATTAGACACACTCTTCATTACCCCTCCATGGCACTGATTGGTTGTTTGAGAGATGGAATTATAGAGGACTTGCCAGCCACTGACTCCAGTCCAAGCCTCACTTTGGTAAGGTTACGAGAGCTGTGTTCTTCCTTGCCAGGTGTTTAAAACAGTTAAGATATTTGGGTTGCCAACAGCTGTCAAGCTGAGTCCGACATGGTCAGATACAGTTTGTGAGGGCAAAATGCCTATCCTAAGCTGTAATCAAGGGCCTCCACATTCTCTTGAATTATACTCAGTTGTAGTTAACGGCCAATTGTGTATTTTCCAACATGAGACATTAAAGTATATTACTAGACTGCAGATTTACTGTGGGTGGGTCTTGTCAAGTCCTTGCTGGGCAGTTGTTTTCCACACATTTACCAGCAGTTGTGGCCTCAGCCCATGATTAATAGTAGAAGCATGCCCCCTCACAAGTTCAGCCCCCAGCAGGAATTCCAGGGATGTAGCAAGTACCCTTACTCCCAAGACACTCTCTATAATACCATGTATTGTGATTCAGAAGGGTAATGTTTTGGGGCATGTAAGTGATGTGCAGAAAAGTACCCTCCTCTGCTTTGCATTTACAGCATAAGGGAAATTTTGCCTCACAAAGAGTGTACAGATGAACCGGGGTGAAATATGTACAATAATGAAAGATCATTTGTATTTGGCTTAACTTATTACTGTGTGATCATTTTCAAAGTGGAAGGAGGCACTTATCTAGATTTCAGGGATCATGGGCTGCTCCAGACCAGTTTACCATTTTTAAGAATGTCTGCTATAGGTGACTGCAACTCCCTGCAGCTGTTTATAATAGGTAGTCAAGGGTTTACTTTTAGGCTAGGGCTTGAAGAGTTCTTCTTCAATGGGGAGGAGACTGGGCATTGCATCAATGAGTCTGGAGAATTATTTAACATTTGCCTGACCTGAAGATATGCTAAGAGGTGCCCTGTTTGGAGCTTCCATATCTGCTGTAGCGTGGAGAAGGATTGGGAGGTGTCACCTTCAAATAATTACGAGATCACTGTAACCCCTGCCTACTCCATCTTAACAGTGCCAAGTGGATAAAGACATTATAGTGCTCAAATCCCTTAAAAACTTGTGTGAACTGTATGTTGGGAGATATAATAAGTACATATCCTATGTGACAACGCATGGCCAGGCAGGCAGTAGTAGTATTCTTTGTAAAAGGGTTGGAAATGTCTTTCTCTTTCATGTCTTGCAATATAGCTGATAAGCAGCCTCTTTGGAGGTCAGTTCCCAAATCTTTCTCCTCCTCCCCTATCCAGCTATGCAAGGCAGTACCCCCCGACTGATGAGTAAAAAAATGACATTTGGGAGGCTCAATAATAATATTTGAATTGTGTGGACAGGGACGGGGTTCTAGTAATTGGATTGGACTAGGTGTGCACTTTACCAGATGGTTGTTTTCTAAAAGTATTAAGTGTATGAGGCTGTGTTCTAGTATATTGCCACTACTGCCTGCTACAACTTGTTAAACTAAGTTGCCACAGTGCCACCACCACCACCAGTGGCATCGGGGGCTGGAGACTCATTGGGATGGGAGGGACTTGAGTTAGGGTTCATGGGCTAATGCATGTGGTTGAACTGGGGTACTGGGGAAGGGGTAGCATCTGGGTGAGGAGACTAGAAAAAGGCTGTCAAACTGTCACTCATGAGGGCAGCATAGATGCTTGCCTGTGGAGTGGATTAGCAGGAAGAACAAGAGCATGCCAGATACTCCAGTTTGGCAGCTAAGAATATGTTAGAGTCCTGACCACCACAACTGCTTGGTCTTCAGCAGAGATCCCAGCACAGCAATAAATAAAGGTAAGTGGGAGGGATGCAAGGGTGGGGGGCATTTGTATGATTCCTTTAGATAGCAGCACAGTCGGATGCAGAACTGGAATGATTCTGCTTCGATTCAGTTCCTAATTGCCTTACTCAGATGCAGAACACAGAATCAGAATTTCTGAAAAATCCAACTAGGTATAGATGGAGTGGATTCCATAGAATTCAAGCAACCCTAGTATCAAGGATAAAACTGTATTCCCCTCCCACAGTTCAGACATCCTGAAAAGCTGTCATCTACAAGACCAGTTTGCAGTAGAAATCACCATCTTCTACATTTGGGCCATAGACTGAACCCACTACCAATTTCTCCCCCATATGCAGTTGGATCTGTGCTAGGGTTTGACCCCCTACCCTACCAATTTAAGATGCTATAGTTCACCCTGGGAAGTTCAGTGTCAGACAAATGGCCATACCTCTGGCCTTGAAGTTGAAACAGGAGCCCACTCACTCACCTCTCTAGTTCTTTGTGGCACGTATGTACTCCCCCAGTGACATATGCATCTCTTGCAATAAAAGTAGATCATTTCTCATTTTATTCACCCTACCCATGACCCTCTTCTGTTTCACAACATTTTTCATGCCATTAATGTTCCACGATGCTGCCATAGTTCTGTCAGCCATGAGGTAGAAGGAACAAAAGGATTCTAATCCACTATGACTTTAAGTGTAACGCCAAATGCCTTACCATTACCTGGATGCTATAATAAGTTTAATGCCCATAACAGTGCTGAATTTTGTTTTGTGTGTTACCCCCAACTAAATACCTACTACCCATACCCTCCCTCCCTCCCCCCAATAATAACCCCGACAGCCAACAAAACTTGTGCTGAATAGTCCCTCTCCCTCCACCCACCTTTACCAGAGATAAATCACTCTTGCTCACCATCCCGTACAAAAAGTAAGTGGACATAGGTGTTAATCGATTGGGCACCAAATTTTAACAGTTTAAATTACATTTTAATATAAACAGCATGTGTTCATTAGGACGAAGGGTGGAGTATGGCTTCCTGAAGGGATGCCCCAACCCCCTTCCCACCCAATAACTATTACATTTGAGTAACCATTTTAGCAGAAAAATAAACAAGACACTTGAGAAAGTGAACATTCTAAGTGAAAGTAAGAAGCATAGCCAGACTGGCTAACTTAGTGAGTCATGATAACAAGGTTCATGACCCTCCTAGAACATACTCTATACCAGGGTTTTGAGGCAGTGTAGCAGGTTCTCCCACTCTCTCTGGCTCATAACATATAATGCCATTCTCATGATTCCCCTGCCATCTCCCCTGCCCCTAGCCAAAGTTGCTCATACAGTTTCCTCTGATATTACCCATGCTGACTCTGCAGTTCTAATAATGGGAACTCATAAATGGCCATGCAGACAAAACAGATCTGCTTATATTCTCCTGTAGTATTCCACCATCCTACTGCTACCTGCAGCCCCTTGCTGGGGTCGGGGTAGAATAAGGCAGTTGCTACAGTCAGCACAGGAAAATCAGGGAACATGGCAAAGACAGTGTCTCCTCAGTCAGAGCCACAACTTGTGGCTGTATCATTTTTGTCTATTAGATAGCTGTCATATAGCTTAGCTATTATAAGCAGCTACCACATATAAAGAGTGCCATACAATAAAAAAACAAACAAAAAAACTCTGTTTCATCAAATTTTTCATTCAACGTTGATTTGTCTGCACCAGCACATTTGTGGACTCTAAATACTGTTTCCTCACCTCCCCCCCATCACTGGGTCAGAGCTATAGTCTTTCTAATATATACCTCGAGCCTCAGGGGTCCCAGTACAAAACATCAGTCCTATCAATCCGAGGAGCATGATGTCAGGGCCCCAGTGGACAGAGCCTCTGAAAACACTCCCCTACTTCAACAAAGCACCCTGCCTTCAGCCCTCCACTAGCCTTCATGTTGCACATGAATTAGTTGTAAACCATGTGAGCTGAAAACAAGCTTGATCTGCTGTGTGATTTGAGCAGCCTTCCTAACCCCACTTCACGACATTGAGAATTAAGTATAAAGAGACCAGTAGGAGAAAACAGCCAACCCAATCTTGCCTAGTTAATATTTGTCAGGAGTTTACAGAACACATCAGTCACGGCACCAGTGCTGTGGGCGAGTTGTTCTCCGGTCCACTGTACTGGATTTCTTCATCTCCACAAATGCTTGGCTGCAACTGGATCAGTGAAAAATCTAGGAGGGGCTCGGGGTGGGAGATATGGATCCTCGATGGATAGAAGTGGGCAAAGTCCCTGCTCCTGTGGTGCAGCTTAGACTTAATGCCTGCCTTTTTAGTTGGAGTTCATGGCTGCAATCCTGAAATACAAAGACCTTCGCTCCATCCACTTACTGTATATGGAACCTGCCAACTTTGCTGCTCATAGGATTGCCTCCTTCTCTGTGTATATATGAGGTATTTTGTTAAGAAATGCTGCAGTCTTTTGTCAGATTTCGGTTTCAGTCAGGACCCTTTCGATTTCAAAATTAGCAGCTGCTGGGCCCATTTGGAGTTTTTCCACTAGACGTTTCTGCACTGTCTGTTTGGGAGCTGCTTCCTCCAGGCCCCTCTCAGGGAGGCCTACCAGCCAGAGGTTTTAGTGCCAGGCCTGATTTAGTTGATCATCAGCATGGATCTTAAGATCTGTGAGCATAGCTTTCAGTGTGTTTCGTTCCCTTGGTAGGTTGGCCACAGTGTCTTTAAGCTCTCTAATTCCTTTTTCTGCTTCATCTAAGCATAGAAACATAGAATGTGACAGCAGATAATGGCCTGCTGGGTCCACCCAGTCAGCCCCCCCCTTTTTGTGCTGTAGACCTCACTTGATCTATGGCACCATCTCTTCCTCTCTCTTCCTCACCTCAGTGAGAGCCATGTACTGTAGTCATCTCTGTGAGGCTTGAAACAATGCCTTCAATGTGGTTGACTTGTGCAACTATGTTTGGAAACCTAGCTTTCTTTTCTTGATATAGGTGTGTGAGCATTTTGGGCATTGAGGCTGGACTTTTTTCACGTTCAGTCATAGCGTGCTCTGACACTGGGGCCACCTCCTGAGAATGTGTACAAGCCTTGTGTGTCTCAGGAGAATTGGTGGACACTGTTATTGGGTCAAACTGCAATTTTGTTTTTTATGGAGTCACTGTGAGGCCATCAGGATTTAGCACACATTTCTCTGTAATTAGGTACAGTTGAATGCCTTTTAACACATTTTAGTTGTTTTGATGTTGGTGTCTCTGGAAAGCCCAGTTAGTTAGTGTCTGCCATCTTACCCTGCCAGCTCCCCCAACAATTCACTACAGTTTAGTGGGAGTTCTTATGTTACACATTCATCCACAGCATCAAAACTGAAATTTTCTTTTTATAGAAGTGTTTTCGGCCAACGTTCATTTCACTATAAAGCCATCAGAGACTGGAATTTGTTACCTGCTGACTTTTCTTGGTCTAGGACTTATGAATCATCCAAAAACAAAATGAAACAATGCTGCACAGATAACTCAATCTGTAAATGTTTTAACGGATTACTGTATGGTGAACGTGTTCATATTTTGTTTTGTTATGTTCTTGTTATGCCTTTGGGGTTCCCCCATGAAAATGGGCATTTGATGCCCTTGGGCTTTACCTGGTTAACAAAATTTAAAATAAATGAATATATTGGATGGGACCAAATTCTACTGGAAATATCCATGTTAATAAACTAATCAAGAAGGCAGGGACTAGATGGAGATTTTGTTATGTTTAAAAATTGTTTGGAGCCAGATACAAGGCAGATAGTTGTGCAGACCAAGTCCTTCCACTTATGGAATATGTCAACATAATGCATGATAACTGCAATTCAGCTAAGACAAGACAAGAGTTGGATGTTTTATATAATTATTGGCCAGACTGATATTGAAGTGCTCTAGGGACACTTGTCATTGTATTGTGTGCAACCAGTTAGGGTGGGTCTCTTTGGAGAATCGTAGAACATTTCATGAAATTCTGTTCCATAAATGTGTACAGGGAACAGTTCCCAAATACTTGCAAAATTGCGTTACCATTAGAGTGGTCCAGAGTTCTTTGGGGAAATCTGGCTCACATGAATTTACAATACTTGGGGTAAAAAACTAAGATGGCTAGCTGCTCCTTGTGCCACTTTTTTTTTCATATACCTGGAACTCCCTTCCTCCAAGTGTCCGGCCGCTTAACACAAATTTGCCCAATTTATTCATTAAATAAGTGTTTGTTTTTTTTAGCTCCCTGCTGACTTGTTTGAATTATGAATCTCTTACAAATGGAATACCTTGACTATGTATGTTTTTAACTGTTATGTATTAATCATTATATTTGAGTTACTTGTACAGCAACTCTTTAAATGATTAACTAGCCTGTGTTTAAATCATGCCCAATTTTTTTATATGTGTGGTTTATTGTATTTTCCTAGTTATACTGTTGATAGTTTACTTAAATGTAAATAATTTCATAAAAATGGGTCACCATTGTAAATGAGCTTACTAAATTGGTATTTCCCTAATAAAGGAAATGAGATATCTGAATGTACATATTTTGGATACTGTGTAAAGTGTAGTGTAAATTTCTCTCCCTGCTTCTTCTGATTACTGTTTATTTGTCCCCAATATGTAACCTTGCTGCATTATATAGATATTTTGTGTCCATGTATATTTTTAAATGCTGTGTATTGTAAGTTGCTTTTCCTGACTCGCAATTATATTCCCCCCTCCCACTGGTCATAACTGGAAACAAACCCTTGTAGGATTCTGTTTGCTTACCTGGTTCAGATAACAATAATAATAAATAACCAAACCAGCATTGGTCCTTTCTGAAAATAATCTTTTTTTCCTTTTGTCCACTGCAGTCTCATAGTCTTGCTACTCCAGATCCTGCCTGTGCTGCTGCAGTACTCGCAAATCAGCTTGTGTTATCACAAGTACCTGGAAACAAGAAATAACCTGTTCATGTTATAAACAAATCCCTCAACACTGTTTTTCCAATTCATTAAGAATATTTTTTTTTCCTCTTATGTGATCTCCCAACGTTGCCATAGGCACAGAGAGTTATTCATATATTCCTGGTACTGTATCTACATTTTATCATGTCTGTGGCAGTGCGGACTGCAACATGAACATAGAACTATTTCAAAGGAAGCTTACACTGTTTCTATAGACACTGCACCTCATGAATATTAAAAATATTGAGGAATACAATTAGTTTCCATGCCAACACTTGCAGATGTCCACATATTCTCCCCATAGCAGTTCTTTAGCACACATAGTTTCCACCTATCTGGGTTAGAATGATGGTACTGGATAGCTTACCCAGATGCTACAGAACCAGACAAAGTAGGCCAGGCAGGCTGCAAGATGATTAACAGGAGTTTATTCTCTGGCAATACAGATAAGGTGTTTACCATAAATTCTTGATTAGCTTAAAACATATTTAGTCTGAATGAACTGTCAGCTTTAAAGACACCTAAACCCTATTAAATGTTAGTCTCTGCTTCCAAAATGGATCTAAAGCTGCAGTGCTATACAAACAGCCCTACTGAGGAATGTGACTCATTACCATGAAATCAAAGTTTTAATGCTGTTTCATCAATTTTGATAAATGTAAATAAACTGGCTTTGTTTAAAATTTGCACCTCAGCCTGCTCCTAAAATGGCACAAAATGACTTATGCGATGATTTCACTATCACATGAGCCCTCTACATCAATTACTCGAATTCGGCAGTACTCTGGTTGTATTTTCAAGGTAATTAGAAATGTAGAATATGTCTGTTTATTTTGTCTGGTAGCAAGTGCTAGCAACAGGAACTGTGTTTCACTTAACAGAAAGTTCCCAGCTTTCCTGTTGTAACATCCTTTTTTAAGTGCAGCTCCTTTCCTGAGCTCTCCTGGGCCCCATACTTGGTTTATATAATTTTAGTCTTTAGTCTCTAAGTATTTACCTTAGTATTCAAGAAAGGTTTTTCTTCTAAGAACAAATAAGAAAAACATGTGTAGAAACAGGATCCTTTATATTGCATGTACCAAGGCATCCTATTTGCCAGTTGTTAACAAGAGGAAAACTTCAGATTAAAATTACATAATTCTGTTTCACAAGCAATGTTGTGACCCTGGGAGATTGAAGCAGAGGCAGCAGTTAGAAAATGCAATTTTTTTTTTGTACTTTATGTTTATTACTTTTCATAGTACAGGCATACAAGAAAGTCTTATCCTGGTTTTGAGTACACAAGTATTAGGTAGTTTACATCGAATAACTAGGATATTTAACTCAGCATCCTTTGTTACATCATACAAGGGCTGGTATCTATATTTAAGATATATTCGAACAACATACATATTCAAAATAACCAAGCAGCAAGAACGTGGACATTGATTGCAATTATATCTGCTAACTGTCCAAGTGCTTATTAGCACATAAACTGTACCCCTCAGGGCATTAGTTTGTCCATGTAACCCTGTAATTAATAATATTCCAAAAATTCAGCAGACATCCCTCGTAGAACCGCCCCCCACCATCCCAGAGCAAACTCAAAAGTTATTTAACTTTTCTAACCGCAATTTAGCATAGTCCCCAAATTCTCCCCTTCATGTCAGGCCAATCAATTATACAAAAAATATAGTGTATGTTTTTAAACAGCCATTCTAATAGAGAGACTCAACCAACTATTTAGCGAAGGCTACAAATGCTGGGCAGAGCCTAATTAGGTTTCAAAACCACTCATGTCTAGTAGGCCCTCTAAGTGGATATTAACTTACTAACATAGCAGTTATGTTCAAATTCAGTCCCCTTCATCAGAGTCCTTATTTAATTCTTGCTGGGCAAAATCCTTTTGTATTGCAGCCAGTCATTTCCCTGCTTCATAAGGATCTGTATATATGTATGTTTTCCCTGCATACTGAATTCTTAGTCGGGCTGGGATTTGTAGTGCATAGGAAACCCCAGGGCTCATGGTCCTGGACAAACTGCTTCAAATGCCTTATGGCGTTGTCGGTGGAGAAACTCAAGTCCAGAAAGCAGTGCACTCTCTCCCAGTTGATAATAAAACTGCTCCTTCATTTTAGCTGCTGAGCACCTTATCCCGAATGTGTTGCCCGTAGTCACTGCCAAAATTGCAGCGGTTGATCCGGAGAAAGTTCCGCGTCTAGGTGTAATTCTGTAGACTTTACCATTTCCCCTCTTATTTCAATGTCCCAGAGTCGGGAAATAAGTGCCTCCTTATAGTTCATCAAGTCAACACCTTCCGCATTTTCTGGGATTCCCAGGAACCGAAGATTTGCTGCACAAACTGTATTTTTGAGTTGTTCCAAGTGGAGTCTCAAAAGTTTATTTTCTGAGATGACTCCCGAAATGGCCATGGCTGTATTGTTGGCAGATCGAAAATGCAATTTTATGGTGTACTCTGACATTACTGTTTTGTATTCAAGAACATTTTATTATAAATGCATGCTACTTTAGCTGCAGGCAAAGTTGCTGAAATTTTGTGATTTCTGGCAACTGGCGATCTATATTCTGATCAAGTATTTTCACCATGAAACTATGCAAATTCATGTGGTGAAACTATACAAATTGCCAATCCACTGGCAAATTAAGTATTTTTAGTACTTTTGCCTTGCAAATTTGTGCAATTTGCTGACATAAAATCACGAATTGCAGTCCTCTAACCTTCCAAAGTTGCATAAACTCCCTACCTCCAGCCACTGTGTTGTAATTGACCCCTCCATCTCCCAGATAATTTTATATTTCATAGTCTTCCTCCTCAATTCCTCACTAGCACCCTACTCCCTTCTTTCCCTCTGTCCTGGTGAATTTATGGTAATTGAAGAACAGTAAGTTGATGTTGTCTAATATACACCTCCTCTTCTGCTTGTGAAACCCACTCTCCCACCTCACCCATCTGACCAGACCCTATTTGACATAATAATGATAAGACCCTCCCAATCCAACCTCTTCTGGCCCCCAACACCCTCATCCTCTCACCAGCACCAAGAAGAAATCATTTCCAATGTAATCTGTAAACAAGAAAACAGTCACTCGTTGCTGAGCGTCTGCTCTGTTCAGTGTCCATCTCAGTAATGGCATGAATACATGCTGAGGTCTTTGCTCCTAGTAAAACCTGATTTGCTGAGCACTCCCATGTTCTCTTCCCTCCCCAAGCCACAACTGGAAATGAGCCTATGGGGTCTTTTTGTTACCTGGTAAAAAAAGTTTTAAGCAAATAAATAAGCAAGTAAGTAAATAAATAAATATACTCGCATGTGAAACCCAGGGGGAAAGGGGTTTGGCTTCATTGGGGACTGGGGTTCCACCTGGAGGGACACCAGCCTATACTGGCAGGATGGTCTGCATCTGTCCAGGAAGGGAACAAGTCTTTTGAGCAGTCGGTTTAAATGCTTCATTGGCAAGCTTTTAAACTAGTCAAGGGGGGAGGCACTGATAAGCAGCAGGAAAATCCCAGCCTCTCCTACAAAACAGGGTACTAAATGAGAAAAAGACCAAGGTAGACAGTTCAGTGGGGATGCTGCAAAAGAAGGTAAAGCCATCAAAAATGGAGAGCAATGAGTACCAATGCCCGTAGTCTGAGTAACAAGCTTCCTGAATTAGTGGCCTTGATGGAGGAGGAACATCTGGATATCGTGGCAGTCACAGAAACATGGTACACACAAAACCATGACTGGGACGTAAACATACCAGGATACACTATCTACAGGAGGGGACAGGGAGGGTAAAAAGAGGAGGAGTAGCTCTTTACATAAGGAAGGAATCAAGGCAACAGAACAAAAGGAAAACAGGGAGAAGAAGCACTGTGGGTAGAATTTGGAGACTGGCAATGGCACCACAATCCGCACAGGGTTGTATACAGACCCCTTCTCAGGGGAGGAAATGGACAAGGAAATGATAGAAAGAATACTTAGAATGGCAGAAAAGGGAGATATTGCTGATGGGTGATCTGAATATGCCAGATGTTAACTGGAATGCAGTTGCAGCAGCCACTTCAAAGAGTGGGGTTATTCTAGATGCCCTACAGGGGCATGCCTTGAACAACTAGTATTGGAGCCCACTGAGAGGGAGCAATCTTAGACCTGGTTCTCTCAAATGGAGATGAAGAGAGGATCACAGATGTAAGTGGGTAGCCATCTGAGACTAGCGACCATCGAACAGTATGGTTCACAATAAACACAGCAATAGAGTCCAAACATACAAAGGCAAAAGTACTGGACTTTAGGAGGGCTGACTTTGCCAAAATGGTGAGTGCTAAGGAATGCATTAGCAAATGGGCAGGAAGGAGGGGTGGAAGAACAATGGGGAATAATAAAACTGCCATCACAGAGGTAACAAGCCTTTGTGAAGCAAATTAACAAAATGAAACGATGTAAGAAACCACTGTGGTTCTCGAAGGAAGTGGCAGTGAAGGTTCAAGAGAAAAGAAAGCATTCAGGAAGTACAAGGAATCACAGAAGGAGCAGGACAGGAACTGTATCAGTTGAAGCAAAAGGAAGCTGGGAAGGCAGTCAGAACAGCAAAGGCCCAAACCAAGGAAAGATAGCCAACTCTGTTAAGAAGGGGATAAAACCTTTTATAGGTACATCAGGGAGGCGAAGGAAGACCAAGGAAGGGCTAGTGAGGCTTAATAAAGAGGAGGAGGTGGGCAGAGGGTGACTGTGAAAAGGCAGAGATACTAAACAAATATTTTGCTCAGTATTTACAAAGAAGTGGTGGAGGTACCTAAAACAAGCAGTAGAAACACTCTGGATACAGAAGTTGATACCAGCCCATTTACAGAAGAAGGGTTCTGAAAGAACTCTTAAAACTGAAGGTGGACAAAGCAATGGGCCTGATGGGATTCATCCCAGAATTCTAAAAGAACTAAGGGTAGAACTAGTGACACCACTGACTACCCTCTTTAACAAATCATGGGAGGATGGGGTGGTACCCGAGGACTGGAGAAGGGCAGATGTGATTCCCCTTCACAAAAGTGGGAGCAAGGCAGAAGCAGAAAACTACAGACCTGTTAGTTTAACCTCAGTGGTAGGGAAAATGATGGAATCACTTCTGAAGGAAAGAATTGTTGAGTATCTAGAGGCCAGAGGGGCTCAGGACCCAAGGCAGCATGGATTCACAGCGGGAAGGTCATGCCAGACAAATCTGATAGATTTCTTTGACTGGGTGACCAAAGTAGTAGATCAGGGAGGGGCTGTGGACATGGCCTACCTAGACTTTAGCAAGGCATTTGACACAGTCCCACACGGGAGTGGGTCCCAAGATGACAGCCTGGGTAAAGAATTGGCTGGAGAATAGGACACAGAGAGTAATAGTAAATGGAGTCCACTCTGAAGAAAGGGGGGTTACTAGTGGGGTACCGCAGGGTTCAGTATTAGGACCGGTCCTCTTCAATGTCTTTATAAGCGATATTGCAGAGGGACTGGAAGGAAAAGTATGTCTCTTTGCAGATGACACAAAGATCTGCAACAGAGTTGATGCACAAGGTGGGGTGGAAAAGGATGAGATGGGACTTGGCAGAGTTAGAGGAATGGTCAAATGTATGGCAGCTTAGATTCAATGCTAAGAAGTGCAAGGTAATGCACCTGGGAAACAAAAACCCAGGGAAGAGTACACAATGGGGTGAGATACTAACAACATCAAAAATGGAAAGGGACCTGGGGTAGTCATATTAGATGACCTAAAGGTGGGCAAGCAATGTGAGAGGGCAGCAAGGAGGGCGGGGATACTGGGATGCATAGGAGGCATCACCAGCAGAAAACAGGAAGCTATTATCCCTCTGTACAGACAGTTGGTGAGACCCCATTTGGAGTACTCGTGCAGTTCTGGAGACCCAATCTCTGCAAGGACATAGACAGGATGGAGGCTGTCCAGAGAAGGGCAACTAAAATGGTTCAGGGTCTGCACCGGAAGACATATGAAGAGAGACTTAAGGAGCTGAATATGTATAGCCTCGAGGAAAGGAGCGAGAGGGGGGACATGATAGAAACTTTCAAGTATCTCAAGGGAATCAACAAAGTCCAAGAGGGTAGCATCTTTCAAAAAAAGGGGTGTGCAAGAACAAGGGGGCACAATGTGAAAATAGAAGGGGGGCGGCTCAGAGGTAATTTAAGGAAGTATTTTTTCACAGAGAGGGTTATGGATGCATGGAATGGCCTTCCGGAGGAGGTTGTGGAGTCAAAAACAGTGGTGGAATTCAAGCATGCATGGGACAGTCATAAGGCAATTCTAGGGGGTGGGGGTAGGAAGAAGTAGGCTGCTGGTTGACTAGGATCTGCAGCTTATCCAATAGGTAGGGAAATGGGCAGACTGGGTGGGCCTAGCGGTCCTTATCTGCCGTCAAAATCTATGTTTCTATATCAGCTGCAAGCTGACCTTTCATGTTAAATACTGAGTAACAACAAGTGCTGAAAACCAAGGCCAATTGCGCTGGTTTGTCAGTTATTTTATTATTTACCTTCAGAGGTCCCACAACCCAGTCAGTCTGCTTAAGTCTGCTATATAATAAGAAAAGATTTTAGAGTTTCTTTTGAATGTGCCAGTTTAAACTTGATTTTTTTTTTTTGTATTCACATTTCATGTTTGCATTTCTTAGTGCTCTTTTGTATCTTGTTATATTTCTCTGAGTTTCCTTTTATTCATTTGTGGTATCATCTATTTTTACCAAAATTTCCATATTGAACCTGTGTGTATCCATTGTTGTTTTTTTCTCTTTTATTGTCTAGTTTTAGTTTGGGTATGAATGGAACCTGCAGGTCCACTAATTTTGTTTAATAACTACTGTTGTTGTTCAGTGTCTAGTGTCATGAACTCATTTTTCAATTGCAAACCTGCAAACATAGATTTTGTCAGCAGAAAAGGACCTTTAGGGCCATCCAGTCTACCCTTTTTCCCTGTCTATTCTATCGCCACTGACCCCACTTGATCATAGGTATCATCCCTTCCCTCATTCCTCTACCTAATTTGCTCTTATGCCCATCCCATATGTGCTTGAAGCTGACCCACAGTCTTTGCCACCACTACATCCTCTGGCAAACTGTACCAGTCATCCACCACCCTTCCCGCACATCTCTCCTACATTTCCTCCTTTTTGCTTCATTGCATGCCCACTTGTTCTAGTGCCTTTCTTTCTCTGAAATAGACCCTCCACTTGCACCTTGTTCACTCCTGTGAGGTACTTGTAGGTTTCAATCATGTCCTCTCGCTCTCCTCTATTCTAGGAGTACATGTTGAGTTTCTGCAGTCTTTCCTCGTATGGCTGCATATTATCTTTCACAACTATAGAGTTTGCTCAATGATAATTGAAACATATCCTTTTGTTCTATTAATATTCTCTGCATAAGTTAACTTGATTGAATCATATTGTGGTCACATGTAGACAGGGGCTCATGTACTCTAATATTTTCCACATCATCAGGAATATTGTAATCAGCAATTTGTTGCAGATGTATTGAGTTCCTTGGTGATGGGTCATTGCGTTTGGCCTTGAATTGGTTGGTGCTTGATGGAAGCTCCATTTGTTGCAGTTGTTTTGGAATCCTTGGTGTTGAGTCACTGTAGTTAGCACTGAGTTGATGGGTGGTTGATGGGGAACTCTTTTTGTTGCAGGTGTATTATGATCCTTGGTGTTGAGTCATTGTGGCTAGCACTGAGTTGATGTGTGGTTGATCAGAGCTCCATTTGTTGCAGATGTACTGGGATCATTGGTGCTGAGCCATTTTTATTAGCACTGAGTTGGTTGGTGGTTAATGGGAGCTCCACTTGTTTCAGATGTGTTGAAATCCATGATGTAGGGTCCTTCTGGTTGGGCTTCAGTTGCTTGGTGGTTCATGAAAACTCCTTTTTAGCAGATGTGTTGGGATCCTCGATGTTGAATATTTTATTGAAGTTTTACTTTTTACTCAACAGACGACGACAACAAGCTATAGTTTACATTCAGATATCAAGGGTACATATCGACTTTTCTATATTACCAGAATGAAATCCCTGACTGGTATTTAATTATATAGGTTATATTGATTTTACCTGAAGGTGCTGTACAAAGTCATTTAGTGAAGCCATGATGTGAAATACCCATCGTCGCCAAATTATGTCAGATTTAGAAAGAGATTGAGAAATCTTAGCCATAAGCTTTTCCATGTTATACATGTCTACAATTAAATTCTACCAGAAAAGAGCTGCTGGTACCATGTCAGTGAGCCATTTGTTTTTGTAATGACCACTTTTTACCATTAAAAAGCGTGTGGTCATTAGCTTTCTGGTTCCTATACAGCAAAACCCTTCAGACATATTGAGGAATAACAGAGTATGTGAATGTAAGGCAAATACTGGGGAGAAAAATCTCCTCAAGTTCTGTTTAGAGATGGGTCCAAAGTGTTGCAGGGTTGGGCATGCCCAAAAATGTGGGCTTGTGAGGCTCTCTCCCCTCCACATTTACACCAACAGGTGTTCCCATATGGGGGGCATATTTTACTTGATATACTTACATGATCTAGAAACTGTGGATCCGACATACGAGTATCCGCTCAGCATTGCCCGATAGATTTGCTAACCCGATGCTTTTACAACTGTTTGTTCCTCCCGGCGGGGTATGGTAGTGGATGTAACAGAATACTACCTTACCCTGTGTGATCTCTTGAGAAAGGATGGTTGGATGGGGTTGCTGGCCGAGCTGCCCTGGTGGTGTGGAGGGAATACCACCAGTAGCTGGCTTGGCTAGCATACTGTGCGTGACCAGGTTCTGGTCCGGGTCACGACATTTTTGTACACAGCACTCTCGTAACTACTTAACATTTTACTGGGGTTCCGCCTCCCTCTGAGCTAGATAATTTAGTTATGGGGGGGGGGTGTTTGGGGGGCAGTTTGTTCAGTGAGATGCCTGAAATTCGTATGTTGGACATGTCAGTGATTCGGACCCTTGCATTTTGGGCTGTTGTACTTGGTATGACGAACATCGGCATACCGAGTTTCGAGAGCACATAGTATATCCTTTTACTTGCTGTGAGGGGGTGCAGATATACTTAGTCATACACTTCCAAGAACATTCTTTCCATTGGTGAGAGCAAGTTTGTTTCTGGATATAGGTAGTATATTTATCCCACTGCTGAGGTGAGATTTCAGATTCTAAGTTTGCCACTCACCTCTGTCTAGGATAGCCAGTGGAATGTTTATCCAGTTCAGTAAGGGCTATGTAAACACAAGAGATAAGACAGTCAAGAAGTCCACTTCCCATACCATAACCTGTAGTATTAAGGTGATAATCACTGGGACTGGATTATGTAATGGGCACTCTTTCAACTGCCTCTGAATATACAGTACCTTTTTATTTGTAAATATCTAATGTCTATTTGCCTCCATTTATGTTTCCCACCCAGGGCACCCAATTCTAATATCTTCTTCCCATTCTTACATTGGGATGGGTAGAAGAAGTCCAGTTTCTCCCATCACCTGAAGGTATGGTCTAATCTGGTTGGGTGAAATTGTGGACTGTGGGCAAATGGTGTAAGCCAGAAACTATAAGGTTGCAGTATAGCCTGCATTAGAGTCTTATGCCATACCAGCAGCATTGCATCCATAAATGTGTTTTCTCTTCTGTATATAGCTGATGAGGTGAGGGGTTGCAGTATTATTTGTGCAGAAAGGAGAAGATCTTCTTCAACTATTTATATGGTCTTCCATAGGGTAGAATATCTTGGGGAAAGCCAGCAGAGTGCTATGTGGAGCTGAGCTGCCATGTGGTACCTTTCTAAATTAGGAAGGGTCAGACCCCCTTTCTGTTTAGGGAGTTGTAAGGTGATACATTTAACGTGATGTCTAGTCCCTGAGCAGAGATATTGTGAAATACACCTATCCCACCATCAAAATCTGATTTTTGGGAGTGAGAGAGGCAGTGTTTGGGCTAGATATAGAAGCTGAGGCAGGATGTCCATCCTTACATAATCTGTTCCCTGCATCAAGGACAGGTTGACCGATTGCCATCTTGACAGATTCTCCCTGAAATTCTGAACCAGGGGAGTGTAATTATTCTAAAGTTCAGATAGGTCAGCAGTAAGGAAGACCCACCCTCCCAGATACTTCAGCAGGGATCGACTTTAGCAGTGGCCTGAGGCCAGCAAATCTGATATCGGGCCAGAGGATAGATTCCTTATGCTGGCCCAATTGGCCATTACTTTTTTGTACTACTGCACCTTTAAGAGTTGCTGGTGCTGGGAATCCCCGACCAGTCTTCATGAATCTCTGACTAGACTTCAGACTGTCAGCACTCATGTGTGACATCGATGACCCAGAGAGCATGTGCGGAAAGACAACATGCAATGCACTGTGATCCTAGCCAGACTCTGTGGTAAAGACAACCATATGATGGTTCAGGGCTCCTATTGGCATCACACAATGGCAACTGTGTCTGGTGGAGCAAGGAGTCAGCTGGGCAGTCACAGTGAGCAGCATGATTGATGGCAGACCCATCAGAAGCTGGAGGCACAGACTTAGAAACGACATCCAGTGGAGCCCCAGTTTAAATCATGTGAATACTGTCCCCTCTTACTTCATTGCCAGGTGACAGCTGATGCAGAGCTAAGCAGGAGCTAACCTGCAGTGTTGCATAGTCTGTTGTTGTGACTGTTGTTTGTAGTTTCATGGCCAGAGCAAATTTTAATAAATACAGAGTCAGGAGGCCACAGATTTAAAAAGTCTTTGTGAAATCTTCTAAAATCAGTCAGTAGCTGCACACTTGATGTTATATTTCAACATAGCTCATTGTCACCATTTAGAAGTGGAGAGGGCTTGGGACCATAGCTGCCTACTGATAGTTCGCAGCCTGTAATTGCTTTTTCTTTTATTGACTCTCCCTATAAAAAACAACAAAAAAAGAATCCACGTTGAGTCAGATTGCCCAAAATTTGGTCCCCCTTATGGGCCCAGCACTTTTGTCCCATGCTACTGGTCTGTTGGCCACCAGTATTTTTCCTAAAGCCGACCCCTGTTCAGGGTGTGAATTTCCACTTAAAATTACATTTTTGCCGTATTTGGTTGCTGGGCAGTAATTATATTGTAAAACATTCATCTTTGAGGTATTTAACTTTTAACTAACCTATTGTCTAAAACTCTAGGGGAGGTCCCATAGAGGGAGTAATAATGTATCCCGGGACGTTAAATGAATGAGCAAATCATCAGCATCTAGAGCACATTTTTGGTGTCTGCTCCCGGGTCGCACACCTTAGATCTCTGGGTTTTGCTGAATAGCTTGGACCGGTAGTACTAAGTAAAGAGAAAAGAGGGGGGGGGAGAGGGAGCTACCCTGCCTCATACCTCTGTAAAGGGGGAAGACCTGGGAGATTGTTCCGTTGATTTTGACATAAGCCTGTGGAAAATCATATAGTGCATGTAATAGTTCAAAAAATATCGGGGGGAGGGGGATTTCATCTTCCACGGGGAAGCAAAAAACCCAACTTCCATGCCACCCAGTAGAAAGACTTCTCCACATCCAAACTAAGGAGAAGAAAGGGGTATTCAATTGGGTGGCTTGGTGAAGAATGTATAAGGTGCACTGAATATTGTCCTGCCTTTGCTGTGCATAGATAAACCCAGACTGGTCTGGTTTAACCAGACCTGTGAGCATGGTATCTAGCCTTCGTGTCAAAATAGAGTCAGATATTTTATAATCAAAATTTAGGACCAAAATGTGTCTATATGAAGAACAGAACATTTTGACTTTATTGGGTTTCAGGATAGCTGATACTGTTGCCCATTTCCAAGAGGACAGTGCTGGTTTACCTTGAGCTACTTGGTTATAAATTTCTCTCAGAGGGGATAATAGTTTATCTTGGAAAGCTATATAGAACTTGCCATAAAACCATCGGGGCTGGGGCTTTTATTAAATTTGTAATAACTTTTTTTAATTTCTGAAGCTGTAATTAGGGAATCCAATTGTGTGAGCTGTGCAGGGGTCAACAAGGGAAAGGTAACTGAAGCCTGGAATTTGGAAATAGCTTAGTGATTGACTGGGCACTCCAGGGTATACGGTTGAGTGTAGTAATTTTGAAATGCTTCTAATATCTTATCCTGACACATAAGTAGTTGCTTCTTGTTGGGGCCCTTTATGTGTGTTGCTGTGCTCTCCATAGTATGTCAACATAATCTAAAGTCCAGAACCTTGGTGGTCCACTTTCCACCTTCCAAACATTTCTGAGGTAGGTATTGTAATGTCATCTTTGTTGGGTATTCAATATCTCCTGAATTTCTTGTTTTAATTTAACCAGGGTGGGTGCCACTGTGGTGTCTTCTTGCATGTGGAGGTGCTGAATCTCTGCCAATGTGTGTTGGAGCCTATTCAGTTTTTCTTCACGTTGTTTTTACTGTTGCATGGCAGAAACTATGCATGATGTATTGCTATTACGTAGCAGGAGAATGAGTTTCTGGAAGCACGTGACTGGATACCTAGACTATGTCCTTGCACAGTGGAGTTGAAGCACATGCGGTTCTCTCCATTCACTACTGTACTGTTCCTTTGTGTCTCCCCCTTCCCTCCACTGCTGCACCATTTTTTTCCTTCTGTGCTCAATTCTGGTTCATCATGGAGCAACTAAGGCAATGTCTGGCTTTTGCAGACACTCTGCAGCAATGAGGATACTGATTTCCAGGTTCTCTGAGACAAGACAGATGGCAATTATGTCCATGCAGCTTACAGGGTTCAAAATCAGGAAATAAATATCCCAAAGGGCAAACTCCTGGACATAACTGCTGACTGTCTTGTCTTGGTGAACCCGGAAATCAGTATCCTTGTTAAACACTGTGGTGCTTTATAGCTGATCATCTTCAATTGAGATGTTCACAAAATTCCTGGTCCCCCCCCCCACCAAAGCAGACATGTTGCAGGCCACAGAGCATCTCTCTCTCTTGCACACTCTGCCAAAAAAAGGTGATGCAGGACCTGGCAGCTGATAGAGTGCACTAAGCGAGAGAGGAGAGGTGGAGGAGCCAGGAGTGGGACAGCGAGCGGGGAGTGTGTAGCAGCTTTGGCTCTGAACAACAACATCAGCACTGCAGCCTATTCACAACTATACACACCACATTGGGAGAGTTGGACAGTGCAGCTTCTGCAGGGTGACATCCTCTAATAGATCTCTTATTCAGTGGGGCAGCAAGGGAAACTAAAGCTTCTGACACCCCTTCAACAAAGCCACAGCAGGGCGAAGTGATATACCCACTACCACTGGGAGAGTCAGACAGTGCTGCTTCTGCTGGGTGACATCCTCCCACTGATCTGTTATGCAGTGAGGCAGCAAGAGAAACTGGAGCTTTGGACATCCCACCACCACCAAAACCATGGAAGGGTGAAGTAATGAACGTAGTGGTAGATTGATTAAGCTGTGCGAGGGTCTGCTCACCTGGGTAAGTGTCTCCAACACCAGCAGTGACAGCAACTCTGACATTGCTGAACCCCTGATCCATTGTGAACAAGGATGAGGTGATATTCTTAGAGTAAAGGTCTGGCTTGAGGGATCCACAACCACTCAGCATTTTGTGAATCAAAGAGCCATGTAATAAAAATTGTATTTTTTTTTTATTTTCCTTTATTCATAGATTTTACATACAACAGACAAAACCATCCCCCCAACCCACAGCCCCCCCCCATCCCCACCAAATACAAGGGAGGAGAGTACGTCAAAGTCCAGGCCAAATCTGGGAACAATAGACAGTGCACAATGTGACAGTGAGGACTCTCCACAAGACATAAATGTAAAGCAATGCAACAAAACAATATCACTATATCCATGTAATAAATACTGTTGAAAAAGAGCCAGAGTTGACTCTAATTAGAAACACAGTCACAGCCACTGCAGCACAGGCTTTCAAAACGGCAGTAGCAGGCTTGAAGAGAACAGAGAAATGAATTAAGGCCAGCAATTGAATTCCCTGCCCTGGAAGACCCCTCCCCCAGTCTCAATCTCTCTAGCCATAGATCACTATGTGCTTGCAGAGATATAGAGGTTGAAAACACAGATGGTGTAAACGAAGCAGCAATACAGCAGACAGCATTGACTTCACTTCAGGGAACAGCAATGGGTGAAATAACAAGCCCATCAACATGCAAGTAGTCATCAGGTACCAGATTCAGTACACAGCACCTGTATCAATCATCAACTGAAAATTCCTCACCTCGTGAAAACCCTGCTTTGGAAGCAGCATCCCCCCCCCACACACACACACAAACACCAGACAATTCGGCGTCTCTTCCAAACTGTAGTTGCTCATCACACTCTTCTCTTCCACCCCCTACAAAATCCATTGCCACAGCAGTCTATATCAGTTGTAATTTTTCTTTTTTTTCTAAAACCTTTTATCCAGCACACAGATTTCACTTGCCGTCTCTAGTATCTCTGTCTTATTTTATGGTGTTACATTATTTAACTGTCTCGCTGCCAAAATATAATATTGTAACACAGAAAAAATTTGATTTTTTAAGATGACCACAGTATGTAACCAAATCTATGTGTTAGGCAAATGTTTTTAATTTAAAAAAAGGGGGGTTACTTGGTGTGTAGGGGGTTGTTAGACAGTGAGACTGCAGGACTACTTCTTGTCAATTGCTGGAATTTCTGTGCTCCTCTGTGTATTTCAAAACTCTCATACTGACATGTTGCTATATTATAAATATGTAAGTTGCAAAAAACGTCATTAATGCTGCAGTTAGGGTCAAAGAGACAAAAATTGGGAAATGAGGCATTAGGGTTTCCAACCTTAACATCCCACCCTCCCTAACCAGGCAGGAGAGCAGGTGTGGTTTGTGACTTGGGCTTCTCAAGCCTAACGCTCACTCCATTCCATTTGTAAATAATCTTAGATGTGTAGACTTTATGAGAATGGGAAGAGGGTTAGGCTTGAGAAGCCCAAGACACACCCCTCACCTGCTCTCCTGCCTGGTTTGGGAGGGTGGGGTGTTAGGGTTGGAAACTCTAATGCCTTATTTTCCAGCTTTTGTCACTTTGACCCTATCTGGAGCATTAACAAAGTTTTTTGTAACTTAGTTCCTTACTTTTTGAGCTAGTATAATAGTATCCTTATTTTACACCCATTCCTTCTTAGATGCGTATATGTATGTAGGACCCCACAATTCCATTTATAGGGTAACAGTGACCAAATTATCAGCATAACCATCTTATTATCCCACCTCATGTACCTGGTACAGAAAATGTTCGAATGACTCCCAGAACATAATTCTGCACAACTGCAACCCCATTCTGTGCCACAGGTGCGAAAACACATTTTGCGCACGATATGAAAAATGACAGCTGTGACATACATGACGTGGGTAATAAGAAGGCTATGTTGAAAATCTGGGGTCAAAATATTTAAAATTTCTAGTTATGAGTGTACATAGCAAACTTGCAAAGAATGGTCATAACTTTGGCATTTTTTCATATTTTGACCTCAAAATTTCAACATATCCTTCTTCTGACCCCGCCTCATGAACAAGGACAGAAAAAAGTTCAAAATCCCCCCCAAAAAGGTGAATTCACCAACTGACCTCAAATCACCTTTTGGGAGGGAGTTCTGTAATGACAGTTACATTGTTCATGAGGTGCAGTCCCCGAAAGGTTATGTTAAAAATCTGGGGTCAAAATCTCAAAAAATGGCTAAGTTATGCATAAAAATTCAACCCCCCCATTGAAAATACATTGAACTGCATTTACTTTAGCTTCCCATCATATTGCAGTTGCAGGTTGCAGTAACAAGACGTGTCTTTGATTGAAGGGTGAGTCTTGAACCTGTGACCTGTTCAGGTGAGTGAGGGTGTGTGTGAGTTTACTTGGGGGTGTGGGTGCTTTGTGCTGAGTGGGAGGGCTGATCAATGATTTGTTTTTTACAGGTTTAAAACAAACAAAAAAAACATAAGACCATTGTGTTACACTAGCCTCCACTGCGCTTAAAGTACAGTCTGAGCTAGCCAGTGCCTAACGAATGATGTACTATCGCTGATATCTGTTAAGACAATAATCGAACTTTTGCCTGTACTTTCTGTTTTTCCTTGAAAATGGCGGTTTGTAATTATAATCATGTACTACTGCTGTTCTATAATTTCATGTGCTTAACCCTTGTATAACTCCTTCTTGTTGTAACTATGTATTCTGTAAGTCTTGTTTTCTGTTTCTTGTACTCTGACGGAGCCTTTGTAAATAAGTCCCTGACTCAAGGTTGTAATCCTAAAGTATGTTAAATAAATAAATAAATAAAATATCTAGCACCTGGACAGCCCACACTCTAAAGGTGGTGGAAAAAATAAGGAAAAACAAGATTGGGCCCCTTATAACCGTAATAGGAGACCCAGAATTCACTCCGTTGGTCAAAGATGTGGATTTAGCCTGGTGGAACCCTCGTGATACATGCCCAACTAGTGGTGAATGTTATATGTGTAACATCTAAGCATATTGAGAAAGTATGGGCTCCCCAATAGTGACCTTGTAGTGAGAGATGCAGTACTTCCAGCTCAGACATTACTTGTGCACTAGGCAAAACAGTAGAAGTCACAAGACTAACCAAATTGGAGGACCTATTGTTCTGTGTGACCTGGTTGTGTTCAAAATGCATGTATGCATCTGATATACCATTTTTTTTTTTTTGGGAGGGGGTTCTTTGTAAGGGGTGAAAGAAAAATGGGAGGTAGAGTCAGGATAAGTGATTGCTGCTGCAGACTAGATGAAGATGCCACAGCAAAGGTGGAGGGTCACATCTTCCCCAACCTAGCACAAATACCCGTTAGAAAGCGTTTATCAAATATTTTCGCAGCCCACTTTAGGGAGGACAGCTGATGGATGCTGGAGAGATTGTGGTGACAGGGATAGCCCCAGTCACACATTCTGGGAGTGCCCAGCAATTTGGGGATACTGGCACCAGATCCAGAATTAGCTGCACTGGATCTGGGGGCCAGATTCCATCACAGACTTCCCAAACTGTACAGTATATTAGGACTGCCACCCACCAACCTCACATTGTGGGGACTCAAAAGAAGTATTACGAGTATGTGCCTAATGGCTATAAAGGTATTGGCTGTCCTCCCATCATACCATCGGTTAGAGTGGAAGGAGTATTTATTTGGCAAAGGTAGAAGGGATGGAAAGAATCACAGTCGCCCTGAGACTTGCACAAGACAAATTCCTGGACAAATGGAGACTAGCTTGAGTATTTTAGCACCAATGTATTGTTCCCATAGATACACAGGAGAAAAGTGGGGATACAGACTAAAGAGACCTGCCCTCCTGAGCTAGCCCACCCTATACATGTGTAGCTCTAACCAATAGGTATTCAGTCCTAGTAATATGACAAAAGGAATTCAGACACACAAGTTTGATCAGTTTTTATATTTTATTCCACTGGGTTAATGTAGTTGGCACTGGGGGAGCTGTTAACACGAGAGTCGCATGATAGGTACGATATATTATGATACTCTTGAAGTATCAAATTGGAACAACTGTGTATTTTTTACCTCTGTATAAATACTGTTGACTTGCAGACAAATGAAGGACATATTACATGTATGAATCTGTAGGACATAACTCTGTAACAAATGTATCCACATCTGTACACTGCTGATCCTTTCATACCAATAAACTTGGTTACCAAGAAATAACTTATCCAACACTGCCTTATTGCATAGCCACCATTTATACTCCTGCCCTCCTAATAAAGCCGCTGTATATATGCTATTATAAAATGGGCATAGCAAAAGAAGAATATTGATTGGCTAGAAAATCAGTGCCATATATGTATTACACATAGAAAAAAAAAGGACGGGCAAATAAATCAATGCCCTAAATAGAATGTTGACAAAAAAATGGAACGTTGATAAATGTAAAGTTAGCCATCTTGTTTTCACACTTAGCGAGAGCCATACAAGTAATCTAGTTAAGCATGTGCAGTGGGCGGGGGGGGGATGCAGTGGGGCGTTTGAAACTCTGAAGAGCAAGAGCGCTGCTATCTCTAGCCGCTGCACGGCAGGGAGACGGAAGGACGGAGGTGATTGTATTGTTTGCTCCAGCCTCAGTCGTCACCACCCGGGACAAGCACGACAGGCGAACCCTGTGCAGTGGGTTTAAAGTTTTACAAGTCGGCGAGCCGCTGGATCGGAAGAGCGAACAAAAAGGGCAGTATTCTTCTTGTGGGGTCCTTAGGTGTGTCTGGAGGGAACTATAACCGCCGCCCCTCTCTGAGGAAAGGACGTTTTAGCCGTGTTGGTCCTTGGAAACTGGAGAGTGTGAGTGTGTGTGTGTGTGTGTGTGTGTGTGTGTGTGTGTGTGCGCGCGCTCGGGAGGGGGTTCCAGCCTAGCAGCCTGCCAAAACCATGATGTAATTGTGTTGCTGGCGGAAGGACTATTTTACCAGAAGTTCTGATTAAAAAAAAAAAAAAATGCCTTTTGCTGCTTACAGGTGTGCTATTTTGTGGGGGCAAAAATAAAAAAAAATTAAAAAGCTTACAATTTTATAAGCACAATAAAACACTCCAGGGTATGTGTTGAACAGATATTACCACACTTCCAGGGGCTGAAGGCACTCGGCAGGGCCTCGTGCCTTACTACGCCCCTGGGCGTGCAGTAATATCTGTTCAACACACACCCTGTCGTGTCTTATTGCTTACTTAAATCTGTCATATCTTGTGTCCTCGACACCTGTGTTTCAGATAAAGTTAGGTGTGAAATCCAGATGTTTGATATAGGGTAATGTATTTCTGAAGAATACCGCAGTGATGTCTAGGGAGAATGGCTGAAAATTGTATCCATGTTGTGTCTTTGTTGGGGCATGTAAGAAAAAAACACGTTCAGCAAGTAGATATTGCCAACCCATAACAATTATCTGGTGCCCTGTATTATTACAGTCAGCTCATTTAATAAGGCATACCTTTTTGTAACAGAACACATTTGTTGTTTTCCCCTTCGTAGAGCCTAATGTTTGCCAAAGATTATTAGGAAATTGTGCTGTTCATGTTGCTCTGTAAATTGTACTCTGGTGAAAAGCATTTTTGATATTATGGCTTCTGCTGTGTCATTAATCACAAGTTTCTTTGACGGTAGAGCGTAATCATGCTTGACCCACTCGGTGAAGGTATGCCTTGCCCCACATATTAAATGAACAACTGCCTGCAAAGCATCTCATTCGTGCGCTTAAGGCCGCTGTCACCAGTCATTCCAATAGCCATTGCCTTGAGTTGAATTGGAAACTGGGGCTGGAAGATGGTGCCTTGCTCGATCTTGATAACCATTTTGAATTATTAAAAAAATGACACCAAATGGGAGTCATCAAAGAAACTACCCAGTTTTGTTGGATGAGATTGGGAGACTTAACAAGCGTTTTTATGGAGTGGCCACTTCCATCTTCAGAGGAAACTTCAGACTTGAACAGAAAGTTAAAGAGCTGTGAAAGTACTGCGTGATAGTGAAAATGTCACATTAAAGGGAAACGGCAGTAAACCCCACACCCAAATGTGCAGCTGTTCCCAATTTGCACTTGTAGTGCAAAACAGAAGCAGGCTGATTCTGCTGACTCCCAGGCTGTCATTTGCTGTTAACCAGATCCTAAATCCTCTGCAGCGGATGTCAGAGCTGGGCTGCAGCAACGGGAGATTCAGTAGGCTGCAAGGCATCTTGGAGCTTTTATAAGCTCAGATTAGAAGTATCTGCACTTTGAGTCCAGTTAATATGAGGTATGTGACCTCTTTTTGTGATGTAATTTTAAGATGCTATAAGTGAACTGTAACTATTTGCCATACTTGTAACATAAAATTTTATAGACCGAAGAAGATTCTAGGTTTATCATAGAAACATAGAGGTTGACGGCAGATAAGGACCGCAAGGCCCATCCAGTCTGCCCATTTCTTTTTCTACCTTATAAATGTGCCATCGGCCTTTGCTCTGTCAGTGGCCTATCTATCCATACTCATCTGTATTGCTCCCTTATGCCTATCCCATGCTGTTTGAAGCCCTGCACTGTATTCATAGCCACCACTTCTTGAGGTTGGCCATTTCATGCATGTCTGCCTTGTCCATACCAGTGGAGCACTGGTGGGGCCTATGCAGTGCTCTGCACTTATTTCTCTTTTAGTTGGGGTACCCTCACTTGACCCCCTCTTCCTCCTCTCTTATTTTCACCATAGCCATCTCTCTCTCTCTCTCCCCATTTCCATCTACATATTCACACCATCCTCTTAAAACCTGTAACAATTTTAACGTGAATTACCTCCCCAGGTAGATGGTTCCACTGTTCTGCCATACTCTTCATAAATATTTCCTAATGGCAGTGCAGCGAGGCAAAAGCAAAATAATGGGGTACATAAGGAGGAGAATTGCCAGCAGAAGGAGAGAGGCTGTCTTACTATTGTGTCAGTCGTTGGTGAGACCCACCCGGAGTAGAAGGACTTTGGGTTAAGCCTGTACAGAGGAGGGCAACTTAAACAATGCAGGAGTTGCACCATTAGCCCTATAAAGACAGACTGAGGAATCTCAGTATGTACACACTTGAAAGGAGGAGGGGGGACATGACAGAGACATACAAGTACCTCTCGGGTGAACATTCTACACAAGGGGAGTATTTTTCAGAGGAGAAGGTGCACAAAGACAAGAGGGCAAGCAGTGAAGCTGGAAGGGATGATTTAAGAGAGATATGAATAAGTACTACTTAACTGAATGAGTGGCGGGCACCTGGAAAAGTCTTCCAAGTGGAGGTGGTGGGGGTAAAAACAGTGGTGGGCTTCAAGCATGCATGAGATTGTCACAGTAGAATCTTAGTAAGGAAGTGTGTGAGTGTGTGTGTGTGTGTGTGTGTGTGTGTGTGTGTGACCATCAGTTGGAGTATGCAGCCACAGTATAGGCAGGTACAAACTGTGCAGACAGGGAGGGGGGAGCGATCTTTGTCTGCTGACAGTCTACGTTTGTATTTCCTCACATGCATCTTAAATGTGTCCTCCCCACCAAATTATAATTATTGAATTGTATTATTTAATTTTATTATTATTATTATAAATGTTAACTCAAAGTATTATGTTAATAAAGGTTATTAGATTTAATTTTATGGATACCGAGAACAGGCCAAATAATGAGATCGAAGTAACATATTGTAAATAATATTACAGGGGCAACAGGCTAGGTCCTTTAAGAAGCACTTGGAGGGTCTAAACACGTGACAGCTAGAGGACAGGACAAAAAGAGGCAGCATAATTGAGATGTTCAAGTACCTCTGCTGTATAAGCAAGGTGGATAACATCAACCTTTTTCGATCAGTGGTAATAAGAGCACCAGGGATAACTCCTGAAACTGGCAGGGGTGAGGTATAAGAAGGATGTCATGATGTACAAGTTGTTGTTTTACAAAAGAGTGGTGACGAACTGGGACAACTTCTGGAAAAGGTCACCAGGGCTGAAACAATGGGTGGGTTGAAAGGGGATGGGAAAGGCACATGGGAATAGTGCATAAGGGGGCAGATGGGGGGGTAGGGATGACTGACAAGGGCACAGTTCCAAAATTAGACAGACTCTGGCAGACTAGATGGGCTGCTAGGCCTTTACTTGCCTTCATTTTCTATATTTCTAAGTAAGTTCATAAAAGGACACGGTCAGGTTTTGGAGCCTTTTTCAGTCCCGAGTGAGCAGTGTGGTGCACATAATTGTCAAGTGGTGTAAAGTAAGAAGGGGGCACCATTCTGCCTTTTGTAGATTTATTTAAAAGACGTTGATGATTTATGTATTTAGAGTGACCTGAGCTTATTACTGATAGCTCGACTAACAATCTGCATCCTCATGCCTTTGCACATTCACAATGTACTCACTCTAACATGATGTCCCCGGACTTCACTGCCTACATGATTCATGATTTCTGAGCCCCGCAATATTTTTTTTTTTTTTTTTTTACATATGCATAGAGAGAACTCATACTTTTACAGAGCACCTTTCATGCTCAATTACAATATGCCCTCCTCACAAACAGAAAGGAGCTTACCTGCCTCTGAATTTATCATGGGATAAAACGCATTTTAATATGGTGCCATTGTCGGGAAATGGAGGGATCGTATTTATGCTCCGAGGAGCCGAACCGACGATCCCCTCCACTTCCTGGTTTGTAGCGATGCCCACACGCTGTACCTTATTCTGACATCACACTGCTAGCGTGGGGACGTGCCATAGTGTGTCCCCGCGCTATCTGAACTCATGACTTGGGGCATGCGCAGTAGTGGCACTGCCTCCCCCTTTTTGGGGTGAATTTTTTTTCACCCCAGTCCCTGCTGCTGTCATTCCAGGGATACACCCTGCTCAGTTGGAGACCATCATATAGATGGCAGCCAGGCATTTTTTTACTTCCTGGTTTTCTCCCTTAGCCACCCTCTTCCCCTTGGCGTGAGCAGTGCTGGTCAGCCAGTTTCATGCACAGCATAGACCTATGAAGAACGCAGGCTCTGTGGCCCACCCACAGGGGTCGCTGTGGCCCCGAATTTGCCCGCCAGTCCTCCGACCAGGACACACTCCTTCACAATAGCTACCTATGGGCCTAGCTTTTTAAACCCATTTCTTATCTGTCATTTCCGTACAAATAAGATATAGTGGTAGCCATACTAATCTTTGCTGTATCACATTATGGTGCTACAATACAGCATTTCCCCCTTACGACAGTCGTTCTGTAAGGTACCACATAAGCTGAGGTGCTACATTATTGTGCCTAGTCAGCACAGTAAGGCAACTTCAGCTAATGTGGTGCTTTGAATAATACTACCGTAAGTGGGAAATGCTCTGTTGCAGTACAGTGGAAGTCATCTTGATTTTCCATTTTACCACAGAAAAGGTTACCACATTGAGGTACAGCAATACACCATTTCCCCTTACGGCAGTATATTATAAGTACTGCATTAGTTGAAGTGCTGCCTTACTGTACTTAGCAAACTAAAGTAATACTTCAGCTTATGTGTACCTTGAATGGCACTGTATTGCAGTACCTTAATGTGGTAAACTGTTCCGTGGTAAAGTGGAAGATTAGGATGGCTGTCGCATGTATTTTGCTAGAATGGGTCTCCTAAAAGCTCGAGTGGGACTATATAAAAGTTGCAAGCAGAGGAATTCAAATACAACTCCAACGATTTCCCTTGCTTACTTGTCATTAAATATATGGACTGACCCCTTGGGAAGAAGCACCCCTCCCCTCCTTTTACTAATTATGCCTTTAATTGGCTGAAATATTAAGTACAACTGGAACCCCCTGCCCCCAAAAAAAAAAAAACCCTGCCACTACCTGAAACTAATTGAATTATGGTTCACTGGAAAGTCACAAGTAACTGTTCTGAAACATTAATTTATAAACTGTAAACAGTACTCTGGGGTACAAGTTTTAGATTTCTATCCCTAGCCCGAGCTGTACCAAAGGGCAGGGGGCATTTCATCATTAATCTACTGGTTATAGTACTTAATAGATACATGTGAGACAGTTGTACGTTGTCAGTGATCTGTGTATCATGTGAACATGTAACTGTGTTCTGTAGTATCTTGATGTGTACAATTACCATGCAAGTTCAATAAAAATATATTTACGAATCAATCAGTAAATCAATAAAAAGTTGCAAGCAGGCCTCCAGACTCTTCAGAATCTACCAGACGTGCTGGTAAATTATATCTTTTATTGAATCAGTATCTACAGTTACAGTGCACTGGCCTTAAATACTTGTATCACATTAGTTTAACCTTTAAGGGAGGTGTTATCCAGCTGTCAGACTATAGAAGCATATTATATTCTACAGGCAGAAAAAGAGCAGAGTCTGTCTCGTCTGCGCTGTTGCTGACTACTAATATATAATGGGATACAAAGTGGGTGAGAGTGAAATAGTAAAAATAGCTTCCTGAGCTATACTTGACCTCATGAGAAGTGGTCAAGTATGGCATGTGAAGATTTCTCTACTACCTTACGCTCACCCGTGTCATATTTGACTTGTACAGCTGATGTTTAGGTAGTTATGTGATCGAAAGGATCAAAAGTTGCAAAAAGATAAAGTACAAAATGCAAACTGTGCCTTTCTGGTCAATGACTCGGCTCAAGAGAAGCAAATCAATACATTACAGATCAGTATGGTACAAATCAACACGGTCCATACAGTACCTGTCAGTACAGTCAAAACAGATGTAGAGTAGGAAGTAACTTAAAGAGCAGCTTCCTAGTAGCTGCCTGCTCCAGCCCGTTCGATTCCTTACCTTATCAGTATTGAACTGACAAAGTTTGGCATAAAAAGTTCCTTTCTACAAAAAGTCATATCCCTCGTAAACTCTAAAATTGATTTTGCTGGCCAAAAAAGGACCAATTTCCCAGTCCGGAAAACATGCACCCACGTCGGCCCACGTAGCCCTGTTTTGTGATGTCACTAACCGAAGGCTGCGTGAGAGCACCCCATTGACTTCTATGGGGCCAGTATTTTCACATATATTTATACCCTTTAGTGCTGGGATTTTATTATGTGAAAATACCAGCTAGAGAAGTCAATAAGGCGTGCTCAACGGCCTTCATTTTGTAGTTGTCACAAAAGAGCTATAACTGACGTGAGATCATCTGACCCTGGGCAGAAATCGATCCTTTTTGTCACTCATTGGAGTTTATGAGGACTCTCTTTATAGAGGGACTTTCTATGCCAAACTTGTCAGTCTGAGTACTGATAATGTAAGGAATTGAACGGCTAGAGAGCAGCAACGCTGACAGTAGGAAGCTGCTCTTTAAGTCTACAAAGCATTTCACATATGCTGGCTTTTGTGCTGCACGTTGCTGTTGTTATGCCATCAACATTGGTAAAGCTGCTCTGACTGGTGTAGTATTCCACTGTGACATACCCAGCTTTGCAAGACAGTAGTGCCATCCTGCAAGTTGGTCATGAGATAGTAGCTTTATTTTGGTCAGTCAGATCCACAGCTGTTTTATAAGTGTATATATGTATATATGTGTGTGTGTGTGTGTGTGTGTGTGTGTGTGTGTGTGTGTTTGTGTCTCTGTATATGTTGTGACACTCAAAGGTTACAGAATAACATCTGATGGTGTCCTTTGACCCTGCTGGTGACAACTTATTATGCATGTTTGCAAATGGGTAAGGTTTGCAAATTGTTTATTTGCATACCTCTCTGAAGATGAGAGTAAAGAGTGTGTGAGTTCAGCAGGTAGGCGGTAAATGTGAGCATGGTGACTGTTATGGTGAGTGGGGGGTCTGTGGTACAGTAAAGTTGAACAGCCTTGATGCACAGCTAATTTATCTCCCAAAAAGTATTTGTGTACTTGTCATTCATTCATTCATTATTTCATTCGTTCACAAGACTTGCAGGATATGCAAAGTACTGTGGACTGTAAAATCGAAAATAGTTTTCATTATTATGCCCTGGGCTTTCCAAATGCAAACTGTCTCACTGCCAGTAGCTACAGCATTTGGCCCCATCACCACATGCGCCAACCCAGATAGTCATGGCTTTTCCCTCCACCCATTTTGGGACAGGAAGGAATGGGTGATCTAACCCCCCCCCCAGCAAAACTAATTATATTAATCCTGGGTCATCTGGAACTTGGACCCTGAGCGAGTGCTGGGTCATTGTTTTGGCGTCAGGAGGTTCCATTCTTTTCCTCTGTTTGTCCCTGTGCCGATGCAGGAGTCCACCAGGAAATCCCTCCTGCTGCTGCACTTGATTGCACTGAAAGTTGTGGTCACCCATGTGGATGTTGCGTAACGAGGCCTGAAACTTCACTCACTGCAAGAGAAGGAGAGTGACCCCCTCGGACGGCTGAGACTCTAAACGCAAACCTGGATCGTGTCTGTTCAAGTGGTAGTGCTGATGGGCCAGTGCCGTAAAACAGATTTAACTGGTAGATGTTATCAGGGGTTCATTGCAAGGAACACTGCTTATCACCTTCAGCCCAAAATACACAAATACTCAAATCATGCATTTTAATTCCCATTAAACACAAGTAATTTATCTTGTACGATCATTTTTGTTCAGAGATTTATGTGAAAAATCCAAAATATGCCATTTTAATGTAGTCACAGTAGCATTTCTTTCTCTGACATAAGCAGTACTAGATAGGTCTATTTAGGCCTGAAAGGTGTTGATGTGTCTCACTTAAATAGCATGTTATGCCTGTGAGAAAACTTTAGAAATTATGCTTTGTTGGATTTCCTGTATTTCCCATTTTTATGTTCCCATTGGTCTCAGTAACTAAGGAAGTCAGTATGGAAATGGGATCTTTGTCTGTAGGACTTAATCTGCATCTGTTGTTTGTGGACATGTGACGCCACAGTTTCCTGCCTGCGACATTGCGATTATTTTCATGGTAAGCCAGTTGTAATTCATAAACTAAGGATTACGGCATCATGTGCAGATGAAAGCAGGAGCAGAAGACATTTTAGGGTGGGGTGCTTGTGGAAATATTTATTTTGAGACCCATAAACTATAAAACAATATCTAGAAAACTATTTGCAACAATTGAGATCTAGGGCTTTAACCAAATCTGTACAGTAATGGATAAGAAACCAAGGACCAAGACTATGTTTCCATCTCACAGTTCTGATGACAGCAGATGCCCCTGAGCTTCGTTCTCAAGGTCCGGGATGCCATGAGAGCCCTTGATGGAAAATGCCTTCTTGTGCTGTGGTTTCTCTCACGCTTTGAGTGACTGACTATGCTGGGTGGGGATGTTCCCAAGTTTCAAGAAGGATGCAGTTGTGTAGCTCGTCCGACTGTATTTAAAGAGGGACTACAGTCAAAATTTCTGGCGTCAATAAATGTAAAATTGTATCAGCAGAGCCCCAATCAGCCGCATGCCAAAATGAGATCTCTAAGTTCGCTGTTCAAAAGTTACAAGTCCTTTTACAACCCTAAATTCACTGCCTATTAAAGAAAGCCAGTTTTAGTAAAGCTGCTGATCAGGGGCGGAGGAATAGCCGGTGCAGCCTGTGCAGTTGCACAGGGGCCCGCATCTAGAGGGCCCGAGCCGCCTGACAACATACATACTCAAAGTATTTAATCATGTGTTCATTTGCAGGGCCCTCCACCTTCTCTCAGTGGTGGCGTGTGGAGTCGGACCCTGCAACACACAACTGGTGCCTGCCTGCAGCCCAGCCACCCACCAATAGGGGCAGCATCACAGGGAAAATGCAAACTGTTCACCCGACGTTCCGCACTCACAAGCACCGAGCAAGCACATCACAGCTGATTTCTGTTTGAGCCCAATCAGAGTGCAGAGTGACAGCGTACGGTGCTGCATAAGAGCAGTAGCAGTTGGGAGTTTTAAGGTAGTGAGACCTGAGTCTAGAGTTGGCAAGGAGGAGGTTCTTGAGCAATGTCGGTCGTGAGCAAGACCAACTGGTTCTAAAATTTAAAAAATATTAAATTCCATCGTATGTCTGGTCAGTCCGAGTCGAGAACACTAGAGCAGGAGGCGGCAGTGACAGGCAAAGGTCAATGTTACGCAACGGTTCTGCTGTTGGCCCGCCGCATGGCGGGTGGTGACACACTGAGTCTGCACTCGCCTCTGAAATGAGTGGGACTGAGGTCTGAGGAGGATGGAAAACACCAGTCAGTACCAAATCAAGTACATTTAAACCTCTACCTCTTGCTGGCTGTTTAATTATGTGTGTTTAGCTGCATCTTTCTTTTGATGATAAATCTGAAATGGAAAATATAACCCTTTACTAATCATCCCACAGCTTCATGTTTTGCCAGTCTATTTCAGGAGATTAAAATCTCCCACCATTATGTATAATACATCCGTTTTCAGAATCTGAGATTTCTGTAAGGTATTAATATGAATCAGTTTTTGATACTATCTGGTGGGAGGCGAGAACAATTCCCAATGATTAGTTTCCTTGGCTTGTGGTTGGTTACTGGTTAGCACTAGAAAGGAGGAGGAGAACTTGAAGACAACTGAAATATATGGCAAACTAATAGTGTACAATTTATTTTTTGTATTTTATCTTTTTGAGACAATTCAACATAGTTTTACTTATTAATCATTATGCAGTTACATTAATTCTTTTCATCTTGCATCTCTCTGCACATGCTATGGTTAGTTCTGAATACCTTTTAGGTGTTCTGATTGTTGAGTCATAGTTCCTCTGTGATTCTGTTTAAGCTTTCCAGATAGGGATGCATTTGTGACCCTAGGCGTGACCCTCCTGTCTGTTTAGGCTCCTTTACAAGGGTCTCCTACAGTGGGGTCCCCTGCCCAGTCATGAATCTGCTTTTCCTTGGCTGTGTCTGCTATTTCTGTTTCATTCCCATCAACTGTCTGCTGGTTTCCCCTTTTTAATATTGTAACATTTCTGTTTGTGGCAAAGCTTTAGGGTGGAGAATGAGGGAGAAGCTGAGCTGTAGGATGCTTTATAGAGCTTTTGCCTGAGAGGTAGCAGAAACCAGGAAGGACAATCGGGTGTACAGTAGTTTGGTTTACATCCCCTCAGCAGGCAACACTACAGTAACATCTGGCTGTACAGTACAGTAGATTTCAGAAAGTAAAGGCTGATTATAGTTGTTCTGTTACAGTTTATTGACACTTGGAGGCAACAGCATACAGTCATTGCCAGACATGAGAACCACTGCACAAAAGAAAAGTTATTAATTTGCTCTATTTTCACTTGCTGAGAGAGAGAGATTGCTTGGACTTGCATCTACTGTAACCACACAGGATTTACATATGAACATACATATGAACATACAAAGAGGCCAGAAGAAGGCCATTTGGTCTATCTAGTCTGCTTATATTGCAGGGGTCCAAAGCTTGAGCTACTGTCCCTCTCCTCCCATGCTTTGTCTTGGAGCTCTTTTAAAACAGTACAGCAAATCAGTCACAGCACTCCCACAGTAAAAGAACAAAGGAAGTCTCAGGTATTTTTAAACAAACTTTCCAAAGTTTATTATGCCACCATAAGAGTGTACAGCCTTTCCTGGTACAGGCACAGAAATCAGCATCAGGTAGCTCTAATGTTTCACCAAATCTTTGGCTTTAACTCTTATGGTGAGATAATAAACTTTGGAAAGTTTGTTTCAAAACCTGAGACTTCCTTTATCTTGTGAAAGTGCCGTGTCTGATTTACTGGACTGTTGTTGATTGTCACTGGGCACCCAAACCTTGCTGAGGCTCTTTCTGTATAGCTTTTTATAAACCTACATCTGATTTTCTTTTAGCTAACAAACTTATGTTCCTAAGTGGGAGGAGGGCTGATAATGAAGTATTGTTGCTGGTGTCTTGTCCATCTGCTTGTTTTGCTCATGGCAGTAGAAAATTTGAGGGAGGGTGAGGGGGCCCACATAAAAACCTGCACTGGGGTCATCTTTCTGTTCCTCCGCCACTGCTGCTGATGATGTCATCTCTAGAACTCAGAGTCTAGTCTTCCCTGTCAGCAAGCTTATAGAACCCGTTTCTTCGAAGGTTGGAGTTCACGTGCAATATTTTTCTCAAGTAAAACAGGCATTAACATTCAAAAAACATTGCTATAAAACTGTGTTTCAGGTTTTGTATAAAAAAAAAAAAAAAGCTGACAAATGTGTATTGTATTTTATTTATTTATTTTGCTGCTTTTATGTTGTGGTCCTTTTTCTCCAGGGCTGCTGAATGCTGAATCATAGCACACTACAGCGAGGTTTAGTTTGTTTGTTCATTTTTCACACTGGAAAGGCATGTGAGCAAAAGTTCCTGTTTTCACTGGTGAGGTTTGCAGACTGAATAATTTTCTGATGTGATGGAAGTCTGGGATCATTCACACCTGTCATTCAACTGAGGTGATTTCTCAGGCTGGCACTTCAAAACAATTATTCTACTTCCCTGTAAATGGGGGTGGGAGGGGTAATGCTGTTTTGAAACCTTATTGTCAGTTTCTATGCAGTACCCAACCCAGCCAGCCTAGGGACAGATATTCAAAACTTTGCCCTAGGGCAAAGTTAGCATTTCACAGCAGGCAAAATTAACCCAGAACCATTTGCATGCCACATTCGGAGGAGTAGCCCCAATGCTAAATGAGTTGAATATAGTGTGCAAATGAAGACGTGCAAACAGGGCTGAGAGTACAATGCGGCAATAGCCCACCAAATAAGACAGCACTGAATATAGCAACCAAGAGCAGTGCAAAGTGCAACAGCGGCCCAGTGCACACACAGGTGGAGCGAGGTAAGGCTGAACAGTGTGGGTAATGTATGCGTGGTAGCAAAGCAGTGGAGCACAACAACAGCAAACAACTGTGCAGGCCAAATACTGCAGAACCATGTAATGGAACATTACAGTATTGCACGGCACTAACACGTTTGCGTAGCGCTAAACTTCAATGCAAATGAGCCTACTCAGGCAATACATGGGTAAACAACCACGTTAGCATCTCATTACAGCCTGCTTTGCACGTGGATTGACCATCACTAAAACGTGGTGTACACAGCGCCACCTGCAGATCTGTCTGGAATTACAGGTCGGTAGCCAAGTTTCTTTCTGTGCTCACAGCTCCAGCTTTAGGTCTGACTGGTATTACAGGCCCACTGCCACATTCATTGTGTGCTCACAGCTCACAGAACATTAGCTGCAGTCTTGATTTGGACACAGATGCAAAGACTAATGTGGCCCAGGGAGTAGCACTACAGGAACAGGTGGTAGTAATGCATGCCAGAGGCAAATTGATGTTCCTGCCTTAGTGTTTATCAGATGGTACAGTACCATAGTAGGCAATATTGTGAGGTATACAGCAATGCCTACAGCGTGTCGGGCAACAGTAACTGGTGTTATCTGCACAGTGACACGCACAGCTGGAAGGTGTGCAGTACCTCCTATGTGGTGCATCCTGGCCACCTGTACACCCTCACTTCAATACCCTCCGTTCCCCCAGTGCAGCACGTGTCTGCTGGACTGTGTTGGTGTACCTGGTGGGGGAACTGGAGGTGTGTACTGCATGAACGCAATGCCATGGTGTCCACTGGGTGCTGGGGCACCACTAATGTCTGGCAGGATTAGAACAGGTGCCAGATGACGGCAGCATGGGCGGTGCCGTCTGTGTGCAGCATGTCTCTGCCACGTATGTGTTGTGTTCATTGTTTTTTGTCACCTTGTTCACTAGGAAAGCACACAGTGTCAGGAATGACCCGGAGACACTGTGTGGCTGAGATGTAACGTACAATAAAGATACACAATGCACAACAACACACAATACACAAACATCACATTAGGTACACATTACAATACTGTACAAAAATGTGTTGCTGCAAGTGGTGTTCTAGCTCAGTTGTAACATTTACATGAATGTTCACTTCACGGCACTGTTGGGGCATTACATTCCACAGTTTCTGTGCCTGTGCATACAAGAGTGGCCCAGGGTGGCTGTCCACCCACACTGCTTCCTCATTGGATGCATACAGCCTTGTTCCCTGTTGCTACTGTGTCCACGCCCCCATCTAGGATTTGCCCAGCATTAACACCACCTTTTCATGGGCGGTAATTTGCGCTGTGCTACATGCTGCGTTGATGCACATTGAGTGGCGCTATATTGAATATACCATTGCTCCTGTATGCATGTCCCCACCCTTCACTTTGTGCTGTGCATAATCTCATAGTGTTGGCACTATTGCATTGCACCAGCACTATTTGGCCTTTTGAATATAGCACTCCAGTGCAAATGTGGCGCAATCGATTTGTGCCAGGCACAAAATTTTGAATATCTGGCCCCTAGTGTTTTCTCCCTGACAGGCTGTTACTTTACCTACATTCGTACTCATCTATGTTGTATTCCACATTAAAATGATCATTTTACCAGGGCTAACACTTACACCACTAGGAGGAATTAACACATATTAGGCCCCTGTTAGAGCGCACCTTTCATGATGGTCCAGAAAGTTACATCTTGTAGTGATTATGTGTAGTACTAGACTTGAAAGAGTGTGTGCATTTGTTATTTTTGGCCAAGGTTTACTCTGCCTTCCATAATTGGGATTTGTTTTTGAGCCCAGCTTTAGCCCTGTTGCACTTGCCTTTGCTGTTCATCTGCTGGGCTGCTGGTTCCGATGGCATCACTCTAGGGCAGATATGTGACACACTGTGTAGTACAGTGCAGTCGCAACAATTTTCCAAGGGAAAACTACCAGTACTTAATGTACGTATACATCCCCAACCACGGAACGTCAACAGCGACTGACACTACAGTGACCACAGCGCCAGGTCACTGTAGTGTCGGTGCTGGAACCCTGCACTGTCTTTCAGGGGTCCTGCATCCCCCCAAAATCAGCTCCGACTTGGGTTGCTAATATAGTGGAGGTGCGGGGTGCAGACCCCGTGGGGATTTGAGGGCAAAGCCCCCCCCCGAAGAAAACGTCCTTCTACGTGAAACCGTTTGCCGACCACAAAATGCAGTAGACATGATGGTTTCACTGTCTGATCATTCAACAAGATTTTTGTCGACCAGACGTAGATCCCTTAATGTACATACTGTGTTCCCTCTTCCCCAATACACCTTGTTAGCAATGCATTATGCCAAAATCCAAATGCCTTGTCAATATGTTTTTTTTTTTTTTGTTTGTTTGTTTGTAAAATTGTCTTTTTTCTGCCTCGGTAACAAAGCATGGAGATTGAGAGAAGACAGAGTTGCTGTTAGCATCTTTCTCAGTCCTTTTGATTTTCATGCAGAAATTATCCCATTTTGTGAAAGACAGGAGATGAAATTTACAAGAACAGGAGGCCAAGTTTCAACTGCTAGAAAAATACTTCTTCTAAAACAGAGCAATATTTTATTGAGAGAGACTGGGATTTAGAGCACCCTTCTCAGTCCTTTTGACTTTCATGCATATATTGCCCGTTCTTGCACTGATTCTGGAATTGCATTTCATTCATTTTGCAGAATGCAAAAACTAACTGCAGAGGACAGTAATGAAATAAAATTCCAGAATCAAAGCAATAAGGGGTAATTTATGCATGAAAGTCAAAGGACTGGGAAAGGTTCTCTTTAAAACTTATTATAAAGCAGAGACTGACAAACGGCAGTAAGGTTACCAATACATGCAATACTAGTAGCAGTGCAACTTCCTAACAGACACAGTAGAGTAGCACCCCAAATGGTGTCAGCAGCCTGGAGGCATGCTGACTCAACATTCAGCAACCCTGGAGACATGGACCACATCAAAAAGGCATTAAAAATATGAATTTGACAACTTTGTTCCAAAACCTGAAACACACACAGCTTTTATACAAATGTTTTTTGAATGTTGCTGCCTCTTTTACTTGTGAAAACCATTGCACATGATTTTTAAACTTTGGAGAAACAGGTCCTGCACAGTAGTAACCAGAGACATTGCCAGCTATTTCCAGATATTTCGTGAAATTTCTGAAGTTTCTCTCTACTGCCCTTACTGTGGAAATGCAGAAAGCAGGAGATATTTCTGGAAATATCACAGAAATTTCGGGAAATACCTGGCCGTGTCTGTGGCTGCTACTGTAAGTTTGCTGACAGGGGGAAGACTAGACTGTGAGTTCTGGAGATGACATCATCAGCAGCTCTTCCCTGAAACTGGCTTTTTGAACAGGTAGTGCAATCAGGGTTACAGAATAGTTCATAACTTTAAAATGAAGTAACACAGAAACCTAATTTTTGGTATGTGATTTATTGGGGGTATGCTTATTCTAATTTTGTAAAGTAGCACTTTTGGCTGGAGTCCCTCTTTAATAAAATAATTAAAAAAAAAAAAAAGGAGCACATACCTGGTGGACAGCTAGTTTTTACTTTTTAATGAGAAAAGGAAACTGGTACAAAACAACCACCTATATCAGCAAATTCTAAAGAAGTTGAGCAGTCATAGAATGTGTTTTTTAATACCTCGGCCTTTCTCCATTGAGTAAGGGAGTGTCTATACTCCCTCACTGAAGCATGCTACAGAGAGTTCAAAATACCACTGGCAAAGTAGTCCACTTAAGTTTCTCATTTCATTGAAATCAGTCGATGATAATTAAGCAATAAGACATGATCGGATGTGCATTAATGTGGGATAATGGCATACCTCAGGAAGTGAGGCTTGCATACCTGAGGTGTCTTTATCCCACAAATACCCACACTGTAGAATCAGGGGTGTTCAAATCAGAACTTTTAGGACTTGCCCAGCCAAAGCTGTAGCTGAATTTTCACTTGCCCCTATTCATTACAATGAAATTAGCTCTCTTTTTGTACTTGCCCTTCAAGGAAAATTACTTGCCCCGGACAGGGGGCAATAGGATTTGCACACCCCTGCCTGGAATGCCTTATTGTTGTCATAAAATGGCTACTCTTACTTTTATTTTAAAAACTGAGTAATGAGTTTCAGAAAGTCAAGTGGTTCTGACCTGTTCTGGAATAACGCGTGATCTTCATGTGATCACATCTGACCAATCGCAGGTGGTCCTGTTTGCTCTTACCTGTTTGATAATAGGGGTCAATTATGCAAAGGGATCTCTTTCCTGTGCTGCTGCAGTGGTTTGGAACAAGCTCCTTCTGCTAACTTACTCTCTCCTTCTCCAAATCTTACCTAAAACCTTACCTCTTTTTCCCCCATTACATATCAAGCCTTAGTTTTCCGTGCTCCTCTGTCCCTCTTCCACAATGTACTTTTTATGTTTAGAATTTTATTTCCTCAGGAAAAGCACCCTGAGCAGGAGCTTGTATCCAGGTGAGATGTGAGGTTAATAGACATGCGCAAGGTCACTTAAAACAATGGGTAAACAATTTCAAGAAAGCTGATTGGCTGTTAGCAGTGCGTTAGAAGTGTCTAACACACGGCTAAAACTAGTCCTGTTAAAATGGGCACAGCACATCTAACAAATCTTGTGCCACTTTCTGGAAAGTTAAGAAAAAATACAGCCACCAAACCAAATGAGACTCCACATCCTATCTCTTTTATTTCTGTTGTGCCATAAGCTAATCCTGTTTGTCACAACACACATTCAACATCAAACCAAAACCTCAGTACCCCCTTTTTATTTTGTTTTCACATCTATGGCATTGCCATCTGTTTCCCTACCTGTCTCCCAAGTGCTGGCCACTCACTCACTCCATTCATTCCTTTCAGCTACCACTGAATCTCACTCGCACTCCAGGTAGTAACCTGCCTAACATCCTCACTTCCTTTTCCTTCTGTAAACACATTTACTACTCGCTTTCCAACAAAACATATAGGAAAAAAAATTACTCAACTGCTCATACAGAAATCCTGTTTGCATCGTGCTTGAACTTCTGATTAATTAGCCATGGCCGAGAGTCCAGAGCTTCCAGTTCATAGGCACAGCACGGTCAGGCCTCTCGGCTCTACCACTACATTTGAAGAGAGTTTAAATAAAAGATTTAAAAAAAAAAAAAAAAAATGCTTTTATTGTGTTCAATATATTGTAGTAGCTACTGTTTTCTGCTTCAGCGGTAAGCCCATGCTTGCCAGCTTTTTACTGGCTCCTCATCGGAGCTTACAGTGTAACAAATAGAAAACAAAGCCATAAAAATACACACCATGCTGCTGTGTTTTCGACATACAAAGTATGTGAGTGGGCAAAGAACTCGAGACTATGTTCAGTGGGGGAACTGGTTTCCATAGCTACCACCTTGAACTACAGTGGCCACAGTGATTGAAAACTCCAAAGGGGCCAAAACAAAAAATACATTCAATTTCAGGCGTAGGAACTATTTTACATCAAAACACACTAAACATTTTAATATTTTTCTAGTTAAACAGAAAATTTATAATTTTTTCACACATATACAGTAAATTACAGAAGCCCATTTTATAAGTGCAATAAGACACTTTGGGTGTGCATTGGACAATTTTTTGTTTTTGTTTTTGTTTTTTAGTTTAACCAGGAGTAGCACACTAAGCTGAAGGCTTTTTACAGGTGCGACCTGGGAGCACAGAGAAGTTAAGTGACTTTCTCAGGCTCACACAGTATGCAAGTGGAACCTGTGGGATTCAAACCCAGGTCTGGTCTGCTGGATGTCACCAGATTTCCAGCTCAGAGCCTTAAACCATTGTGCTATACTGCCTCCCAGTTCTAACGCACAGCTAGGGCCGGGGTCTGGACGCATTCTGCCTGTGGTCTTGTGCCTCACTACACCCCCTAGCCGTGTGTTAGTACTGTCTAACGCACAACCCGTTGTGTCTTATTGCTTACACAGTATGCACGTGATAGTTGTGGGATTCAAACCCAGGTCAACTGGGTATGTCTAGGTTCACAGCTGTAAGTTCTCTAGGTCCTATTGCCTTCGCTAATGTCTTGAAATTGAGGATCTGTGTCTACCACTCTGTCACTAAGTTGAATTTTCTTTATAGTCAGCAAATTCTAATCATACTTTCGATTTGTACTATGACGGGAAGTCCTAGTTTAAAACTTTAAATTCAACATTTTGTGAATGCTTCCGTTACATTAAATGGGATATGCTCTTATGTTTGTAGTCTGACACGAGATATTCAGCTTGTGGGTTTTATACCTTTAGCAGTGGAATACTGTTTGATGGCAAGGGAAAAGAAATATTATTGATCTTGAGAGTTTCTTAACCATATTCCTGAAATGACAAGTGAAATCCTTTTAAGGCTTGAATGTGTTTAAGAACAAAAAGAAAATAAAAAGACAGTTTTTCAAGGGAGACTATCAGAGTTGTAATGGAAAATCAACCCTTCTGAAAGAACTGCAACACCTTATCACATTGATAATAGTGGTAAGGCAACTCCCAGTAGTGGGTTACTGTTTGATTAATACCACCCACATGGCGAAAAGCACTCGCATTTTGGTTTATGCTGTCTATCGTATGCGAGTGGGGGGCTTATTTGACCATACCCATCCCCCTTATGCCTTACAACTTAAATATTTACAATGTTCTCTCTAAAAAATAAATAAATAAATAGAAATGCCCCAAGGATTGATATTTTTTCCTTTTTGGTCATGGCCCAATCCCATTTCTGAGTAGAGCCTTCGCCCTGCTTAATGCAACGAAAACGTACCTATTAGTCCATTTTTGGCCAGTGCTAGCTAGTATCTGTTTGATCATTTATCGTTTTCTAGTGTGTCTAGTAATTACTTGGCTGATCATTAAAATCCACAGAAATGGACGGGTAGCCTTGTTTGGGCCAACAGTCCTGTTACTCCTTTGTTGTCTGGCAAAAAGAGCTTCAAACAGTGTACTGCGGATGGCGTTCTCGTCAGATCTCAATAAAAAGCAATCCTCGTTATAACTGCAACAGGTGGACAAATCCTTCTGTAATGTGGTAGTTTGTTGTGCTGTGGTCCTAATTGATAGCAGGAAAGCTTCAGTAGCCAATTAAAGAGCTGGTACTGCCAAAAATAGCAGGAAGAAATTTTTTTAATGTTTTTAGAAGCAGCCAATTGTTTAATATTTTTGAAGTATGTTTCTTTTTTGTTTGATAATTACAAGGTTTTCTGCTTAGCTGTGCAAGATAAGTGATGCAGTACTCAAATCTGGTAGGAGGTGAGTGACTTTCATTGGTCAGTCATGCTGTAACAGCCAGTAAGGTCCCAGTGCTGATAAGGCAGGAAGAGGAACAGCTCTAGATATGTCAGCAGGTAGGGTAATGTTTCACACATCACATTTTGTACTGTTGGATGGAAAACATGAAGACGTGGCACCACCGGGCGGGTTTGCACCACGTTCAGCAGCACTCCCATGCCCTGAATGCTCTGTTCCTACTTCTCAGAGTCCACTTCTGAACCGGAGTCGTCATCGTAAACACTTTGCACTGGGTGATTGTGTGGTCCTTTATCAGTCTTAATCATACACAGTGAGTAATGACAAAAACAAATAGAACTTTCACTGTTTTTTAGCGGCCAAAAAAGCCATTACAAGGCAGTGGCATACCGAGAGACTCCACACTCAGACTAAATGGTGGGACTGTGGATATCACGTTGGAACTCTGGTGAGGATGACATCCTTGATCATGGACAGACTACCCTCATTTGAAATTAAATGGCGTAAATGGGTCCTATATCAATTAGACAGCTATCCAGAGTTTGTCCCATGAGGTCCCCCCCCACCGGCTTCCTCCTTTCTGTCCTCAACCTTCCCCTTTCCTCACATCTTTCTTTTCTGAGCTCTCTTAATCTTTCACTTTCTAGTTCTATATCCCTACTAGTACTTCTACATTATTTCTCTGCAGTGGTCCTTTCTAATGAATGTATGCAGATATATGGAAATCATTTTGTTCATTATCCTGCTTAAATTAATGCGTCACTGTGGTACCTATTTTGAGCAGGCAAAAAGGAAGACGTCTGCAGTGCGAAAGCAAGGGCTTAGTTACCTAAGTTATGTCTCTGTAGTACAGCTTGAATGGTATGGATAAGTTATACTGCTTTACCTTATTATTTGTCTCCTAACTGAACCTTTGTAAGCTTTATTGAATTGGTGAATAAAAATAAATTATAAAAACAAAACAAGTAGAACCTTTAGTATTGCCTGGTGATTACTTCATTTTGGCAGGAGATTGGGACTAGACTGTCACAACTGGTGGGACGATAGGTGATCTCCAGAATTGGTACTTTTATATGCATCTTCAGGCGAGACTGCCCCCTTCTCTAGAAGCATGCTCTATACTTAACAGTAGCAAAAAAGGTCCTTACTCATTCATGGCATCAATCCACTTCCCCTACGCTTGCTCAGTGGTATATTATTGTGAATGAGGTTTATTACATAGAGCGATTTTAATAGCATGCCGCAGGGGACAAGGTACTCGTTTTTGAGCTACGATGGAGGCCTTGGGTATTTTATGTATCACAGGAGGACGTTACATTTGTCCCATAATTTTCAATATTTTTGGAAGTGGATTTAGAGAGGGGTGGGTAAAAGGGTTTGAGACAGGGGTGCTTACTAATACCTGGACCAATTGAATAACCTATTTTAGGGATATTAATTCATGCATTTGGGAGATTCATTTTTTTTAGGCGAGGGAGTATACTCGCCTCCCATCCTTTTTAACGCATTAGTTAAATACTACAAGTCTGGCGAAAACCCGATATCACTGGATATATAATTTTTTTTTTTTTTTTTGAGTATCCCTATCTATGGTATGTATTGACTGTATTTGATTGTGTGCGCTCTGTACTTTTTTTTATATAATTGTATTTTTATCCACCATGCAGCCACTGACCTGCTGATTCCTCCAGCCACCACTCCACCTTCACCGCTGACCCTGGGAGTTGCACACCCAGCTGGCATATGCAGTTGTACCTTCAAGAGGGACACCCCGCCTTGTCCCTGTGCCAGGCCAGGGTCCAGTACCGGCACGCGCCTAATCCAGGCATCGCCGGACGATGAAGTAGCGGCCATCAAGCTGCCGAGGCCAGTGCTGTCATTTTCCACTGTTCTGTTTTTAGCCCTGGGAGTGCGAGGGTGCAGTGCCGTTGGGGCACTGTGTGTCAACATCTGCCACACTCCTTACTCTGCACCAGCCCTAGCAGTGCCCCCCGGTTGTCACCAGGGGCCGCTGCAGAGCGGTGGCACCCTGGAACCCTCCCTGGCTAGGAGGGCAGTCCTCCGGACGTTCGATCCTATCCCTCCCCTGCTGACCCCTGATGGTCCGGGCTCGCATCCAAACCCAGGTCGCCAGTGTGGTGCGAGGTGTGGCTTCCAGCACGTCAACCCTCTGCTCCATCGGGCCGGCCGTGTGTGCGCTCTGTACTTTGTTCTCTCTGCGCAAATAATTAAGTTTAAAAAATAAATAAATAAATAAAACATAGAACATAAGCAAATCGCCAAAACATTATAAATATTTATTTGTTCGCTAGCTAGGTGCGCTGGTCCCAAAGACCATTTGGATTGGCAGATACATTGTTGCAAAAGAGATACAGTGGCAGATATAAATAGCCCGATACTCAAGTGGGTCTACATACGTGCAGATGTTTGTGTTCCTTGGTTTGCATGACTGCAGTGTGCTCCTGAGACCAGCTCACTTTCAGTATTCTCAATGCCTTCCCCTCCCCCCCTTTGTCCACGAGAGCCAGTCTCTACAAGGACTTGGGGGGAAGGGTGCAGCTGAGTTGATACCGGGCTTCAAATTTGAAATCCGAGCTGACCTGCAACTGGAATACCTTCTCCATGAATGGAGGGGATTGTGGATATGGTGGTTCTCCTGGACAGCCTTATCCTGTCTACAGTAGTGGAACACAAGTAAATCATGAAGCACCTCTCCACTCTGTTCCAGAAGATTGTGATAGAGGATCAGGGGCCCGTTCAGGGGTACATCAGGAGTTTAACCCATGTACTCGTTGCATGCTGTTTGCACCCAAAGCCAAATGTACCTGGCTTTGAGGATGCCCCGCATGCCTGCAAGAGCAGCAGGATTGGTCAGAGGAGGTCTGACAGTACTGCACTGGATTTTGTGTTCATATATTTCTGATCTACAGGGTGTATTCCTGGGAGGCAGCAGGGATGGGGCAAAGAAACCAAGAAAAAAATAAAAATGTGCGACCTGGGTTCGGGAACGATCACGGGCTGTCGGGAGTCGGCAGGGAGGGAGAGGATTGAGCATCCAGAGGACCGCTTTTCTCTCCCGGGAAGGAGGGGGATCCACGCTTGCCACTTGACTGGCCTCTGGCGGAAGCCAGAAGCACAGCAAGCACAGAGGCACACAGAAAAGGTTGAGGGGTGGGGGCGTCGACGGTGATGCCGCAATGTAAGGGTGCGTGCCACTCCTCCAGAAAAAGGGACATGCTCTCCAGGCTCTGAGAAGACAGAGCACCAGAGCAGACCCCTCACAGCTTGCACCTGCCTGACCGACCAGATCCACAGCGAGACCTGAATTGTTCGTGCTTCTTCATCCGTCCCACCTGCCTGGGAAGAACCACGGCTCCATGGTGGAACAGGAAGGTCCAGGTAAGGTTGCAGACTCCACAGGTGCTCCCGATGGAGTTTGGAGCCTGGAGAGGTGGGGAAGGCGAATAAAGTACAATTTCCAAAAAATAAAAATGCTGAATTGTTGATGTAACATTTTAAGGAATAAATATCTGTGTGTATCTTGCTCAATTTATTTAACTAATCATTAATTATTCAGGTGTTGAAATTGGTATTGGTCCTTCAGCAAAAAGCTGGTTGATTTTAATTTTTTTTTTTTTTTTTTTTTTAAGCAGGCCAGTTAAATGTTCCTATAACTAGCCCTGTGGACTGGTACTGTAGGTGGTAACATGGAAAGGTCTTTTGGGCCACTATTTTTCCCGGCCACTAGCCCTGCTGGCTAGTAGCTACAAAACTGATTTTCAGCCATTGATACATATTTTGCAGATGCTGATGCTAATATGTTTTACATTATAACTGACTACAAGAACATCTCCGAACCTTGTAAATTTAATAAAAAAAAAACAAACAAACAAAAAAACAGACCTTGCTGCATATATTCAGCATGGCTTTCTGAGTGAGCAGATCTTGCCACTCTAACCTGATCACCTTCACAGGACATGGTGGTGGACAGGGTCGTAGACATGGTTTATTTGAACTTCAGGAAGGCCATCTACATTGGCACTTGATAAGAATCCGTACACCAGTGCTGTATAGACACTGCATGCACAAGGCAGATTGCTGACTAGCTTGGGGTCAGGAAGTGGAAGGATGTGGTTGACGGACACTACTCAGAATGGAGCGGGGTACTCAGTGGCATCCCTCACTGATTGGTGCTGGGGTCACTGGTTTTCCAACATTTTTGTCAGTGATCTGATGGGAGTGTACAGCAGACTGCTTAAGTTGGTAGATGACGCTTAGCTTGCCGGGGTGGTAAACTCCCTTGAATTTGGGGACAAACTTCCGGAGGACCTGAACAAACTGGGCATGTGGTTGGACTGCTGGAGTCTTGGATTCAGTGTCACTAAATGCACAGTGCTACACTTGCAGAGGAGAAACACCTTTTAGGGGCTACACACTGTGCGGGGCTCTGCTTGTTGCAGTACAGGAGGGAAAGGACCTGGGGGTAGAAATAGGCAAGGGGCTAAAACATAAGTTTGGGTTGCTTAATTGCAAGCATGCTTGGTTACCGTGACATGGCATTATTGCTTAAGAAATGGCTTGATCTCTGGAATTTTTCAGTAAAACACTGCTTTTCAGATTTGCAGCACTGAAGACTAGATGTCGGGACTGTTGGTTCACACCCTGGAATTGTTTATCTTTCACCAGCTGCGTCTATTTATCCTTTTTCTATGTCCATCTTAGGGTTTAAGTGCAAATTCTTTTTGTTCATTTCTCTTGGGAGCTGGGGGATTACTATTAATTATACTGTTTGAATTGGTGTATTTTGGGGAAATCATTAGGACCAGTGGGTCGTATCAGTAGTAGGGTAATGCTGTTCGATTGACTTCCTTTAATTAGATTCCCCTTTGGCCTTCCATGGCTGCATGCACTAGTCTTAATAATTATTCACTCTTTGATATGGGTATTCTCCGCCCCCCCCCCCCATGTTGTAACGAATGAGGAGGTGTCCTCTGTTAATTCTTATTAAGAGAATATGTTGTCTGATGCATTGTTATGCTATCCTCCTATGGTCAAGTGTTTCATAAGTTATGCTCACAAACTCTGTAAATTAAAAAAAATATATATATAAACTGGTACCGATTCATTTTTTGTTCATCTGGTTCCGTTGTATCTGCTCTGATGCATCCTAAAGGACTTAAATATGTGTTGCTGATTCAGCCGGAGTACGGAGTTGTAAAAATGTAGTTGCCTTTCAAAAGGAATCTTAACTGCTGGAGCTCTAGCAGTGAAAAAGTGGAGTCCGTATTTAATCTGATTGTAAATAGCGCAAGGATGGCTCCATGAGGGACTACAAATCGTGTCATTTATTTGTACATGTTTCACTTAAAGGGTATATCTGTGTCCAGCATATAACCTCTTCTGCTAAAAAGAGGTGCATTAACACAACACTTTAGATCCACAATCACTTAAAGGGCAGCTTTGTACTACTGTCCCCTCAGACATATATCAAAGCTTACTTTGCCCAAAGTGGTCTGCAATACGACTTTTCTTTTATTTTTGTCAGCTTTAAAAAATGCAAAGGATTGTATTTGGGTCCTTGGAGCTGAAAGCCAAAACTATGCCGCTTCCTTATTGCTAAGACACACCACCACAATTGCATGTTTTGTGATGTCACTAAATGGAGAGCGAGGGGGGGCCCATAGAGTAGCATAGGGACTTTTTTTAAATGCATTTTATTACAGTTTAGAGTCCTGATTTATAACAAATCAAGGCTAGTCGGCATGCCGGCGCAGCGGTAGGGCTTCTGTTGGCGATGCCAATGTCCCGGGTTCGGGAACAGACCCAGGAGTTGGAGGGCCGGCTGAGGGGAGAAGGCTGGAGCATCAAGGTGACGGCTCTCCTTCTCCCGGGGCCGGAGGGGGTGAGCAACTGGTTCCTTACCGATACCTGGTGGATGCTGGGGATTGGTAGAGACCGGCGCTGTTGAGAAGTGTGACAGACATTGCACTACGAGCGCCCACATCACTGCTGTAGGTCACACTTGTTGGGGGGGGGGTTACATGAGGAAAATATGGAGGTTCTCCCTCTGTTAGATGATGTCCGCCCCATGGAGTGGACCTTGCTCTGCCATATGAGCTTCTGTTCCCAAGCTACCCACTGTCTCTGAGGGGGCATAAGGGGACCCCCTGGCAGCCCTGCCCCTGGGGGCAAGCCAGGGGTGTTTGGGAGCCGGCAGCTGTGGTGGTGGCGGCGCAGGGCGGAGAAATGTATAGCCAGACAGATAGGTGCGGATGCAGAGCCCGAGCAAAAATAAAGCAACAAAAAAACTCCAAATCAAGGCTACCACTTGACTATCCAGCACCCCCCCCCCCGCGCTCGACCTATAAAAATGTCACAGAACAGCACGCAGTGGCGGATCAGAGAGTCGGGAAGTGGAAAGAGATCATTATGATCCCTTCCTTGGGGGGGCTATATTAAAAGTGCAAACAGCCTGGAGGAGCACCCGATTAAGGGTAATGTGAGGAAGTTCTTTTTCACGTAAAGGGTGGTGGATACATGGAACAGCCTACCTCAGGAAGTGGTGGATATGAATACAGTGTAGGGCTTCAAATAGGCATGGGATAGGCATACGGGAGCAATACAGATGAGTATGAATAGATAGGCCATTGACAGAGCAAAGGCCGATGGCACATTTATAAGGTAGAAAAAGAAATGGGCAGACTGGATGGGCCTTGCGGTCCTTATCTGCCGTCAACTTCTATGTATCAATGAGGTAAGGGAGCTCCTGTTTCAAGGTTTTAGAATTAAAAAATATTAAGAAAGGTGCTCTTTAACAGGCTTACCTTTTGTTCTGAAGTACAGATCAGAACAAGTGTTTGAGTGACTTTTATTCTGTCTTGTTACTAAAATCCTTTTGTGTAGAGCTGAGCTGCTTCGTGTATAAAGTTGGTATTTCAGCAGAATCCACTCATTAGCGTGAACATCATGCAGGAAGCAGTCTTGGTCTTTGATCTGGCAGCATTCTAATCTTGATGCAGCTGTATGGCCCTGCACACCCACATGGTTCAAAGTAGCTTAGTTGGGGTAATCGTAGCCATCAACTAAACTAAGTTTCTGTAGACCTGATCACGCAGTGCAGTTTAAGCATGAGAACAGGCATCTTATGATTCAGACAAAATGAATTTGGCATTAAAAACTATTACCTTTGGTAGCCGATTGCCATGGCATAGGAGGACAAGCTATTGTAATCAGCCCGCTGTAGCAGATGAAGCTGAATCATGCCAGGCCCCCTTTCATTTTTTCCATTGAAATTGCTCAGTGCTGCACAATAGTTTATGAAGTAAAATAAATGCCATTGTAAATTTAAAATGGAGATTTGTTTACGGCTTTCATAAAGCCTTTAGATAAGGTGGTGTGGCCCAGTGGTTTCAGCACAGAGGTACGTACTAGGTGTAGGGAAGTAACGGTATGAAATTCTGATCCTGTAATAATTGTAATATGTTCCACACCATTGCTAATGCAGACAACTCCATTCATTGTCCACCAAATTATTTCCGTTCATTCCAGGATAGATGTGTAGATATCAGACTGCCACAATAATATGTACGCATAAATGGTAGCTTTAAACCGCAGGCTCTGATCGGATATGAATATCTTCACCTGTGTACACAGGCCATCTGTCCCTGTATTGTAGCCAACAAAAACCAGAGATGCACTTCAGTGCAAAGTCAGAACAGTAAATATGCGTCAGAAGGATGTCAAGAGAGCAGGCTGTTTCTGTGGGAAAAGCCAAAAACTGATAGCAGATTGTGAAGCTTGTAAACTGTGCTGAGTTGCCAGTGCCCCTGTGCGTGCATGTGAAGAAGTGACTCGGGACCACCCCTTCCTCAGACCAACCTAAGCACAAGCTAAGCGTAATCGGATAAAAATACATCTAGCATCTGTGTTTTATACCCGTTTGCTAGATCACAAAGAAAGCTGATTCATGGATAATTTCCAAACACCTCGAATATCCAACAGGGGGTTTCAGCGGGTGCAAACTAGGTCATTAAATTAGTTAGAAATCCATTAGAATTTTTTTAAGGAGAGGTGGTTCACTTTGAAATAAAACAAATAATTAACCAAATAAGTTATGTGGCATAGCTGGTAAGGCAGCACACAGGATATCCTCTCACTACTCCGGAGACCTGAGCTTGCTGATGGGCTTGGGTTGCAGGTGACCTTCCAGGAGACAGAGTGACGAGCATCCCACAGGACAGCTCTCCGGGGGTGTCATCCTCTGCTGTTTCTGCTGCTGCACAGCAGAAGCTGGGTGACACAGTGCATGCAGAGGCAGTCTTAGGAGTCAGGAGCTGCTGCTGATGCGGATGCATGCTTGTGCACAACTGCACATTCACCTGCTATGTCATTTCATGCTGGCAGACCCCTGAAGAGAAAAAGGGTGGAAAAACCACTGCAGCTGCAGGATGACAATCAGGCACTCTCCTCTGTACTGGATCCCGCTTCCACAGGAGAAAGCGCAGGGGGAGGGTGGGGGGCAAACCATGGCAGACCTTGGAGATCAAGTTACAAGTACCAGGAGATGGTGGCTGACTGGGCTGGAGGGGGTGGCCAAATGTTGGTTGCCTGTTAGCAGGGCTGAGGCATTGGGCGTCTCGCCTGCCACCATGCCAGCAACCCAGTGTCAGAAATGGACCAGGGTCTCTCGGGGGCTGGTAGAAGGAGGATTGAGCATCCAAGGACCGCTCCCCTGCTTCGTGGAGGGGATACAGCATGTACCGCTGTATGGCCACCACCTAGCAGAGGCTGGGTGGCATGACAGCAGCTGCACACCTCATTGGCTAGGTGTGGTGCTGAGGCAGTCCTGCATCTTCAGGCAGGGTGTGCATGCCATGACACATGTGCAAGTCTGGGTGCAGGCGGAAAACACCTCTGGTGGTGGGATGATGGTGGCACCCCGTAGGCACTGCACTGCCTACCGATGCACCCACCCACCTGTGGCAGTTCAAGAGGTGAAGGTAAATCTCTGGTAGGGTGGGTAACCAGGTTGGGGATAGCTGCAAGAAGTGGACCATTGGAGTGGGGGGGGGAGATTATGTGGGTTTATATATGCACTGTTACTCTGATTCAAGTTATTACCTCATGGTGAATTCACAAATATAGGGACAGTCAAATCCTAATATAATTTACCATCCAGACAATTTTTATATAATTAGTACCCCTTATGTGGTTGTGAGCAGATCTTAATCTTAAACGTCAACTCTGATTTTTAAACCAAAAATGTTTTCTGTAATAGACTTGTACCAAAATATAAATGATAGATTATTCTGTTTAAAGTCTGTAATAAACTGCTTAGTATAAGAACAGAAATTAAGCCACCAGTATATCTTAAATAATATTCAGGGTTTTACGAGACCGTTGCCAAAAAAGACAAACAGTCTGATAAAGGAGAAAAGTCTTCTATATTTTTAGTTTCTTTCTCCCTCCAGTTTTCATTTAAAAAGTTCAAAAGCTGATCCACATTGAAAAAGTATTGTGTTCCAATTTCCATGCAACTTGTACTTTACATGGAAATTGCAGATTGAACTTAACACTTATTTATTTACCTATACAGCACAGGGGGAAAAGGATTGTATTCCAGATACTTCCTTACCCCCAAAAAAGACGGGAGTGGTGACCCATCCTAGACCTAAGGTAGCGGAACAGACATATCACAAAACCAAAGTTCAAGATGGTGACTCTGGGAATAATTCTTCCCTCTCTGAGACCAGGAGACTGGCTGGCTAGCATCCCTGGATCTCAGGATGCCTACTTTCACATACCCATCAGATGCTCTCACAGAAGGTACCTCGGGTTCGAGTTGCCCTCAGACCATTACCAGTTCAGGGCAGTGCTCTTCGGCCTAACATCTGCTCCAGGGGTGTTCACAAAACGTCTAGCAGTGGTGGTTGCCCTTCTCAGAAGACAAGGCATTTGTGTGTTCCCTTACCTGGATGACTGGCTCATAGTAGGCCAGTCCTCAGACCAAGTCAGGTCATCTCTAGAGCTCACTCAGAGGCTTCTGGGGTCTCCAGGATTCCTTTTAAATTGGGAAAAGTCTGTTCTGGAACCGGTTCAGCTTCTCACTTTCATAGGAGTGGAGTTGGACACTGTTCAGGCAAAGGCCTTTCTTCCTCTCTCAAGGGTAAAAGCCCTCTCAGTTCTGGCTTCATCTTTCTGCCCATTGGTGTCTCGGCCAGCCAGACACTTCCTATAGCTTTTATGCCACATGGCAGCTTCCACCACAGTGGTGCAAGGAGCAAGGTTCCAGATGAGGGACATCCACTTCCACTTAAGGTCCTTTTGGCCTCAGAAAGAGGATCCTCTTACCAAGTTAATCCCAATAACTCAGACTCTCGTCCAGGCTCTTCAATGGTGGCTGGAATAGGACAGCCTGAGGCAGGGTGTCCCTTTCCTCAGTGAGACTCCTTCATTGATTCTCACTACAGATGCTTCCCTGCTGGGGTGGGGAGCCCATCTGGGTCAGCTCACTGCCCAGAGAACTTGGTCCCAACAGGATTCCCTCCTTCACATAAAGCTTCTGGAACTCAGAGCTGTCTTTCTCGCCCTACAGACATTCTCTGAGTCGGTTCAAGGGAAGGTGATGCAGATCAGGACAGACAACACCACAACCATGTGGTACATAAACAAGCAGGGGAGCACTCTGTCCACGGCCTTGTGCACAGAAGCAATGAAAATATGGTTGTTGGCTTACTCCCTGCAAGCCTCCCTGGTTGCAGTGCATCTCCCAGGGAAAGACAGTGTTTTGGCAGATACACTCAGCAGAATCTCTCAGGGTCACCACGAGTGGTCCCTGAACCCTCAAGTTCTCCAGAGCATTTTCAAGAGGTGGGGCACTCCAGAGGTAGGTCTCCCTGCAGCCCCAGACAATCATCAGCTTCCTCTGTTTTGTTGCAGACCTCCTTTGTTGGGGTCTGTTCCCCAGGATGCCCTCCTGCTGGATTGGTCAAACAGGTTTCTGTATGCATTCCCTCCTTTTCCTCTAATTTTCAGAGTCCTTACAAAGATCAGGTCTCAGTCCTGCACAGTGATTGTAGTGGCTCCGGATTGGGCCAGGCAGCCTTGGTATCCCCTGCTGTTGTCCCTGTCTGTGACAATTCCCCTTTATCTTCCCAGGAGGTACAACCTGCTGACCTCCTCTCAGGGGAGGATACTATACCCCAACCTAGTGCTATAACCAAGACAATAAATAAAGACACTATTAATTTGGTTAAACCAATATTACCTACAGAAATAGAAATAGCAATAAAGGAAGGGAAAAAAACATAAGGCAGCAGGGCCAGATGGTGTTCCAAATGAAATATTTATGGATGACCCTGGCCTCTGGGTACCTGGCTTAACTATTCTATTCAACCTGGTCATAAAAGAAGGTATTACCTGTAGAAGTTGGAAAGAGAATATTATAATTCCAATTTTTAAGAAAGGAGATAGAAAATTACCGGAAAATTACAGACCTGTTAGCCTGTTAGATAATTCCCTGAAGATTTTTACAAGAGTTATTATGAGGAGAATGTCTAAGTGGTTGGAGGATAAATAAATTGTTGTTGAAGCTCAAGCTGGTTTTATGGAGGGTCGCTCAACAATCGATCAATGTTTTGTATTAACCCATATTATACATAAATATATCAGAATTAAAAAGCAAAAATTGTTTTGCATCTTTATAGACTTAAAAGCAGCCTTTGATAGAGTTAACAGGAAAAAACTGTGGTATGTACTGGAAGAATATGGTTTGGAAGGAGGTAAAACTAGTATTCTAAAAATGTTATATGATGATAATTATACATATATTAGATACAACAAAGATGGAAATACATCAAAATTTTAGACTAACATAGGTTTAAGACAGGGTTGTATTTTATCTCCAATCCTCTTTAATATATTTTTTGAACAAAGTATTAGAAGGACAGTATAAATCAGTTTCATATGCCCATGGTGGGTAATAGGCAATGCCCCTACCTAGCATATGCTGATGATGTTATATTAATGTCAACCAGCAAATTAGGAATAAAAAAGGAGTATCAAAAGATTTAATGAAGAATGTGTTAAGATGGACCTGGAAATAAACATTAATAAAACAAAATGCCTGATATTTAGAAGGGATAGGGTTAGAAACTGCAAATATGGGGATATCACATGCAATAATCAGACTATTGAAAGAGTGGAAAAATTTTGTTATTTTGGAATCATTTTTAATTATAATCTGAGATGGACAGAGCACATCACAAATTTAGTATAAAAGTTCAGAAGATTATCTCCAGGAATAAAAAGATTTACATATAAATATGGTGGACACTCTGTCAGTGGCTCGTTAAGGGTATTAAGGGCTAAAGTTAAGCCATATATTATATGGGGCAGAAATTTGGGGTCTTGATAAGGTAACAGACTTAGAAGCATTAATGAATACATTTTATAGACAAATTCTGGGACTCCCCGAACGATGCTTCTAGTTGTCTTAGCAGGATGGAACTAGGACAGCTACCGCTCAAATGTAATATCAAACAGAGACTATGTGTATATTGGATCAAGATTTTCAACATGAATCAAGACAGACTACCTAAAATCTGTCTAGAGGAAATGTTGTTAAACAGCTATAGAGGATTTTGCATATCCAAGTTTAACTACCATTGAAAAAATTATCAAACCATATGGACTATTCTGTTGTCTTACTATGAGTATTAAAACTCCTCTTGTAGTCATAAATTCAGTTATTAAAGACAAAATTAAGGATTATTATATTTAGAAAGAAAAAGAATTGGCAAAGAACTGTGAAATAAGCAAATGGCTGGGAAAAAATACTAATAGAGTATTTGGTATGCAAGAATATCTTATAAAATTAAATGATCCAAAACTCAGGAAAACTTACACAAAGTATAGAGTTGGGTATGTTGAAAGTCAAACATTAAGAAAAATCTACGGTTTGATTAATTTCAGTGGTTGTTTATGTGGCTTAGATGATGATTAAATTTTCCATTTTTTTAATGTTTTGTCCTCTTTATGCAAAGGAAAGAAAAATATGCTTGGGTAATATCCTTATGCATTTGGATATGGAACCTAAATACCAATGTAACTATCTAATGAAAACAAAGAATGAATTGCATTTAGAGAGTATTGCTAGATTGTGTAATATAATAGTAAACAAAACAAGACCTCTCAGAATATCAGAAGCCCCATTTGTCTGATTATGCAGTAGGAAGAAATTTAAAATGTATGTACAAGGAAATAATTTTAAAGATATACAAGAGTGAATTTTGTTATCAGTATTGATTTTAAAAATTGTAAAATGGTTCTCTTCATTTTCTTATATATGTATAAAGTATTGTACTTGTTTGATTTGTTTGTAACGACAAATTGTTTTTTGTCAACAATAAAAGAATCTATCTACCCCAACCTTCAATCTCTCGTACTCGGAACTTGGCTCTTGAGGAGTTAGCATATGCGGACCTGCGTCTTTCTCAGCTAGTTTTGTATATCCTTAAAGTTAGTAGGAAACCTTCTTACAATTCCATATGGAAGTGGTTTAGCATTTGGTGCTCTCAGAGGAGCATTCAGCCAGATTCGGCAGACATTGCCACTGTTCTGGATTATTTGATTCATCTTACCAGCCTAGGCATCAGGCCAACCACTCTTAAGGTTCACTTGGCAGCTGTTTCTGCCTTTCTCTCTGCAGGGAAGGGTTCTTCCATTGCCTCTCATCCAGTATTTACTACGTTTTTCAAAGGTTTGGTTCATATGAACCCCCCTTTAGGGAACCTACTTCTGTTTGGGTCTGAATATCTGTATTGCACAGCTTATGCTGCCTCCCTGTGAACCATTATCTTCAGCTGAGCTTAAGTACTTGACTTGGAAGACTGTGTTCCTGGTAGCCATTACTTCTGCCAGGAGAATCGGTGAACTACAGGCCTTATCAGTAGAACTTGACTTAATTCATTTCGCAGGGATAAGGTAGTTCTTCGGACAAATAGAAAGTTTCTACCTAAAGTGGTTTCTGATTTTCATTTGAATCAGTCCCTGTCAGTGCCTGTATTTTTCACTGACCACTCCTCCTCAGGGGAGCGAAGATTACACAATCTGGATGTGAAGAGGGCTGTTAGTTACTATATAGAACATAGTAACCAAGACCCTTAGAAATGAATGTTCCCAGTTGTTTCTCTCTTACAGAGAAGTGGGAAAAGGTAAACCTGCAACTAAGAGAACTATTGCCAGGTGGATTGTCTCCTGTATTCAATTCTGCTATTCAGAATTGGGGAAAGAGCCACCCTCAGGCCTGAGGGTGCACTCCACCAGAGGTACAGCTGCCTCCTTGGCAGCAGCTAGGGACATTCCCTTAGTGGAAATTTGTAAGCAGCCACCTGGAAAACAGTTCATACATTCAGCAAGCATTACTCTCTGGACATTCAGGCCAGAAATGATGCTAGGTTTAGTACAGCAGTGTTGCAGATCCTGTTTCCAAAGTAGGTTATGTGTCCCTCCTCCAGGAGGGGAACTGCTTGGTAGTTTGCATATAGTCAGAATACAGCAAGACTTCATGTTGTTTGAAGAAAAAATTACTTACCATAGTAATGTTGTTTCTTCTAATGGAGTCTTGCTATATTCTGACCTCCCTCCTTGCCTCCGCTCTCAGAACCTAGTTTTTTGGGATATGGGTTGCAAGGTACAGTGTTGCACCCCAGAGGTGTACCTTTGTACCCTTCCTGGCCAGGTGGGGTCCTTTTGTTTTATGTTATTGCTATTGCATTTTCACTATCTGCAGATGGTTCTTCTTGGGTTCTCGACTAGAGTCTTTTGGACTCTAGCATTTGTTGCCTATGACCTCAAATTGAAAACAATTTCTATAGCTATTGGTATAGTGCTCGTAACAATCTGACGGTTACACTGATATGTACCAGAGACACAGGTTTGAAAACCGAGCTCAAGTTCAACATTCTATGCTTCTGCATAGAGTTAACCCTTTCCTTTCCGGAGCAGTTCAAGTGCTGGGGCTAACTGCATATAGTCAGAATACAGCAAGACTCCATTAGAAACAACATTATTATGGTAAGTAATTTTTCCCCCCTCCTTCCCCTTGCTATCTGTACTGTTCCTTTTTTCCATTTACACTACTCCTCTTTTGGCTCTCGGGAACCTCCTTGGTTCTTCATTCACTGCCCTCTCTGGGTCTCTGGCAGGAGAACTGAGGTGGGTGTGGAGGACCACCCACCTTTATAGGACAGGCCTACGTCAGAGGGTGATGTTGGCGATGGGAGGTCCCCTGTGGTAGACTGCTAGCTAGAAAGTTTCCGTGTGGACCTGGTGCCTGGTAGTCCTACCGGTGTTGGTCTACTGAAAGAGCTTCTCTCAAAGATCTACTGTTGCAATAAGTTCTTACATAACTGTACTTCTTCTCAGATATTTTTAAAAAACATTTATAGATATGATTTTAGAAATGAGAAAGAAGGAGCTCCATAGTGTGCATTTAGAGAAAAAGTTGAGTGCCCTTGGAGATCCTCAGGTTCCAGTTGTACTGGCAGCACAGCTGGTTAGTGCAGTGGAACGGTATTCTGAGAAGGCCTGGGTTCAGGTCCCAGCAGGGGCACTTATTTCTTTCTCACTTCTAAAACTGTGTTTCAAACATATGTGCAGACTGCACTCCTTGAAAATAAAGATGTAACTTTTGTAGCTAATTATGTAATTAATGACTAGCATCATTAAAAATGGCTGCCACTTGCAGTTTTTAAAAATCTCTTCTGTTCAGGTTACCTGTTGAAGGTACATGCTGTACTTATAATGTGGCGGTATTCGGATGGTGTTACCAACATGTTTCTGATGATAAACAGCACAGCACTGTACCAAGATATTTAAATGTTTCATGGCAGGCATGACACAGGAGTGGTAACTTTTAATACGTAAAAATCCTGTATCTTGGTTCAGGAATGAAAGAAAACAAAAAGCAAAATGGGTACCTCGATATTTTTGCCAGAAAAAAAAAATTATTGTGGAAGAAACCATGTGGTGACTGAAAGTACTTTCTCTGCATCATTGCTGCAGTACAACAGGAGCCAGAATATATAGTGATGCAGCTAAAACATCAGTAATTTTATCGTGGCTCTTGGGGGATGTTGGACCCTGTGTTATTTGAGTGTGGCATGTAGCAGCAGCATGTTGAATCCCAGGGGCCAGGTCTCTGGCATGTTTGGATGCATAACCCGCTGCCTGTCACCTAACTACTAGGTAAGTGGATGCATCGGAGTGTACCAAAGGACCTTTGCAGCACTTCTGAGGTTCCTTTTGGAACAGCTGATTTTTTTTTTTTTTTTTGGGGGGTTGAAGCACCCAGCTTCTTCAGGGGTTGGGGGTGTTGCTTCTAGTTTATTTGCTGTGTTTTGCACATGTTAGTGTTCTCCTTGTGTCTCCGAGTGTATGGAGATTTTAGACTTTCTACCAAGACAAAATTTAAAGGAAAAGGTTGAAACTGAAACTTACTGAGGTGTGCCGTTATCTTGGGGTGGGGGAGAGTCTAACATCTGTTGGTTTTCTAAGAGTAGTCTCAGCTTTCATAACATAAGTGCCTTATCTTGATTTAGAAAGTATTCGTAGTGCTGGAGAACAAATGAGTGGTGTGTGTATGTGCACGCACATATATGTGTGTGTGTGTGTTTGTCTCTGTGTGTAAATATGCTAGTTCATTCCATCATAATGTTCTCCAAAAGATTTTAGTCAAACTTCTCATTTGATATCACGGGGTGGTAAGTTGCCAGTAGAGGGATCTGGGGCATTCGTTGGAAAATGATGATATGCAGCCGGCCCGTCGGTGCAGCGGTTGGATTTCCGCTTGCGATGCCGGCGACCCGGGTTCGGGAACGGACTCGGGTCGTCGGAGGCACGGCCGGGTGGAGAGGATCGAGCGTCCGCAGACAGCTCTTCTCCGGGGAGGGCACGGGTAGCGTCACGGTGCATGGGGACCCCTGGTGGAGACCGGGGTTCCTACGCAGACCGTGGCTTGACAAGCTCACGGGCGGGCGGATGCGTCATCATTGCACGACCCGCCTCCCAGGAAAGACGGAAAAAGGATGAGCCTGCCTGCCACCAGAATGAAACCGCTGCCAAGGCCTCGATATGTTCCCCAGGCCGGCCCCGACCTAATCCAGTGCCTGCGGTGCATAAGGAGTGCGCGGAGGCCACCGTGGGGGAAAGCCACGGGGTATCGGGGGACAGCGGCTGATCTGGGGAACAGAGGCTGGCAGCCCGTGACCGGGCTGAGGATACGGTGGCAGGAGGGCTCAGGGGGTTAAAAGCATAAATTAAAAAAAAAAAAAAAAAAAGGAAAATGATGATATGCAACTGCCGGCATCCTCCGGGCTAATATTTTTCACTTTATCCTGCTGGGCTGCATTGACAGTATTGCACAATCTTGGTGAAGTTAGCCCACTGAATTAAACAGTCTGGGGGACTGCTGCATTATATGGCGGCATCTTTACTGATTAAATATTCCGTTAAAGGAGGGAGCGGAGGATCAGCCCATCAGCATATAGATTGTACAGTAGAGCCCTGCAGTTCATTGTTAAATGAAAAGAACTTCAGAGGCAGTAGGGCTACAAGGAAGCCTCATCACAAAAAGGCACTCAGCCCTATACTTGTGAGCCCAGACCTGAAAAAGGAATTATGAACAGAAAATTGCAAAGAAAATTCCAAGCAACAAGAAGGTTTTTTTTAAATCCATTTGTACTAAGCATGTGATTTATGACAAAATTGCTCCCCTTAGAGCTTCAGTTGTTGTTAGCCATGGGAAAATAATGAACTAGACTCTTTTACTGAATTGCACAGTTGTAGGCTAAAAACAACTTGGGTAACATGTTTAAAAAAAAAAAAAAAAAAGTGTTTTAACTTAGTTATTTATAGAGGCTCTGGAAAGATTGCTCTGACCTGTCCCTGCCATGACTAGACGAACTGTGGTAGACTTTGGCTTCAGAGTACAAATTTACCGCATGCAGCACTCTATATAATCACCACAGTTCACAAGCCCATGATTTTCAATTGACAGTAATCCTCCTTTATTTTAAAATTATGGTTGGCAGTAGACTAAGCCTTGAAAAGGGTCTGGTTAGATAAAAGGCAGTGAAAGTACTGCATTTTGTCTGATAGCTTACAGTGTCTATTGTCGCTGCTTCGTGCTACACGTCCACCTACCATGGTTTCCAGCATCCATACATTTTCTTTTGCGGAGGAGAAGATACGTTGCAAATGTCTTTGATAGTGGGATGGCAGTTGTGGCTGGCCCATCAGCGCAGCAGTAGTACTACCACTTGCAACATCAGTGATCCGGGTTCGGAAGCCAGCCTGGGTTGTTGGGGACTGGCGGGGAACTGAGCGTCCCAAGGGAAGGTCTCCACCGGGGAGGGAAGGCTATATTGCCTGCGAATTCATGGGTGGTAAGGCAGGCACATCGGGATGGGGAGGACACCTTCAGGTGCTTGGCTGGGCATGCGTTAGCATGCTGACAGCCAGGATGTACATCCCTGTGCTGGCATCCTTAGGAAGAGGAAGCTGTGGGGCAACTAAAAGGGTAACTAACTTCCCCTTCCACAGCAGGATGACGGCCACCAAAATGTTGGCCTGAAAACATTATATCTGTCGACAAAGTCGGCACTAGGGAACTTTGCTCTGGCTCACCAGAGCAGCAGGGCGGGCCGTGACATCTCTGGCAGTGCTTTATGTAGTCCAGTCCCCCTGACATTTTCCTTCTAGGTCCCCCCAAAAGGCTATAGCAAACACGAAGACACATGTGCATAGAGGTACATCGGGTGCTTTGGAGCTGCCAGCCCCTTCCACCCTCCTGACTTTTTCGCCAGGCACCCAAGCACTGGTGCAACCATGTGGCAGCCAGCAGCTAGGACTGCTCACCATCCCTGTTCAGGATAGGAGAGCTGCCAGATGGCTGCTCAGTCCTCTCCCAGCCCTCCCTACCTCCCCGCTGACCCCTGGCAACTCAAGCTTGTTCCCAAACTCTGGTCATGGGTATAGGCAGGCATACTCACTGTATGTTATGGGGGCAGCACTTGGAGAGGATGTGTACATTTTTAATGGAGGGGGCAGCAATTGGAGAGCGTGTGTACAAAATGGAAATTTCTGGCTACACCCCTGACTCTGGTCACCAGCGTGGGAGAGGTAGGGCACTTTACAGTGCCTTAGCCCTCTGCGCCACAGGGCTGAAAGAAGAAAAAGGTATTTTTTTAGAGGGGGAGGGCAGTTATGTTGTATCCTTTGTCTTCTGCTGTTTATGATAGAGCCGTTTTATAATCCCTACCATCAGGGTCTCGATTATTGAACAGTCCAAAAGGTTTTTGTCCTCGTCTGCTGTACTTACAGTGAGAGAGGCTGTATCTAAATCCAACATTACACTAGTAACATACATAATTAATTTAGGGACAGGAAAGGCAGTTTTCATCAGTAAACGTTAAACCACTGTTCCAAAGATGTTGCTGTGTTGAAGAAGTGGGATAAAATGTTTCCCCGATTTGTTGCATATCTATCCTTTACATTGTCCCTATCCTTCATAAATACATGCAGTTTTGCACCCAACTATGCCTACTTCAGAAATTTCAGTGGGCAACCTGCGTGTCTGGTGGCCCTCTGCTGCACTTGTCCCCTTTCGAGTCAGTCACCTGTTTGGATGCCGCAGTTACTATTTTTGAAACTAAAATTCCATTGCGATGATCTGACGTGGTTTCAGGTAGCATGCATCCGACCTTAGAAACATTTCCTGTTGGGGTGAAGTGAGGCTAGACCACTACAAAAAAAAATGCCAACTATGCCAGTCTAGCCAACATAGTCCCAGACCACCTACATCCATTGGTGGATACGTGGGCTTTAGACCCTGGCCTCCTGTGTCCACTGTGAGAGAATTGTATTTGGGTGCAGCACTGCCAATGTAGCCCCTTCTAAACTTGCTCTGAATGCAAGATGGGGGCTCTGAAAATCTGCCACGAGTTCAAAAATTAACATGGCTGTCAATTTGGAATTTTCTGAAATGATTATAAAAGTCCATGAAAGCGGCACTCGGGGAAGTATAAGGGGCATTGTTGAAAGGTTGGGCAATGTGCTATCCCCACTTAAAGCAAATTGTTTCTAAATGTGCCTTGATGGCTCCTCTAATTGTGACAGAAATATAATTATAGAGCTGGTTGCGACAATGATTTTCTGTTCTGAACCGAAAACGTTGTTAAAAAACTGAATGTCATTTTTCTGCAGTACTTTTTCTTAAGTCTGTCAGTCATGCCAAACATTGAAGATCTCTGTTCCCCAAAAAGACAGTACTGACACTTAATACAAATCCCATTTGCAATGCACTGTGGTTCTGAAGTGATAAAGTTTAATCTCAATTCCTTTTACTAGTGTAACCCCTAGTTAGCGCTATCCCAAGGGCTACTACCCCTTCTTGCTTGGCTAGTAGCAGGTTAAGGGGCCTGCGTTCTGAAACGGGTGCCTCCACCCAGAGGTCAGGGTTGGTAGTGGTCATGCTAACCTGGACACAGCCCTCTGGGACACTGTAACCCCCCTCTTTCCTTACTAGTGGCCAGAACAATACACAATAATCACTTTCACAATACCCTGATGCACCACACCAGTACCCACACTGTTTGCACTTAACCACCAGGGCTTTCCTCTGGCCTGGCCTTGGGGAACCCCTGTAAAACAAGGTTCTACACAGCAAATAACAGCAGTACCGTATGCGTGCACAAACTGGAACCACAGTCGGTAAATGCAGAAAAGAGTTAGATCTGATTTATTTAAGGAACTTGAACAAGGGAGGGGCGTAATCAGGTTAATTTGCTTAAAGGCTGTATCAAGCAAACAGTTATGCATGCACTTCAGGGTCCATAAACAGTCACACACTCTGGGTACCCAGATGGAGAGTGGTGGGCTAGCCAGGAACATTGCAGCTGCTTGGGGCCCTGTGATGGAAGAAAACACGCACAACACACACTATTTGTAATCCGGAGCCGGAGGGCTCAGTTTGTGAAAAGAAAACAATAAGACAATCAGATGACACACTTTTAGATTAGGCTGTTGTTGCAGGCGGCTAACCTGATGATTACTCACATTAGCTCAAGCTGTGGACCCTGCAATACGAGCAGACTTGATAGACCAAATGGCCTTCTTCTGCTGGCTTCTTCGTATAAGGTAACTTTCTTTGAGTTATAATTCTATAGTAGAGATTATCTAAAAGAAGGGTGATCGTGGTAAATTACTTTTTGTGTGTGTGCATCAACCAGTGCTTACAGAAGAAACCTGTCCTCCCTGCAACCAACTCCCAAAACCATAAACCCTGGATTAGGCTTTTTTTATTGTAATAATGTTTTTCTCTCTTGCAGTGCCAGCGGGGCATGGTGGTGGTTATACTGACCATCCGTGCTCTGTTCTCCCCCACCTACTGTCTGTGGTCATGCTACACTGCACTGGGAGCTTTTACATCGTGTTTTCAGCTTGCTTATTTCCCCCAAACCCTGCCCATGGGGATGCTGGCGTGAAGGACGTAAACAGGCTGTATTCATGCTGGCGCACATCTCAGCCAAGTGCCTAATGGCGTCCTTCCTTCCCCCACACCGGGAGTCCCACGCCGGTGAGGCGGGATGTGACAGCCCCACCCACACACAAACACATATATACACAAACACACACGGAGGAAGAGAGCATTCCATGGGACACTCTGACCTCATCTCCCTGGCTGGACCCTGACGACCCAGGCTTGTTCACTAATCCTGGTCGACAGTGTTGAGGGTGTTGTACTACCACCCTGCTGACTGGCTGGCTCAGATTTAGGCTTTCTAAGCCCCCCAAATAAGTTTTTTAACAAACTCTGTGGTTTAATATGTGTTCCGATTTAATCGTGTCAGTGTATAAATCCCCCGAGCTGGGCAACGCCATTTGACATTCGCAGTGTGGTGCGGCGCCACTGGCTGTCACTTTATACAATGACACCACACTGAGAATGTGAAATGGCGCCACTCAGATAAACCTATCCAGGTCACCAAATTGTAAATAAATCTTTCTTTAGTCAATCAGCAGTAAAATTGGGTATCAACTGGGCTCCTCTTATAAATAGTGCATCTCAGCTGAGCTGTCTTGGGCAAAGGAAATTGGGGGGTTGGGGGACGGGATCTTTTCATGTTGTCTCCCTAAATTACATTTGTTATGTGATATCAAGAGCACTTGTAGTTTGTGGTTAAAGAATTCTGTAAAACAGCATTAGAACAAACCTGTAATGTTGTCCAGCTTGATTCACTGTCACGATAAACATCTGAAAAAAAAAAAAATTCAAAATTGTCACTCTGTCACTGGTCATACAGTCCTTACAGCAGATAGACTGGCTAGCCTCCCTCGACTTAAGGGACACCTACTTCCACATAACCATAAGGAGATCACACAGGAAGTTTCTCAGGTTCAAACATCCTTCGGGTCACTAGCAGTTAACTGCAATGCCCTTCGGTCTGTCCTCGGCCCCAAGAGTCTTTACCAAGTGTCTTGCAGTGGTAGCAGCACATCTCAGGAGACTGGGTGTCGCTGTCTACCCCTATCTGGACGACTGGCTCATAGTAGCAAAGTCTCCTCGCCAGGTCAGTGAATCTCTTTCCCTCACAGAACGCACTCTGGAGTCTCTGTTTCCTGGTAAATCTAAAGAAATCTCACCTGAACCCACCCAGCTGCTCACTTCATAGGGCCCAGTTGGACACTCAGAAGGGATATGCTTTCCTCCCGCAGGAAAGAATTCAGAGTTTCCTTTCAGTGGCAGATTCTTTCACTCAGGGACAGCCAAGACCAGCCAGACATTTCCTCAAACTTCTGGGACATATGGCCTCTATGACTGCAGTAGTCCCAGGGGTCAGGTACAGGATGAGACTCCTACAAGCCTACCTCAGAGCTCGCTGGTCTAAGAGAAGCAATAAATTTTCAGAGTTAATACCGTGTCGGAGCAGTTCCTCCAAAACTTGCTTTGGTGGAAGAACCCTGCAGATTTCTCTTTCAAGCTCCTCTTCCCACAGAGGTGATCACTACAGATGCCTCCCTTTTGGGCTGGGTAGCTCATTTAGACAGTGCCTCAGTAAGCGGCAACTAGACTCTCGAAGAGTCACAGTTGCACATAAATCTTTTGGAACTTAGTCTTAGTAGCTCTCAAAGCTTTCACTCCCTGCATAGAAGGTAGGCGGTTCAAAGTCAAATGGACAACACCACTGCAGTGTTCTACATAAACAAGCAGGGTGGTACCAGATCAGGAATACTGTTTGGAAGCTCTCAAGCTCTGGTCTCTAGCATTCTCCCTGGGAGTCAGCCTCTCAGCTAGTCACCTCCCAGGCAAACTCAATACTCTGGCGGGTGCTCTAAGACTCATCAGTCAAGGTCAGGGCGAATGGATGCTGAACAAGCAAGTACTAGCCACAGTGTTCAGGTGGTGGGGCACACCAGATGTGGATCTGTTTGCCTCTCCTCCCAATTTTCAGGTTCCTCAGTACTGTTGCAGGCCCCCAGTTCCAGGAACACTTGCTCTGGATACCCTGCTCCTGGACTGGTCAGGGAGGTTCCTATACGCATTTCATCCCTTTCCCCTGATATTCAGGGTTTTGCTGAAACTCAGACAGCAGCCTACATTGATGATCCTAGTGGCTCTGGACTGGCCCAGGGAAGCCTGGTACCCACTCCTTCTCTGTGTCCTGCAGCAGGCCCATTCGCCTGTCTCCAACTCACTCCCTGCTTGACCCTTCCTCAGATGGGAGTGCAGTACGCAGACATATTCTCTCTTCACCTCAAGGCCTGGTTCTTGAGGAGTTAAAGTTTCCATCCTCACAGTACTCTGAGCAGGTCCTTAAGATACTGAGGATGGCTAAAAGACTGAACACTAAGAAGACTTATGCAGCCAAATGGAAAAGGTTTTCCCCTCTGGTACAAGAGCAAAAAGGTTGAACCCCTATCAGCTTCAGACCCTCAGCTGCTAGACTACCTGGTACACCTACAGGCTTCGGGCTTGAAACCATCTTCACTCGAGCTACACCTGGCAGCAATTTCAGCTTACCTTTCAGTGGGAAAGAAGAAATTATTTTTTTCCCACAACATTTTTAAACAGTTTTTCAAAGGCCTCTTGCACCTCCAGCCTCCAACCAGGGAGCCTGTTCCTCCTTGGAGGAGTGTCACTTGAACCAGTCCATTACTCTGCCCGGTCTTTACTGAGCCATCCACTCCTGGCGAGCAAAAGCTCCACAGCTTGGATGTCAAAAGAGCCATCTTTCACTACCTAGAGTATACTGGACAGTCCGGAGGCTCTTCCACTCAGTTGTTCCTCACCTACAGGGATGCAGGCAGAGGAAGACCAGCTACCAAGAGAACTATTTCTCGTTGGTTGGTCTCTTGTATTAGATTCTGCTATGAGAAAGCTGGTCAACAACCTCCAGTGGGGCTCAGGGCCCACTCCACGAGGGGCACTGCCGCCTCGCTTGCAGCAACAAGGGACATTCCCCTACTGGATGTCTGCAAAGCAGCTACCTGGAAATCTGTGCACACCTTTGTGAAACTCTACAGTTTGGATGTGCAGGCAAATCTGATGCCAAATTTGGCAGGGTGGTTCTGCAGAGCCTCTTTCCTAAGTAGGTTCTCTGCCCACCTCCTACTTGGTACTGCTCGGTAGTCTGCAAAAAAGTTACTGATGCTAAAGGACTCCTGGGGTAAGAAGAAAAAATTACAGCAGTAATCTTTCTTCCAAGGCATCCTTTAGCACCAATAAGCTCCCACCCTTCCTCCCTGGTTCACCTGTCGGAGAAGGGCTCTTATGTCACGTTTTACCAAATTTGTAGTTTCTTATTGATGAGTTTTTAGCTCGTGTTGCTGTTGTTTCTATTTCCACTTTTGTGGACATTGGCAAGTTTTTTGAATCCTGTTTATTCTTTTTCGGGGCATTTGCCCTCGTTTTTCCTTGAGAAAATTCTGAAGCATTCAACAGCTCTCACTCGGCTCACACTCCCTCCTGTCTTTTGATTGGCTTGGCCTTATGCTCATTTAAATATCTCTTAAAGCCACACCTCCGGGGCAGTTGCATCTAGCCAGCTAAGTGCAAATAAGTTACTGATGCTAAAGGACCCCTTGGAAGAAAGAAGATTACTGCGGTGAGTAGTTTTTTCTTATCCGTGCTTAACTTGAAGGCCTGTACTGTCATCACATTTTGTCCAGCGCTTTTCTCCAGTGCATTGTTTGGCATAGGCAGAGGCATTAACCCTACCACAAAAATGTTTTTCTTCCATCAGAGAAAATTGAGAAGGGTAAAAGGGAAGGGAATACATTTAGTTTTGAATTGTTGAAATCCATTGATCGTCAGTTTTTTCTGTACTGTGTTGTACAGCATTACACACTACCAGTATTTGCACTGAATCATCAGTTTACTCTAGTAAAGGTTTAAGCAGTATACCACGAGACGGTGTGGGTGATGGCAGGTTTTACCCACTCCTGGTATGGTGGTTTGCTCACGAGGCTGCTGGCCAAGTGAGGAAACCACACCAGGTGTTAGTAGTAAATCCTACCATCACCCACACCCTCTCGTGGTATATTGCAGTTATACAAAGTAATAAAGTAGGAGACAGTAGTTTTTATTTTTAATTTGAGTTTTATGCATTCCTGTTACCCGAGAAAACAATATGATGCCTAAGCACTTTGAAGTCTGTTACCAGTGATTGGCAGGCATTTCTCCGCAGGGATGGCACGATCTACACGTTGTAAATCGTGCCAGCCAGCCACTCAGGATACAGTATTTTTAGAGCAATTGTATAATTTACATTGAACCACACTGTCCCCTTCTCCCTCCAGTAGCACTGTTAGAAGTCTGAAAATTCTGTGGGTAGCCTTTAAGTGAAACATTCATGTACGGTAGTGGATATAATTTGAAAGCCAAATAAAAAGCTCTTTAGAATGAGGTATTTGGCTCGCCTGTAACTGGAGGTACACCAGTTTGCTGAATATTTATACTATATTGCAGCCATTTGTAGAACATTGTGATGTCATCAAGGAACAAGCTGTACTTGACTCAACATAGTTATGCACAGCTTTTTTCTTGACAATATCAGTGTTCTAAAAATGGCTGTACTGTAATATTAATGTTGAACAGATTGAATTGTCTATCTCTGGAGTGCTTTCAGCTACAGAAGAGCCCAATACCTTGCTTGAAAGTGCTTTTCATGGATTTTTTTTTTGTTGTTTTTTTTTTTTTAGACCTCCCATTTATTCAAAAAATGTGACATTTCTGCCTGCATATGTACACAAATGCAAGTGCTCATTACAGTAGGATCATAGAGAGACTGAATCCAAACCTAATATAACAAGAAAGCATATGAACACGAGAACTAAGTACCAAAGTGAGACACCTAAACTGAAAATAAGGCCATCGTAGTAGCACATTTGATTAGTTCTTAAAGGGTTACAGTCCATATGGTAACACTAAATGAGAATGTTCAGGGAAAGTTCTCAAGTGAGAGACTACTATAAGAAGCTTTTGGATACCAGAAGAGACCATACTTGGATGGAGAGAATTGAAAGGGAAATCCTAGGTGCACCTAGGAGTGAGAGGGGGTTAGTGGGACGGGCAGTGGAATTAGACAGGAAACACTTCCAGGAACCCACACAAGTGGCCAAGAAATGGTGGGAAAGTTATAGGGGAGGAGATCAATTAATCTAATTGGAGGATATTACTGGAGTCTCATATGAGGTTTTTAGTATGTAATAAGTATAAAGAGGCGCAGTATAAGTTTATATAATGACTGTATTACCCCCGTATGGTACACACTTTGTTTCTGGAGGTGACACCATTATGCTGCAAATGTAAAACTGCGCTGGGGACATGCATGCATTATTACTGGGGGTGCCCGCTGATTGAGAGGTATTGGAAAGGAGTGGCCCAAGAAATCTCAGCAATGATGGGTCAGACTATCAAATATTCTCACAAACCACTGTTCTTGGGGATAGGAGGAGTGGAGAATGGTGAGTGGATACTGCACCCTAGGTGGATTAGAGTGCTCCTGGTGGTTGCAAGGCAGGGAATGCAAAATGTATGGACTACAAGTCTGGGCACTACGTTGGAACAATGGAAAGGACTTGTTATAAAGGTTCTAACAATAGATAGACTACCATATACCATAAAGAGGCAGGAAGAGAGATTTGAAAGGGCTTGGGCAGGATACCAGAGTACCTTAGGTGGAGGGGAAAGGGTCCTCTTAAAAGGAGGTGGTCTACTTTAACACCTGGGAGTAAAGGACGAGTTTGAGATAATAGAAGTAGAGGGAGAAAAAGGTTAGAGCTTGACAGTGAAGTGAAATGAATGAGACACAGGCCAACAGTTTACTGGTTTTTACCAAAGTTTCCTTTATTTTACTGTTGTTGTTATCAACTACTGCTTATTTGAATTTAGTAAAAACATGCAGTACTTGATAAGTAAGAGATTAAAATGTGTTGTTTTATATGCTCCTAGTGAATAAAATCTGCAACACAGCACTAGGCTTGGACTCTATGCTAAACTATGCTGTATGGTTGTATTAACCATGAGAATGATGTATGGAGTGTGAACCATGGTACTGTAATGTGTGAACTGTCATATATTAAACATATTATACAAAAAAAAAATGTTCAGGGATAGCTGAAAATAACAGTAAGGGTCCACGAGATTGAATAAGTGGCTCTGGAGGATGTCCGCAGGGTTGGAGTAGAAACAGAAGTTGCTGGCAGAAACGGACTGCTTGGCCCACGCAGTCTGCCAAAATTTTCCCTGCCATTCTCTCTGCAGACCCTTTCTGGTCTCCGTTGACACTCCACCCACCCTGCCTATTTACCAGTATTCCCTTGTGCCTATCCCATGCATATTTGAAGCCCCCCACTGTTTTTGCCCCACCACTTCTGCTGGCAAACTGTCCAGGCATACACTACTGTTTCAGTGAAGTAGTACTTCCTCACATGCCTCTTAAACTTCCTCCCTTCCAGCTTCATTGCCTATCCTCTTGTCCTGGGGCACTTCGTCATTTGAAATAACTTCCCACCTGTAGAGTGTCTCTAATGAATAGTCTTTGCCCTGCAGAAGAAAAGATGGTTGTTTTTTGTACCCCCCCTTCTAGTCCAAATGGGAGAAACAAAAAGCAGAAAGTATGTAATCATGGGATCTCTGTGTCCGCCTCTCCAGGTACCCCCTCAAAGTCTCTCCCACGTCTGTAGTTAGTCGACAGATATCTGTGCCAGGGTGGGAAAACAAACTAATATTTTCCAATTAAATTCCCTCCATGTGGGTGAGGAAGTCACTCTCCAGCCTCTTTACATTCTCCTTTCCCAGTGTTTTATTGGGAGAGGAATGCCCTTTTTTGCTCCCATTTGATTTGAACATGCTGAAGAAGGGATTGCACAGCATCCAAGGACAGGAGTCCGTGGAGTTCTGTTATATATCAAATTCTGACCCTCAAGTTCACCACGCAGTAAACATATTGCTATAAAGATGTTTGTTCTCTAGTAAGGTGGCCTGTCACCTGGTTGTCTAATAAAATGGCTGAGTTGCCAGTACCTGTGCAGATTGCCCCCTCTAAACCTGTGTGAAGCCTGCAGAGATGCAAAGGAAGTGCATGGGTTAGAGGAGACTGGCTGGGCAAAGGAGATTAACTGCTGAACTTCTCAGTAAGCGTAGCTAGGATCTAGTTTTGGAGTGATGTCAACATGATGCCTGAGCAGTGACAAGGACCAAGTTGATTAGAGGTACCCGTCTTCTGGTGTAATTTAGTCAAAATACAGAGATTGTTTTTTCCAAGGGTTACATATGGACTGCCACGTACCTGGAAGGTTAGAAGGAGATAAGCTGTTGGCAAGGTCCGGGGAGAGTTGGCAGGTACTTGTGCCTCTTCAGTAGGGTACTACCCTGAATCCCATTGTTGTTTTGCCAAAGAGCATAGGGGATCACCTGTGTGGTTAAATAGTATATGCAGAAACATGGTAGGCACAGGACGCTCTCCTTAAGCCATGGTCGTTTACCTGCCCACACAAATATTTGAATGTCCTTAAGGAATGTGTTCCAGAATACTGTGTGTGTGTGTGTGTGTGTGTTGGGAAGGATATGGAAAAGAGTGGATTTTGCAAAGCACATTCATTCAAACAACATGAAGTCTTGCTGTAGTCTGACAAATTGCAGTGAGGCCCAACCTTCGAACTGTCCCGGAGATGAAAGAGTTAACTTTCCATGCCAGGCATGGAACGCTGAGCTCGAGCTCGGTTGCGACTCTGTCTGTTGCTGTTTGAACTCAAACCGTCAGATTCTTTACTCCGCCTCACTGAACAGTTGCTCCAGAGAATTCTCCTTTGCTCAGTTCAATTTGTCGGTTAAAGTACAGTTTTTCTCGGTTTTCGACCGAATTTAAACCATAACCTATCGGTTCAGTCTCTCTCTGTGGTTTCGTGAGTACTAGATAGGCTTATTTTTGTTATTTTTTCTGTGTGGAACTTGTAAACATGGGATCGGTTTGGTTTGAACCAGTCAGGTTGTTTTAAAAAAACTTTATTCTGCCTTTTAGAGTGTGGTTACCGGTTCTTATCGGTTTAAAAAAAAAAACAGACTTTATTACGTTGTTTTTCCACGACCCGTAACACGGTCAGGAACCGATAAGGGTGTCTTGCCTGGCGGATTGCCGAAAAAAGGGTACGTTTTTGTTAGGACTGGCCATGTCTGAGAAACCCAAAAGAAAAACCGGGCCCACTGGGTTTCAACACTGTAGTGTGTGTGGGGAAGTCTTTGCTAAGGCTGATCCCCACACCACCTGTGTTTATTGTCTGGGGTTTGACCACCTCGATTCAGACTGCCAGATTTGTAAAAATTTTCCTGCAGCTACCCTGGAAAAAGAGTTGGTAGGCTCAGGGAAAGGGAGGCCAAAAAGTCCACTGACTCGGATGGCCAGCCCGGTTCGGTTCCAACCGAACCAGAAGGAGTGCCCTCTGACCAGGGCGAAACTTCTTCGGGCAAAAGGAGAACCGATTCTGAGGAGTCGGTTCCAGTTAAGAGAACAAGAAGGGATAAATTAGCCGGTGCAGATCCAAAAGTTCTTTCTCCGACTGCTGATGAATTAGCCAAAGCGATAAAAATTGTTCAGTCGCTATCCCCGGTTCCAACCGAACCGGCACCATTAGGAAGGCGCTCGGTTCGGTCGGTTCCACCGGTTCCGGATTATGATTTAGAGGAATTTTATGAACCCGGAGGAGAAGAAAGGAGAGTATGAGGAAAGTGAGTGTGATTATGAAAGTCTGGATGTGCCCATTGACCCAGACATCTCCCCAGACAGACCTTCAGGGGTGTCTCCTCCTAGGCTTTCTGAGTCCCCTTCCCATTTCATGTTTTACAAGAAAGTGGCTGAAACTCTTCAGCTTCCTATGGAAGAAGCTTTGGATGACCAGGAGGAGCCTGACTATGTTGAAATGATGGATATCCCAGAGTACAGGAGGCTGTCTATTCCCCTTCATAAGTCCTTTGGGAAACAGACAATGAAAATTTTAAAGACTCCTAATTCTATACCTCCTGTGGATAAGAGAATGGACAAGAGGTATACTCTCTCAGACTCAGATACGGAGTTCGATACCCAGCAATGCAGCCATGTTGGGGTAGTGCAGGCCGCAGCCTGTGATAAGGCAAATATACCCTTGGCTTCACACCCCCCAGATAAGGACTCCAGGAGGATTGATGCCATGGCAAAGAAACAGTACATGGCAGCATCCTTGGGACTCAGGCATGTTAATTATATGGCCTATACAGCTAGCTGTCAGAAATCTAGATGGGACATTGTAATGGCTTTAGCTAAACAGGTCCCTGGCCAGCTTGCCAAGGAGCTGGAGCAGGTGGCTGCGGATGGTATGGAGGCATCCAAGGTGCAATTCCGTGCTGCAGTGGACTCCAATGATGTTTCATCTAGAGTCATGGCTACATCTGTGGCCCTTCGTAGGATGGCTTGGCTCAGATGTACTAGCCTGTCTCAGGATACCCAGACTAAGGCCATGGATTTTCCTGTTGTGGGTAATTCTCTGTTTGGGGAGCAAACCAAGAACAACATGAAGAAAATGGATGAGTACAGGACCACCTACAGGAGTGCTCAGGCCAAGGAAAGGCAAGCCACTCCTCAGAGGCAGCATCCCAGGGGCAGGGGCAGGCCTTTTCATAGGCCTTTCTACCATGCCCAGGCCTCCTCTTCTGCTTATGCTCGTAGGGGGTTCTTTAGAGGGAGAGGCAGATGGGGTACAAGCAGGCCTGCTTCCACCCCTCAGCCTAAAGCCCCTGCCAAACAGGCACCCTGATGGGTTTGCCAGGGCCGATTCTCCACTACTTGTAGGGGGAAAGCTGGCTTACTTTGTCCAGGACTCAATGTCTTTAACATCAGACAAATGGGTCCTGGAAGTAGTAAGCCAGAGACTGGTTCTCAGCTTCAAAAAATTTCCAAAGATGAGAACCAGATCCTTTCCACCTGCAAATCCTTCAGAAGCACTTGCCCTAGAGGCAGAGGTTTCTTCCCTCTTGGCTCTCAGAGCTATAGAAAGGGTTCCACCCCTACACAAAGGGAAAGGATTGTACTCCAGGTACTTCCTCACCCCCAAAAAGACAGGAGAATGGCGTCCCATCCTGGATCTCAGATATTTAAACAAGCACCTTTTGAAGCCAAAGTTCAAAATGGTGACTCTGGGAATAATTCTACCCTCTCTAAGGCCAGGGGACTGGCTAGTCTCCCTGGACCTCAAGGATGCCTATTTCCATATTCTCATCAGAAGCTCCCATTGAAAATATCTCAGGTTTGAGCTACCCTCAGGCCACTACCAATTCAGAGCAATGCCCTTCGGCCTAACCTCTGCTCCAAGGGTGTTCACAAAATGCCTGGCAGTAGTAGCCTTCCTAAGAAGAAAAAGGATTTCCATCTTCCCATACCTGGACGACTGGCTCATAGTAGGCCAGTCCCCAGACCAAGTCAAGTTACACCTACAGATAACTCAGCAACTGCTTACTTCTCTAGGTTTCCTTCTGAATCTTTCAAAGTCAGTTCTAGAGCCTGTACAGCTCCTCACCTTCATAGGCGCAGAGCTAGGTACAGTAAAGGCAAGAGCCTTCCTTCCCCTGGATAGGGCAAGGACCCTTATTTCACTGGCCTCTTCATTCATTCACCCTCCAGGTGTCTCGACCAGCAAGGCATTTTCTACAGCTCCTGGGGCACATGGCTGCTTCTACAGCAGTGGTGCAGGGAGCAAGATTTCAGACGAGGGACATTCAGTTCCACTTGAGAGCCTTTTGGTCTCAGAAAAAGGACCCTCTGTCCAAACTGATTCCAGTGACTCGAACCCTGATCCAGGCATTGCAGTGGTGGCAGGATCAGGACAATCTAAGACAGGGAGTTCATTTTGTCACTCAGTCTCACTCTCTAATCCTTACTACAGATGCCTCCTTCTTGGGGTGGGGAGCCCACTTGGGAGACCTGACCACCCAAGGATTGTGGTCTCCTCAGGAATCTCTGCTTCGCATCAATCTATTAGAACTCAGAGCAGTGTTTCTAGCACTTCAAGCTTTTTCCAAGTCTGTTCAGAACAAAGTAGCTTAGATCAGGACAGACAATACCACCACAGTGTGGTATATCAACAAGCAAGGGGGCACTCGGTCTACGGCCTTGTGCACAGAGGCAATGAAGTTATTGTCTCTGGCCTGTTCCCTGAACACCTCTCTTACAGCAGTACACCTCCCAGGCAAGGACAACGTCCTGGCAGATGCTTTCAGCAGGATATCTCGGGGCCATCACGAATGGTCCCTGGATCCCCTGGTTTTGAAGGTGATCTTCTCCAGATGGGGCACCCCACAGATGGATCTTTTTGCAGCCCCAGACAATCACCAACTTCCTCTCTTTTGCTGCAGGCCCCCAGTATTGGGCTCAGTCCCCCTGGATGCCCTAGTTCTCAATTAGAAAGGGAAGTTCCTGTATGTTTCCCCCCCTTCCCTCTCCTGTTCAAGGTGTTAGTCAAAATCAGGTCTCAACCCTGCAAGGTGATTCTGATTGCTCCAGACTGGGCCAGACAGCCCTGGTACCCTCTCCTGTTGTCCTTAGCAGTCCACCTTCCCCTGTCTCTTCCCAGGAATTACAACCTGTTAACATGTGCTCAGGGGAGGGTTTGGTATCCGAATCTCAGATCTCTCAATCTCAAGGCCTGGCTCTTGAAGAGTTAGAGTTTGCTGATTTGTACCTCTCTCAAGGTGTTATGGATATCCTAAAGGCTTATCAGAAGCCTTCCACCAGAAACACTTACAACTCCAAATGGAAACGATTCTCTATATGGTGCTCTGGGAAGCACATTTCTCCAGAGTCTGCTGGCCTGCCCACAGTTCTTGACTATATGGTTCATCTTAATAGCTTGGGACTCAGACCAGCTACTCTAAGAGTGCATCTGGCAGCTGTCTCTGCTTTCCTTTCAGCAGGTAAGCCTTCTTCCCTTTCAGCTCATCCTGTATTCTCTAAATTTTTCAAGGGATTGCTTCATACCAATCCTCCATTCAGGGACCCTGCCCCTGTCTGGGACCTTAATGTTTGCATTGCCCAGCTTATGCAACCTCCTTTTGAGCCTTTGTCCTCAGCAGAGCTTAAGTACTTGACTAGGAAAACTGTTTTCTTGGTGGCCATCACTTCTGCCAGGCGCATAAGTGAGTTACAAGCCCTGTCAGTGGAGCCTGATTTTATCTCTTTCCATAGAGACAAGGTGGTCCTCAGGACTAACGGGAAGGTTTTACCTAAGGTGGTCTCAGACTTCCACCTTAACCAGTCTATGTCTCTTCCTGTTTTCTTCACTGACCATTCCTCCTCTGGGGAGAGGAGGCTGCAGAGTTTGGATGTGAAAAGGGCCCTTAGCTACTACATAGAGCGTACCAAGGGTCACAGGTTTGACTCCCTCCAACTGTTCCTCACTTATGGTGAGGTTGGTAAGGGAAAACCTGCCACTAAGAGATCTATTGCCAGGTGGATTGTCTCTTGCATTCAATTTTGCTATGAAAAACTAGGCAGGACTCCACCCTCAGGCCTGAGGGCTCACTCTACCAGAGGTACAGCTGCTTCCCTGGCTGCTGCCAGGGATATTCCTATCTTAGAGATATGTCAAGCAGCTACCTGGAAAACAGTACACACTTTTACCAAGCATTACTCCCTGGATATCCAGGCTAGGAGTGATGCTCGGTTTGGCACAGCAGTGCTCCAGAGCCTATTTCCTAGGTAGGTTCTGTCCCTCCTCCATGGAGGTACTGCTTGGTAGTCTGCAATATGTCAGAATACAGCAAGACTTCATGTTGTTTGAAGAAAAAATTACTCACCTTAATAATGTTGTTTCTTCTAATGGAGTCTTGCTGTATTCTGACCTCCCCCCCTGCCTTCCCCTCTCAGAACCTTTGTTTTTGGGATATGGGTGGGCAGTAGCATTGTTGGCACTCAGGAGGTGCCCCACTCTTTTTTTATTATCACCCTCTTTTCTTTGGGTGAGTGGGTGTTGTGTTCATTTCATTTTTTGGGTCTCCTGACTTGAGTCTTTGTTTTGGGACCAAAAAATTTGTTATTATATTTAGTAGCCAGTTGGCTAGTGTAGGTTTACAGCTTCCACACAGGACCTCAGTGAGTTTAGCTCGAAAAGATCTGACGGTTTGAGTTCAAACAGCAACAGACAGAGTCTCAACCGAGCTCGAGCTCAGCGTTCCATGCCTGGCATGGAAAGTTAACTCTTTCATCTCCGGCGCAGTTTGAAGGTTGGGACTCACTGCTATTGTCTGAATACAGCAAGACTCCATTAGAAGAAACAACATTACTAAGGTGAGTAATTTTTTCTTACCCACCCTGATACATTCCGATCAGGCAGGATTTCTATGCATGCATCAGACTGCAGATAATGTACAAAGAACAATCCATTTGATGGATCGTATGGCTAATTCAGCTACCCCTTCAGCTTTAGTCAGTTTAGATGCTTGTAAAGCTTTCGACAGGGTGTTCTGGAGATTTTTATGGGGAGCACTAATGTCATTTGGGTTTCCGAGGGAATTTGTGAATTGGCTAGAGCAAATATATTCGGAACCAAGGGCTTATATAAAACTTAATGGCGGTATCACACCTCATATCATGTTACAGCGAGGCACTAGACAGGAATGTCCCTTATCCCCTTTGCTATTCGCCATCTATATTGAGCCTTTGGCTATGATGCTTAGAAATTCAGAAAAAATTGAGGGCATTCAGGTGGGCAATCAGTCTTGGAAGTTGGCTTTATATGCGGATGACATTTTGTCAGTATCAGATCCAGAGTCCCCTATCCCAGCAATATGGGAGGTACTTGAGCAATTTGCTCAGTTCTCTGGATACAAAATAAATTCGTCTAAAACAGAGGTTCTCCCCTTCCATTTCTCCCCCTCGCGAACACTGAAAAGCAGTTTACCTCTGCGCTGGAACAGCATCAAGATATAAAATATTTAGGTATACAGTTACCAAACCAGTTAATGCACCTTACTACGGTAAACTACGAACCCCTAACACAAAAAATAGTCTGATCTACATCAGTGGTCCCAACTTCATTTATCATTATATTCTAAGGTGGATCTTATTAGGATGAATATCCTCCCACGGCTACTATATCTTTTTCAGACCATACCGGTGATGCCTGATGGAATGTACTTTCCCTCCTGGAATAAGTCTTTGGCGAGACTTGTCTGGGCTGGGAAAAAACCTTGAATCAAGTGGTCCACATTAATGATACTAAAAAAATAAGGGAGGCATAAATTTGCCTGATCTTCAGATGTATGCATACGCCACTGTGATAGCTATAGTTTTTAATTGGAACAACCCAATTTATGACATACACTGGAAGAACCTGGAATTTACCCTTAGTGGGGTGAGAGAGGGGGGCGACCTTCTACAATTGCTGTATGCCCCAGTAAATAAAAGATCTAGACTTATTTATAGTACAAATTCTACTATAGAGACTTGGAGGAGACTCATCCATTTAAGAGGGCTAGAACCAGTAAGTACCTATCTTAATCTATTAAATTTCGGAATCCAATCTTATTCTGGTACAGGAGGGTACTTTGGCTTAATGGAGACAAAAGGGTTTTAAATTTATATTCCACTTGGTGGACGCCAGAGGGGTTCTCACATTTACTAAACTCCAAGAAACTTACAGTCTTTCACAACAAGACTTTCCAATATATACAAGCTTAAGAGAGGGCGTTGAACAGAGGGGGACCAGCCTATAGTAGGCTCCCAGATCCCCCTGCCCTTTATTGCTTACCTTGGCTATGACCACAGGGAGACGGCAGCTGTGGCCTCACTAAGTGGGACTAATATATAGGGGTTTGAGGGAATTATCAAAAAATTCAGCTCAGGGAATTCTGAATGCCTAGAATGAAAGAGCTTCCACTCCAGGTATCAAAGGAGGATTGGGAAAAGTATACTAAATTCTCAATGGGACTTTTGGGAGCCCCCCTATTGGCAAGAATTTGCCTGGAAAGCTAGAAATAGATTTTTCTATACACCGGCAAGGCTGGCCAAGTTCTCATCTAGGACGCCAAGCTATTGCAGGAGAGATTGTGGAGAAATATCTGCGGATCATTTCCATGTCTTTTGAGCCTGCCCGCAGTTAGCAGGTTGCTGGAGAGATATTTTAGAGGCATTAAAAGAACTGGTAGATGTGGAAGCTGTATTGACTCCTGAGCTAGTATTACTCTCAGTTCCGCCAGAGAATCTCCCAATACCCAGAGGATCATTGTTAGTCACCTATTTACTGGCAGTTAAAAAGCAGTTACTAGAAACTGGGGAAAGAAGATGCCCCAAACATTCGGAGCTGGCGGGGAGTAATGGGAGAAATTTATGTACTAGAGAGATTAATAGCCAAAAGCACAGATAAATGGTCTGCCTTTGAGCTTAAATGGAGGAAATTGATTCTATATATTTCATCCTTAGATCCTGCTTTTGTACCTTAGACGTATATTGACCCTGATGATGGTTTCTGTAAATGTTTTGGCGCTCATTATATGACTATGAACTGCTTTGTAAATTATGTAAGTTGTCCTGAGACCTTTGAATAATGTATTGCTATGTACCTGACTGATGTAATTATGTGCTGTCTTAAGTTATACAATGTAAAAACTGTCCTATGCTTTTTCGAATGAAAATATAATAAATACAAAGTATAAAAAAAGAAAGTAGGAGAATGGTCACTTGTACAGTCGGAGAGGACACCCATGGCTTTGATCTTCTGGGGGCAATTAGTGAGTATCCAATCAAGCAAAGTATGCTTTCCCAACTTGGTGTTGAGAAGTGTTGGAACCTGAAGGAGTTGAGACAGGTGGGAGTCAGCAGTTGATCTGTGCAATTTGTCTGCATCATGGCGGAGCCAATTGGTGTTGAAGACCCCACAAAGTATAAAGTCATGTTTTGAAAGGCTAGCTAAGAAAGATAGGAAGGGAACTCTAACCCCCACCCCCAGCAGGAAAAGGAAAAACATTAGGGTTTTGGGTCTCCAGAGTCTTGGCGAATCAGTAGTGGGGTCTTCCTTGGGTTTGTCAACCCTAATGCTCACCCCCCCCAGCCGATAGCTTCCTGTCCGAAGTACAAGGTACTGCTCTAAGTCGGTGTCTTATAGTGATACGGTGTTGAAAGGTAGAGACGTACGTCTCGCCACATGTTGCCAACACAGTTTGTTGTAGCTTTCTTCACGCAAGGCCCTGTGTCCCCTCTGTGAAGAAAAGACATCATGTGTGACGTTGTTTGTTCAGGGAGTAGGGTGGGCATTTGGGTTGACAACCCCAAGGAAAACCCCACCACTAATTAGCCCAGTCTCTGGAGACCCACAACTGTAATTTTTTTTCCCTTACGTAGCTTGCGGGGTGGGGAGTTGGAAGCCCTAATGTCACATTTCCCTTTTTTTGTGGTGTTAAGTTACCCTAACTGGGTATTAATTAAGTTTTTTGCAAAGAATTTCCTTTCTTTTTGAGATAGTGGAATCGTATCGTCATTCAAGCAGATGCACTACACCAAGGGAATACGCCGTTTGCCTACAGAAGTGCATTGCCCTTGCGGGCCTTGGGACTTTCCCGCAGTGATGGATGTGATGAATTCATGTGGTTGTGTGGTGTGCTGCGGAAGTGCAGGGCCATGTGGTCCCTGTGCTTTTATGTGGCTGCAGATACAGATGCACAGGGGCAAAGAGTGCATCTGTGAACCAGTGCACATGGCCCTCTGTCAGACTGCCACCCACAGGTTGAGAGGTGTGGAGCCCTACGCCAAGAGTAGTTATCTTCACTATATGGTACCAGGGCCCGTGCGGACAACCCTACACGTTACAGCAGGAAGAATGAAGTGGTGCTACCCCTATATAGATTACTGATAAGACCTCACCTTGAGTATTATGTCCAGTTCTGGAGACCACTGCATTTCTCAAGAAGGACATAGACAGAGTGGAGGCAGTCCAGGGGAGGGCTACCAAAATAGTGCAGAGTCTGCATCAAGAACCCTACAAGGAGAAGCTTAAGGAGCTAACATACTAACCTACTATGAAGCCAGCAGATTAGGCCCTATGGTCTGTCGAGTTTGCTCGATGGTCAGTGCCTTCCCAGGGCACTGTTTATAGCTCCCCACTCCCTACAAGGTCCTCCATTTCCCAGTGGGGCTCTGAGATGCATCTTCCCTCTACACGTCTCTGAGGCTTTCTTGAACCTCTCCACAGTAGTAGCAGCCACCAGCTCCCCGGGCAGTGCATTCCAGGGCTCCACCACCCTATCGGTGAAGTAGCACCTCCTTGTCCCCCCCCCCAGCCTCCCCCCATCCAGCTTCATTGAGTGTCCCCTGGTGGCCCCCACCTCCCTCAGCTTCAAGACCCCCTCAAGGCTTACCCTATCCATTCCCTTGAGATACTTGAAGACCACTGACATATCCCCCTGTTCCTTTTCTCCTCCAATGAGTATAGGTTGAGCTTCCCCAGTCTCTCCTCATAGGGTCTTTCTCCTAGCCCCAGTACCATCCTGGTTACTCTCCTCTGCACTGTCTCCAGTAACACAATGTCCCTCTTCAAATAGGGATGCCAAAACTGCATGCAGTATTCAACGTGTGGTCTAACCAGGCAATTGTACATCGGAAGGAGCACGTCACGACTGCTTGAGGTTATCCTCCTGGCTGTGTACCCCAGCATTTTGTTTGCTTGGGCCACAGATCTTCTACACTGCTCTGTGTTATTCATTTTGGCATCCACCACCATCCAGAGGTCTTTCTTCCCCTAGAAACCTGCAGTGTCTCTCCCCCAAAAGGTGTATACATGAGTCAGACTTTTAGCCCCAGGTGCAGCACCCTGCATTTTCCAGCATTAAACTTTAGCTTCCAGGCTCGTGACCATCTCCCCTGAGTCTCAAGGTCCTCCTGTAACTCCAACTTTCCCTCCTCTCCTTCCACCATTGCCCACAGTATCGAGTCATCCGCAAAGAGGCTCATCCCGCTCCTGATACCACTTCTGATATCTGAGATATAGGCGTTAACCAGGAGCGGGCTTAGTACCGACCTCTGTGGGACCCCGCTAGTGACTAACCTGGAGGATGAGACCCCCCCCACCCTCTGTACCCGCCCTGCTAGTCAATTTCCTATTCACATGACCATCTGCTGCCTCATCCCCATATTCTCCAGCTTCCCCAATAGCCCCAGATGTGGCACCAAGTCAGATGCCCTGCTGAAGTCCAGAAAGAGGACGTCCACTGACCTGCCCTGATCAGTGCACTCGTCACCCTTTCATAAAACTCCACCAGATTGGTCTGATACGATCGTCTAGGTGACCCCTCATTCTCAGAACCCTCTCCATCCTTTCCTTCAGGATGACGTCCATCACTTTGCCCACCACTGACGTCAGGTTGACCGGCCTATAGTTACCCGTCTCCACTCGCGAGCCACCCTTGTGTATAGGCACGATGTGGGCTATCCTCCAGTCCTGAGACACCCACCCTGACTGCAGGGAGGAGTTAACCTGGCCACACCCCTGGTAGACCTTTTTATCTGCCAGCTGCTTGAGCACCCTGGATGGAGTCCATCTGGGCCCGGTGCTTTATCCCCTCTTAGTGCCTTGAGGGCTTCCCACGCCCTCCCTCTGGATATTTCAACATCCATTTCTCCCACTTCATCTGCTGGTCCTCTTAACCCCCTCTCCTAACCATGCCACCCACCACATCCTCTTTGGTAAAGACTGAGGCAAAAAAGTAATTTAGTACCTCCACCTTCTCCCCTGCCTCATCCACCCATCCACTCCCTATCCTAAGCCGACTAATCTACCCCTTTCCTTTTCTTCTTTCCCTGATATACCTGAAGAATCCTTCCCCTTCTAATCACCTGCGCCAGTCTCAACTTTGCCCCCGCCTTGGCCGACCTCACCACCCTGGTGACACTCCTGGCTGCCTTAACATACTCCCCCTTGGGTATTGCTCCCTGAGAATGTTTGTAGTGGCTATAAGTAGCCTTTTTTTGCCTCACTGCATCGTGGACATCCCTTGTCCACCAGCTGAGCCTCCTAGCTTTGCCCCACTTGCGTCTTTCCCTTGTGAAGGCCTTGGTAGCCTCCAGAAGCTCCTTTTTATAATTTCCCACCGGACCTGTGTGCTCATGCTTGGCCTGATCTCCTCTAGGTAGCCCCTAAGGATCCTCTCCATCCCCCCCCCCCAAAGTCTGCCCCTCTAAAATCAACCACTGTCATTTTTTGCATGTTCTACCCTGCCCCCTATTTCTAGGGAGAACCAAACCGTGGTGTGGTTGTTTCCCACCGGTGGGTCCCCATCAACTAGGTCCCTGATGAACTCCTCGTCTGACAGGACCACATCCAGGACATGCTCCTCCCTTGTTAACTTAGTCACCAGCTGGGCAAGGAATGCATCCTGGAAGATGTCCAGCAGGCACTGCTCCCTGCTTGATGAGAACGCCATAGGTCTCCAGTCTGCTCCTGGCATATTCAGATCTCCCAGCACCACAGTGTTGTCCTTTACCCTACCACAGTGGTTCCTAAGCTTAACCACCAGGCCTTCCTCCTGTTCCTCCACCTGCCCAGGTGGTCTATACAATACCCCCGTTTTCATCCATTTTCCCTCTGGAGCCTGTAGGGTGACCCAGAGAGCCTTTACCTGATTCCCCCGCTTCCTCCACCTTGCTTATCCCACTATTATCCCTAATGATGAAAGATACCCCCTTCCCTCCACCCTATCCCTTCTGCATGTGGTGTACCCTAGTAGGTTTAGGTCCCAGTCATGCCTGGACATGGCCCAAGTGTCTGAGACTGCCCCCCCCAAACCAACAGTGCCTGAAGCTCTGGCATCTTGTTTCCCATGCTTCTGATGTTTATCAGGACCACCCTCCAACTTGCCCCTTGCCCCCCTCTGCCCTGTGGCCTCCTTGCCTTCTACCTACAAGGACCACCTCATGCACTGTCGGGTGCTTTTGCCCTGTGCCCCCTCCCTCGCGCCTGTGGGAGAAGGCCAGGGCCTCCCTGGCCTGCCAGGGAGCCTTTTCTCTCCCTCTCTCACAAGTTTAAACCCATCTGGTATGGATGAAGTCTGACCGTCTAAGCTGCAGGACCTCTTTTCCCTCTGAGCTAAGATGGAGCCTGTCCCTTGCGAACAGTTCCTTGTCCTTCCAGGTTGCGCCCCAGTCTCTGACCCATCCACACCCCCTGGCCTTGCACCATTTACAGAGCCATATATTTACAGCCTTTATTTTTTGCTTATTCTCCACACTTGCCCTAGGCACTGGTAGAATCTCTGAGAAGGAGACCAAGCAACCCACGTCCTGACAAACCCTGGTCAGCTCCCTAAACCTAGCTTGTATCTTCAGCTCACTGTTCCTCTCTATATCGTTAGTACCCAGGTGCACTAATATGGCAGGGGTCCCACCACACACCCATGGGCCTAAGGGTACATTCCACCAGGGGTACAGCTGTGTCAGTGGCAGCTTCAAGAGATATCCCACTACTGGAAATATGTAAAGCAGCTATGGCGGAAAACAGTGCACACTTTCACGAAGCACTACAGCCTGGATCTACAATCCAGAAGTGATGCCAAGTTTGGCACAGCAGTTCTGCATAACCTGTTCCCCAAATAGGTTCTCTGCCCAACCTCCAAAGGTACTGCTTGGTAGACTGCATCAGTTTAATCATAATGAGTGATTCCTGGGGTTAGAAGAAAAAATTACTCACCACAGTAATCTTGTTTCTTCAAAGGGATCACTCATTATGATTAAAGCACCCACCCTGTGTCCCCTACTAGAACCTTTAACAAAAAAAAAAATAAAAGTGGAGGGAGTTTTTGTTCTGCATCTCTGCTTTAATGTTGCACGTAAGCCAGGTTAGAGACTCACTCTTTAAACCAGTTGGTTTCCTTGTGGTCTCATTTAGGTTCGTATCTGGGGGGGAGGAGCAGTTTTTTTTCCTTTATTATGTAAAGATTAGCTTGGGGGTATTATGCCCAGTTAGGCTCCGTAAGAATCTGAAGCACTCGGGAGTGCAGCAGTTTGAAATTGGCACGAGACAATTAGAGTCCCATCATTTGCATAACGTTCCATCTCTTCGGGCAGTTCAACACAGGTTTAGTCCTAATGAGAGATCCCTTTGAGGAAACAAGATTACTGTAGTGAGTAATTTTTTTCTTTATGCATTTCGCCTCTAGGGCTGAGATGGAGCATGTCAATTGTCAGATCCCTAGGTCCTAAGATGGCAGAGTTATAAGTTGTCAAAAATAGGGGTTTTGGCAAACACTAACTCAACCGTAACATACTGGCACTAGCACCCCAGTATAATATAAAGTATTGGGGATATGCAGTGGTCTAACACAAAATATGCGCCAGTTATCTTCCAGTGTGAGTGAGTAGGACCATAACTCATGAGTGGCAGAGCCACTAATGAGGTATTGAAGTCTTGCCCATTCACAAATGATGATAAACTGTGTTTTGAGTCAGGCCATTACATATTTGATATATACAGCAGTAGTTACAGCTTTTGAAACGTCTGTTTTGAAGATGTAACCATTTTTCCTTTATTTCAAAAGCTTGCTACAGTGTTGTATTAGGCAGTTGCAATCTCCTCGACATTGTGAAAGCTGGTCTGTGGTTCAGTATCCCACTGTGATAACCTTCAAAATATCCAGTGTGACAACAGTAACAGCAATATATTTTTGATTTGTTGCTGTTACTAATGTCATAAGCCAAGATGTAACTTGTCATTTTTTCCTGTGTGTGTGTGTCTCACATCTGTAATTTTTCCTCTTGGTTGGCTGAGATCCCTCTGGTTTAAAGTAGTAGCATGTGTTAGTCATCATGTAGTTTTTTTTTTTTTCCCCAGCTATAATGTTTTCTTGTGCAAAAAACATCAATATAATAATCTGTCTTTTCACTGTCTTTCATTTCATTCCTGAATGGAGATGCATGATTTTGAAGGTTTTAAGTTTCCACTCCTGGGCCCTGGCTGTCATGAAAAACGAAACATCTTGGTACACTGCGATGCAGCAACATCCTATTACAGCCACAGTATGAGTCTAGTATAAATTCAGCTGGTAATCTCGGGGGTTATAAACATCGTAAGTCGTGGCCGTCTTCAATGACTTAAGTCGTAACAGTTAGCTATAAGAGCTATTCTAAAAATCTTTTGAGAAAGCTGGCCCAATGGTGAAGAAGTTGGGGTGGTTGACGCCACACGTCACCACACCAGCAACCTGAGTTTGAGACTTAAGCGTGGGTTGTTGTAGGCAGGGTGGGGGAGGGGGATTGAGCAACATCAGAGGACGCTGCCCTCCGAGGAAGGAGAGCAATCATGCTCTAGTGCAGTACTGCCACCTTGGTGACAACAGATGGCAGTGGCTTTTGGTTTTTAGAGTCTTCTTAAAGGCCTCCATTGAAGGGGACCTCCCTCAGAGATCTAAGAAGAGACTTCCAAAGGGCTGGGGCAGCTGCTGCAAAAGCTCTATCCCTTAAAGATTTTAGCCAGGCCCTTGGAACCACAAGGAGGCCCTCCTCAGCGGAGAGGATGTAGTGGGCAGTGAGAAGTCTGGAGATCACACAGGTAACTAGGGCCCCTGACCATGTAGACTTTGTAGGTCAACAATCTGACCTTGAAGGTGATTCTCCACCTCATTAGCAGCCAGTGCAGACTACGCAGAACCGGGGTTACATGGCAAGATCTGGGTAGGCCCAGCAGCAACCTAGCTGCTGCATTCTACACTAACTGCAGGCGATGTAGGACACTTCCACTTACCCTGAGGTATAGAGCATTACAGTAGTCTAGTCTGGAGGTCACAAAAACATGTCACAGTGCGGGCAAGTCATCAAACAGAATGAAAGGTTTGATCTGGGTGATACTTATTTCTCAAGTGGTAAAAATCCTCTCTGGACCATGGACAACACCTAAGACTCTAGTGTCAGACCGCTGTCCAAGATCACGCCCAGATTTTTCACCTTAGGAGAGATGGCAAGGGAAGCAAAAACCCAACATTAATTCAGGCGCCACTTCAGCACACTCTGCACCTCGTTGATGGCCAGACTCAATCACTAGCACCTCCGTCTTGTCTGGATTAAGTATCAGCCAGCTAGTGGACATCCAGACTTGGACCTCGGCCAGGCAGGGATTCAGCATGGAACTGATGCTTCAAGTGACCACCCAGCCTTGTCGCACTAGTTTGTAGGCCTCATTCTGACTGCAGGTAGTGCACTCTGTGAGGGCCAAAGGTGACTGGCCCCCCCCAAGCATGGGCAGGTTGACTTGTGCAGGTGACTATGCAGGGCCCTGAGTGCTCCAAGGCTTCATCCTGCGAGACCAGGGGATTTTGTGCCTCTCATTTTTTCTCCCTCCCAGAATGCCAGTGGCAAGGGCTTTAGTGTACGCAGTATTGTGTGTCATCGCATATGAGTCTGCCAGTGTCCATCCACCCCAGCCACTCTCTGCTTGTGTTGCCACCAGTGGTCATGCAGGTGGCAGAGTTGTGGTAGAGAACAGCATCAACCCACCCCTGATGAGGAGAATCTTTTTTGAGGATATCTCCTACATTAGGTCACATATTTGGAACTGTAGGTTGTCCGCATCAGGACCACAGAGAAGTTTTGCTAGCTGAAGGCACCCACAGTGACGTGCAGCATCAACACATATATAATGTGGGCAGCCCCACCATAACTCTTCAGTTCTTTCTCCTGCTGTTGATCCTCCTTGTTGGATCTGCTGAAGGAAACCATGTCATACAAGCTGTTGCAGTTTGTTTCCATTTTTCTTTTCATAACTGCACTATCGTCACCTCTGTATGCCACCAAAATCTAAAGAACCTTTATTCTGATATTTTTGGTGCAGTTATAAAATCTTTTCTCACAACATGAGTGCTTGTGAGACTTGCAAGATTTTCAACCGGGTTACAAGGTAATGCCATAAGAAAGCTCCTAGAAAATGTCCTTGCCTTAGAAGCATTACAAGCCATGGAGAAGAAAAAATTTCAGTCTGCTTCTCCGTTTACGAGCTGAGAAACAGTCATTGAAACTGAAGGATAAGAACAAGGAAAGGTTGTCCTCTTGGGCTTCCCTGTTGTCTGGCCATAAGTATAAACTGGGAAAAAGACTAGTCTGCTTTGCTGGTGAGGTCCTGTTCATCATTGAGAACAGTTACGTCCTCATCAATGCCCGCTCTGGCGGCATCGACAAGACAACCCCCCCCCGACTCATCGAGACTCCAGGTTAAGGTCTGGTTCAATCGCTGCCATACCTACTATAGATGGTATAATGTCTTCGGGCTCTGGCCCTTCGACGCAGGTGGTCCCCTTTTCAGGGTGCCATTGACTCCCTGGCTGTGCTGGTGTCGTTCTCTGAAATGATTCGATACATTCTGCCAAGGCTGCCATTGCAGCCAGTCATTCCTCTGATGACACCTTCTGGTTCATGTCCCCTGTTGACTATTTCCATTAGCACCACACAGATTCCTGCATCTCAACCACCGGTGTCACTGGCCCCTTTGGTGTCTCCTATAGTCATTTGTAACAACGAAATGGAATATAATCCTGACCTCATTGTCTTGTAGGTGGATTTAGAAGAGGAATATGAAGGTGAAGAGCAGTTTGTTGAGGGACCCCCCCTTTAGGTCTATCCTCCTGTAGTGAGGACTAGGTGCTCTGTACCCCAAGATCACCTCCTGAGAACCCCTTTTTTCAGGCCATGATGCAGTCTGCCATGGGCTTTGTTGTGGAAGAGGGAAGATTCCACTAAGAGGAATCTGATGGAGTTTTTGGAGGTGCCCTGTACTTCCTCCATTATTATTCCACCTTTGCTGCCTGGCATAGACCTGTCTGCCTGCCGTCCCTAGAAAGGCCGATAAGCAGTATCTTGCTCCATCTACTAAGCCTTATTATGCTGACCAGCCAGAAACTGACTCTGTGATCATCGTGGCTGTTCATGATTGGTCTAGAGCCACTAGATATGCGAGTACATTGCCCCCTGATAAGGAATCTAGGAGGCTGGATGTGATGGGCAAGAGTACTTATGCCTCTGCATCATTGGGCCTTAGGATTGCCAACTGTCAGGCCCATATGATTAGATATCAGAACAGTCTGTGGAAAGTTGCTCGTACTGCAGCCCAGGCTTTGCCTGATGGCTCTGCCAAGACTGATTTGCTTAAAACATTGTCTGCTGGTGCTGAGGTTGACATGTTCAGCTTATGTCTATGATGCTTCTGCCAGGGCTTCAGCTTCTGGTATTTGCATGAGGAGATATTGGTGCAACAGGCAGTTTTGAATGCTCCCTTTAAAGGGTCCAGACTGTTGGGCTATGATGTCGAAGACCTACGTGGTCCTCAGACTGCTAAGATGACTCTGAGATCTGTTAAGTCCCTGTATCCACTCCAGCTAGAGGACATGGTAGGGGCTCTTTTTGTAGGCCTGCTTCTTGAGGTAATTGTGCCTACTGTCAGCAAGGCAGTGGCAGAGGTGGTTGTCCCCCTTCCAGCCCCCCCCACCTCATGCCCATGCACATGTACCTAAAATAATTGGTTCCTGTGGCCCTGTTGCCCCTAGTTCTGCTTGATCCTCTTCTGTCTCTTCCCCCCATCTCAGCTGTTAACCTCCGGGCGTGAGTATTTTGGGGGGAGGCAGGATCTCCCTGCATCTGAAACAAATGGCAGGAGATAACTACGGAGGAGTGACTCCTGTAAATAATTGCAAGGGGGACATGCTTTGGATCTGCTGAAAAAACCTTTCAGATCATCCTCTGCCTCCTTCCTTTTATCCTCTGGGCCACGTGTCCCTTCTGAAGGAGGAGGAGGTTTAACATGCAATAGAACCTCTTCCTCCTCAGCACAGGAACAAAGAGTTCTGTTCCAGATACTGCCTAGTCCTGAAAAGGACAGGGGGATCTGCATCCTGTATTAGAAGATCTTGAGATTTCAGCCTATACATGGAATACAAAAAGTTTTGAATAGCGTTCCTACAGGCCCTGATTCCCCTGCTGCAATCAGGGAACTGGCTCTGTTCTTTGGACATGAGGATGCATACCTTCATGTAAAGCTCAGGAAAACCTACAGACTTATCTCCACCTTATGCTGGAGCCTGGAGGGCAGGCATAATCAGTTCAAAGTATTGCCCTTTGGCATGTGTTCTGTGCCACAGGTCTTTACGGTTTTTTTTTTCATTGGCAGTAGTTGCAGCAGCCCTTCACAGGGAAGGCCTGTGTGTTTTTTCCTGTCTGGGTGACTGGCTCCTGAAGGCCAGCTCCAGGGTAGCTCTGCTTCACACCCTATCTTGGGCACTTGAGTTGTTTGATTTGGGAGTCCCAGTAAATGTGCCAAAGTCTGACTCCATGCCAATAAGTGCTGTACATAGCGGTGATCCTGGACACACAAAAGGGGATGTGCCTTCCTGCCACAGAAGAGGGCAGACATTGTGATTGCTTAGGCACACTTGGTACATAGGAGCAGCTCCATTTCTGCAAGAACAGTGGTAATCTCCTGGGCTTCTGGCCATAGTGACTGTGCCAGTAGCCCAGCTTTATATGTGGATACCACAATGGACGCTCATGGTCCAGTGGGGTCATTTGACTGATGCATTGGAACAAATGGTTCTCATCATATCTCCCCTATGCAGAGCATTGTTATGGTGGATGGACTGCGAGAGTTTACTGAAGGGCATTCTATTCTTTGTGCACCAGCTCCTGTATAGATCCTCATCACAGATGCCTCGGGCTTTGGCTGGGGTGCTTATCTCGGTCCTCACCAGACACAGAGGTCATGGACCATGATGGAGGCTGAGCTGCACATAAATATCATGGAGATGTGGGCTGTCCTGTAAAGCATTCAGGCTTTTTGGAATAATCTCTGCCCCTGTCCTTTCTCAATACAGATGGGACAGTGTCTGTGTAATACATTACATCAATAAGCAAGGGGACATTCGTTCCTATCCCCTGTGCAGGGAAGCGGTGAAAGTGTGGTACTCGGCTGTATCTCACGACCTTCAGCTATCAGCCGTGTTTCTCCCAGGTCTCCAAAACATCTTGGCAGACAGATTAAGCAGGTCCCAGTCCATGGACCACAAGTGGAAACTGCTGACCTCCGTGCATACCTCTCAAGTGTCCCTGATTTTCAGGGATGTCCCTGATTTCACCTCAAAATTTTACTCTGTCCCTCCTAAAATCTGCATTCCCCTGACTAAACAGTGATGATTGTAAGAATAAAATTATGTCAAACAATACAGTTGCAGACTTCTTATTCTTCAGAAAATGTATTATACACAGTCCCTTATTCTGCCAGCTTCCTGAGTGGATAGCACCAATTTTAAAAATGTGTCCCTGATTTTGGGCCTTTGTCCCTGATTTATTTTAAGCCTTGTCCCTGATTTATGAGGCAGGAGGTTGAGAGGTATGCCTCCGTGGTAAACAACCTCTTTGCAAGATGGGGGTCATAGAGAGCTAGATCTTTTTGCGTCCCCACACAGTGCAAAACTGCCATGTTTCTGCTTGCTCACTCCAGGTCTTGGAGTGTTTTGACAAAGACATGTTGTCCCTCTAGTTCCTATACGCACCCCCCCCCCATTCCACTAATACAGAGGTTTCTGCTCAAACTGCAGGTGGAGAGTGCTAGTCTTGTCCTTGTTGCTCTAATCTGATTTCCACTTCTTCTTCAAAATCTGGCAGTGAAGCTTCCTGTCGCTCTGCCTCTGTGTCGGGGTTTGTTGTCACAGTGGAAGGGATCTCTTGTCCACCCGCATGCATGGCTCCTGTAGCCAATGGAAATAGAAGTGCTTCACTGTGTGGTCTGCTTCCCAACATATGGACCCTTTTACATGTCCTTTGAAGTCTGTGCTGGAATATTTGCTTTCCTTGTCTGATTTAGGCCTGCAATATTTGTCTGTTAAAGCACATTTGGCTGCTATGTCAGCTTTTCATGCCTCCTATTGATGGCTGTACGGTTGCCAAATTGGAGGCATCCCAAGCTTATTTTGAGAGGCATACTTCATATGAAAGACAAAGAACCTCTGTGCACAAACACTGAGGCAAGGGTTACCCCAAAGGGCATTTGGCTGGGAAGCCAAGTTTCAAGAAAATACAACCTCCTATTTGTAATCCATTGCCACCTTCGGACCTGAATTTTATACTTGACATTGGCTCCTTTTGAGCCTGCTGCGAGTTGTGGCTTACGTTTTATGTCAATGAAAACATTATTTTTAGTTGCTACAACGTCTGCTCAGAGGATTTCCAGTTGATTTTTCACTAAAACAGTCTCTTGGATACAAATCCTAGGCTTCTACCGAAGGTGGTATCAGAATTCACACTGAACCAAATGATGCATCTTCCTGTTTTTTTATCCTGAGCATGCCGACCAGGGTGAGGCACGGCTCTGTACTTTAGATTTGCATAGAACACTGATATACAGTACTTTGTGACATGCACCATAGACTGAATAATGTCCTCAGCTTTTTTGTTTCATTCGCCCCTGGAAAATCATAGGTTAATACAGTTCTATTTAGGCTTTCGTAAGGCTCCCTGTTTGATATAATCTATCCAATTTTGATGGACTGCCAACCACTTCCTCGGGTAGCATACTCCATTTGGATACAACCCTTTGATTGAGCCACATTTTGCATGTCTATGTTCTACAGTTTTACCCCCTGAACTGCAGTGGATAAGCTCTGGTATTAAATGTTTGGTCTCTAAATTCTAGTCCCAGCTTCTCTCACAGGTCGTGATCAGTTAGTGCTTTGAACAGCAAGCACATGTCACCTCTCCTTCTCCTGTATTCTAGAGGAAACAAGTTTGGTTCTCCCAACCTAGTAACATAATTGCTGTCTGCTAATCCCCCCTATAGAACGTGTAGTAAAGAGCGGGGTTCCTGTGTCTAAACAATGCCTGTTCAAATGGCTGGCGAGTTGTATTGCATATTTTTGTAGGAAGTACGGTAAGGAACTTCCTGGGGCTATTTGTGGTCACTTCACAAGGAGTGTGGCCACTTCTGTTGCCTGTTTCAAAAATGTCCCTGCTGCTGACATACTGTATGTGCTGCAGCCAAATGGAGCACTGTGTGCCCTTTCACTAAACATTGCCATCTGAGCATCATTTCTCATAGACGTGCTGGGTTTAGGCTTGCTGTTCTGCAAGGCCTCCTGTCCTGATCACATATCGGGCTGTGCCATCCACCCAGTTGACTTTGTATTGCTTGGGAGTCATTCCAAAGGTGTGGCCTAATAGAGGAGATATCCTCTGAAGATAGCACAGTTACATTAGAACTTACTGTAACAGTGGATCTTCCGAGACCATCTCCTCCATTAGGCCATGCAACCACAGTCACTACCCAGTTAGCTAATTATTGAAAAAAGGTACTCATAGCAATCCTTACTTGTGAACAATCTGTGTAACAGCACTTGCAAGGCACTTGCCTGATCTCACCTGTCCACTACCAATAAACACATCCTGTTTTCATCAAGTAAATGAGCAAAGAACTGCAGCCTTAAAGCCCTAGTGAGAAGAAAACGGCATAGGAACCTACGACAGGACTCTTCAGGATGTAAATAACTGCATTAGAATACTGTAACTCCACCACCAGCAACACCCCAGTGGTCACATCTCCACCTCGTTAGCGTTTGTACTTGCACACCAAACTTTAGAATGGAAGAAACTGCATGAAAATATAAATGCAGTATCTGCCTTCCTTCAAATACAGGTCTCACACACTTCTGTTTTTGACTTGCCACCACCACCACCCTTGACAAATAGCAGAATCCTCACAGAAAAAAAACTCTGACACGTTTGACATTTCTAGAAAGAGGTAAAACATACTCCAAGAGGAAACTAAGAGGTAAAATAATCTCCATCTTGGCACCGTGATGACCAAAAGGCGTACATTAACTTTCTGAACAGCGGAGTGAGAACATGCTGGCGGAGCACGTTGCACTTCCATCTGTGAGACCTGGATTTGGGCTGTTAGCTGAGCATGTGGAGTCGGAGGGGCAGCACAACCAGGGGGAGTGATCCACGTTCTCTGCTGTGTGAGTACCTCCTCTGGTGGGCTTGGTGGAGGGCCCTGACATTGACCCTCCCCCTCCGTAGGACAGGCGATACAGATGCAGGAGAAAAAGTCCGCCCTTAGCACCCATCTTTGTATTTGCTATACTAACGCCAGGAATCCGTCACTTAAATGTTTACACTTTATGCAGTTGTCACAGTTGTGAGTGACAGCCCGGAGACGGAACCTGGTTAGATTTTCAAACTTGGAATGTAGATTGAAACTTTGCAACCACGCTCCACTCTGGCCATGTATTAAAAAATGTTAGGTGCTCCCACTCCATCCACAGAGTTTAAGGGCTGGCTGGCCTCTGCTCGTCAGTTCCTGACAACTAATAAAACTGCAGCTTTACAGATAAATAAATCCGAAGTCACAGTTATGCTACAGTGTACTACTATAGTTCCATGTCACAGCTAGGTGGACAGAGGTTGGCTAACCTCATGCTTGGGAACTAGGGGAGGGGTAGGTGGGAATTTGAGAGACGAGCACATACATTTTGCACACTCTGCAGCCCATGAGGGCGAAGGGGAGGTGTTAGGTGACTGATGATCATATCCCTGGCTGGGCATGTGCAATGTAAGTACAGTAGGTGGGGCCTAACTAAACTCATCAACCAGCACAAAGATTACAAAATTCCTCCCTCCTTGGGTCCAGGACCCATTGTTGTTTTGTGTCCTGGATAACTAAAGATCTCACTTCGAGAGGGCTCTTGGTGGTGTGGGAGACAGAGAGAGGAAGGAGGGGGAGAAATGGGGAGGGCATTGCATTGGGTATGTGGTAGATGGGAAACAGCAAGGGAGGAGGAAAGGGGGGATGAAAAAGAAAAGGAGATAGATTCATCCTATACTCAGTAATGGGAGGTAGGAGAGGAGGAGCTGAGGCAGTGAGGAGGGATGCTTAAGGGTAGTATGCCTGGAGGGGATTATAAGAAGCAATCACAGAAGGCACTAGCCACGAGGTGTTGACGCAGTTTACACTTAAAAGCACCAATTGTGGCAATGTTGGAGGTTTCTGTAGGTAGCAAGTTGAACCAGGTGTAGGCTCTGACAAGGTAAGAACACTGAGCTTGAGAGGTCCGATAGTGAGGTATTGTAAAGGTTAGACTGTCCGATCTTCTAGTTAGGCGGCGGACACTCTGCGGGGTCAATACTGATTGGACTCCAGGGGGCATAAGGCCCAGTGAGGTCTTCTTAGCTAGGATGCAGGTCCGGTACTTTAGCCTGCCGGATAGCTGGAGCCAGTTAGCCTGCTCGTAAATGTCACACGTGTGAGAAAGGCGGGCAGCTGAAGTATAGGACTGAAGCTGGCAGGCGTCAGGACCCCACGGAAAAATTTCTAGCTATCAGTCTCTGGTGAGGGACTGCCCCCATGTCAGGTGACCGGCGTCAGGCGACGTTGGTATAAAGGGGCGGTCCCTCACGCCCGCCTTCCAGTTCTTTCCCACCAAAGGCCAAAAAAGGCTAGATGAGAGAGAAGCGGATATTTCCCTCACTGGAAAATGAGCTGAAAAAGCTTAGGGGGATGTAGGGCGGGAAGGTATTGCCTACTGCAAGAGCCTCTCTCTAAGATCTGTAGTTATGGTAAGTTCTTACATAACTGTACTATCTTACTTCGAGAGGGCTCTTGCAGTAGGTAATTACATATAGGACTGAATCCCAAGCAGTCTGGAACAAAGAGAAGCACACAAGAGGAGGAAACTACCCACAGGGGATCCTCTGGCTGAGAAAGACTTAAAATAGAAGTCCTTGCAGAACAGCCAACCCAAAGCGGGCTCTCCAGCGAGAGGCAATGTCCAAACTGTAGGGTTTCATAAAAGGTATTGACAGAAGTCCAAGTTGCGGCAGCGCAAATATCAGCCGCTGACACATTCTTGAAACAGGCATTCGAGGCTGCGGCACCCCTGGTGGAGTGACCCCTGACCTGGCCTGACAAGGTCTTGTGATACTTGTCGTAGCAGAAAGTGATATAGTGAGCCAACCATTTGGAAAAACATTGTTTGGTAACTGCGTTGCCTTCTCTTTTGCTGGCAAAAGAAACAAATAGTTGGTCAGTCTTTCTGAGATTCTTCGTCCAGTTGGTGTAATATCTCAGAATCCGGTGAACATCCAGGGTATGTAAGAGATACTCCCCGTGATTGGAGTGCTGTGTGAAAAAGGCAGGCAGTTCAATGGACTGGTTCAACGTAGATTCCGCTACCACCTTAGGAAGAAACTCAGGATTGGTGTGCAAAGTTACACGTTCCTTATGGAAAATCAGATATGGAATTTTGCACATCAAGGCCTGAAGCTTGGAAATTCTTCGAGCAGAAGTAATGGCCACTAGGAAGAGAGCGTTCCACGAAAAGATCTTAAGTTCTGCTGAGGCTGCTGGCTCAAAGGGAGGCAGCGTAAGCTTCTCAAGAATGAAATTCAAATCCCAAGGAGGGGCAGGAATCCGAATGGGGGGGGTCTCAAATGAAGAACCCCTCGTAGAAAGGTCTTCGCGACCTCCAGCTGAGTGAAAGTTCTGTCCCCAAAGGGAACGTAAGCAGCCAGAGCCGCCATGTAAACCTTCAAAGAGGAATGACTGAATTAACTCGCAGCACAATTCCTTGACAATGTCTTTGGCTGTTATTATTGTAACCTTGTCTTTTTTTATTTGTAAGTTCCATTGTAATGATCATGTTATGTTTTGTACCTTATTGTCCTTATCGCCTTGACGTGGAACCTTTGTAAAAGAGCCCTCGGCTCAAAGATGTCATCCGAAATAAAAATAAATAAAATAAAATAAATATGTAATTACCTACTGCAAGAGCCTCTCTTGAAGATCTACTGTTACGGTAAGTTCTTACATAACTGTACTTTACATTTTTACCCTATGGACCAGAGGAGACCTAGAGAAGTGCTCATCAAAGGGGAAATGATTTTCAGTACATAGTGAATCTGAGCAGTTGATGCTGTGTACTGTTGTAACCCCTAGATGGCGCTATCCCAGGGGCTACTACCCCTGCCTGATTTGCCACTAACAGGTTGAGGGGCCTGGATCCAATGGCGGGTGCCTCCACCCAGAGGTCAGGGTTTGCAATAGTTAAACTAACTTGGTCACAGCCCTCTGGGACACTGCAACCCCCCTTTCTTCCCACTAGTGGCCCACACAATATATCAGAATTACCTTCACAGTATACACTTACCTCAGGTCTGGTTCCGCACTGGGACCTCCTGTGAAATGAGATACAGTGCAACAATCACAGTACAGTACTTTAACATAGACAAATACCTCAGGCAGTATAACTTTGCTGAAACAAGCAGCTCTGATTTATTTAGGGGGATATAACAAGGACAGGGGGAAATCAGGTTAATTAGCTTATCGCTCTAATAATCTACCTATGGCTCTGTGCACAGGCCTATCCCTATCAGTTACTGTCCCTGGGTACCCAAGCCCTAGTGGCTAGTCCAAACCGTGGCAGCTGGTAGGGGCCCTTTCACACAGAGAAAAGGAGAATTAAACAGTCAGCAGTACAGTAATTCCATTTGGATTTAATGTGGCAATTCAACAAGGAGGCGACCCTGAATTAGTACTCACGACCTCCAAATAAGATAGGGTCCTTCAATGTCAGCAGGGCTCACTTGAGGTACACAAACCTCTTCACATCCATATAAAAGAAAGCACTATACCAGGCAGGCTGCATCTGTATCCCGATACTTAATTGCACAATACCAGGAGAACACACAGCAGATTCAGTTCCTGACAGACCGAGTGTAATTTTCAGCAATTCCTCCAGTCTTCTACAGGGTGAGCCTGGTTTCTACTCTTCAGAGATCCTTTGATTCTTTTCACAGGATGGATTCAGTCCTAACAAGCTGCAGACGGAACTCTGGGCCTTACACGTTTTTGACTAAAACTGCACACTGAAAAGTACAGGGCTCCTTCCTTCTTCACTGCCAAAGCTCAACTGAACTCCAACCGACAAAAACCGGGCACTTCCTTTGAGTTCCTCCCAGTTCTTGACTGGATTGGCTGTCACTCACAATAGACTGCTGCTGTTGGTCAAAAGGCACTGAAGTCTAAACTACATCTCCCAGAGTCACTGCCCATACAATCCTCTTGTGGCTGGCTCAGATTATGAGTCCAAGTTCTGATTCGTCCAAGGCACCATTTTAGAGCTAGCTTACCCACACTGATTGGTCCAGTTCAGCAGTTCAAAACTAGAATGGGAACTAGCAGACACAGTTCTGACTGCAAAGAAAGCAGGTTAGACAAACTGTAATTTCATTATTACTCTAAATAATTTCTGGTAAACAGTTACATCTTTCAGATAGGTTCCCTTTGCACTCCTAGTGACTGCAAAATTAAGTGAATTGGCAGCAGCTGAGTGGTACTCAGAGAAGCACACAGTCCCCCATACAAACTAATTATGTCTGCAAGCAGACAGCTCTTAAAGAGACAGTACCAGAGGCTCTAAAAGCACTCACTGATAAATGGCTTAAATGCCAAACACCATTCAGGCTTGGAGCATTCAAGCAAGCTCCTGGAAGTCTTTTGGGAACCCCCATTTGCAGGGGGGTTACACCGTGAAGGAAAAATTTGTTACGAGGAAAAATTTACACATACCTTTCTGTTTTATTTTTAGATTGTACCTGTTTTCTCCTATTTTTGTTACGGTTTCGTCCCCTTTTTCAGTCTGCTTGAACATTTTTTTTGTTTGTTTTAAACAAAAAAGATAGGGTGTGTCCAAAAACAACTGAGTGCTTTATAAAAACATGTGGATAGCTATATTTTAAGAGTGCTCCTTTATATCAAATTTAAAAAAAAAACAACAAAAAAACAAATAAAACTATTGAAACAGAGTCAAAATAATGGTGGGGGAATGGGCAAATTTTAAGATGGGAGGAATGGGGCAGTCTAAAATAGCATAAAAAAACTCTACCATATTTGCACTGTAACCTGCAGTGCTGGGGTAACCATGAAGTCATGAAACCCCAACTTTAAAGGGTATGTCACTTTGAAAAACAGAATACATTGAGGATATTTTTCTACTGTCTGCATTTCTGTCAGCTTTGTTTTTTGTAGCTAGGGGCATTTGCATGAAAACAGGATCCTGCTCCCCTAAAGTTCATTTGCCTCTGCTATTTAAATCTTTGCTAAATTTGCAGTTCTTTCTTGGTGACCAAGTTTGTTATTCTGGAAATGATATTCTGTCTCAGAGGACTGAGACTTTAGCGAAGGTTTTAACAGCAGTAGAAGTTAAATTGTTAACGTTTTTCAAAGTTATCCCCAAAACGGCACACACTGCTGTGGAGTTGTACTTTCTATTGTCTAGTGTGTCTGTTAGCTAAAATAAAAACCCTGAAACAGTTAAGTTTACAGCAATTATGGTTAACTTTAGTGTTTTTCTATGTTACTTTTTAACTTTTTCAGTTTCTTAGTCTACTAAATATTTAATATAACACAGTACATATTCCATTGTTTTTAAAAAGCATTTGACTGTCCCCAGCTGACCTCACAAATGCGGTCTGTGACACCACAATCTGTGAAGGTGAACAGTGTGAGGTCAGTTGGGGACAGGCAGTGTGATTATATAGGATTTTTAGATAGACGACCAAGAAGTGTTATAAACCCTGGTAAACAAAACTGAAAAATTAAACAGAAACAAAACTTCTCCAGCAAATTGTAACACTGTAGCTGAAACATCCTGTATATTTGCTTATATCGATTCCAAAAATAAAATAATCTTGTAAGTTTATGAATTAAGGCAAAGCATTTTAACTGAATGAGAAGACATTATGCGAAGGAGAGCTTTTCCCTGGCCATGTCAAGTATTCCCACTTTCAGATAAAATAGATGGTTCATCTTAAAAAAAAAAAAAAAAAAGAATGTGGGCTTTCAGAGCTTTCTGATGTTTTTTCTGGCCTTTGGCCAATCTGATTGTAACTTTAGCAGCCTTGAGCTACCAGGCGTGCGTGGATGAGGGATACCCTTTGGTATGCAGCTACTCTCACTGAGCATGACTCATGTATTCCTCCGTAAATACTGTACTTGCTCAGCCAGGCAGGGTGGGGTTTTAACTTTTGATCGAAGCTCGCTTGTATAGTGATGTTATGACTCCTACTGAACTGTAACCCCAGAAAGCATTTGAAATCAATAACTCTTCCTGATGCACTTATTTTTTAAGCAGGCTTAATAAATCCGAGGTTTTGCTGTCTCATCACTATGGGAGCACTTTGACAGACTTTTTATTTAGTTTACAAGGATATGCAGGCTAGGACAAAAAACATTAGGCTAACAAAATGTTGACTCTCTAGCAATTTATACAGTACAAAAAGAAAGCTGCTTAAAAAAACCACAGCGGTGCCACAGGCAAACAGTTGTGACCAAAACAGAAAAATGCCCAGTACCTGCTGCTGCTCCACAAAAACACTCTAAACACAGAGATATTGGTTTGCAACATTTTAAGTCAACCGTTTAATATAGCTCAGGGTTGTGCATTCACAGCCCCTGCTTCAGTTTTCAAATGACTACCTGATGCGGTTGCAGTCCTCGTTTTTACGTGGGACTGACTTTGAGACAGTCAAATAGTACTCCTCAAGGCAATATATTTAGTAAAATTGGTCGACTTTTTGCATTCATGCCTGTAACATAGCGAGGAATAAGTGTGACCAGGTGCCGTGTTATTTCACATGCACGCTCTTCCCTTGCTTCAAACAATGAGTGTACGCTCACAAAAGTTGCCGCAGGAGTAGGAGCTACCAGTGGATGTAGGAGCAGTCTGCTTAGATTACTGTTTTTAACCAAGTATGCAAAAAAAATACGCAAAACAATCTGGATACTGCCAGTAATGAATACTGTAAAATGAAAGGTTGCAAGATGGGCCAGTGTATTTAAGTTTAAAATTTTGATGAAAATACCTGACAGTGTCCTTTTTAACTCCTACCTTCTACTTTTAAGTGTTTAAAAGGTAACATTTACTTAAACATTTTGTTCCTATAGAACTTTAACATATTTATCTTGGCAGTTTTTTAATTTTTTATTTAATATACTTTTTCCTTGCCCAATCTGCTGCGTTCTGCCTTCCTCCTCCAGAACCATCACCCCCGCCGTCTGTGGGACTGATGGCCGGTCTGCAGTGCGCCCCGTTGTGGGCACCTGGGATCCCCAGATTTTCCCAGGAGGAGTTTAGTTCAGTTGTGACCAGTGAGCCCTGTAGGCAGGTGCAGGGCCTGTGAGGATTTTTTTTTTTTTAATTTATTTTAGTTTTTGTTGACACGGTAAGTGCATAGATAAATTCTGCCTATTTTCAGGCACGACCCGGGGGAAGGGGATACAGATGAATGCCAACGGACCTTAAAACAGATTAAACTGTTGGTGGTATTTTTAGTGAAGAGGGGGGGAGTTGGCCAGAGCACAGAGGAAATTCCCCTACTCTTTTTTAGAAGTGCCATGGGATCTTTAACATCCACCTGAACTACCACCGGAACAGGCAGCTGGGACCTCGGTTTAATGACTCATCCGAAAGACGGCACCTCAGGAGTGCAGTACCAACCTCATGCTGCACTGCAGTGTCAGTACTGAGATTTAACCCAAGTGCTTGGTGTGGGGATAGAATCCACACCCTTCTGATCTCCCAGCCTCAGAGGAGAGTGTGCTACCTGCTGAGCCACTGACACTTGTATGTGATGGAATGGAATGTCGTCATCCCGCAAGCTGGGGAGTTTTTCCTCCCTAATTCTCCCCGGGGAGGTGTGGTATGCACTGACATAGCGGCGTAACCACCAGGCGTCTGACATGCCTTCTGGCCTGATACAGCCCCAGCAGTCGGACCCTGGTTTCCACAGGGGGTCAGTATTGCTACGGTGACTTCTTCCCCCTGAAGAGGAGAGCAGTCCCTGGGACGCTCAGTCCTCCTCTCCCCGGCTAGCCCTCCAACTCCACGAGACTGCTCCCAATCCTGGGTCATCAGCTTCTCAAGTGGTAGCGCTACTGCTGTGCTGGCTGGCTCAAGTTTGTTTTTTTTTTTTCAACCGCGCAATAGAGACCCGTGATACTTGCTATTTTTACTGGAAACCCGAAAAATACCTATTCCTATATATGTAGTAAGTAAGTAAAAGTTTTCAGCCTGGCCCTTGGAATCGACAGGAGGCCCTTAGTGGATCAGCAGAGGGAATGTACCGGGGTGGCTGGAGTGAGGAAGTTGGACAGGTAGCCACGGTCCAGGCCGTATAGGGCCTTATAGGTGAGTAAGCCCGCCTTGAAGAGGATACTCCACCTAACCGACAGCCAGTGCAGATCCCACAGGACAGAGGTCATATAGCAGGATTTTGGTAAACCCACCAGAAACCGCACCACCATGTTCTGCACTAGCTGCAGCTGGCGGTGGGTCCCCCCAATGATTCCGAAGTACAGAGCGTTACAATAATCCACCTTGGATGTCACAAAGGCGTATACCATTGATGGCATGTCTTAAGGTGGAATCAGGGGTTTTATTCAGGTGACATTCCTTAAGTGATAAAACTCACTTTCGACAGCAGACGACATCTGGGCTTCCAGAGTTGATCTGTCATCAAAGTTGACGCCCACATTTTTCACCCTGGGAGAGGTCATCAATGGGGGTGGATCCCAGGACCAATTCTATTGCCACTTTGGAGGCCTCCCCATCACGCCTTCAACCAGGCTCAATCACTGGCACCTCCATCTTGTCTGGATTCAGCCTCAGCCCGTTTGAGGACATCCAGTCCTGAATCTCGACCAGACATTTGTTGAGCACATCAACGGCACTATCAGCTCCTGGTACAAATGACATATACAGATGGGTATCATCTGCATAGCAGTGGAAACCCAGACTGTATTGCCTAATGAGCTCCCCTAGGGGCAGCATGTACACTGTGAACAACATCGGCGAAAGGATTGAGCCTTGAGGCACTCCACATTACAGGGGCTTCGGGGAGGAGGAGAAATTCCCCAGCACTACCCTTTGGCTTCTGTCAGAGAGATGGGACTCAAACCATTTGATGACTGTTCCGGTGAGTTCACAAAACACTCCTGAGGCGATCCAAAAGCACAATAATGTGGTCCACTGTGTCAAATGCTGAGGAGAGGTCGAGGAGACTTGACTGTTCTCCTCTAACCCTTGTCCTGAGGAGGTCATTTTGCACCCGAACTAGTGTCATCTCTCTGCAATGTCTAGCTCTGAAACGGGACTGGAACAGCTCATAGATGTCAAAAGGCCGAGAGGTGTGTCTCCAGCTGCAAAGCCACTACTTTCTTGCCAACCTTCCCTAAGAATGGGAGGTTGGAGATTGGTCTATAATTCGCCAGGACATCCGGGTTGAGTGATGGTTTCTTCAGAAGGGGCCTCACCAGCGCCTCCTTCAAGGTGGCAGGGAAGTACCTCTCTGAGAGCGAGCACTGGACTATCCCGATGAAAACTGGACTGATCATTCAAACCCCTCCCACTAGGAGGCTGGCCAGGCTGTAGTCCAGTTCACAGCAAGTGGGCCGCAGTTTCAGAATCACCTCAGCAACCTTAGCTACTTCAGATGGCTGAAACTCCCCCCGGACAGTTGGAGTGCCTCTGCTCGGACCAGGCCAGTCAACGCAGAATGAATTAGTTTTATCTCCACTCTAAGCCATTGTCTTGTTATCTGAGGGAAAAAATTTAGCTAAGAAATCGCATGTAAATTTTACCCTCAAGATCGCCAGAAGTTCAAAATTGATCCTCACGAAATTTGTAAGGTTAAGAGACTTCAGAACTGAGAAAGTTTAACAAATATCACAATCCTAGGGTCTAAAACAGCTGCGATATGACCTCTGAAAATGGTAATTTTTAATGAAATACCAGTGCAGTCCTAACATATATAGGCATTACCAGATGGGGAATTTTTCCCATACAAAATGCTTTATTTCCTTGTATACATGAATCAATTTAAACTATATACCTACACTAATCAAACAGTTAAATGTGTACACCTACACATCAGACTTTATGGGACAATACGAATGACACAATAAATACATCATTATACAATGGCAAGAAAAAATCCTGGACTCTGATTGGTCAGTCTGGGGCTGGACCCGTGATGTTATCCCAGCATATCACGGGTCTAGTCTCAGCCTCACTGTGAACCTGTAGATGATCATTTGCTTGATTACTTGCATCTTTTCTTAAAAAACAAAAATATTTTTCCACACAAAATCATCTTTAAAATGATTTTTACATTCTGTATAACAAGCTATTGTATAATAGCAATAATGTCCTCCAGGGTGTGTGTCATTTGGGAGAATGTCACGCCTCAGTTATTGGATGCACTTGGCCTGTGGCCTCATGCCCAACCACCTGAGGCGTGACGTTATCCCAGCACGACACACACCCTGTCAGGCATTATTGCTTAATTAGGAAGCTAGCCAGGCCAATTAAGCTGCATCAGAACCCAGAAAACCCTCCCAAACCTGGAAATCCCCTAAATGCTTACCTGTGCTCACTACACGCCATTCCTTCCGTCTGCAAGAGGCAGTCAAGTGCCAAAACACCCTCCCCCTGTTGCTCATACGCTGCTGCTATGCGATCACTGCTCCTGACTGCAAACCCCATGGATGTCAGTACCGCAGCTCCACAGTGCAGACTTCTCACATGAAACCAAAATCTGTGATGGACTGGACACTCGGGAGGGGGTGGAGTGAATACGTAGGGACCATGGGAAACTCTTGCGTGCTCGAGAGCATGGCAGTTGGGGTTCACTGCCAGAAAGTGTAAAATCATGCACCTAAGGCATAGGAATCCAGGAGTTAGCACAGGATGGGGAGGGGAAGGTACTGACCATCACTAAACAGAAAGGGGACCGTGGGGTTATCATATCCAATGACCTCAATGTGGCAGGGCAGTGTGACAAAGCAGGGGTACAGTCAGTGGGATGCTGTGATGCACAGGGAGAGGTATCTACAGCAGGAGGAGGGAGGTGGTGTTGCCACTGTATCGCTTGCTTGTGAGACCCCACCTGGAGTATTGTGTCCAGTTCTAGAGGCTGCACTTCCGAAAGGACATAGGGTGGAGGCAGTCCAGAGGAGGACAACTAAAATGGTGCACTGGTTGCATCTAAAACTCTGGGAGAGAACGAGAGGGGACATGATAGAGATCTAGAAATACTCCATGGGGGTAAATGGGATAAAGGAGGGGAGTCTCTTTCACTGGGTCGCCAGCGTGGCAGGAGGTGAGGCGCTTAGCACCTCAGCCCTCCACGCCTTTTGGGCCTGCGTACCCAGCTTTCCTTTGACAGTGTTTCCATTAATTTTCCCACCACTTATGCGAATCTGACCAGCCTATAGTTGCACAAAAGTTTTCCTGTAGCTTTCAGTTCCTCAGACTTTTTTTCCTCATTTACACTTGCAGGTTGATTTTCTAGTGCCTCGTATAAGGAACACATCATGCCTGTGCTCCGAATGCTGCTTTGGCTCCCGGTCAGGTGGTGCACCACCTTTAAGATTGCTTTAACTTACAAAGCCCTGTATGGGCTGAGGCTGGACTACCTTAAAAGTCTAGATTTTTATTTGGCCATCTCAAGGATGTGTCTGAAACTCTCTGGAGACAGCATTCTTGGTGGTGGTGCCCCACTGATTTTGTAATTGTTTGCCGTTAAATTTTAGGTGTTCTTTAGTTGAAACTTTCAAAAAGGGGCAGAAAGTCATCTGTTTTCCTTAGTCTTTAATTAGCATCTAAAGCACTGTTTAACTATTGCATGTTTTACTGTGTGTATTTAATCTATTATAATTACTGGCCAGCGTTTTTTCCCATAGGGAAACCAGTTTATAATTTTCTGTTATAACCAGCAGGTTATAACGGCAAACACACGCCAGGTTTCCCTTGGACCAAGCATGTGCCAGCCGCTGCTCTTCTCTCCTTCAGCGCAGCTGTTGAACACTTAACTGCCACTCTGAGTTAGTGGTAAGTAAATCATAAAGAAAAAAACCCTCCCTGTCATCACCGAAGTTTAAAGTTTTCAAGCTCACTGACTGACAAAACTTAAAAAAAAAAAAAAAAATGGAAAGGTTTTGGCAACTGCTCGGCCGTGGATCATTCTTCGTCCTGACTGGACCGCAGCTGAACAACGCTGTATGTATTTTATGTAATTGCTGTGGTGAAACCACTGCAGCAATTACATAAAATAAAACTGGAATAGGTGTGTAAATGGCATTTATCTCTACACACACACACACACACACACACACACACACCTTCAGTGTGGGATGCCTTATAAACCCCCGAGCTTCGCCTTTGGGTTTATGTGGCATCCTGCAGCTCGGGGCGGGGGGGGGGAGTGTAAAAATCTCATTATAACCCCGTACCCGGCCATTATTCTCTGTTATATTTACACATGCTGTGTATAATCTGTTGAATTATGTGAAACTCTCCGAGCCTGTGTTGGCTCTGATGCTATATAATAACAAAAACAAAAATGCCTTGCCTTTCTCCTTGGAGAATATTGCTGCGCTTTGGCTCATTTCAGTAGGAAATGCAAATGGTGTTCTGGGATTTCAGTGTGTCTAAAGAGGTGTTAACACCTAGCCAGTCTTCACTTGGCTGAGGATTAGAGGTTTGAAGTGATCACCACTCCAGTCTGCTGCTAAGCCCTAGTCCTTTGCCTTTTCTTAATGAGTTTCTGTTCTAGCATTTTTTAGGGATGAATGCTGTATAGAACATCCATATTCTACCATGGAACGTACCATAGCTTTGTACATGACCACTAGATCGTGTGTGCGCTTCCCAAATCATAACTAGGCTTTGCCCATTTCAAATCCTCCGTAGTGGGAATAAGGTGGTAACCTGGAGAACCACATGGTTCACTGTATACTTCCACTTCAGTCACAAACAGGGTGGGAGGTCAGGATTGGTCAGGCCCCTTTTAAGGGAAGCAGATTGCCCTGGTCTTAGTAGGATTAGTGACCATTCTATTAGTTTTTGATCATGCAAGAGGAAGATCTGGGGATTGTAATTACAGTACAAGCAGTCTGAAACTCTGCATGCAATGTAGCAAGAAAGTGGTTAGGAAAAATAGAATGCTGGGTTGCACCAGTAGGGGGTTCACCAGCAGGTGGAAGAAGTTCATATTACCGCTGTACAGATCAGTGCCGTGGCTGCACCTGGAATACTCTGCAGTCATGGAGCCCCTTCAACAAAAAGGACATCAACATGTTGGAGGCATGACAGAAAAGAGCCACAAAAATGATTCGGGGTCTTACATGCAGAGGCTAGAGAACCTTAACATGTAGGGCAGAAGGAAATGAGGGGACATGACTGAGACCTTCAGGTACCTTATAGGTATAAACAGGGTATAGCTTGGTGATGTTTAGAATCGGAGAAGACAAGAACACGAATGGATGCAGTTGCAAACTGGCAGGAGGAAGGTTTAAGGAGTCTCGGAGGCACTTCATGGTGAGAATGGTGGCAAGGTGGAATGGGCTACCGGGGGAGTTAGTAAACCAGAAGACAGTTGGGGATTTAATGATGGGTGGTATAAAGTAAAGGGCTGGGTAAACGTGTCAGAGGAGGAGGTGGATCACCATGTAACAAAAGATATATGAGCTCCGCATCGAGCAGACTCTATAAACCGTAAGGCCTTCTGCCGGAAGGTTTGTATGTTACTATGCTGCTATAGTATCCAGATGTGATTACCTTTGGCTGTTTTCTGCACGGTCAAGTGTCATCTACCTACTTTTTTAATGGCTGTTGCCAACTGTTCATAGACTGTATAGCACTCTGGGATGCATTGTGCATGAAAGACACTTTATAAAATCACATTCTGCTTTCAAATAATTTTTTTTCTAGAATAAAATCACTGATGAGCGGTAATACATGCCATTGGTGAATTAACAAAAATTGTCACTGAATGACCAATTCTGTGCATACATTGTATCAGTTTGCTGTTGATTCTCATAGGAGCAAAGTCTGTTCTGTTGAACAGACATTTGTTGTTTAGCAGGCATGGGTTGGAAAAGGTTTAATGTTAAGCAGAAAGTGCATTATCAAAAGTGAAAAATCGGGGAAATGTAGTAGACAAGAGCAAACCGTTATGTAATGTTGCATGAAATAAAGCAGTGTGCTCTACGGTGCCTGTTATTACACTTTTTAAAGAGCCACAAGGTTTGGAAGCTTGACTATCGTCAGCTGGCCTTAAGAGATGTTACTTTCAAATCCTTTTCTAGTAATGAGAGCATGGTTGTCTGACCTCTGCTTTGTGCACCAGTAAAATTAGGTGCTTAGTACTTTTTGTGGTTAATCGTCCTGTAGTGGTTTACATCAGAGTTCATGTGGGGAATTGATTAGGAAAATGGAGGGAGAAGCAGCAGGCAGCATTGCCGTAAGGCAGAGAATGCCACAAACCTGGTATCACCAAGTGAACATTTTGCAGTGCTGTATTGCTTCAATAAAGCAACTGGTTGTACGGGACTTGCGGTTGAGTTCTGGCTCCTTTTTATGGTGATTTCTTCTGTTTGTTTACTAGACAGAATTACTAAGGAAAATGCCTGCTAGCAACTGCAGGCCAGTCAGTTTCACATCAGCAGTGGGGAAGTTAATGGAGACACTGCTGAAGAAGAGGTCCGTGGAGTGCCTGGAGACAAAAGGGCTGCAGGACCACTGGTAGCATGGTTTCACGGTGGTGGGGTCATATCAAACTAATCTCATAAATGTCTTTGACTGGGTTAACAGGGAGGTGGATCAAGAGAAAGCAGTGAATGTGGCCTATCTGGACTTCAGTAAGGCTTTCGACACTGCCACAAACTCGGAGGTTAGTTAAGAAACTAAGCAGCCTGGGGTTGGGAGAGAAGGTGACAAGCTGGATGTCAAACTGGTTAAAGAGCTGGTGACACGTTCAGGAGAACTTTAACAAAACCTAATATTTAGACAGTCCAGCTTGTATTTCCCATTAGTGCTGTATTCCTCCTCCTCCTCATTATTTATTACTGAGGTCATCTGTATGAAAACAGGACCTCTGCTCCTGAAGAGTTCATCTATTCCTGCGGATGTCTCCCTACCTGAAGTTATAGAGCACTCCTTGTGGTATCACAGTTGCTCCCATAGCAACAGATTGTGATGTCACAAAAGAGGATTATGACTTTGAAGTAGGAGAGTAAGCTATAGGGGCAGATGGACTCTAAAGGAACTCTGAGGGATAAAGATCATATATTCATGCAAATTTCCTTGATAATAAATAATGGGGAGGAGAAATATGCAAAAAAATTAATGGAATGCAGGCAGAATTGTACCTAATTATTGTGTTTTTAAAAGTTTTCTTTGAAGCGTCAGCAGCTCTTTAAGGGATTGGAGGCAAAGGGTGGTGGCATACAGTAGCCACTCAGGCGATAGTAGAGTGACTAGTGGAGTGCCACATGGTTCAGTGCTGGAACCAGTCCTTTTCACTGTCCTCACAAGTGACATTGTCGAGGAGCTTGAAGATAAGGTGTCTTTTTGTGGATGATATGAAAATCTGCAGTTGGGTTGACACTCGGAAAGGGATGGAGAGAATGCAGAGGGATCGGAGGAAACTAAAGGAATGTTCTAGGAGGTGGCAGATGGGTTTCAGTGCCAAAAAGTGCAAGGTTATGCGCTTAGGGCTGCAGAACCCAGGGGTTGTGTATAAGATGGGGGGAGCGGAGCTTACAGTCACAGGGCAAGAAAGAGACGTAGGGGTCATCCTGTCTGAAGACCTCAGGGTAGTTGTGCTGTAGTTGAGAAATCTAGAAGGCCTGGGCACCCTCTTCTCTCACTTTTAGGGTGTGTGAAGATCTTAATCTGTCTGTTTACACAGTCTCATTTCGCACCGCAGCAGGCCAAGTGCTTGGGTGGCTTTGGTGCAGTTGCAGCCGTGTGGACACTTAATCGATCATGGTAAGTCTGTCCTCACACCTGTCCCCAAGCCATTGCAGATCTAGGGCTGTGTTCTGGAGTGAGTGGTGTAAGCAGCCACATGGACGGGGTGCACTGCTCGCTCCAATGCTCCAGCATCCTATTGTGCCCTCCCATGATGCCTGACCCTGAATGTTGCCAGGTAGCCAACTGCCTCTTGAACTAATGGCCCCTCTCCAGCATGGCTTGCATTGGTGCTGAGAAGGGCCGTTTAAACCCAAGTTGAGAGCAGAATGAGAGGTTGGGGCAACACTGAAGCCAACCACAGCTGGTGCTAACACGGCCATGTAAACAGAAACAGGCCTTTGTGGTGGTGAATGCACACAAGTAGCTAATTTTTTTTTCTTTTCCTTTTTTGCGGTAGGCTTTTCCTTCTGCTTACCACCGCCTTTGTCCCTCTGATGGGGCATGTGTGTCATGGGAAGGGCTTCTCAAGGCAGTAACTCAGAATCAGGAGGTGACTGGTAGGGTGGAGTTGAGTTTTTATTGTCCCATTATTTATCATTCTAGTCTTCCCTAAATGTTCCCTCTCCCACCACCCACACGCACTTTTCTGGTGTTGTGGACCTCCAGCAAAACTTTCTAGCCAAAAGACGACATACAGTCTCTGTGTCCAGCGTCCTTAGCTGGTACTTTTTTGATAGTGAGTCACTGTCCTCTCCTATAGAGTACCTCCTTCATGCTGCCCATGACTCAAGTTACTCGACGTTGAAGTTCCAGGGTCAGGCATGAATTTGAATCATTCACTTTCTGTTGGAATGTGCCACTGTCTTAACGCTAGTAAGGAAGCCCAGGCTTTGACAAAGGGATAATGATACACGATTGTATTTCAACAGGAAAAACAAAATCAAAATAAATGCAAACCACGTCAGGCTTAATTGGGATTTTATTCTGGAATTCCACTTAAATTTTAAATTGGGAATGCAGTTTTGGAAGCTTAAACATCTAGATTTTAACCTTTTAGTACTTCACTGTTGGGAAGCTTCTATGTATGTCAACACTGCTACAGAGACCACTATTGTGGTTGTACGAGTGGTCTTGCATGCATTCTTAGTGCATGAGAACCACGTACTGAAGGTAAGCAGTTCTGATAGCCTAAGAATGTAAGTGAGGCAACTCTTTAACAACTGTAACAATTGTCTCCAGGGAAATAATAATACTAAAAATTAGTGTTACAAATTTTAAACAGATTCCTCAGAATAAGCTAATCTTTAAGGACATGTGCGTATGAGACTCTCTTCACTGAAATAGTCTCATTCACAGAGGAAGGGAGTGCTCGGATTGTATCTATATAGGAATTCCTGGTTGAAAGAAGAGCACTCCTGTTTTTGAGGACGGCATCTTGGTTATTAAATTGTGTGTTTATTATACCATATCATTAAAATAATTTGATACGTAAGGAATAGAATATTGGCATTTGACCAGCTTATAGAAACACTAAAATATAAACATTTTAGACCTCTTTTTGTACATTATGTTGAATAATGCAGCTGCCTGGATGGAAGGGTACAAACACTATGGACCATTGGTTCTGTTTTGTCCTAGCATTTTCTTTGTTTTTGTGGAAACATACCACAGCAAATACATATTCCAGACTATGGCTAATGCTGCAGAAATCCCCACTCAGTTCTGGACTCGACCCGTACCACTCTCCCACATGACAGCTCTCGAGTAACAAAGGAAGGCCTCTTGGGGATAATATGGAGAATCCTAGGTTGCCAACAGTTTTGAAGAGAGTGCAGATTTCTTAAATGTTAGCTTTTCTGTATTTTAAGTTTGGTTCATAATATACCATTAGTAGGGAAAGCAACTGGCAGCCAATTCTGAGTTATCGTTTTCTTTGCAATTGAAGTCTTAATCCCAGCAAGATACTGGTTACAGCTGTGGTATTATATGGTCAGCAATGATAGCATTTTGTTAGTTAGATGTTTCTGCATTCTGTGGTTTGACCTGGATTTGTTCTCTGATAGTGACAGTAGTGTGGTTTACAGAGGTGCCACAAATGGAGAACCAACCAAGAGTAGGTTCAGGGCAAATTCTGAACTACAAGGAAGCTGTCATTATTTGCTTGCTGCAGCTTTTCATTTGGCATTTTGAAAAGTCCTTCTCTCCCAGGTTGAGCAAGTTTTTTTTTTTTTTTTGTTAAATCTCACTGTCGCCTAACTGAAATGGATCTAATGTTAGGGATGGAGCATGTAACTCGTTTACATTCAAGTTTATCCAAGTTAAATTAGCCAAAGGCTTGAGGATTCAATTGGATGTAAAAGCAGGATGGTGGCAGTCTGTTTGTGGTTTCTAGCAGTGTGGTTTGATGGCTTGCAGCATGTCTCTGGTTTTACATTTCACAGCTGAAATGCAAGCGACTGCATACTTTGTAAGTTGACTGTTGGTGTTCTGTAGGTTGTAACTTTTTAGTTCATGCCTACCATGACTTAAAGAATTGGTCAACACTGTCCTTCATATTTGGGAGCCTTCATTGCTGCTAGCATAATGAGAGGAACACCTGAGTGTGCAGTAGTGATAATAAAATGATAATTCAGTGAAGTAATTTTCAACTGAAAAAACAGTCAGCTAGAAATTTGTTCAGTTAGCTTCATGACAGTGACAAAGAGCGGCAGGTAGTTTCATTAGCTAAACAGAAGTTAATCATGCAAATGGTTAAAGAACTACCAGTCTTGTCAGTATTGCACTGAATAATTATTTTTAATTAAAAAGAACAGATAGATTGTGAATCTATATTTTGTTAAAATGTATGCACAAATGTTCTTAAAAAAAAATTACCTTTGAAATGCTAGTCATAGATGGCCCCAGTGCTCCATATAATTTTGGCAGGTAAGAGTAATTTACTCATCAGTTTTGAAATATTGTAAGTAAAACAAAAATGTGGGGGCGTACACATTCCTTAAATCGAGGAAAACATGGTCCTTTTGAATCTCTAACAGTGTTATGTAGTACTAGACCTTCGGACATGGAGCATTTTCAGGTGTTCTGATGAGTATTGGTACTTACTTAAGCAATTTTCTGAAGAGTATTTATTTAAAAAAAGGGGGGAATTAAACAGGCTGTTATATCTGCAGTCCCTGTGGTCACTGGGTCCCCTGCCCCCCCACTGTGGAAGACTTGATTAGAGTTGGTGTCTTTTATTTAGTTGTCATATTTGACCAGGAATGGCACAGTGAGCTGTGACAGCAAGTTTCTAGGTGCAGTCGGGGTGGGGTGGGGTGGGGGGTCACACAGACCTGTTTTATTGATAGAAATATGCCAGAACAATGAGAACATTTCCCTAGTCTTACGAAAAGTGCCATGTGCTATTAACTTTCTGCTTGACAGTCATCAGAAATTTTTATTGACTCCTGGGGCTTCGTCCAATTTGAAAATGATAAATAATGTGAGCCTATGGGGAGCTCTGGAAAGATATTTATTTTTAGTTTAAAATTGAATTAGCAACATAGAAACATAGAATCTGACGGCAGATAAGGACCGCTTGGCCCACCTAGTCTGCCCATTTCCCTACCTGACGGATAAGCTGCAGATTCTAGTTAATCAACAGCTTACTTCCTCCTAACCCCCTCTAGAATGGCCTTATGCCTGTCCCATGCATTCTTGAATTCTCCCACTGTTCCTGACTCCACAGCCTCATCAGGAAGGCTGTTCCATGCATCCACAGCCCTCTCTGTGAAAAAATACTTTCTAACATTACCTCTGAGCCGTTCCCCTCTATCTTCAAATTGTGCCCCCTTGTTCTTATACATATCTTCTTCTGAAAGATACTACCCTCTTGTACTTTAATTCCCTTGAGATACTTGAAAGTTTCTATCATGTCCCCCCTCTCCCTCCTTTCCTCAAGGGTATACATATTAAGCTGCTTTGTCTCTCCTTGTATGTCTTCTGGTGTTGACCCTGCACCATTTTGGTTGCCCTCCTTCCTCTGAACAGCCTCCACTCTATCTCTCTGCGGAGATGGGTTCTTCAGAATTGCATGCAGTACTCCAGATGGGGTCTCACCAACTGTCTGTACAGAGGGATAACAACTTCCTGTTTCTACTGTTGATGCCTCTCCCTATGCATCCCAGTATCCCCCAGTCCTCCTTACTGCCTTCTTACATTGCTTGCCCTCGTTTAGGTCATCTGATATAATTACTCCTAGGTCTCTTTCAATTTTCGACGTTGTTATTAACTCACCCCCCCATTGTGTACTCTTCCCCTGGGTTTTTGTTTCCCAGATGCATTACCTTGTACTTCTTTACATTGAATATGAGCTGCCACATATTTGACCATTCCTCCAACCTTGCCAAGTCCCTTTTCATTCTTTCCACCCCACCTTGTGTATCAACCCTGTTGCAGATCTTTGTGTCATCTGCAAAGAGACATACCTTTCCTTCCAGGTGCTCTCCAATGTCACTTATAAAGACATTAAAGAGGACCGGTACCAGTACCGAACCCTGTGGTACCCCGCTAGTTACTCTCCTTTCTTCACTGTGTACTCAGTTTACTATTACCCTTTGCGTCCTGTTGTCCAGCCAGTTTTTTTGTCCAGGCTACCACCTTGGGACCCACTCTAAGGCTGGCTAACTTGTATATTAATCTTTTGTGTGAGACTGTGTCAAATGCCTTGGTAAAATCTAGGTAGGCCATATCCATAGCCCCTCCCTGGTCTACTACTTTGGTCACCCAGTCAGAGAAATCTATTAGGTTCGTCTGACATGACCTTCCTGCTGTGAAATCATGCTGCCTTGGGTCCTGTGCCCCACTGGCCTCTAGGTACTGAACAGTTCTTTCCTTCAGAAGTGATTCCATCATTTTCCCTACTACTGAAGTCAAACTAACTGGTCTGTAGTTTCCTGCCTCTGCCCTGCTCCCACTTTTGTGAAAGCGGAATCACATTTGCCCTCCTCCAGTCCTCAGGTACCACTCCATCCTCCCATGATTTGTTAGAGAGTAGTCAGTGGTGTTACTAGTTCTACCCTTAGTTCTTTTAGAATTCTTGGGTGAATCCCATCAGGCCCCATTGCTTTGTCTAGCCTCAGTTTAATGAGTTCTTTCAAAATCCTTTCTTCTGTGAATGGACTGGTATCGATGCCCCCCATTCAAAGTTTCTCCCTTGTTTGATTTAGGTACCTCCCCCTCCTCTTTCGTTGTGAATACTGAGCAGAAATATTCATTCAGTATCCCTGCTTTTTCACTGTCACTCTCTGCCCACATTCCCTCCCTTTTATTAAGTCTCTGTATTGCTCCCTAATGTACCTATAAAAGGTTTTATCCCCCTTCTTAACAAAGTTGGGTATCTTTTCCTCCGTTTGTGCCTTTGCTATTCCGACTGCCTTCCCTGCCTCCTTCTGCTTTAATATAGTTCTCTGTCCTGGTCCTTCTGTGTTTCCTTATATTTCCTGAATGCTATCCTTTTCTCCTTAACCATCCCTGCCACCTCTTTTGAGAACCATAGTGTTTTTTTCCTTCGTTTTGTTTTGTTGATTTGCTTCACACAAAGGCTTGTTGCCTCTGTGATGGCTGTTTTGATTATTCTTCATTGTTCCTCCACCCCTTCTTCGTGCCCGTTTGCTAGTGCTTTTCTGAGGCACTCTCTCATTTTCCCAAAGTCAGCCTTCCTAAAGTCCAATACTCTTGTTTTTGTATGGCTTGACTTTATGGCTGTGTTTATTGTGAACCACACTGTTTGGTGGTTACTTGTTCCCAGATGGCTACCCACTTCCAAATCTGAGATCCTTTCTCCTTCCCCATTTGAGAGTACCAGGTCTAAGATTGCTCCCTCCTGAGTGGGTTCCAACACTAGCTGTCTGAGGTATGTCCCCTGTAGGGCATCAAGAATGACCCTGCTCTTGGATGTGCCTGCAGCAAAGGTACTCCAGTTAACATCTGGCATATTCAGGTTCCCCATTAACAATATCTCCCAATTTTCTGCCATTTTAAGGATGCCTTCTATCATTTCCTCCCCCTGAGATGGGGGTCTGTACACAACCCCCATGCGGATTGTGGTGCCATTTGCTGTCTCCAGGGTGACCCATAGTGACTCATCAACTTCCTATTTACTCTTTAGTTTTGTTGCTTTAATCCCATCCCTTATATAGAGAGCTACTCTTCCTCCTCCTCTTTTACCCACCCTGTCCCTCCTGTAGACTGTGTATCCTGGTATGTTGACATCCCAGTCATGGTTCTCTGTGTACCATGTTTCAGTGACTGCCACAATATCCAGGCATCTCTCTTCCATCAAGGCCACTAGTTCAGGGAGCTTGTTGCACAGACTGTGGCCATTGGTACTCATCACCTTCCATTTATTTTTTATGGCCTTACCCCTTTTAGCCCCATCCCTGTCCTTACCGCCTTTTCTGAATTTATCCCTGTCCTGCTCCCTACTGACTTCTCTACCTTGGTGTTTACCTCTCTAACTACTGTGTTTTGTGGGGGGAGGCTGGGATTTCCCTGCTCCTTTTCAGTGCCTCCCCCCTTGGCTAGTTTAAATGCTTGCCAATGAAGCATTTAAACCTGTCACCTAGGATCCTGGTTCCCCCCCAGACAGATGCAGACCATCGTGCCAGTATAAGCCTGCATCCCTCCTGGTGGCTCCCCAGTCCCCAATAAAGCCAAATCCCTGAGCTCCACACTAGTTTTTCAACCATTAATTGAATCCCATGGTGTGGAATACCCTAGCATCATCCTTGCCATAGACAGGCAGCACCTCCGAGAAGGTTACCGTACATGCTACTGGTCTAAGGCTCCTCCCCAACTCCACAGACTCCATTCACAGCTAGGTCATTTGTTTCTCAGTGGACAATGACATCCAGCTCCCTCCTTCATGCAGCTGCTCCCGTGATCCTGAGGATTCGCTTCCTGTCCCTCTGAGCCGTGGTGCCAGGCAGGCACCTTACCTCCCTGTCCCTTCCTCCCCCACTTCTACCACCCTAATGATTGAGTCCCCCACCAGGAGTTGTTTACTTCCCCTGTGGGGTCTCGTGCCACCCTCCTGTGGGTCTCCTTTGTGGAGGTTCCCAGCATCCTCCTTGGTCTCCACTGCAGGTGCCTCCATAGAGGAACCACTCATTGCCAGAACAGCATAAGAGTTGTGGAGAGATACAACTGGAGGGATGCACCTCTGTTCCACCACTCTCTCCCTCCCTGAGCCCACCTTGGTCCAACTGCTCCTCTTTCTTGGCAACCTTTGAGGTAACGGTGGTGGTCATGGTGGTCCTTGGGTGGGGGAAGAGGTTTCACGAATCCTAGCCAGGTCAGCCTGTAGATGGGCAACCTCCTGCCTCAGACCAGAGAGGTGCCTGCAAACAGGGCAGCATCGCAGCCTCCAGAATGTCTCCCGGAACACTGCTGCCCCACAGCCATTGCACTGCACCACTCCCATCTTGATTTATTTTGTGTCCCCTCTCCTGTTGCTTTGTATGCTTACTGTCTCCTCCCTCTATGTATTGTTACCCTTACTTTTCTACTGCCTATGTGCCCTTCCTGTAGTCTTCAGTAGTCTCCTTCTTCCGTGCTTGGATTCAGACCTCCAGCAGCCGGGGGGTGGGGGGGAGAAAGTTATTTTTTTAGGTTCCTTCAAGGTTGATGAAACTAATGTGTCTCAGTGATCCTTCCCTTCCTACTGCCAAACAGGAAGTTCCTGTTGTCAGTCAAATCCAGTGGCTATAAAAGTAGAACTGGCTTTGGGTGGGAAGGAGGGCAATTACTGTGCTCTGACTCAGTAAATTAAGCTGATACGGACCCCCCCCTCCTCAGAGAAACACATAGTGACGTTCTTCTTTTTTATTTTATTTTTTATTTACTTAAATGAGACCCCCTTCTTCTAATAAAGTATCTGTTTTCTTAATCCAAAGAGGTACTAACTCCTGCTGAGATAGAAGTTATTAGTTAGCAAAAAATCTGTAGTTCTAGACTTCTGTTTCTTGCTCTGAAACCAAAGTTCTCTTCTGTCAGAAACAGCATCAAAGGACCAGTATGGTTGATTACAGGTTACTAGTATGTACAGTGGACTCCAACATTTTGGACATTGGTTGTATTTTAGCTCCTGAATGCTGTATACCATTTCTTTATATAGTATCAATATGTATTTTCCCCTCAATGCAGTACCATAAGGAGTATGTAATCACCATCCTTAGTAATGTATAATTAAAATCTACTGTCGATATGTGTGCTCAGAATCTGTGTTTTATACCAGTGTATAAAATGCTAAATAAAAAGTTAAAAAAAAAAAAAAAAAAGTTTATTGACTGGTAAGTACTCTTGTTTGAGGGACCTTTTCAGAAGCAACCCTGGCCTGAATAGGCAAAGAATTAGGGTGGTACATATTTATAAACAAGCTGGGAACATACATATGAACATACGAAGAAGCCAGCAGAAGATTGCCATTTGGTCTATCAAGTCTGCTTATATTGCAGGGTCCACAGCTTGAGCTAATGTCCCTGCCCTCTCTCCCCACTCCTCCTATCCTCCCTATCCATAAGCCTTACTTTCCCCTTGTGCCTATCCCAGCCTCTCTTAAAGCTGCCCACTCTCTTCAATGAGATGACCTCTTCCGGCAGTGCATTCCAAGTGTCTACCACCCTCTTTGTGAAGAAGTGCTTCCTGACCTCCCTCCTAAACCTCCCACCCTCCAGCTTTAGACTGTGCCCTCTAGTGTTATGGTTGCCACTCAGCTTAGAGAGACTCTGCTTATCAACCATATTTATCCCTATTAAGTACTTGAAGGTCCCAGTTATGTTCCCTATCTGCCTTTCTCTCTCTCTCTCTCTCTCTCCTGTCTTCCAGGGAGTACGTGTTCAGTGCCCTCAGCCTCTCCTCGTATGTCTTACCCTGCTGACCCACTATCATCTTTGTAGCCCTCCTCTGGACCTTCTCCAGCAGGTTAATGTCCTTTCTGAGGTGTGGGCACCAGTACTGAACTCCATACTCTAGATGAGGCCTTACCAGGGACCTGTACAAGGGCAGTATAACCTCCTCTCTCCTACTACTGATCCCCCTAGATCTGCATCCCAGCATCTTGTTTGCCTTTGCTGCTGCTTTCTTGCACTGCATGGAGTGCTTCAGGTCACTAGTAATCATCACTCCCAGGTACTTCTCCTCTGATGCAGATACTCTGATTCCACCCAGGTAGTACTCTGTCCTGGGATTCTTGGCTCCAATATGCATAACTGCATTTCTTGGCATTGAAGCCAAGCTACCAGATCCTGGACCACCTCCCCAGCTTTTCCACATCTTCCTGTAGGTCCTGTATCCCTTCAGCTGTGTCCAGTCTCCCACAGAACTTGGTGTCATCTGCGAATAGGCACATTTTGCCCTTAATGCCATCCCGAATGTCACTGATGAAGGCATTGAACAGCACCAGCCCAGCACAGAGCCCTGTGGGACCCCACTGGTTACCTCTCTGGTACCAGATAACTGCCCCCAACCACCTCCTGGGTTCTATCCCTCAGCCAGTTTTTCACCCATCTGGCCATCTTTTCCCCAACCCCAAGATCCACCAACTTCCTGATCAACCTTTTATGGGGCACAGTACATTGTGGGGAAAATACAGTTGCAAAAATAACAGCAAGTACAGATATGCTACTATAGTATAGTGAGAACAAGCAGTGCTAACACAGCAGTTTTAACTGTCTGATTGTGGCTACTGTTGTATCTTACTAACATACTAAAAAGCCAGCAGAATAGGCCTAATGGTCTGTCGTGTCTGCTCAGAGCCAGCCACCTAGTGGTTGGTTGCTTGCTTTCCTGCCCCCAAGAGGGTCTTCTTTGGATTTAGTTTCCCTTTGTATCTGTCCCACCCTTCTTGAAGCCCTCCACTGTGCCCTCCTCTACCAGCCTCTCGGGCAGCGCATTCCATGGCTCCACCACCCTCGCAGTGAAATAATACCTCCTACGTCCCCCCACAGCTTCCACTCATGCCTCCTAGTTGTTCCCCATTCTTTAACCTAAACAGCTCCTTGGTTCCGCTCTGTTATTTCTTTTACATGATTGAAGACTCCTATCATGTCTCCCCTGTCCCTCCTCTCCTCCAGTGTGTACATCCCAAGCTCTTCCAGTCTCTCCTCTTAGGGCCTCCCCTCCATTCCCTGAGTCATCCTGGTTGCTCTCCTCCTCTTGGCTCTCTCCAACAGCACTATGGCCTTTTTCAGACGAGGTCTCCAGAACTGTACGCAGTACTCTAGTTGCAGCCTGACCAAGGCATTATATAGAGGGAGGATCACCTCCCTCCTCCTGGACATAATTCCCCTGGCTATGCAGCCCAGTATCCTGTTTGCTTTGGCTGCGGTTCTTCTACTATTTTCAGTTTTATTCATTTTGACATCTACCACCACCCCTAAATCACGCTCACCCAATGTGGCTTGCAGTGTGACACCCCCAAGGCGTAAACATGGCCCGGATTTCTGACCCCCAAATGAAGTACCTTACATTTCCCAGCATTAAATTTTTAATCCCCACCTCCTTGACCACCCCTGCAGGGTCGCCAGATCCCCCTAGACTGCACCTCTTGCTTTTTCCCAGTCCACCAGTGCTCCCAGTTTGGAATCATCTGCAAAGAGACTTAGCCTAGTCCTAACCCCGCTCCCTATATCTGAGACATAGGCATTCAGGGGCCAAACTGCATAACACTGCATTTACTGTTACAAATAAGCCCCAATATTTGGACCATGACAGAAGTTTAGCTAGATCTTTTTTGAGTATGTTGGATTTCATCAGGATTTTTGCAGGGTCCTCCAATTTTACACTCATCTGCATACTTGATGATCCAGCTGTCAAGATTTAATGATAAATTGGCTATAAATACTTGAAAAATTAAGGGAGCCAAAACTGATCCTTGTTGTATACTGCTTGACAACAGTTTCCAATCTGAAGTGTAGCCATCGATTATTACTCATTGTGTATGATTTGTCAACCAGTTCGTGATCCAGTTAATGTATCCGGAATGAATTTCTAAGGTTTTTAATTTTTAGGTTTGTTTGCACTCATGTGCAAGAAACATAGTGCCATCATCAGAGTTTTTGTAGGTGTGGCACCCGTCTTCCAATTTGGTCAGTGTGTTTGCAGGTGCAGCCGCAGTTCTCCAATGAATGCTGCAGCTGTCTATGACAGCAGTTGAAAATGCAGTGCCATACAGTTGAAAGGGAGAGCTATGCTTCAGTGAGTAGTGCTCCCCCCCACACACACACACATATGCACGCACGCACATTGTGTGCTCATGTGCCCCTCCCACGTACACACTATATGGCCAAGGGTGCCCAATCCCCCTTCAGCTTTACTGCGCAGCCCCCTCTTCCAAAAGCAGGTGCCACGCTGGAGCCCACCCAGCATGGCAAAAATTGTTATGGAGCAACGGGGTGCCTAACTCTGCCTGCTCCAGGCACCCCAAACAGCCTTCCAGCTGCCACGCTGGATTCCACCCCAGCGTGGCAAACGCCCCGCATCACATTGTCTTCCTAAAAAAAAAACAACAACCTGTAAACAAAAAGTTCCCTCGGCGGCCTCCCTGCCCACCTGCACCCACCCTCTGCGCACTCTGCCTCCCCACACCCCCACCTCACCCCATACTTGCCTCCGGAGTCTGGCGCGACAATCTTCGGGGGACCTGGAACACGTCTGCACTCTTCAAAGCCGACCGTGAACTGAGGAAATGCCGGTAAGCTGTATAATACCATAAATAGGATTTTTTTCAACTTTGATGCATATCTAAGGCATTTTTTTGAATTTTGGCACCAAATTTTCCACATGGGGTTTCTGAGAAGCCTCGTCTTGAATTCTGAACGGTCATGGTGTTAATCTGGCTCGAAGGGTGATTTCACGGTCACTGTGCGAAATCACCTTTCGGGACTGATTTAACGAAACAACAGTGCCAGTGTTCATAAGGTGGGCTCTCAAAAAGCCTATGTTGCAAATTTGGTGAAAAAAATTCCTTAAAATTACCATTTTACGAGTGTGCGTTGCGCAGTTCCTATGCACTCTCGTAAGTTTGCGAATTTTTAATATTGAATCCGGGTTTCAACATTGCCATTTACCACACCTCGTTATGAGCAGTACAGCTGTCATTTTTCATATCCACTCAAATGTGTTTCCGCTCATGTAGCGCACAATGGTGCAGTTGGTGTCGAAATCAATGTATGGGACACATTAAGAAAATCACAGTGACACTGTTCATGAACAGAGATCTTAAAATGGCTATGTTGAAAATTTGGTGAAAAAAAAATTCCTAAAAATGACGTTTTTACGAGCGTGTATTGCGCAGTTCCTTCGCACGCTCATAAGTTTGCAAATTTTTTATATTTGCACTCCAGATTTTCAACATTGGCATTTTTCCACACTTACTTATGAACTGTAAAGCTGTCATTTTTCACAACATGGCCGAAATGTGTTTTCACACTTTCAGTGCAAAAATGCGTGGTCGCTGTGGGAAATCATTGTTCGGGACAGATAAAGAAAATCACAGCGACACTGTTCATGATCGGAGGTCCCAAAATACCTGTGTTGACAATCTGCTGTAAAAAATCCCCAAACTAATTACATTATGGGTGTGCGATGCACAGTTTCTACGCACGCTCGTGACTTCACCATTGTTTTAAATATTTTCACTGCAGATTTTCAACATTGCCATTTTTTTACACCTCCCCATGAACAGTACGGCTGTCATTTTTCACATCCTGTTCGGAATGTGTTTTTGCACCTGTGGTGCCAAATGCCGTAGTCGCTGTGCAAAAGCAGCTTTCGGCTAACAAACTGATATTGCCACTGTTCATGAGGTGGGGGTCACAAAAAAACATGTTGGAAATTTGGAGTGAAAATACCAACAAATGCCTGAGGCATTAGGGTTTCTGACCATAACACTCCACCCTGTGGAGACTGACAGGCATTAGGGGTGTGACTTGGGATTCTCACCCGTAATGCTCATACCATTCCACACCCTGCAGCCAGTGAGAGGCATCAGGGTGTGCCTTGGACTGTTCGGCCCCAAAGTTCACCCCGTTCTCTTATACAGCACCCATCTCACCGTATTTCCTGATGGAATGGGGTGTGCATAAGGGCCAAAGACCCAAAGGCACACCGTGACACTTGTCGGTGTCTGCAGGGTAGGGTGTGGTGAAATGGCGTGGCCGTTATGCCTGACAACCCAAAGGCACACTCCAGTGCCTGTCACTATCTGTAGGGTGGTGATGGGGTTGGCTTCAGTTCAGTAGTTCACTGCCATTCCTATTATGCAGCTCTGTAACTCCTACACTACCAATGCCAGCAAGCAAACATTCGGCATTGACGAATGCTTATTTGATAAGGGCCCAATGGGGAACTGAGTCAAAAGCCTTCTTGAAGTCTAAAAATATTATGTCACAAGGTGTTCTGTTATCAAGACTTTGACCTGTTTGTAGAAACATAGCCAATTAGTTGCACGTGAGCGGCCCTTCGAAAAACCATGTTGACTTTCATCAAAGTTTCCAAGTGAAGTTATCAGCCTGTCTGTAATTACTCTTTCCATTATTTTGCATAGAACCAGAGTAAGACTGATGGGCCTATAATTATCCATTTTTACCATTATCACCCTCTTTATGCAGGGGCACCACATTTGCTTTTTTCCAGTCTGATGGTGTTTGACCTGTCTGGATACTGTGATTAAAAATTATTTGTAATGGATATATGAGATGTTTCAAACAACATGAAGTCTTACTGTATTCAGACATAATGCAGTTAGCCCCAGCACTTGAACTGCCCCGGAGAGGAAAGAGTTAACTCCTGTGCAGAATCATAGAACGTTGAGCTCGAGCTCGGTTTTCAAACCTCTGTCTGTGATACTTCCCAGTGTAACTGTCAGATTTTTTACTCCGCCTAACAGTGAAGTCGCTACAGAGATTTCCTGTGCTCGGTTCGGTAAAGTAAAGCATTTGGTTGAAATCGTATATTTTTTTTGTTGTTTTCGGATTTCCAGCCTCTGTCTACGGTACAGGTTGCATGTAGATAGATAGTGACTGTATTTTATTTTTGTGAAAAAGTGGAAATTGTTCTTTTCCTTGGTTTCTTTCCGGTCGGTCCAGTTTGGAACCGACCGTATCACATTCTGTTTAATTTTTAATTTTTTTTTTCTGGGATTACAGTGGTGTTCCAGTACCGATCGGTTTCAGAAGAACCAGACTGTTTGCTGGTTCTTTTAAAAAGTCCGTGTCACGGTTTGTAACCGATCGGTTATTGTATTACCTGGCTTGAAAGCTACACAATAGGGTAATTTGTTAGGTTGGCCATGTCTGAGAAACCCAAGACAAAACTGGTCCTACTGGGTTTCAGCACTGTACTGAGTGTGGGGAAGCATTTGCTAAGGCTGATCCCCGCCTCATCTGTGTTTATTGTCCGGGGTCTGACCACCTCAAGTCAGACTGCCAAATCTGTAAAAACCTTCCTAAATCCACTCTAGACAAAAGACTGAGTAGGCTGAAGGAAAGGGAGGCAGAGAGGTCCGTAGATCCAGATGGCCAGCCCAGTTCAGTTGCGGACGAACCTGAGGAGGTGCTTACTGACCTAGGTGATACCTCCTCGGGCAAAAGGAGAGTCGACCCAGAGGGGTCAGTTCCATCAAAAAAGAAGCGTAAGTCTGCCGGTTCGGATCCGGTATCGCGCTCTCCAAATGCAGACGAAATGGCCAAAGCGATTAGCATTGTTCAGTTGCTTAGACCGGTTCCGTCCAAACCAGTACCGCCGGTTAGGCGGTCGGTTCGGTCGGATAAGTCTCCTCCGGATTGTGATCCAGATGCTTATTATAAGGAGTGGGAAGGAGACTGACTGTCCCGGTGATGAAGATGATGACGATGACCAGGGGGTCTGGATGTGCCCATTGAACCGGACATCTCCCCAGACAGACTGTCAGGGGTGTCTCCTCCCAGGCTCTCTGAGTCCCCTTCACATTTTTTGTTCTACAAAAAGGTGGCAGAAACCCTGCAGCTTCCCTTGGTTGAAGCTGCAGAGGAGGAGCAGGAGGATGAAGAGCCTGATTTTGTGGAAATGATGGACATCCCAGAGTCCAAAAGGCTGTCTATCCCTCTTCATAAATCCTTGGGGAAACAGACACACAACATTTTACAAACTCCTAATTCAGTACCTCCTGTGGATAAGAGAATGGACAGGAGGTATTCGTTATCAGGCTCAGCTGTGGAGTTCCTCTATAGTCATTGCAGCCATGTTGGGGTAGTGCAGGCTGCAGCCTGTGACAGGGCTAACATTCCTTTGGCTTCACACACCCTGGATAAGGACTCCAGGAAAGTGGATGCCATGGCCAAAAAACAGTATTTGGCATCCTCTTTGGGACTCAGGCAGGCTACTTACATGGCCTACACAACCAGGTACCAGAAATCCAGATGGGATACGGTTCTGGAACTGGCTAAACAGGCCTCTCCCCAGCTAGCCAAGAAGCTGGAGGAGGTGGCTGCAGATGGAATTGAGGCATCCAAAATGCAATTTCATGCTGCTGTGGACTCCAATGATGTGGCATCTAGAGTCATGGCTACATCTGTGTCTCTCAGAAGACGTGTTTGGCTCAGATGTACTAGCCTTTCACAGGATACCCAGACTAAGGCTTTGGATTTTCTTGTAGTAGTTAACTCTCTGTTTGGAGAGCAGACAGAGGCTTACTTGAAGAAAATGGCTAAATACAGGACCACATACAGGAGTGCACAGGCCAAGGAAAAGCAAACCACTCTGCACAAGCAGCAATCTAGGGGTAGGAGCAGGCCCTTTCAAATGCCTTTTTACAAAGCCCAAGCCTCCTCTCCCTTCCCATAGACGCGATCTTCAGAGAGAAGGAGGGGCAGGAGGGGAATGAGCAGAGCTGCTCCCTCCTTCTCTCAGTCTAAGGCTACTTTCAAGCAGGCACCCTGATGTGTCAGCCCCGGTTGACTCCCCATTTCCAGTAGGAGGCAGACTGGCTTACTACTTTCAGACCTGGAAGTCTGTGACCTCAGACAAGTGGGTCCTGAAAGTAGTAAGCCAGGGACTGCCCTCAGCTTAAAAAAATTTCCAAAAAAGAGCACCAAGTCTTTTCCACCTGCATCACTCTCAGAAACCCTTGCCCTAGAGGCAGAGGTTTCCTCACTTCTAGCTCTCAGAGCTATCGAGAAGGTTCCTACTCAGCACAAGGGAAAAGCACTGTACTCCAGGTACTTCCTTACCCCAAAGAAAGCAGGGGAGTGTCGACCCATCTTAGGCCTAAGGTATTTGAACAAACACATTTCAAAGCCCAAATTCAAAATGGTAACTCTGGGAATTCTTCCCTCTCTAAGGCCAGGGGATTGGCTAGCATCTCTGGACCTCGAGGATGCCTACTTCCCTATTCCTGTCAGGTGCTCCCACAAAAGATACCTCAGATTCGAGTTGCCTTCAGGCCATTACCAATTCAGAGCTATGCTATTCGGCCTAACATCAGCTCCAAGGGCTCTTTATCAGTGTCAGTGGCTCAGTAGGTAGCACACTCTCCTCTGAGGCCGGGAGATCAGAGGGCTGTGGGTTCAGTTCCCACATCTGGCACTTGGGTTAATATCCCAGTACTGACACTGTAGTGCAGCATGGCAGGGGTGCTGCACTTCTGAGGTGCCGTCTTTCAGATGAGACGTTAAACCGAGGTCCCATCTGCCTGGATTGGTCGTAGTTCAGGCAGATGTTAAAGATCCCATGGCACTTATCGAAAAAGAGTAGGGGAATTTCCCCGGTGTCCTGGCTAAATTTCCCTCATTCACTAAAAATACCACCATCAGGTTCAAGGTCAGTTGGCATTCATCTGTATCCCCTTCCCCCGGGTCGTGCCTGAAAATAGGCAGGATTTGTCTAGTGCACTTACCCGGTCAATAAAAACTAAAATAAAATTAAATAAAGGGTGTTCACAAAGTGCCTTGCAGTAGTGGTGGCTTACCTCAGAAGACAGGGGTATCACCATCTTCCTGTATCTGGACGACTGGCTCTTAGTGGGTCAGTCACCTTTACAGGTCAAGTTGGCTCTTCAGACTACCCAGGACCTACTCTGCTCACTAGGGTTTCTTCTCAATCTTCCAAAGTCTGTCCTTGAACCAGTTCAACTTCTCATCTTTATAGGCATAGAGTTGGACACTGTACAAACAAAAGCCTTCCTTCCCCTGGCAAGGGTGAAGGCCCGAGTAGATCTCGCTTCCTCCTTTCGACCTCAGGTCTCCTGCCCAGCAAGACAGTTCCTCCAGCTCCTGGGCCACATGGCAGCTTCCACAGCAGTGGTGCAGGGAGCAAGGTTCCAGATGAGGAACATTCAGTTTCATCTAAGGTCTTTCAGGTCTCAAAAGAAGGATTCACTTACCAAACTGATCCCAGTGACTCAGACTCTGGTCCAAGCTCTCCAGTGGTGGCTGAACCAGGACAACCTCAGACAAGGGGTTCCATTTCTCCCTCAAGTCCCATCAGTAGTTCTGACTATGGATGCTTCTCTCCTAGGGTGGGGAGCCCACCTGGGAGCCCTGACAGCTCAAGGGGTCTGGTCTCCACAAGAGTCTCCTTCATATCAATCTCCTGGAATTCAGGGCAGTTTTCCTAGCCCTGCAGAGCTTCTCAGATTCAGTCAAGGGCAAGGTGGTCCAAGTTGGAACGGACAACACCACCACAATGTGGTACATCAACAAGCATTGAGGTACTCGGTCCTCGGCCTTGTGCACAGAGGCCATGAAGCTGTGGTCTCTGGCCTATTCTCTTCAGACTTCTCTGGTAGCAGTTCACCGTCCAACGTACTAGCAGATGCTTGGAGCAGAATTTCACAGGGACATCACGAATGGTCCCTGGATCCTCACATCCTGAAGTTCATCTTCTCCAGGTGGGGCACTCCAGAGATGGATCTCTTTGCAGCACCGGACAATCAGCTTCCTCTGTTTTCTTGCAGACCTCCAGTCTTGGGGACGGTTCCCCAGGATGCTGTCATTTTGGACTGGAAGAGCAGGTTTCTCTATGCCTTCCCTCTACTATTCAGAGTTCTGATCAAGATCAGGACTCAACCCTGCACTGTGATACTGGTGGCTCCAGATTGGGCCAGACAGCCTTGGTATCCTCTACTGCTGTCTTTGTCAGTGTCACGTCCCCTGTCTCTGCCCAGGACATACAATCTCCTGTCCTCCTCCCAGGGGTGGATCTGGTACCCCAATCTCCAGTCTCTCAGTCTCAAGGCCTGACTCTTGAAGTGTTAGAATATGCAGCACTACATCTCTCTCAGGGAGTTCTGTATATTCTGAAGGTGTCCAGGAAATCTTCCACTAGAAAAACTTACAATTCAGAATGGAAAAGGTTCAGTATTTGGTGCTCTCAGAAAGGCATCCTGCCTGATTCTGCAGACATTTCCACAACCTTAGACTATCTAGTTCATCTGAATGGTCTAGGCCTTAAGCCTGCCACTCTGAAGGTTCATCTAGCAGCTGTCTCTGCATTCCTCTCAGCAGGGAAGGGCTCTTGCCTGGCATCTCCTCCTCTTTTCAGAAAGTTTTTCAAGGGTCTGGTTCACATTAACCCTCCCTTTAGGGAGCCCACTCTGCCTTAGGATCTTAATGCCTGCATAGCTCAGCTTATGCAGCCACCTTTTGAACCTCTGGCTTTGGCCAAATTGAAGTACTTGACCTGGAAAACTGTTTTCCTGGTAGCTATTACTTCTGCCAGGCGGATTAGTGAGTTACGGGCTCTGTCAGTTGAACCTGACTTAATCTCCTTCTATAGGGACAAAGTGGTCCTTAGAACTAATAGGAGGTTCTTGCCCAAAGTGGTATCGGATTTTCATCTGAACCAGTCTATCTCTCCCTGTGTTTTTCACTGACCATTCTTCTTCAGGTGAAAGAAGGTTACACAGTCTGGATGTTAAGAGGGCCCTTAGCTACTACATTGAGCATACTAAGACACATAGAAATAACTGTCTTTAGTTGTTTCTCACTTATGGTGAAGTGAGGAAAGGTAAGCCTGCCACTAAAACCCATAGCACAGTCCACATGCCGGCGGCGTCTAATACCTGGTGGACTGATAAAACTTAAGGAACTTCTGTCCCAAATTGACTGGTCTCCTATACAGGCAACTCCTGACATCGACACAGCTCTCTCCTTCTTTACCCAAACTTTTAATAATGCCTGTGATATCTTTGCCCCAGTGTTGACCCGCCGTTCTAAAAGGAAGAATGCCCCCTGGGTTACCCCAGCTTTGATCCACCAGCTCAAACATAGGGACAACCTATGGCACCGTGCCATTGAGACTGGCCGGCCCAATGACAGGCGGTTATATGCTGCCGCCCGAAACAAGTGCACTCGGGCCATCAGAAAGGCCAAGTCTGAGCACTATCGGTCCTCACTCACTGCCTCATGGGGGAATCCCAGAACCTTCTGGGATAACATTAAACAGTTAAATGGGAGTGCACACTCCCCACCCACCAGATCAACATTAATGGTGTGATCTCCTCAGACCCAGCCCTCACAGCCAACCACCTCAACACCTCATTCACTGACCTTAGCCCTATCCTCCCTACAAATTTTTTGATCCTCCTCCCCAGCACCTGCCATAAATCTTTCTAGCCCTTATTTTCTCCTCCGCCATGTTTCTGCCCAAGAACTTAGGCCGCACCTTGTCACTGCCCTCAAGAGTAATAGTACAGGCAGTGACACCCTGAATCCGTATCCTCGGCTGGTCTTAGACACAGTCCTTACCCGATCACATGCCTCATCAACCACTCTCTTTGCCTGGGGAAGGTTCCAACTGCCTGGAAAGTCGCCACTGTCACCCCTATCTTTAAAGGTGGTGATAGGACTGTGGCTGGAAACTATCGACCGATCTCCATTCTCTCTCTCTCCAAGGCCTTGGAAAAAGTGGTGGCCTCTCAAATCTCTGACTACCTCTCCACCTACAATGTCCTTTGTCCTGAGCAGCATGGCTTCTGAGCGGGCCACAGTACCAACACAGCCCTCCTAGAGTTCTCCAACTTTCTCCACTCCTCCTTAGACACTGGTTCTCTGGCTGGTGCTGTCTTCATTGACCTCTCGAAAGCTTTCGACACTGTCTCCCACCCCCTCCTTCTTGATGCCCTTAGTCTCTCTGGTTTTGCTGCTGGGCCTATCTCCTGGTGCACCAGTTATCTGTCTGACCGCTCACGGCGTGTAAAAATTAATGGGACCTACTCAGACATCTGTCCCATCTTTTCTGGGGTTCCCCAGGGCTCCATTCTGGGCCCCTTACTATTCTCCTTTACCTTAACACCCTTCCACGCTCTTGCTTGGGGAACATTCTATTATGCGCTGATGATGCAGTCATCTTTGCCTCAAGTCGTAACCCTACTGCCCTCAGGACTCGCTGCAGAAGTCCTTCACTGAAGCGAGGGCTGGTTCAAAGGACATAGATTGGTGATAAATCTTAAAAACAAAACCATGTTCTTCACTCATCCCAAAACAAGTCCTGCAACTTCAAACTCCTCATTCACTCTGGGTCCTCATTCCCTCGAACAAGTTTGCTCCTATAAATACCTAGGGATCCATTTTGACCCTCCTCTCCTTCCATGCACACATCGCTCTGTCCCTAGCCACTGCCACTAATATCCGATTGGGCATCTTACATCGGTATAAACACTGCCTCCCCGGAGGCTCTTTGACTTCATGATCACCTCCTCTATCCTGTCCCTAGTGGACTATGGACTGCCGGTGTATGGTGCTGCTGATCAGACCGCACTCCATAAAATTAACTTTTCTCTGAATAAGGCCTGGAGGTTAATTGCACGAGTACCTAGGATGACACACACCTGTCTACTGTATCTAAAGCTGGTACTCGGTCGCGATGGCGCCTCAAATATCTTGCCTGTACCCTACAAAAGACCCTCCTTGGGCTTTCCCCACCAGGATTGACCACCACCATCGCCCTCTGTCCCACTAGTTCATACTCGGACCTCTGGGAAAACCTCTCTTGTTATCCCTAGAGCTAGGACCTCTCACGGCCAAAGAGCCTTCAGCTTTAGGGCCCCTCCTGGTTCAACACACTGCCCCCTCCATCTCCGAGCTCCAACTATATTGTGCTTCAAAACTTCTTACGTAACCACCTTATTAACACCCGATGCTGTAACTGCCACTAGTCAAAGCCGTACTCAATACTTATGACAAAGCTTATTACTAAGCTGCTAAGGACGACATAACTCTGGTATTGTTTGCATCCATCCTACCTGTACCAACTTGTTTGTATCTATGTCTTAATTTTACTGTTATACTTATGTGTTGTACTGCTATACTGTGTATTTTGGTTTGTCTTACTGTGACAAGGTACCTTTGTAAATGAGCCTATAGCTCAAAGGTTTTCCAAACTGCTGTTTAAATAAAATAAATAAATAAATAAAAGAACTGTTGCCAGGTGGATTGTTTCTTGTATACAATTCTGTTATGACAAGTTGGGTAGAACGCCCCCTTCAGGCCTGAGGGCTCACTTGACTCTGGGTACAGTTGCTTCTCTAGCTGCGGCCAGAGATGTACCTTTGTTAGAGATCTGTAAAGCAGCCACCTGGAAAACAGTACATACTTGCACCAAGCATTACTCCCTGGACATCCAGGCTAGGAGTGATGCTAGGTTTGGCACAGCAGTACTGCAAAGCCTCTCCCCAAAGTAGGTTCTGCATTCCCTCCTCCATAGGGAACTGCTTGGTAGTCTGCATTATGTCTGAATACAGCAAGACTTCATGTTGTTTGAAGAAAAAATTACTCACCATAGTAATGTTGTTTCTTCTAATGGAGTCTTGCTATATTCAGACCCCCGCCTCCTCTCTCAGAATCTGATTTTTGGGAAGTGGGCTGGCAGGTACAGTGTTGCACCTCGGGGGCATACCTTGTACCCTCCCTCTTGGGTGGGGTAGATGTTGTTTTTCTGGGGTTTTATACTTAAATATTGTCACTACCTTTTCCTTCTTGGGTTCTCGACTTGAGTCTTTTGGGCCCAAAAATAACTTTTTACCCTCTGGCTATACAGTATGTTGAACAATTTCCATACTATAGTATGTTAGTTAGTTTGCTCGTAAGAATCTGACAGTTACACTGGGAAGTACCACAGACAGAGGTTTAAAACCGAGTTTGAGCTCAACGTTCTATGCTTCTGCATAGAGTTAACTCTTTCCTCTCCGGGGCAGTTCAAGTGCTGGGGCTAACTGCATTTTGTCTGAATACTGCAAGACTCCATTAGAAAAAACATTACTATGGTGAGTAATTTTTTATTATCTTATACTCTGCTCTTGGGTTCCTATTCCCTAGGTGCATGATTGTTGCACTTTTTTTGGCATCAAACCCCAACTGCTATGCTCTTGACCACCCCTTGAGTTTCCCAAGATCCCTACGCATTCTGTCCTCTCCCTCCTGAGTGTCCACCCTATTACAGATTTTGGTGTCATCTGCAAAAAGACATATCTTCCTTTCCAGTTCTTCTGTAACGTCCCTTATGAAGAGATTGAAGAGGCCCTATTTCAGTACTGAGCCCTGCAACATCCTGCTGGTCACTGTCTCATCATTAGAGTGAGTGACATTATGCAGGCTCGGTGGTGCTGAGGGTTGAGGTGCTGGATGCCACACCTCGCGCCATGCCAGCGACCTGGGTTTGGGAATGAGCTCGGGCCACCGGGGGTCGGCTGGGGGAGAGGAACGCCTCTCTCGGGGGTGGGTGGTTATGTCGTCCCGCTCTATGGCTGCCACCTGGTGGAGAATAGGGGCAGTGTTGGACAATGGGAGATGCAGGGACGTGGCATCAGGATGCGTGTACGCCTCCACGCACGTGCGTTCTCCGCCGCGAGGGTCACCAGAAAAATTCAGCTTAATGAAGCCCCACAGTGCTCCGGTGTCGCGGCTACACAGCTCTTGAGCCTGCTTCAGATATTGCTAGGAGAGCGTTCCCCCGGCCTTCGCCCCCAGAGGTAATCCATGGGGGATCATGAGAGCCAAGGTGCTGGGGTGGCATAGCAGCCGAGAGTGACTGAAGGCGTGGAAGCATGCCATCAGGTCGCAGGAGAAAAAAGGACATAAGAAAAAAGAGTGAGTGACAGTGACATTAACCACCAGCCTGTACCTATCAGTTAACCAGTTTCTAAACAATTCACCACTTTGGATCCTGTCCCCTAGGCTGCTCAATTTCTTTATCAGTCTCCTGTGCGGCAGATGTTGAAGGCCTTGCTAAAGTCCAGATAGGCCATGTCCATTGCTCTCCCCTGATCTATTTCTTGGGTCACCCAGTCAAATAAATCAATCAAAAGGGAGAAAGAGGACATGATTCAAATGTAAATGCCTCCATGGAGTTACTAAATTTAATAGCAGGGAATTGTTCAGCCTGAGTGGAAACACAGACGCAGGTAAATTCTTGAAGTTGTTGAGTGGGGGCAAGTTTGAGATAACAGGGAGTACTTTTTCATGGAAAGGGTAGTGGAGAGGTGGAATAAGATGTTGACAGAGGTGGTCTTTGCGAAATTAGTGTGGGGGGGGGGATTCATGAGAGTGGAAGTGATGCATGGGCTTGCTAAAGACCGCAGTGGAAGGGCAGGGGGAAGGAGGGAGTGTGGAGCTTCTAGAGCATTACAATTTAACATTAGGTAGGTAGGAAGGAATGGGCAGACGCGGTGGGACAGTAACTTTTTCTGATGACTATTCTAAGTTTGTACAAAGGGGAGGGCACGGGTGGCCCTCTCATGGACTCCCCTGCCATTAGAGGCAGAACCAAGGGGGACAGTGGAAGCAGTGGAGATAGTGGGCAAGAGGAGCTGAGTAGTAGCTGGAGACAGCCTGGAGTTCTGATAGGTAGGCCAAGAGGTCCTTATCTGCCAGCAGCTTCTATATATCTGTGAATGTAAGGTGAGAGACTGGAGGGGATAAAAGTGTTTACAGAGAAAAAATAGACTGCCACCACCGGTGCTGTATATTGCAGCTGTATCAAATGCCGTGAACATCTCCCCTAGCCCAAATCTATGCAGTGGCAAATATAGCTATGGCCACTCTATTTAGTCAAATGTTTTTTTTTTTAGCATTCATATATAGCACAAAGGGACCAGAATCAACAGCGGCCCCCTTGTGACTACTTTCATCAGTTTTCTCATGTTATGATATGTCTGCCTCACCGGTACGAATCCCATTAGGTCCGGGTGGACTGGTGTTGGCAATCTGGATGCTAGAATTTTGTGTATATTATAGCATAGATTCATTTTGAGAACTAGAGCAGTATGAGGCATCCAGAATCTTATCTTTACCTTCCGTGGGGAACACTGCAATAGAGGTATCCTAACATATACATGACAGACTAATTAATTCTTTCCGTGGCTTCCACAGATACCGTCTGGTGTAGCTCTGTGAGCTCCTCCTTTATTAGTTTACAACATTCTGTTTGTAGTCAGTCAGGGCTGCTTGCTTTGCCTGGCAGAAAGGACCAAATGACTGTCGCTGTATCATCAGTTGTGACTTGCTTTTTTTCAGCAACCTCACCTGCTCCTCCGTGGCATGAGGAAGGTCAGTGTAACCCTGCAATTCTTAATCTCCACCCCCCCCCCAACCAACAAAAAACATGGTAGTTTGTCAAGTAGGCCTGAGTTGATAGTTTGTCAAAGTAGATCTGAAACGTGATGTTTCATATGTAAAAGTGATTTGCAACTAGGCTAATGTGGTTCTTACTTTGACAATTTGGACCACTTAGTGTTATATAGTGTCTAATTATGTAAGTGGTTAAAACTGGTGTTATTTGTACCCCACCCAAAACAAGTAGACACAGAAATGCTACAGCTTTTGGATTGAAATGAAATGATTCTTTAAATAGCACCTGATGCCATTGGGCCAGCTTTGAAAAAATGTAATATTTAGACATACTTCAGCTTGTATTTCGTATTTATTTTGTAACTCTCACTTTCCTTTCTGATCACTGAGGATGTTTGCATGAAAACCGGGTTTGTGCTGTATCTGCTCTGAGTGCAGGTCTACACCTGATATGACAACAAGGTCTATTGCCGTGGAGAGCAGTATGCTGTCATAAACGGGGGACTGTGATGTCAGGCGAACACAATCGGCCAGAGCAGATGAAAGTGTGGAGGACAGTGATCTGTTTATGTATTTGGTTTTTTAGTTAGCAGGTAGATGTAGTAGACAAAACATTTGTATTATCGGGCAAAACCCAAGGGATTACAACATAGGATATCATCACTAAATACAAGTGTTCCATAATGAAGACAGAGGTGTAAAAAAAAAAAAAAATACAGAACATATATACAATACATAAAGGAAATGCCATGGAATAACAATATCACATTTATTTTTATCTGCAGCTTTTGACCTGAGTTGCCTAACGAGTGGGAGAGCCACAAGTGAGGTCCATAGAGATCATACTCTGCCTATTAAACAAGAAAGTGATATTTTTATCCAGCCCGTGACATATGTCATTTATGTAGTGATAGTACCTCTCTGGCAAAATTTGTTCATTTAATGAAGGTTTGACTGTTTCTGTTTGATTTCACTGCTCTGTTTTTAATTACAGCGGAAGCCATTGTGATGTCATCCAGTATTGTATAAGCTGTTCTCCCATTGGTTAACAGCTCTTTTGCGACTAACCTAAAGTGGAAATAAATGCTTATGATCCACCCAACATTGAAAATAAATGCTTATGATGCATCTAACATTGAAATAAATTTTCTTTCCACATTAGGCCTGCCAGACATGAAAATAAATGCATGTATTTCCACTAGGTTATTCTTAATGCTTGTATTAAAAACAGAATTGTTTCTGAAGCTTACATTTTTCAGAGTCTTCCTAATCAGCTGTCATGAAACCAGTTTCTGCAGCCAGGGGCTCAGTAGCTCTATGAACACTGGCTGAGGTCCTAGTGTGCATGTTACAGAATACGGGAACTACTTGCTGAATGCGATTACCATTGATTTTTAACTCCAAGCCTTCGGATAAATAATACCCTATCATTATAACTCATGGCCTTGGGAGCATGACTGTTTCTTAGCACGTTCCCTACACCAAGTCTTGATGTTGATGAAGTCGAACGGTTAGTACCAGATACAGTTTTATAAGTTGTGATCGGAGTTGCAGTAAAATCTTGGGTATTATTTTTTCAGATCATTAAAGCTGCTGCTTAAGCCTGTACAGTATATTAGTACGTACACTTCTGAGATATTGTACCATGTTCCTGTTGCATGTTTGGCTTGGGACGTACCTGAAAATGGGCCTCTGGTTTTCGAATAAATAAATAAACCTCTATTCTTTAACACTTTAAGGTAGTCTAATACAGCCTAACAAACTGTAAATTTTAAACCGATAAAGCAGAATGATTTCCCACTAGAGTTGTAATATTGTAGACGCCTCTCCCCTCGAGAATTGCCTTGCTGCATCTGTCATTGTGCTTTGACCCGTATTTCGCAGAGTAGTAAGGAAATTTAAATTGCTGTGCCCTTTTCAATTTCAGAGGGTCACATCATGGTTTGGAATGCAAGGTTGGTATGGACAAAATGATGAGACCTTGAACGTTTTATTATCGAGTGGGAGGCTGATTTCTCTTTCTACTACAGTGTTAACAGTTTTATTAGCCACTCCTTAGTTCTCTTTCATGCATTTAAAGTGCCAGTAACATTCTGGGTAAACACTGGAAATTATACTAGTTCTTGTCGTGTTTTGTGTATTTCTTGTATCATGTAAGAGTCCATCCCCCCTCTATGGAACCCAGCTTCTCTTTGATCTTGGACCGGAGACACTAGGACCTCACAGGAACCAGAACTTTTGTGTTTGGTGCACGCCATGCAGATGGCACTGAAATATGTTGACACATGCACAGATGCTGTAAACAGCAGTGCTGGCCCCTCCCCCCACCCATCACTGAGCACACTACCTCGTCAGGGACTAAGACGCCATGTTGCTCCGAATAGCTTTCTTGGCTAGTTTGTTGTAGTTTTCGTTGTTTATTTATTTTGTACTTGGATGTAATTAGAAGTTTGTAATTTTTCACTAATTTAACTCGTTTTTTTTTTATTTATTTTTAATTTTTACCAGAGATGTCACAGGCTCTTTGTCTGTCTCCATGCATGTGTACAGCAGAATCCCTTAAATATGAACCAAGATAATTAGATTTTGTCGTGGCTCCATTAGTATCACATTTGTCGCTGAGCTATAAGGTTGTGGGTTCTGGTCCCGCACCAGGATCGGGTTCATACCGTAAATACTGGCACACAAGTGCAGTGCTAGGGGGGATACTGTACTGTCTAAATGTGCCATCCTTCAGATAAGATGTTAAGTTGAAGTTCTGTCTCCCTTTCCTAGTGGTTATTCAGGTGGATTTTAAAGATCCAATGACTTCTCTCGAACATACAAACTTACAAATTTGCCAGCAGAGGAAGGTCTTATGGTTTGTTGAGTGTGACTGATGTGGAGAACATGAATCATTTGTTGCCTGGCACTCTGAGAATGATTATCTACAGGCATGTGCCTTGTTGCAGTGGGACTCTACAGTGCAGATGCAGACTCTGGTCTCTTCCCCTTGGGTGAGGCTGAAAATAGGCCATATTGTCTAATCCTCTTTTTCCAGATCAACACAAACTAAGTAAATAAATGACAAACAATGGAAAATTCTGTTTATAGAGTTCTTCTCTCCCAAACAGTATAACCTAATGAAAAGTGGATGATCCACCAGCTTAGCTGCAGCGGGGTGGGGGAATTTGTTTGAAGTTTGTAATCTCACATGGAACAATGCGAATGCCTTTTTAAAAAACAACTTTTCTTCTGGTAAAGCTTCATCAGGCTGCCCCACACATGGATTTTGAATACCTATGATGCTTTGCCCAGGGTTTGAGGCTTTAGAAAGTATCCATTTTGTTTGGAGAGGTGCACAGAAGCCAAGACCATTTGGATATTTTAGTGTCTCCTTGCATTTGGTTTGGGTCCTGCACAGTGATTAGTACTACAATGTGTACTGGATGCTGGAGTCTTTAGTCCCTGTATCTTATGGGTTCCTGAGCGGCTAGTGTTCCAGACTTTGGGTTATTCGGAGAATATGCTCCACATTGTGGAGGCCTCCCAGAAAGAGCTGACTCGTCAGTTCTGTTCCTTTACATTGAAGAGGTTTTCCATTTGGTGTCTGGGGAAGAAGTTTGATCCCCTTACCTGCTCTGTGGCTAGTATCTGAGTACTTCTGGTCCCTCTCCCAGCTAGGGCTGTGAGCGATGACCCTCAGGGAACACCTGGCAGCAATCTCTGACCACCAAATGCAGGCTGGACGGGGGGCTTTTTTTATAGGCCTGGACCACTTGTCCCCTCTGGTACGTGAAGCACCACCACCTTGGGACTTATTTACTGGTACTGGTGCTGCCCATGAGCAAGCGTTTTTAACCTATGCACAGGTATGAGATGTTATACCTGTCCTAGAAGATGGCCTTCTTGGTGGTATCACATCAGCCAGAAGGATTAGTGAGCTCCAGGCTCTCTGGGTAGAGTCTCCATATCTGGTCTTCCACAGGGAAAATGTAGTCCTTCGCCCCCACCCGAAGTTCCTCCTGAAGGTTGTTCTGGAGTACCACCTTAACCATATGATGAATCTTTCTTTATATTTTACCAACCCATCTTTATAGACTGACCACAGGTTCCATAATCTGGACCCATGGCAGGCGCTTTCCTACTACGTAGAGCACATGGCTGGAGTTCGAGGGTAAGGCTCACCAGCTGTTTGTCACATATACTGAAGCTGCATCTGACACACTGGCAGCTAAAAGGATAGTTGGCAGTTGGATTATATATACCTGCATTGACCTATGTTGTAGGTTAGCTGGTACGGAGCCTCCCGTAAGGGTTTTGAGCTCATGCCACCAGATATACTGCTGCCTTGTTGGCTGCTTCCAGGGACATCCCTAGCCAGGAGATCTGCAGGGCTGCCACCTGGAAGTTAGCACACACCTTCATCTCCCATTACAGCTTCGAACTGGAGTCTCATCAGAATGCTACTTTTGGGACCTCTCTTCTCTAGGGGTGTGCACCTTGCCCCCACCTCCTGGAGAACTGCTGGAAGTCTGCCATTGTGTGGATAAATGAACTATATCCACACCTGTGGAAAACTAGCTAGCTTACTCAACTGTAATCATAGATCTTCTACGGACTGGTCTCTTGCAGTAGGGTATTACTCTTGGGAGCGCCACCTGGTGGCGCTATCACATGGTAGCTGTCTTCCAGCAGTCTTTTTCAGGGGCTGCCGACATGACATCTCTTCCTCAACCTCTGTATAAATGTGGGCGGCCCCAGGTATCCTTTGTTCATTTCCCCACTGGCTACAGCCTGCATAGCAGCTAGCTCAATCTTCTGTGTTGCAGTCTTCGACGTGAACTTGGATCCACCTTTTCTACTTTATACTGGCCTGTGAACCACTCACGGCTACCCCATTTCTCCTTGTTGTGGGCCTGTGAACCACTCACAGCAACCCTGCTGCTCCTTGGCCTGGCACTCCCGCTGGGTCTTCCTTTGTTGCTCACTTCCTCGTCAACGGGAAGGCATCCCCCGTTGACAGAGCACTCTGGATCACGTTTCTCATTGACTGGCTCTGTTCTTCCATCGATGGAACATTCCTCGTCAACAGGGCTGCTCCCCCTGTCGACTGAGCATATTTTGCTCTCTCCCTCATTGATGGGAACGCTTCCCCCATCAATGGAGCCTACTATTTTGCATGTCTCATTGACGAGTGCTGCTTCCCCCATCGATGGGACATCCTATCTCTCATTCTTCGTTGACAGGGATGCTTCCCCTGTTGACAGAATGTCCCATTTCGCATTCCTCGTCGACGGGGATGCTTCCCCTGTTGACGGAATGTTCCCTCTTGCATGCCTTATTGACAGGGGTGGATCTCCTGTCAACGGCAAGGGCTGCATGCCCCGGGGCATTCCCTGATGTGGGTTCCGCAGTCACTGTCGTCCCCCGTCCTTTTTGGCACCGGCACTCAGAGGGGGGAAGGGGTTCATGAAGGCTTCCCTTAGTCACGTCCCCTGTTACTTGCCCCTCCTCTGGTGCCCGTCCACAAGGGTCGGGATGCCCTCCTCTGGATTTCTGTGACTCCCGTTCCCGATGTTCCTCACCATTCCTCTCCTCCCCTCATCACTGCCCTTGGGTGCCCACCATCTGTGGTCCTCCTGCCTTTCCAGGTTCCGGGCATTGCCTACATTGTCCTTGAGGTTCTGCAGTCATTGGGTCATGGTCCATCTTAGGTCCCTCTGCCAGTTCCTGTGCCTCAGCGTTTCCCCTCCTCCTGCCTTAACGGCTTCATCGGGACCCGGCCGTCTCTGCCTGGTCCCCCCCCGCCCGTCTCCCGTTTGAGGGGTCTGTGTCTGGGGGTTCGAACATGGGGGGATCCCTAACGGGAGGACGCTTCTGATGTAGGTGTACTTGATTCTAGGGACCCAGATCCCCCATGCTCCATGTCCTCTATTCTGGATGTGGCCCCGCCTGCCCCTCCTGATGTCTCCTCCCCGACTGATCCTTCTTTACCGGATCTGATGTTGCAGATCCAGAACATTTTTGGCTTCCCCTCTGCGGAGCGGGATTCCCTTCAAAGGGACTTGGCTGCCTCCCTTGACCTGCCCGAGGAGCCTGTCCTGGTCGTCCCTCCCTTAATTTCTGCTTCTTTGAATGCCATGACTGAAGCTTGGCGTCACCCCTCGTCCACTACGCCTGCCCCATGTGGGCCTGCCTGGCTGTACAGGGCCCCATTGGACCATCCCTATTTGTCAGCTGCTCCTGCAGCTGACTCTGTAGTCATTACAGTGGCTCATGACTGGACCGTTCGGCCCTGCCACACCAGTTCTTGTCCACCAGAAACGGAATCTCAGCACCTTGATTTCCTTGACAAGAAGGCGTACACCTGCCTCTACTACCTTGCGGCTTTGCATTCTCAACTGTGTGGGCCATATGGTCCGGTACCTCCGCACCTTGACTGCCTCCACTTTGGACCTCCTGTCCACCCTGCCACCCTCCCCGGGGATGGCCCAGTTGGTGCAGCCCCTGTTTGCCATTTCCTTGCTTTCCCGTCACCTGCTTCATTTGGGATATGATGCCGTTGACGCATCTGCCCGTCTGTCGGCCACTGGCGTCACCACACCTGGCTTCGGGTGTCGGGTTTGGCTCCAGACATCCCATTGTCAGTTGCCGACTCCCCTTTCTGTGGTGATAAGTTGTTTGGCCCTGGTACCCACGCCATTCTGGATTCCCTGCAGCCTTCCGGTCATATCCTGCGATCAGGCCAGGATCTCTACTGTGCCCCCAGGACTCCATCCTCCTCCTTGGCTGGTAGGACGTCCCATTCCTGGCCACCTTACCAGGGTGCTGCTCGGGACCATGGTAGGGCTTCCCGAGGGGCTTCTACTTCTGCTCCTCCATCCTGTGCCCATCCCTCTAGGGGGCCGGGCCCACCCCTACTTGTTAACCGCTCCTCGGGGCTTTCCCCCTGCTTCCTCTTGCACACCTCAGAAGTGCTCAGAGGTCTTTCTGCCCTTTCTTTGGAGGCTTGTGTCCTGATCATGGCTGCTGTGCTCCTCTCTGTGGATCTTTTGGAACTCCTGCTCTCCTCCCTTCTGGGGTCCCTTCAGTTGTTCCTGATGTGGGCTTCCCAGTGCTTCTTGCCCTGGTGCACTCCACCTCTTGCCCGAGCACTCCGCGCTTCAGAAGCTCTACTGGATTTGACTTTTTGCCATGGCCTTTCGACCCCTGCTCGTCAGGATGCATCACTGAGCCTGGCCTCCTACTCCTCACTTTTCAGCTTCCTTGGGTTTACCTTCCTCGCCCACCGCCGCACATGTCTGCCTTTTGAGTGTGGTGGTGACCTGACCGTCTGGATGTGGCGCGTCCTATCCAGGGCTCTCACAACCATCTCCTGGATTGTCTGAGCCTGCTTCCATGACTTCTGCCTGGGCTTTGCTCGCCTCTCTCATTTACATTCTCCCGAACGTTCCTATGTGCTGTTGGCTTTCTTGTCCCTGTTTCTGGGACTGGTCACCTCTACCACTCCATTTCCTGCCTTTTCAGGCCATTCGGGTTGGTGGTTGCTTTTTGTGCTGGTCTGCCCTCCAGCCACACCATCATGCCCGGCTTCCCGCTCTGCCTGGCCACCTTTCTGGGCATAACTGCTTGGTACTCTCCCAAGAGTAGTAATCTACTGCAAGAGACCAGTCCATAGAAGATAGTTTGTTATGTAAGAACTTGCTGTAACAGTAGATCTTCCAGGTACTGTCTCTTGCAGTAGGTGCACTCCCACTCTCCATCCCCTTGCCTTTTGCTCAGGGTCCCCAGATCTCAGGATGTTGGGTTGGGACTCCCTGGTCTGTTGGTTTCCCTCGGTCCTAGCCTTTGCATGATGCAGCCGGCAGGGAACAGAGGATAGCTGGGGCTGCCCACATTTATACTGAGGCTCAGGAAGTGATGTCATGTGGGCGGCCCCTGAAAAAGACTGCTGGAAGACAGCTGCTGTGTGATGGTGCCACCTGGTGGAACTCCCAAGAGTAATAACCTGCTGCAAGAGACAGTACCTGGAAGATCTACTGTTGCAATAAGTTCTTGCATAACAAACTTTCTAGGAGTGGTATATAGTTCACATCCACACCACCCATCCAGCCTCCCCTGGCAAGTGGCACATGGATCCCTGCTTCCAGCTAACACGATTTGCTGTCATGGGGTGGAGCCAGAGGATATACTGCCAAAATTATGGGAGGAACTTAGCTTAAAGATGTTCCAACCAATCAGCACTTGTGGTGGAACTTCCGTGGTATGGATGTGAACTGTACCACTCCTAGAACTATGGTTACAGAGGTGTAACATATTCAGTACAAATTGTCCTTTTGCTGAAGTGTGTGTGCCCCTTGGTGTATAAAGAAAATTAATTTGCCACTATGTTTATATCTCATTACTTTGCTTTTTTCAATAACATTTAAAGAGCTGAAAGAAGAAGTAATTAGTGACAGAAATTACTTCCATATACAGTAATCTGGGGTCTCCCTCTTGGCCTGTTGTAAGCATATGGGCTGCCTAGCTAGCATGATTAAACCACCCAGCTAAATAAATGTTTACTGTAATTACTAGATAATTTTAGTTCACTTTTTTTTTTTTTTTAAATCTCACTTCCAAATGCTTGTTGGTAACTTATAAATACCGATATGGTCAAGGCCCAAAATATCTTTCCTACCTCATCCATGTATGCCCCAACAAAACCTCCTAGCTCCCACTTAGCTAGTCTTTTGGCAATTAGAAACGTAGAAATTGCCAGCAGATGAGGACCACTTGGCCCACCTAGCCTGCCCATTTTCTCCGACCTACAGCAACGTGAGAGACGCAGAGCCTACAGTAACATGAGAAACCTATAGTCTCATGAACATAAGGAAGTTGTTTAGCTACAACTCATGACACAAACAATTTAAAAGGCTTAATACATGGACTGTAAAACAACCCAGGTCACCCACGTGGGAGGTGAGAATTCTACCACTGAACCACCAGTGCTGTTTACTTGCATATGTCAACAAAATTGGTTAAAAAAAAAAAAAAAAAAATTTAGGTTTGATGGGAAAGGCACAGTGTAAGCCACTGTTATCGATAAATGGGCTGTTAAGTAAATATCTGTAACATTTTGTAAAGTTGAATAATGTCTATCTCATTTGGCAGTTATTTAAAAGGAGTTGTGATCTTTCTCACATAAAACTGCTGCTAATATCGGTCATTGTTATTTACTGTCGTTTCATAACCAAACATGTTTTACACAAATCATACCTGGTCATTTATTCTTTCTGAGGCCAACTGTGAAACATTTGGCTCTGATATGATTTTCAGAGAATTTTTTTTCCTTTTTCTCAATTATTTAACCAGGAGTAGCACACTAAGCTGAAAGTTTTACAGGTGCGACCTGGGAGCACAGGGAAGTTAAGTGACTTGCTCAGGGTCACACAGTATGCAAGTGGGGGCTGTGGGATTAAAAACTCAAGTCTCCAGATTTGCAGGTCAGAGCCTTAAAACCACTGCGCTATACTGCCTCCCTAAATGGCTTTTCATATTTTTAGAATGTATGTGATTTGGCCGGCCCGGTAGCGCAGAGGGCTGAGGTGCTGGACACCCTACCTGGCATCACGCTGGTAACCCAGGTTCGGGAACTGACTCTAGTTGTTGGAGAGCCGGCACAGGGTGGGGTTGGGGCAGGACCAAGCAGCCAAAAGGCAGCTCTCCCCTCCCGGGAGTCTGTCACCCCTCGTAGTTCTGCTGTCATCGGTGTGGTAGGGTTTGTGGGGTAGGGTAATGAAAGCATACACGGTACTTGGAGATTTGTTCAATATGCAAATTCTGTGATGTTTATTTTTGTAAAAAATATCAAGCAAATCATGCTATACAAAAATAAAAAGAAAGCAATGATAAAGTAATACTACTTTTTTTTTTGTTAATCCTTTTTCTCCCTGGCCCCGGTCTGCCTTACCTGTTCTCGTCCAGGCATCCCCTTAGGTCTTCCAGCCGCCGTCCTGAGGACCCCTCTGCTCCTTATTCTGGCCCCGCAGCTTCTACGCCCGTGACGAGGTGGTGGAGAGCCCCCCCCATGCCCTCCACCCAAACAGAATCTAGTATATGCCATGTACCCTCTGAGCCGGGCACCTCCTCATGGAGGCAGCCATCATGCCGCCATGACCGGTGCCTTTTTCCCTGTTCTAATGCCCCTTGACGTGTGTGGTGTGCAATAACACCAAGGGACAGGAGTGCGCATGCTAACGCATGCTCTCCTTCCTGGCATCAGCCCCAGCATGTTCCCTCAGACTGCCAGTGCCACTGCATCGCCCCCAGCTGTCGCTAGAAGCCACCAGTGCACAGACGGCAGCACAAACCCCTCTCCGGAGAAGGAGAGCAGTCCAACAGACGCTCAATCCTTCTGTTCCGCTGCCGACCTGGGCTCGTTCCCAAACCTGGGTGCTGCCGTGGCGTGAGAGGTGTGACATCCAGCGCCTCAACCCTCAGCACCACCGGGAAGTAATACTGTCTTAAACTTCAGACTATAAACAGAAGATAACAATAAAGAAATAAGTGAGCTCTCTTCAGTTTCCAGAATCACTTACTCAGTGATGGCTACAGTGTAGAATACATTAATCAGTACAATTCTTCCACCAACTCTGTGCTCTCAGACCAACCTCTCAGATCATCCTGGGAGAGAGTCCCGAGAGGTTGGTCTGAGAGCACAGAAGTTGGTAGAAAATTGTACTGGTTAAAGCATTCTCCACTGTGGCAGAATCACTGGAGGGAAGTGATTCTGGAGCTCGAGGCAAACTCATTTCTTTCTTTCTTGTTTTCTTTTGTTTATAGCCTGAAGTTTAAGACAGTATTACTTTATTCTTGATTTGTTTTTATTTTTGTATAGCATGATTTGCTCTATATTATTTTTACAGAAATAAACAGCACACAGAATTTGTGTGTTGAACAAAACTTGGAGTACCATGTATGCTTTAATTACCCTACCCCATGAACCCGGTGTCAGAAGTGGGATCTGGTTATCTATTGTGGTGGGAGAAACCAGTATCCAATACCAGACCTGGTACTAAGGGTGATAATAAGGCATGTCGGACTAGGACGAGAAGAGTGATATGGCAACAGGAGGAGTGAAGACCCGGACACAGGTGTTAAAAGCCAGAGAGATATTGATGACAGGAGTAGAATCTGTGGTTCGGACTCAAAGAGAGAAGGACCAGACCAAGGAGTTACTGGAAGAGGATCAAAGAACGACTGAGTTAGTTAGAGGAACCACCAGAAGGGCTTCCAGAGCTGATGCACTGACTAGCTATACGACAGTTGGAGATCAAGAAAGAGAGAGAGAACAGGAGCAACGTAGACAAGACACCAGGTGGACAGAAACACAAAGGGCATTTTGGGACTTGGGGGCTGGTCAAGGGCAAGATGGGGGCCCATCAGATCAAAATCCGAAAGATACAAAACTAACACAGATGATGCCATCAGATGACATTGAGGGTTATCTGACCACTTTTGAGAGAGTGGCAGAAGCATGTGGGTGGCCTAGGACTCGATGGGTAGTACGCTTGGGTCCCATACTTAACTAGAAAAGCACAGCAGACATACACAAATATGGACACTAGATCTGCCTGTAGCTATGATTTGGTTAAGAAGGCGATCCTTAATAGGTACAACATTAATATGGAGATGTACAGGCACAGGTTTAGGACCCTCAAGTACCAGAGTAATGATGTTCCTAGAGAGGTTTTTACACGCCTCAGGGAGTTGTGCATGAAATGGATCCAGCCCGAAGGAAAGAATGTTGAAGTGATGGAGACTATTGTAGTGGAACAGTTTCTCCAGATATTGTCCCAGGAAGTCCAGCTGTGGGTACATGAACATAAGCCTGAGTCAGCAGAAATAGCAATCACTTTGGCTGACTACTACCTTTCTGCCCACCAGAATACCAAGAGGATAGTCAGTAGACCCCCGGAAAATACCACTGCCAGAGTTAATACCCCCCATGACAAACCTGTGAACCAAGGTATGGGAGGTATGATGCTAGGAATGATAACAGAGGGTGGATGGAAAGGACCTTTCCACCTAACATCGTATGTAGGAACTGTAAAGGACTGGGCCATATTGCCAGGTTCTGCCCCATAAAAAGGAAAGACTCTGTACATCTTGCTTAATTAAATCCTGGATATTTTTTTCACCAATGTCCAGATTGAAGATAAAACCATTGCAGCTTTCATTGACTCTGGGAGTAAGCAGTCCCTGATAAGACCAGAGTATCTAATCAATGGAAAAAGGGGACCCAATATGAACGTGGTGTGTGTGCATGGGGATACACACCGTTATCCTATTGCAACAGTAGAACCGGTTATCAAGGATGTCCTACCTTGATTACTACAGGAGTAGTACCACATTTGCCCCTACCCATGGTGCTTGGGCATGATTACCCAGAATTTACATCCCTCATTCCGGAAAAAGGAACTATTGTGGCAGTAATGACGAGGATGCAGAAGAAGCAGCAGAGAAGTTGGGGACATTTTTCCTTTTCAGGGTGATGTAGTTGAAGAACCGGGACAGTCAAAACTCTCTCATAATGCCAAGAAGAAACTGAGACAACGGCATTTGGATCAAAAAGGGTTAACCCCAGAGGCCATGGCTGGTATCTTTAAAAAGGCTAATGTGATTATGGAATAAAAAGCTGATAAAAGTTTAGAACCTTTTTTCTTACAGGTGGGACAGATACCATCCCCAGGCAATCCCGAGATTATATATCAGAATGGGTTATTATATCTTGTATTTAAGAATCCTGTGTCTCAAGAACATATTGAGCATTTGTTGGTGCCCCAGTGTTTGAGAGGATCTTTTGCATCTCAGTCATGACCTCCCTTGGGCAGGCCATGTGGGGAGAGACTGAACAGGCTGGTTAACTCAACATTTTTTTTGGCCGGGGATTCATGCAGAAGTGGCTAATTACTGCAGGTCCTGTGAAAGTTGCCAGTTAGTCACACAGGTGGGGAAAAAAGGATGTGGTTCCCTTGATGCCCTTACCTTTAGTGACAGACCCTTTTGAGAGAATAGGGATTGATGTGGTGGGGCCCCTGAACAAAAGAAAGGCAACAGGTTCATCCTGGTCATTTGCGAATATGCTAGCAAGTACCCAGAGGCCATTCCCATGAGGTCAGTTACCACTCTAGAAATGGCAGAGGAGTTTATTAAAGTGTTTAGCTGGGTAGGAATACTCAAAGAAATAACAGATTGAGGTAGTAATTTTAATACTGCTTTATTAAGTCTATACTGACTCCTGGGTATTGTGGCACTGAGAACTTCCTCTTACCATCCCCAGACAGACTCACCAAGAGGATGTTGAAGTTTGTTCATGAGGAATTTAATGATTGGGACAGATAGCTCCCTTTCACCTTATTTGCCTATCGTGAGGTCCCTCGGGCATCCACTGGATATTCCCCCTTCGAACTAATTTATGGTAAGAATCCCCGAGGACCACTGGAAGTAGTGAAAGAATGTTGGGAGGAGGGCAAGGATTTAAGGCACATGGAAATAGCTACCTATATGGAAGAGCTACACCAGAGACTAATGTGGTATACCCGTAATGCACATGAGATGGGAGTGCAAGCACAAGGGAAGCAGAAACAGACTTATGATCATGGGACACATGAAAAGGATTTTCTATCGGGGAGCGGGTATTACTTTTATTGCCTACATCTAGTCAGAAAATGTTGATGAAATGGCAAGGACCCTTTCAAACAACATGAAGTCTTGCTATATTATGACACATGCAGTGAGTCCCAACCTTTGAACTGCTCCGGAGGTGAAAGAGTTAACTTTCCATGCCAGGCATGGAACGCGGAGCTCGAGCTCGGTTGAAAACTCTGTCTGTTGTTCTTCAAACTCAAACTGTCAGATTCTTTACTCCGCCTCACTGAACAGTCGCTCCGGAGATTTCTCCTTCTGCTCATAGAAACATAGATTTTGACGGCAGATAAGGACTGATTGGCCCACCCAGTCTGCCCATTTCCCTACCTATTGGATAAGCTGCAGATCCTAGTTAACCAGCAGCCTACTTCTTCCTACCCCCAACCCCTAGAATTGCCTTATGACTGTCCCATGCATGCTTGAATTCCACCACTGTTTTTGACTCCACAACCTCCTCCGGAAGGCCATTCATGCATCCACAACCCTCCTGTGAAAAAATACTACTTAAATTACCTCTGAGCCGCCCCTTCTATCTTCACATTGTGCCCCTTGTTCACCCTCTTTTTGAAGATGCTACCCTCTTGGACTTTGTTGATTCCTTGAGATACTTGAAAGTTTCTATCATGTCCCCTCTCTCTCCTTTCCTCGAGACTATACATATTCAGCTCCTTAAGTCTCTTCATATGTCTTCCGGTGCAGGCCCTGCACCATTTTAGTGCCCTCCTCTGGACAGCCTCCATCCTGTCTATATCCATGGAGATTGGGTCTCCAGAACTGCACGCAGTACTCCAGATGGGGTCTCACCAACTGTCTGTACAGAGGATAATAACTTCCTGTTTTCTGCTGGTGATGCCTCTCCTATGCATCCCAGTATCCCCCAGCCCTCCTTGCTGCCCTCCACATTGCTTTTCCCACCTTTAGGTCATCTGATATGACTACCCCAGGTCCCTTTCCATTTTTGTTGTTGTTAGTATCTCACCCCCATTGTGTACTCTTCCCCTGGGTTTTGTTTCCCAGGTGCATTACCTTGCACTTGCAATGAATCTAAGCTGCCATACATTTGACCCATCCTCTAACCTTGCTAAGTCCCTCTCATCCTTTTCCACCCCACCTTGTGCATCAACTCTGTTGCAGATCTTTGTGTCATCTGCAAAGAGACATACTTTCCTTCAGTCCCTCTGCAATATAAATATAAAGACATTGAAGAGGACCGGTCCTAATACTGAACCCTGTGGTACCCCACTAGTAACCCCGCTTTCTTCAGAGTGGGCTCCATTTACTATTACTCTCTGTGTCCTATTCTCCAGCCAATTCCTTACCCAGGCTGTCATCTTGGGACCCACTCCAAGGCTGGCTAACTTGTATATTAATCTTTTGTGTGGGACTGTGTCAAATGCCTTGCTGAAGTCTAGGTAGCCCATGTCCACAGCCCCTCCCTGATCTACTACTTTGGTCACCCAGTCAAAGAAATCTATCAGATTTGTCTGGCATGACCTTCCGCTGTGAATCCATGCTGCCTTGGGTCCTGAGCCCTCTCGGCCTCTAGATACTCAACAGTTCTTTCCTTCAGAAGTGATTCCATCATTTTCCCTACCACTGAGGTTAAACTAACAGGTCTGTAGTTTTCTGCTTCTGCCTTGCTCCCACTTTTGTGAAGGGAATCACATCTGCCCTTCTCCAGTCCTCGGGTACCACCCCATCCTCCCATGATTTGTTAAAGAAGGTAGTCAGTGGTGTCACTAGTTCTACCCTTAGTTCTTTTAGAATTCAGGATGAATCCCATCAGGCCCACTGCTTTGTCCACCTTCAGTTTTAAGAGTTGTTTCAGAAACCCTTTCTTCTGTAAATGGGCTGGTATCAACTTCTGTATCCAGAGTGTTTCTACTGTTTGTTTTAGGTACCTCCCCACTTCCTTTGTAAATACTGAGCAAAAATATTTGTTTAGTATCTCTGCCTTTTCACAGTCACCCTCTGCCCACCCTCCCTCCTCTTTATTAAGCCTCACTAGCCCTCCTTGGCCTTCCTTCACTCCTGATGTACCTATAAAAGGTTTTATCCCCTTCTAACAGAGTTAGCTATCTTTCTCGGTTTGGGCCTTTTCTGTTCTTGACTGCCTCCAGCTTCCTTTTTGCTTTTAACTGATACAGTTCCCTCGTCCGCTCCTTCTGTGATTCCTTGTACTTCCTGAATGCTTTCTTTCTCTTGAACCTTCACTGCCACTTCCTTTGAGAACCATAGTGGTTTCTTACATCGTTTCGTTTTGTTAATTGCTTCACACAAGGCTTGTTACCTCTGTGATGGCAGTTTTATTATTCCCATTGTTCTTCCACCCTCCTTCCCCCATTTGCTAGTGCCTCCTTAGGCACTCACCCATTTTAACAAAGTCAGCCCTCCTAAAGTCCAGTACTTTTGCCTTTGTATGGCTTGACTCTATTGCTGTGTTTATTGTGAACCATACTGTTCGATGGTATGCTAATTCCCAGATGGCTACCCACTTCTACATCTGTGATCCTTTCTTCATCTTCATTTGAGAGAACCAGGTCTAAGATTGCTCCCTCTGCAGTGGGCTCCAATACTAGTTGTCTAAGGCATGCCCTTGTAGGGCATCTAGAATAACCCACTCTTTGAAGTGGCTGCTGCAGCTGCATTCCAATTAACATCTGGCATATTCAGATCACCCATCAACAATATCTCCCCTTTTCTGCCATTCTAAGTATTCTTTCTATCATTTCCTTGTCCATTTCCTCCCCTGAGAAGGGTCTGTCTCTAACCCCTGTGTGGATTGTGGTGCCATTGCGGCTCCAAATTTACCCACAGTGCTTCTTCTCCTCCCTGTTTTCCCTTTTTGTTCTGTTGCCTTGATTCCTTCCCTTATGTAAAAGCTACTCCTCCTCCTCTTTTACCCTCCCTGTCCCTCCTGTAGATAGTGTATCCTGGTATGTTTACATCCCAGTCATGGTTCTGTGTGTACCATGTTTCTGTGACTGCCACGATATCCAGATGTTCCTCCTCCATCAAGGCCACTAATTCAGGAGCTTGTTGCCCAGACTACGGCATTGGTACTCATTACTCTCCATTTTTGATGGTTTTACCTTCTGTTGCAGCATCCCCACTGACCTGTCTACTTTGGTCTTTTCTCATTTAGTACCCTGTTTGTAGGAGGCTGGGATTTTCCTGCTGTTTATCAGTGCCTCCCTTGACTAGTTTAAAAGCTTGCCAATGAAGCCTTTAAACCGATTGCTCAAAAGACTTGTTCCTTCCTGGACAGATGCAGACCATCCTGTCAGTATAGGCTGGTGTCCCTCCAGGTGGAACCCCAGTCCTCAATGAAGCCAAACCCCTGTGCCCCACCACCATTTTTCAACCATTCATTAAACTGCATGTTGCAAAGTACCCTCGCTTCACTCATGCCATTGACAGGCAGCACCTCAGAGAAGGATATTGTGTGTGCTACTTGTCTTCAGCCCTCCCAATTCTACAAAGTCCTTCTGCACTCTCTAATCTCATGATGAGCCAAGTCATTTTGTCCCTAGGTGGACAATGACGCCCAGCTCAGATTCTGTGCAGCTGTTCTCGTGATCCTGAGATGTGCTTCTGTCTCTCCAAGCCATGGCACCAGGCAGGCACCTTACTTCAGTTTTCCCTCGGTTCATTTTGTCGGTTAAAGTATTATTTTCTCGTTTTTTTGACCGCATTTAAACCGCAACCGGTCGGTTCAAGCTCTGTCTGTGGTATTTGTAAGTACTAGATAGGTTTTACATTTACTCTCTGTGTGGAACTTGTAAACGGTTTATCGGTTCGGTTTGAACCGATCAGGTTGTTTAAAATATATTAATCTGTCCTTTAGAGTGTGGTTACCGGTTCTTATCGGTTCAAAAAAAACTGGATTTTATTACGTTTTTTTCCACGACCCGTGACATGGTTAGGAACCGATAAGAGAGTCTTGCTTGGCAGATTGCCATAAACGGGCAAGTTTGGTTAGGACTGGCACTATGTCTGAGAAACCCAAAAGAAAAACCGGGCCCACTGGGTTTCAACACTGCAGTATCTGTGGGGAAGCCTTTGCTAAGGCTGACCTCCACATCACTTGTGTTTATTGTCTGGGGTTTGACCTACCCCTAAATGCAGACTCTCGCTGATTTGCAAAATCCTGCTGCTACGCTTGAAAAGAGAGTTGGTAGGCTCAGGGAAAGGGAGGCTAAAAAGTCCGCTTGACCTGATGGCTGCCAGCCCAGTTCGCTCTCAACCAATCGAGGGAGTGCCCTCTGACCAAGGCGAGACTTCCTCGGCAAAGGGAGAGCCGACTCGGAGGAGTCTGTTCCAGCAAGAAGGACTAGAAAATCAGCTGGTGTGAGCCAAACCTTCTCTCCAACTGAAGAAATGGCCAAAAGCGATTAAAATTGTCTAGTCGCTTTTCTCGGTTCAGATCAACTGGCACCATCAGGTAAGCGCATTGTTTCGTTTTTCCGGGTTCCACCGTGTTCAAAAGTATGATTTAGAGGAATTTTATGAAACTGGAGGAGGGGGAAGAGGAGCATGAGGAGAGGAATGTGGATTTGAAAGTCTGATGTCCATTGAACTGGACATCTCCCCAGACAGACCTTCAGGAGTAAGTCTCCAGGCTTTCTGAGTCCCTTCTCACTTTTATGTTTTAAAAAAAGTGTGTTCAAACCCTCCAGCTCATGGAGGAAGCTGTGGATGATCAAAGGAGAACTGACTATGTAGAAATGATGGATATCCAGAGTCTGGAGACAGTCTATTCCTTTGGACAAATCTTTGGGAAACGAGACAGTAAAAATTCCAAAACCCTCACACTATACCTCCTGTGGATAAGAGAATGGACAAGAAGGTACATTGTCAGGCTCTGATATGGAGTTCTTCATACAACAATGTAGCCATGTGGGTAGTGCAGGCTGCAGCCTGTGACAAGGCAAATATTCCCTGCCTACACTCCCTGACAAGGACTCCAGGAGGATTGATGCTATGGCAAAGAAACAGTACATGGCAGCATCGCCTGGGACTCAGACAGGCAAATTATATAGCTGGCTTATGTTGCTGAATACCAGAAACTAGATGGGATACTGTTATGGCTCTAGCAAACAGGGTCCCTGCCAGCTTGCCAAGGAGCTGGAGCAGGTGGCTGCTAATGGATTGAGGCATCTAAGGTGCAATTCCATGCTGCAGTGGACTCTAATGATGTGTCATCAAGGGGTCATGGCTACATCTGTGGCACCACTAGGAATGGCTTGGCTCAGATGTACTAGCCTGTCACAGGATACCCAGACTAAGAGCCATGGATTTTTCCTTGTCAGGTAATTCTCTGTTTGGGAGCAGACGAGAATTACATGAAGAAAAATGGATGAGTATAGGACCACCCATGGGAGGTGCACAGGCCAAGGAAGGCAGGCCACTCCTCAAAGGCAGCCTTCCAGGGGCAGGGGCAGCCTTCATAAGCCTTTTACAAGCCCAGACCTCCCTCTCCAGCTTCTATGCCCAGAGGGGATTCCTTTAGAGGGAGAGGCAGGCGGGGCACAAGCAGACCTGCTTCCACCCCCAGCCTAAAAGCCCCGCCAGCAGGCACCCTGATTAAGTGGCCGGGCAGATTCTCCACTCACCTCAGGGGCAGGCTGGCTACTTTGTCTTAGGACTGGAAGTCTCTAACATCAGACAAGTGGGTCCTGGAAGTAGTAAACCAGGGACTGGTTCTCGGCTCAAAATTTCCAAAGATGAGAACCAGATCCTTTCAACCTACAAATCCATCAGAGGCACTGCCCAGAGGCAGAAGTCTTTACCCTCCTGGCTCTCAGAGCCGTGGAAAGGGTTCCACCCTACACAGGACAAAGGATTGTACTCAGGTACTTCCTTACCCCAAAAAGACAGGAGAATGGTGGCCCATCCTGGATCTCAGATACCTAAACAAGCACCTTTAAAACCAAAATTCAAAAAATGGTGACTCTGGGGATTATTTTACCCTCTCTAAGGCCAGGGACTGGCTAGTGTCCTGGACCTCAAGGATGCACCTACTTCCATATTCTCATCAGAGCTCCCGTCAAAGTACCTCCAGGTTAGAGGCCTGCCTCAGGCCATTACCAGTTCAGGAGTGCTCCTTGGCCTCACCTCTAGCTTCAGGGTATTCACAAATGCCCAGCGTAGCAGTTGCCCTACCTAAGAAGGCAAAAAATTGCCATCTTTCCTTACCCTGGGCGACTGGCTCATAGTAGGCCAGTCTCCAGACTCAAGCTCAAGTTACATCTTCAGATAACTCAGCAACTGCTTACCTCTCTAGGTTTCTTGTAGAATCTTCAAAGTCAGTTCTAGAGCCTGTCCAGCTTCTCACCTTCATAGGCGCAGAACTGAACACAGAGCAAGCCAGAGCCTTCCTTCCTTCCTTTGGACAGGGCAAGGACCCTGGTCTCTCTGGCCTCCTCATTCACCCTGCAGGTCTCTCAACCAGCAAGGCATTTTCTGCAGCTCCTGGGACACATGGCTGCTTCTACAGCAGTAGTGCAAGGAGCCGGATTTCAGATGAGGGACATTCAAACACCATGAAGTCTTGCTATATTATAACAATAGCAGTCAGCCACTGCAGCTGAACTGCCCCGGAGAGGAAGGAGTTAACTCCAGAAGGTCTGGAGTTCTACAGCGCGAGGGCGCTCTGCCCAAAGCTCTATCTGGCAGTTTCAAATGAAACTGTCAGATTCTTTACTCCGCTTCACTGAACAGTGCGTCCGGAGATCAGCTCCTTCAGCTAAGTTCATTCTCGGTTCAAAAGAGTAGTTTTTCGTTCATTTGAACTGGCAAAAGTCATTAATTTTACCGCATTTGGTTCAAAAGCTCTATCTGGTAACCGTAAGTACAAAAATTCAAGTCTGTGTGGAAAATTAATTATCGGTTCGGTTTGAAGTGATCGCTTAGTTTTTCTCTGTTTTTTAAAACTGTACTGTGGTTTGAGTGCGGTTCCCGGTTCTTATCGGTTCTAAAACCGAAATTGTTGCCACGGTTTTTTCAAATACCGTGACACAGTTAGGGAACCCGATAAGGGTGTCTTGCTCACACTGCCATCAAAAGGGCAAAGCTTTTGGTTAGGCTGGCATTATGTCTGAGAAACCCAAAAAAAACTGGCCCATCTGGGTTTCAACACTGTGATGTCTGTGGGACGCCTTGCCAAGGCTGACCCACACACCCACTTGTGCCCATTGTCTGGGGCTGACTCACCTCCTGTCAGACTGCCAGGTGTGTAAAATTTCCTGCAGCCACCCTGGAGAAGATTGGGCCGGCTCAGGGCAGAGAGGCCAAAAGTCCGCTGACCCGGATGGCCAGCCCGGTTCAGTACCCACTGGACCAGAGGAGTCCCCTCTGACCAGGCGAGACTTCCTCGGCAAAGGAGGACTGGTTCAGAGGAACCAGTCCCAAATAAAAAGACAAAGAAATCAGGAGGTTTGGAGTCCAAATTGTGTCTCCAACTGCTGCAGAGATAGCTAAAGCCATTCAGATTGTCCAGTCACTGTCTCAGGGATCTGTAGAACCACCAACAGTTGGTAAAGGTTGGTTCGTTCAGTCCCAGTGGTTCAGAGATTTTGAAGTTGAGGATTTTATGAACCACAGGAGGGAGGAGAATGATCAATATATGTGTGGCTGGGAGGGTCTGGGCGTGCCCATTGACGGGCATTTCTCAGACAGACCTTTAGAATCCCCCTATTCTGTCTGAGTCCCTTTCTTTATTTTTCACAAAGGTTGAGAAACCCTCAACTTCCTTTAAGGAGGCTGTGGATGAGCAAGAGGAGCCTGATTATGTGGAAATGATGGATATTCCAGAATCTAGGAGGTTGTCTATTCCTCTGCATAAGTCATTTAGGAAGCAAACAACAAAGATTTTAAAAATCCTCATTCTGTCCTCCTGTAGATAAAAAAATGGACAGAAGGTATACTTTGTCCAGGCCTGGATACAGACTTCCTTATTGAGCAGTGTAGTCATGTAGGTGTGGTACAAGCTGCAGCCTGTGACAAGCTAATATTCCTCTGGCCTCACATCCTCCTGATAAGGATTCTAGGAAGATTGATGCCATGGCGAAAAACAGTATATGGCAGCTTCTTTGGGACTCAGGCAGGCAAATTATATGGCTTATGTGGCTAGATATCAGAAATCTAGGTGGGACACGGTATTGCAGTTAGCCAAGCAGGCCCATGGCCAGCTGGCTGAGTGAGTTGGAACAAGTGGCTGCTGATGGCATTAGAGCCTCTAAAGTTCAATTTCATACTGCTGTTGATGTTAATGATGTTTCCTCTAGGGTCATGGCCACTTCTGTAGCTTTCAGTGGGTTGGCATGGCTCAGATGCACTAATCTGTCCCAAGATACTCAGTCAAAGGCTATGGATTTTCCTGTAGGGAAATTCTCTGTTTGGGGAGCAAACAGAAAATTATATGAAAAAGATGGATGAATACAGAACTACCTACAAAAGTGCCCAGGCTAAGGAGAAGCATGCCATGCCACAAAGGCATGCTCCCAGAGGTAGGGGCAGTACCTTTTCAAGGCCTTTTGCAATTTCAAGCCTCCTCTGCTGTCTATAGAGGGTTTCTTTAGAGGCAGGGGTAGGCGTGGGCATAGTAGACCGTCTCCTCCCTCAGCCTAAGGCTGCTGCTAAGCAGGCACCCTGATGGGGTGCCCAGGGCCGATTCTCCTGTACCAGTGGGGGGCAGGTTGGCCTATTTCAGCCAGAGCTGGCTGTCCCTAACTCGGACAGATGGGTTCTGGGGTAATAGGCCAGGGTCTGGTTCTCAGCTCAGATATTTTCAAAAGATGAGAGCCAGGCATTTCCATGCAAATCCTTCAGAAGCCCTTGCTTTGGAAGCAGAGGTTTCTTCTCTTCTGGTCTGCAAAGCAGTGGAAGGGTTCCTCCTTGCCATCAGGGCAAGGGCTTTATTCAAGATACTTTCTTACCCAAAAAGACAGGAGAATGGCGGCCCATTCTGGATTTAAGATACTTGAACAAGCATCTGTTGAAACCAAAGTTCAAGATGTTAACCCTGGCAATGATATTTACCTTCCCTAAACCAGGGGACTGGCTAGCTTCCCTGGACCTCAAGGATGCCTATTTTCTATGTTCTGATCAGGCCTTCCCACCGAAAGTACCTCAGGTTGAACTGCCCTCAGAGCCACTACCAGTTCAAGAACATGCCCTTGACACCTCTCTGCTTCCAAGGTATTCACAAAATGTCTCGCTGTAGTAGTGGCTCATTTAAGAAGGCAAGGGGTTGCTGTGTTTCCCTACCTGGACGACTGGCTCATTGTGGGTCAGTCTCCAGGTCAGGTGAAATCCCACTTGCAAGCCACCCAGCAGCTTCTCACTTCTCTGGGATTTCTGCTAAACTTACCAAAGTCAGTTCTGGAACCAGTTCAGGCCCTAACTTTCATAGGCGCAGAATTGAACACAAGGTTAGCCAGGGCCTTTCTTCCGTCGGAAAGGGTGGACAGACTCATCGCCCTGGCATCCTCCTTTACCTCCGTGGGTCTCTCGACCAGCAAGGCATTTCCTGCAACTTCGGGCACATGCCTTCCACAGCTGTTGTGCAGGAGCAAGATTCCAGATGAGGACATTCAGTTCCATTTGAGGGCCTATTGGTCTCAGAGGAAGGACCCCTTACCAAATTGGTCCCAGTTACTCAATCCCTGATCCTGGCCTTACACTGGTGGCAGGATCAAAGCAATCTGAAACAAGGGTTCCTTCATTCCCATTTCTCCTCCCTCACCTCTCACCGGATGCCTCCCTGTTAGGGTGGGGGCTCACCTAGGCGACCTTACCCACTCAGGAGTGTGGTCTCCTCAGGAATCTCTGCTCCACATCAATCTTCTGGAACTCAGAGCTGTCTTTTAGCTCTTGGTCTTTTCAGATTCTGTCCAGAACAAAGTGGTTCAAGTCAGGACAGACAGTACCACCACAATGTGGTACATCAACAAGCAAGGGGCACTCGGTCTTCAGCCTTGTGCACCGAAGCAATGAAGTTGTGGTCTCTGGCTTATTCCTGACACCTCCTGATAGCGGTTCATCTCCCAGGGAAGGACAATGTGTGGCGGGCCCTCAGCAAATTTCTCAGGGCCACCACCAGATGGGCTCTGAATCCACAAGACTGGGGTCTGTCTTTGCCAGTTGGGGCACTCCTCAGATAGATCTTTTCGCGCCCCAGACAACCACCAACTTCCTCTTTTTGCTGCAGGCCTCCAGTTCTGGGCTCAGTCCTCTGGATGCTTTCTGTTGGATTGGAAGGAAGTTCCTGTATGCCTTCCCCTTTCCTCTCCTTTTCAGGGTACTAGTGAAAATCAGATCTCAACCTTGCAGAGTGATTCTGATTGCCCCAGATTAGAGCCAGACAGCCCTGGTACCCACTGCTCCTGTCCTGGCAGTCCACCCTGCCCTGAGCCTGCCCAGGTTCACGACTTACTGGCCTGTGCACAGGGAGAGTGTGGTATCCGGACCTCAAGTCCCTCCACCTCAAGGCTTGGCTCTTGAGGAGCTAGAATTGCTGATTTACACCTTTCTCAAGGTGTTATGGATATTTAAAGGCTTCAGGAAGCCTTCCACTAGGACCACTTATAATTCTAAGTGGAAGAGGTTTTCCATCTGGTGCTCTGAGGGCAGATTGCCCAGAATCTGCTGATCTTCCCATTCTACTGGACTATTTGGTCCATCTGAATTCCCTAGGCCTTAGACCAGCTACCCTGAAGGTTCATCTGGCAGCTGTCTCTGCTTTTGTGTCAGCAGGGAAGCCTGCCTCCCTTTCTTCTCACCCTGTGTTCTCCAAGTTTTTTAAAGGGTTACTTCACACTAACCCGCCCTTTCGGGAACCAGCTCCCGCCTGGGACCTGAGTATTTGCATTGCTCAGTTAATGCAACCCCCCTTTGAGCCTCTGTCTTCAGCAGAGCTCAAGTATTTAACTTGGAAAACCGTTTTTCTAGTAGCTATCACCTCTGCCAGGCATAAAGTGAGTTACAGGCCCTGTCAGTGGAAGAAGATTTTATCTCTTTCCACAGAGATAAAGTAGTCCTTAGGACTAATAGAGATTTTGCCTAAGGTGGTTTCTGATTTCCACCTGAATCAATCTATCTCCCTCCAGTATTTTTCACTGAGCATTCTTCCTCAGGTGGAGGAGACTGCACAGCTTGGATGTCAAGGGCATTAGTTACGATCTAGGCGCACCAGAGGTCCATAGGTTCGAATCCCTCCAACTGTTTCTTACCTATGGCGGAGGTTGGCAAAGGAAACCTGCCACTAAAGAGAACAATTGCAAGGTGGATTGTCTCTTGTATCCAATTTTGTTATCAGAAACTGGGTAGAGTACCCCCTCAGGATTGAGGCCACTCACCAGGGGTACAGCTGCGTCTCGGCTGCTAGACATTCCTATTCTGGAGATTTGTCAGGCTGCTACCTGGAAGACAAGTTCACACCTTACCAAGCATTATTCCTGGATATCCAGTCCAGGAGATGCTCGGTTTGGCACAGCTGTGCTTCAGAGCCTATTTCCTAAGTAGGTTCTGACCCTACTCCATGGAGGTACTGCTGTGTAATCTGCTATTGTTATAATATAGCAAGACTTCATGGTGTTTGAAGAAAAATTACTCACTTAGTAATTGCTTTTCTTCTCATGGAGTCTTGCTATATTATACTTCCCTCCCTCCTGCCCCTCTCAGAATTCCTGCTTGGGTAGAGGGCAAATTAGTCAAGCACTGTGTCATGCCATTTTAGTTTTCCCTAACCCTGTTTTCCTTTGGGTTAGGGATCTAGATTGTTCATTTAGGTTATTTTTATGCCCTTCTTGGACTTGAGTCTTGGGGAAGGGGGTTCATATGTGCTTGTCAAGGGTGGTAAAGCGAACCATAATACCATCAATCTTTGTTATTATGGTTCTGGGTGTTTCTTTGTTGTTTATATTGTTGTTATTACTACTAGTAGGTAGCCATAGGCTAGTGTAGTTTCTCACACAGACTTTTCCGTCCTTTGATGTTGGCTTCGTAAAGATCTGACAGTTTCATTTGAAACTGCCAGATAGAGCTTTGGGCACAGCGCCCTCGCGCTGTAGAACTCCAGACCTTCTGGAGTTAACTCCTTCCTCTCCGGGGCAGTTCAGCTGCAGTGGCTGACTGCTATTGTTATAACATAGCAAGACTCCATGAGAAGAAAAGCAATTACTAAGGTGAGTAATTTTTTCTTCAGTTCCATCTGAGAGCCTTTTGGTCTCAAAGAAAGGACCCTCTAACCAAGTTGATCCCAGTAACTCGAACCCTGATCCTAGCCCTACAGCGGTGGCAGGATCAGAACAACCTGAGACAAGGGGTCCCCTTTGTCACTCAGTCTCACTGTTTAATCCTTACTACAGATGCATCCCTCTTGGGGTGGGGAGCTCACATGGGCGACCTCACTACCCAGGGACTGTGGTCCCCTCAGGAATCTCTGCTCCACATCAACCTGTTGGAGCTCAGAGCAGTTTTTCTAGCACTTCAAGCTTTTTCCAAATCTGTTTAGAACAAAGTTGTACAGGTCAGAACAGATAACACCACTACAATGTGGTACATCAACAAGCAAGGAGGCACTTGGTCTACGGCCTTGTGCACCGACGCAATGAAGTTGTGGTCTCTGGCTTACTCCCTGAACACTTCCCTTACGGCAGTTCACCTCCCACGCAAGGACAATGTCCTGGCAGATGCTCTCAGCAGGATTTCCCAGGGCCATCACGAATGGTCACTGGATCTCCTGGTCCTGGGGGTAGTATTTGCCAAATGGGGCACTCCGCAGATAGATCTTATTGCAGCCCCTGACAATCACCAACTTCCCCTTTTTTGCTGCAGGCCCCCAGTGTTGGGCTCAGTCCCTCTGGATGCCTTAGTTCTCAATTGGGAAGAGAAGTTTCTCTATGCTTTTCCCCCCTTCCCTCTCCTATTCAAAGTGTTAGTCAAAATCAGATCTCAATCCTGCAAAGTGATTCTGATTGCTCCAGATTGGGCCAGACAACCCTGGTATCCACTCCTACTGTCCTTAGCAGTCCATCTTCCCTTGTGTCTTCCCAGGAATCACAATCTGTTAACCTGTGCTCAGGGAAGGGTTTGGTACCCGAACCTCAAATCTCTCAATCTCAAGGCCTGGCTCTTGAAGAGTTAGAGTTTGCTGATCTACACCTCTCTGAAGGTGTAATGGATATATTGAAGGCTTCTAGGAAGCCTTCCACCAGGGTTACTTACAATTCTAAATGGAAGAGGTTTTCCGTATGGTGCTCTGGGAAGCATATTTCCCCAGATTCTGCTGATTTACCCACAGTCCTGGATTGTATGGTCCATTTAAACACTTTGGGGCTGAGACCAGCTACCCTAAAGGTGCATTTGGCAGCTGTGTCTGCTTTTATTTCAGCAGGTAAACCCTCTTCTCTTTCAGCTCATTCTGTATTTTCTAAGTTTTTCAAGGGATTGCTTCACACCAACCCTCCATTCAGGGACCCTGCCCCTGCCTGGGATCTTAATGTTTGCATTGCTCAGCTTATGCAGCCTCCTTTGAGCCCTTGTCTTCAGCAGAGCTTAAGTATGTGACTTGGAGACTGTGTTTCTGGTAGCCATCACTTCTGCCAGACGCATAAGTGAATTACAAGCTTTGTCAGTGGAGCCTGATTTTATCTCCTTTCATAGAGATAAGGTGGTCCTCAGGACTACCAGGAAGTTCTTGCCTAAGGTGGTTTCAGATTTCCACCTTAATCAATCTATTTCTCTTCCAGTGTACTTCACTGACCATTCCTTCTCTGGTGAGAGGAGGTTGCACAGCTTAGATGTGAAGAGAGCCCTTAGTTACTACATTGAGCGTACCAAGGGTCACAGGTTTGACTCCTTCCAACTGTTCCTCACTTATGGTGAGGTTGGTAAAGGGAAACCTGCCACTAAAAGATCCATTGCCAGGTGGATTGTCTCTTGTATCCAGTTCTGTTATGAAAAGCTGGGTAAGGTTCCTCCCTCAGGCCTGAGGGCTCACTCTACCAGAGGTATAGCTGCTTCCCTAGCTGCTGCCAGGGACATCCTCATTCTAGATATTTGTCAAGCAGCTACCTGGAAAACAGTTCACACTTTTACCAAGCATTACTCTCTGGACATCCAGGCTAGGAGTGATGCTCGGTTTGACACAGCTGTGCTTCAGAGCCTATTTCCTAAGTAGGTTCTGTCCCTCCTCCATGGAGGTACTGCTGTGTAGTCTGCATATGTCATAATATGCAAGACTTCATGTTGTTTGAAGAAAAAATTACTCACCTCAGTAATGTTGTTTCTTCTAATGGAGTCTTGCTATATTATGACCTCCCCCCCGCCTGCCCCTCTCAGAACCTCTATTTTTGGGATGTGGGTTGGCAGTGCAGTGTTGGCACTTGGTAGATGCCCAGCTTGTTTTTCACCCCCCCCCCTTTTTTGGGGTGTCTGGGTGTTGTGTTTTTCATTTTTTGGGTCTCCTGACTTGAGTCTTTGTTTTGGGACCAAAAAATGTGTTCTTATATTTAGTAGCCAGTTGGCTAGTATAGGTTTACAGCTTCCACACAGGACCTTAGTGAGTTTAGCTCGTAAAGATCTGACAGTTTGAGTTTGAAGAACAACAGACAGAGTTTTCAACCGAGCTCGAGCTCAGCGTTCCATGCCTGGCATGGAAAGTTAACTCTTTCACCTCCGGAGCAGTTCAAAGGTTGGGACTCACTGGATATATGTCATAATATAGCAAGACTCCATTAGAAGAAACAACATTACTAAGGTGAGTAATTTTTTCTTATTGTATTAAGACGCACAGATTTGGTGACATATGAGATTGGGACCTCAGAAAAGAAACATCAGAAAAAGATATACCATGCGAATTTGCTTAACAAAATGGCATGAGAGAGAGACGCATACAGCAGGTCTGTTGGTAATCCCTGAGAGAGAAGAGACAGAGATGGACCTAGCTTATAGCCATCTAGAGAAGCCTAAAGAGGAACAGCAAATACTGATGAACCTTTCCCTGGAACCAGAGAGCAGTATTGAGAGAGTATCCCCGCACATTTGCCAGTACATCGGGCCCTTGCTAAAGGGGTAGAACACACTATTAGAACTGACTCCTCCCCCATACGAAAGAAGCCATAAAAATTTCCTGAACGAGTGCGGGTTGAAGTACAGAGGGAATTGGACAAGCTACAGCAATTGAGTATAATTGAGCCATCTAAGAGTGCTTGGGGATCCCTGAATGTAGTGGTGCCACAGAAAGAGGGAGATAATAGCCTCTGTCTTGATTTTAGAGCATTGAACCAGGTCTCCCAATTTGACGCCTACCCCATACCGAGAATAGATGACATCCTAGATAGAACAGGAAACGACAGGTATATAGCGACCCTAGATCTCACCAAGGGCTATTGGTAGATCCCTTTAGAAGAAACATCAAATGAGAAGACCACATTTAGTATGCCAATGGGATTATTTCAATTTAGGACTATGCTGTTTGGTTTACACGGAACGCTAGCCACATTTCAAAGATACATGAACCAGATACTGACACCTCACCAGAATTTTTGTGCAGCCTATCTGGATGATGTTATCGTGTATAGTACTGATTGAATGCCCATTTGCAACACTTGAGGGCGGTTACAGAATCAATAAAGGAGGCTGGTGTGGCCATAAACCCTGCCAATGTGCCCTGGTAATGTTTGAAACGCTGTATCCAGGATTCATATTCGGCAGTGGTGTGGTAAAGCCTGAGACTGACAAGGTAGAGGCCGTAGCCAACTGTCCCCAGCCAGAAACCAAGAAGCATGTGAGATCTTTTCTAGGGCTGGCCGGATACTACCGGAGGTTTATACCCCAGTTTGCCAGAATTGCCACCCGGCCTTACCAAGCTGACCAAGAAAAAATGAGGTAATAAGGTAAAATGGTCACAGGAGTGTGAACAAGCTTTTAGAAACATAAAAGCAGCATTATGCGCCTCTCCAGTTTGAGTCCAGATTTTTCACACCCCTTTGAGGTCCATATGGATGCATCAGGCACTAGACTTGGGACAGTTTTAAGCCAGACAATTGGGTTGAATGTCCCACTACTGACACCAAATTCTGTGGTAGGGTAATTAAAGCATACACAGTACTCCAAGATTTGTACAACACACAAATTCTGTGTGATGTTTATTTTTGTAAAAATAATATAGAGCAAATCATGTTATACAAAAATAAAAACAAATCAAGAATAAAGTAATACTTACCGTCTTAAAGTTCAGGCTATAAACAAAAGAAAACAAAGAAATAAATGAGCTCTCCTCGAGCTCCAGAATCACTTCCCTCCAGTGATTCTGCCACAATTTAGAATACTTTAACCAGTACAATTTTCCACCAACGTCTGTGCTCTCAGACCATCCTAGTTTTATCTGTTTATGTGTCTTCAAATAGTTATGTTTTACCTGGATCTCAATTCCAAATTAATATGTAAAAAGTCTCAATAGAGTGGGAGAAGAGGGTTTACTTAAGAGGATGAAGGGGGGTCAGAACTAGAGGGCACAGCCTCAGACTACAAGGAAAAAGATACGGGACAATGTGAGAGAGCGTTTTCTTCACAGAGGTGGTGGTGGAGCCCTGAAACAGACTACCAGACGGAGTGGTGGGGGCTAAATCGGTGGAAGAATTCAAGAGGGCATGGGACAAGCATATGGGGCGGAGTATTGGGGGAGGGTGGGGGCTGGCAGGGAGGAGGAGTTGTAGGTGGGGAAGGGCAGACTAGATGGACCGGTATGGTCCTTTTCTGCCATTAAGCTTCTAGGATTCTATGATCCATTAACTCAGATTTGTGCATGATTTTAAACGTTAATAGCCAGTCTTCTCTAACTCTTCTTTGCTCAAGGCTGTATAAGTTTAATCTTTTTAACCTTGTTTTATAATCGAGACCTTTCCAGTCACCAGCCATTTTTGTCACTCTATGCAGGACACCTTCTACTTTTTCCACTTCCTTCCTCAAGTATGGGCTCCATAGAGGAGACCCATAATCCAGGTGTGGTCTGATAGGTGCTTTGTACAGAGGCAACATGCACGAAGCTGATGCATTAATAAATGATCTCTTAATGTTCCTAATCATGACATTTGTTTTCTTTATTAGGTTTGTACAGTGTGCTCCAAAATGTAGATTTTGGTCCACAATGATACTGAAATCGTGTTTGGTTTCGACTTTTTTCAACTTTGACACATTCAAAAAGTAGTCTTGTCTTGTATTCGATTTCTCAGTATGTAGGACTGAGCATTTCTCAACACAAAAAAAGCGTTCCGTTCATCCTTGCCCATCTTTCCACCTTACCCAGATCATTCATCAGTTGCCTAACTGCATCCTCTGTATTCACAGGTCCACCCAACTTTCACATCTGCAAATTTTACCACTCAACTGTTAATATCATAATGTAGATCGCGGATATATTTGTTTTGTTAATTTGTCTTTTACCCTCTGTGCAGGCTTCTTGTCATCTGGGTCCAGCCTTCAGCCCTGTCACCCAGCTCCTCAGGGGCTTAGCTCCATTCCTGGCATCTTCCTGTGTGGCTTACTACCAGTGGCAGGGGTCAATGGGCTCCCTCTATCCCTGCCAATGACACAGATCCAGTTTTGCCAGGGAGAGCATTGAGGTCAGACCCGTCATTTTGCATTGCCTTGCATCAAGCCCCAGGAATCCCTCATTATGCTTACTAAAGCTGTGAGCCTAATAGGTGAAGCTGCCCTGAAGTGCGAGGTTTGGAATTTAGAATGTTGTTTGAACTGCTGCCCTCTGGGTGTTGCTGCCATCCACAGAATAACGTTAGATCTTTCTCTCCGCCCAAAGAAGCAGGTCACCCCAAAGAGCTCTCTTCAGCAACTCGCTACCATTAACGCTATCATGTTCCTGTGGTTTTCTTGTTTTATTTTACTTCAGCTCTGCCTTCTAATAGGTTTTATTTATTGTTTTTAAAGTAAAATATTACTTTTATTGAACTTCACTACTTGCATAATAAGGGATCCCGTGGAAGAAACAGTATTAGCATGCTAAGTAATTTTTTCTTTTTGCCCTGTTTTCCTCCCAGAGATACAGATTCCAAGAGGATACAAGCTCCCGCAAACAAGTAGGCAGAGCACGAGAGCACCTCCTCGTCCGGCACTCTCCAACACACTATACTGGCCCAAGCACACTGCTACCTGTGGTCACCCAGGTGATAGTGTGGAGACATGCATGCGCATCGTGATGCCAGCTCAGCCCCTTCCGCCCACCGTGTGATGCCACCTCCCATCTCGCTGCCACTGGACCCCCACCCAATGAGAGTGGAACTATGGGGGGGGGGGCGACAGCCCACGACCTCTTGGAGAGGAGAGCTGCCTACCGGCTTGCTCAATCCTGCTCCTCCCTCTCCTGCCACACACCTGCACCCAGACGACCTGAGGTTATTCCTGAACCCGGGTCGCCAGCGTAGCATGAGGTAAGGCATCCAGCGCCTCAACCCTCAGTGCTACTGGGCCGGCTGAATGAGAACGACTCTTAAGACTTCCAGGTTGGCTCCCTGTAACTTGCAAAGGGTATGCAGTGTGGCTCTTCACAACAAGCAGTCCTTTTGTGGTGGCAGCAGGGGAGCTGCCAGCCTCCCTGGGCTCAGACAAAAGTGCAACTGAAGGCACAGGCACCAAAAGTGCTTAGTGCCACCATCTGATGCTCTGGCCCCAGGTCCTGTTCAGCTGCCTGATGTGGACCACTTCCCCAGTAGGGGGACTACTGTCCCAGCTGTACTGTTGGTGGAAATCCATCTTGATGTACAAATGGGTTGTCAGGATCATCAGAGAATGGTACTCTGGAGTCATTGGACCCCCCCCCCCCCGGCGCAGACAATCCTCTCAGAAGGTAACCTCCCACATCAGCTCACATGTTGGAGCTTCTGTAGCATGATTGCAGGCCTTCTTAGACGCAGGACAGTGGAAGCAGTGCCAGAGCTGTAACATAGAAACATAGACTTTGACAGCAGATAAGGACCACTTGGCCCACCCAGTCTGCCCAGTTCCCTACCTACTGGATAAGCTGCAGATTCTAGTTAGCCAACAGCCTACTTCCTGCAACCCCCACTATAATTGCCTTGTGTCTGTCCCATGCATGTTTGAATTCCCCCACTGTTTTAGACCCAACAACCTCCTCAGGAAGGCTGTTCCATGTATCCACCACTCTCTCTCTGTGAAAAAAAATTTCCTCCACATTACCCCTGAGCAGTCCCCTCTATCTTTAAATTGTGCCCTTGTTCTTACATCTCTTTTTCTGAAAGATGCTACCCTCCTGGACTTTGTTGATTCCCTTGAGGTCCTTGAACGTTTCTATCATGTCCCCCATCCCTCCTTTCATCAAGAGTATACATATTAAGCTCTCTGTCTCTCTTCATATGGTTTCTGCTGCAGACCCTGCACCGTTTTAGTTGCCCTCCTCTGGACTGCTTCCATCCTGTCTATGTCCTTGCGTAGATGAGGTCTCCAAAACTGCACACAGTACTCCAGATGGGGTCTCACCAACTGTCTGTATAGAAGGATAACCACTTCCCTTTTTTTTTTTTTTTTATTACTTGTGATGCCCCTTGCTATGCATCCCAGTATCCCTCTGGCTCTCCTTACTGACATTTTAACATGGCTTACCCACTTTAGGTCATCTGATATGACTACCCCCAGGTCCCTTTCCATTTTTGCTGTTGTTAGTACCTCCCCTGCTATTGTGTACTCTTCTCCTGGGTTTTTGTTTCCCAAGTGCATTACTTTGCACTTCTTTGCATTGAATCTAAGTTGCCATATGTCTGACCATTCCTCCAACCTTGCCAAGTCCCTTCTCATCTTTTCTACCCCCTCTTGTGTATCAACTCTGTTACAGATCTTTGTGTCATCTGCAAAGAGGGATACCTTTGCAGAGGGTCTGGAGGGAATGTCACCTATGAAGATGTTAAAGAGGACTGGACCCAGTACTGAGTCCCGAGTTACTCCACTAGTAACCCCACTTTCTTCGGAATGTGTTCCATTCACTGTTACCTTCTGTGTTCTGTTGTGCAGCCAGTTTGCTACCCAGGCTACCACCCTGGGACCCACTCCCAGGCTGGCTAACTTGATTATTAATCTTTTGTGTGGAACACATTGATATACTCCCACTACTTCCTGGTACCAAAGAAATCTGGGCATGTGCCCCATTCTTGACCTCAGAAATCTGAATAGAAGGGGCAATGTACATGCCCATGCCACCAGAGAGTCCACTTCCTTGGCAGAAATATGCTCAGTGCCTATTGGAGAAATTTGCAGAGCTGCAACTTGGAGCACAGTGCATACCTTTACCAAGCACTGTGCCCTAGATGTCCATGCCAGGCAGCATGCCACCTTTGGCAGGACAGTTCTCAATGGATCAGTATCCTGAGTGAGCCCTGAGCTTGTTACTGTGACCCATAAATGGGAATCTATGGAGAAGATTGACTCTTGGAAGATATGAAAAGTACATGCTTACTATAACTGTTGGTCTTCCTGAGTATCCATAGATTACCACTCCGATCCACCATCTCCCAGACTCACTCCAGTATTTTTATGCTTGTCTTTACCCCTTTGTACTTGATTTGGGCTATGAAGACGCTTGTGTTGCTGGGTTTAGTGGCCCTTCAGCGGTTCACCTGGGCTCTCTTATGCCCTTAGATAAAGTGCATAAGTTGCTAGTTATGCTCATGCTGCTCACCTCCGCAGTAAAAAAAAAACAAACAAAACACAGAGGCATTTGGGGGTTGGTGCCACTGTATACTAGCAGGTGCGGGCCTATTTGCACCACCAGTACTCCTGAAAAGTTCTGGCTCCTGCAGGGTCCTAGCGCCCCAGCACAGACCCATTAATGGTAATCGATGGAGAAGATATTCAAGCTCAACAGTTATGGTAAGTACATAACTTTGATTTCTTTCCGTCTCCACAAGCCATTGCTGATTGGTGTGGAAACGATTATGACCTCACAGAGGAATATTTGTTTATTTTTTGGCTGGGAAAGGCGAGAGAGAGATGCTGCCTATTTTCAACCTTGTTTGGGGAGGGGGTTAGGGGGAGCTACAGATGCAAACCAGCTGAAATTTAATCAGATTATGCTATTAACGATATTTTTATTGAATGTGGTAAGTTTGGCAGGACAGTCATTTCAAGAAGTGCCCTGGGATTTTTAATATTTGGCTGAACAACCACCAGAAAAGACAGAACCTTGACTTAACATCTCATTAAAAGGACAACATGCCCAGATAGTACAGCATGCCCTTAGTACTGCACTCTGGTACCAGCGTTTATGATATGAGCCCAGTCCTGGTGTGGGACTGGAACCCACAATCTCCTTACCCAGAGATGGATGTGCTACCAGCTAAGCTACGCTGACACCTAAACAGAGACTTGAACCCTGGACCCTCAGATTAAAGGTCTGTTACTATACCGACTAGGTGTCCAGGCTGCTTTATCACTTCAGCAGAAAGTGAAAAGCACTGAATAAGACACAACGATCCTTTTTATGTTTGCTAGCATGCATGCGCAAAGTGAACATATTGGTGGTGCTCGGGCAGTATGGGGGCTCTGGAGGTGTGTGCTATATAAGCCAGGGGATGTAGAAATGTAAGAGGCTTGATACTCTGAAGCCACACGAACATATGAAAAAGCCAGCAGAAGGAGGCCATTTGGTCTATCGAGTCTGCTCGTATTGCAGGGTCCACAGCTTGAGCTACTGTCCCTGCCCTCCCTCCCCACTCTTCCCATCCTCCCTACCCATGACCCTTACCCTCCCCCATACCTGTCCTAACCTCTCTTAAAGCTGCCCACTGTCTTCAATGAGATTACCTCTTCTGACAGCACATTCCAAGTGTTCACCACCCTCTCTGTGAAGTGCTTCCTGACCTCCCTCCTAAACCTCCCACCCTCCAGTTTGACTGTGCCCCCTTGTGTTATGGTTGCCACTCAGCTTAAAGAGATTCTCCTTTATTTATCCCTTTCAAGTACTTGAAGGTCCCAATCACGCCCCCTCTCTCTCTCCTGTCTTCCAGGGAGTGCATGCTCAGTGTCTTCAACCTCTCCTCATATGCCGTACCCTGCTGACCAGCTATCCTCTTTGTAGCCCTCCTCTAGACCTTCTCCAGCAAATGCTGAGCAGGCTGATGACAGTGTTAAAGAACTAGTGGATCCAAAACGGACAGACGGGAAAATTATAACACCAGTTTTATGAAGTAGTCATTTGTAACGTTTTATTTCTGAAGTTTTTCTCTATTTCCTTTTGCTCATTGGAAAGCATTTTTATGTAATAATATTGTGCTTAATGTGTAGAACAGCTCTCATCCTGGCAGCTGACATATCTCTAGCACCCCCCCCACTACATCATCAGTATTGTGATCTCATTGACAGTGACATCACAGGTGACTGACCTGGCAGCCACTGAGTGGCTGTTCCTCAGCAGCAGTGATGACACAGTCAGTGAGGTCTCAATGCTAATGACGTAATGGGTGGAACAGAGCAAGATATGTCGGTGCCAGGCAGAGTGCTGTTTCATGTAGCACACCTGCTAACATCGAGTACAAAATTTTCTGTTTAAGCAAAGGAAAAAGGAAAAAATACCACAGATATAAAAAGTAGTGGTTGTCTGCTTTTAAAAACTTATTAGTTTTAGTCAGTACACTAGATCTTTAAATTGACTGATGGGCATTAACTTTGTGTAGTTCAAAGGATGCTACCCACCTATCACACTGGTTTTCCCCCTCATTAGCCAGCTAACAGACATCATCATCAGGCTTTGAAGATGAACATCAATCCTCAGTCCCTCCCTATGTGTGTTTTTATTTTCAAATTTTAGTAGTTTCTCTTAGTTACAGACAGTAGTCTGGAGAGTGTCTCTTTGAAAGCACTAAACAAAGTGGGGGAAAAATGCTCAGCATGCAGAATGCAAATATGATGGCATCAAATATGTTAACAGCATGTCAGTAATGAGCAGAAAACACCGGCAATAGTTGATTTTAAATTACATATTGTTTAGGTTTCCTTTAACGCTCTTACACCGTAAGCAAACATTTGGCATTGACAGATGCTGGTTTTTATGCAGCTCTCTCCATTAATGAAGAATGAGGGGGGAGAGAGAATATTTGAAATAGAAGCTGAATTGTATATAACTATCTATATATATATATATATATATATATATTTTTTAGTATTTGTGTAGACTGGAAAATGACTTTAAATGTTTACATAAGTCCTGCACTATCTGCAGGCAGCTTGTTTGTCGTAGGGAAAGTAGGTATGGGCCTCATAATGCTTTTAGGCCAAGAGCATAAGATACAGAAAGAAAGAAGAATGGAGTCTCTTTGTAAAGAAGGAAACGGAAGGGGTTTGAGGATACTTGCAGGTGATGGACAGGAAAAGGAACAAGCTGCAGGATCTGTTCAACATAGTGGGAGTGGATATCATCCAGCTGCCCCAGATTGTGGTGGTGGGGGGACCCAAGTAGGATGAAACTCATGCTGAAACTCCTGTGCTCAGGGTTACAAATATACAAACATAAGAATTTGCCAGCAGATAGAGGCCTTATGGTATATCGAGTCTGCTTGAATGCGCAGCTAGCAACCCTTATACTGCAGCTGCCCCTCCCTCTTACCCTATCCCATCCCCTTTTGAAGCAGTCCACTGTTCTGCAGGATATCACTTCCGCAGGCAACGCGTTCCACCCAGACACCACACTCTCCATAAAAAAAGTGTCTCCTCATTTACCTCCTGAACTCCCCCCCCCACCCAATCTGAGATCGTGAAGGTTAGATTGTAAAGGAGAAGAGGAGAGAAAGGGTTAAATTATTGAGAGAGAGGTGATTTATTTCTTTTGTCACAGTTAGTGCTGGGAAAGTGAGGATTTGGGTGTGAAGATCAGTGATGTTGGGGAGATGCATTTGTCAATTGCACAACTAGCTCTTGGGGTCGGGAGCAAGAAAAGTGTGGTGGGGGAGAGGAAGGAAGTGCATTGTAGTGAATGGAGAGGATGCGGAGAGATATGCTTCAACTCCACTCTGTAAGGAGAAAGCTGTGGTGCATTTAGTATTGGTCACATGCTTCCAGAGCCCTCTTCTCATTGTAATAGCACTATGTCAGCATAGTTGTCTCTGTGCAGCCATAAAAATGAGTTAAAATAGAGCAGAGAGATGACTGGGGGGAAACCTGGAGGGTAATTTTTAAATTACTTAGCAGTACATACTTTTTATAAAGATCAAATTGTGAAATAATGTGATCCATAAATTGTAGCAGCAATGATTATTGTAATTGAGTGGCTACATTACTTTAAGTAATTGAAAATGTCATGGGGGTGTGCAGTGGAAAAAAAAAAGTAATGAGGAATGAATATCTGCCACTATTACTTAATCAAACAAACTGTTGCTTGTACAGCCTGTGTTTGACTTGGGCACATGTGAACATAGACTTAAAAGACACTCCGGCACATCTGGAGGCAAACACACACACACACACACACACACACACGATCACATGTGCACACAAAATCGTAACACAAAATGCAGTTTTCTTTCTAAAGATGAAAACCCTTTCTTTTTTCCTCCCATTTCTGTTTATCACCCATAGTCTGGCCTGCCTGTATCTGGATGGCCCTGCCTAGCCCACATATATTCTTAGATGTAAGATTTAGCCCCTATGCCTCATAGCTCTGATGTGTTTGTTGCATATTTTATGAAAATATGTAACTTGGTAGTCTCCGGTTCCCATATAGTAGACAATTCCAAAATGAACAGACATGAGTTGTTGCCACTCTCCCTCTACTAAGTACGTACATGCATACATTCACCAGGAATGCTTTTCAGAACCCCACTATTTTGATGGCAAGTAGCAATAACAGATGTTGTGAACTGTTGGAATCTGTACATTTTTTTCCTATAGCAGCTGCAGCCTTTGTCTCATCTGAATGTAGGGCCAAACCCTTTGAAACTATGCTGTCTTCAGGACAGCAGCGGAGTTACTGTATATACAGTAGTTGCCTATAAAACGACTCTGCATACAAGTTGATCCCTCCCTTGTCAATTTTAGCAAGACATTGTTTTGTTGCCCAGATTGGATGGAAACATCTGCTTTGTAACAAACATGAGGCACCGAGTCGGTCTTTGTAACCAGAACTGCACACAAAATTGATTACACAGCTGCAAAAATATAAAAATAGTGCGCCATAGTACATCCCACTGATAGGTTGACCTCACAGATTAGTTGAGTCCCCCATCTCAGGGACCTATTTTTAGCTCCCCAAACTAGACTTTACATGTGAGTATATGCAGTACAAAAAATATAATGTACATTGGTGCTGTGCTACTGCACGAGGAGGGACAGTGGGTGGGGTTTTAAAGTGTTGTTGTAATCCTTGTCATCTGAGCGGCTTCACAGCTCTAAGCTCTTTTCTTTAACAAGCTAACTGTAATGTTGGACTGGGGGAGACGTATTGATTTTTTTTTTCTTCAAGAATAGATGCTGCTTAATTTGTCTTAGTGGGATATGCACTTAAGGGCACTGATTTTATTACTGTGGAAAAATGTTTATATCTGAACATGAGACGAAAATGGAAAGTCTTGTGTAGCTCACAAGTTGCTAAAAGACTGGCAAATAAATTTCATTTTCTTTATCTTGTATAAAATAATTAGAAGATCTTAACGTTGACTGTCTGTTCAGTAAGTGTTCAGACCACTGGTGCTTCAGGTATCTTCTTGGCTGTAAACAATCTGATGCAGTATGAGTTGCTCTGAATTGGGTTGGATTTTTGGTTTTTATTTTCTTCTTCTTTTTTGGGGGAGGGGTAGTTTAAAACATGTCAGGAGCAATGACCTGAACAGAGATGGCTATAGTGTTTTAAAATGATGCTCGTAAAATGGAACCATTGATAGCAGCTTCCTGGTATCATGTGGTTCTTAAAATAAATATGGCATGCATGCCACTCAAAACCATTAGATATGCATTACTGAATCAATATCTGTGGCCAGCTTTTACAATTTAAGAGTGAAGGGAAGTCCCTTTGTGCACTTGATATGGCCCAGAGCTCAGAGCGTGCTGGAATTTCCCGGTTAAACGTACTTAAAACATTCTTATGCTAAAACCTTACTGTTTCACATAAGTGATACAATTGTAAGTTTGTGTGTGTCTTTCACAATGAGGACTACCTTTTCTTCCTAGACCGGGCTTGGGCAGGCACATACCCCCGTCCCCCAACAAAGGGTTTCTGTGCGGTGTATAAGATGCCATTTTGGGTGTGAATCCTGTGGTGCTGGACGCTGTTGTGTAACAGTTGTTTCACTTACATTCTTTGGGTGTGAGAACACCGTAATGAAGCTGAGCTGTTCCTGACCCTCAGAGAATGCCGGCGAAACCATTCTTTACTTATGTGCAAAGCAAACTTGGTGGTGGTGCCGGGGCAGTGTAGAGGGCCTGTGGGGGTGTATGCTGTGTAAGTGAATGGATGTAGAAATGCAGGAGGCACATAGAAGCATAGAATTTGTTGGCAGAAAAGGACTGGTAGGCCCAGCTTGTCTGCCATATTTCCCCCTGCCTATTACAAAACACCAGACCCTATTTATTGTTGGCATCCCTCCTGCCTCCCTTTCCTCTGCTTATTATGCCCATGTGCCTATCCCACGCATTCTTGAAGCTCCCCACTGTTTGCTCCCACCACCTCTTCTGGCAGGCTGTTCCAGGCATCCACCACCCTTTCTGTGAAGAAGTATGTCCTCACATCCCTCTTAAACCCCCTGCCATCTAGCTTCATTGCATGCCCCCATGTTCTGGTGCACTTTTTCCTCTAAAAGACTCCCCACCTGCCCCTTGTTCACCCCTGTAAGGTACTTATAGGTCTCGATCATGTCCCCTCTCGCTGTCCTTTTCTCCAGGGAGTATATGTTGAGCTCCTGCAGCTTCTCCCAATGTGGTTTCTCATGTAACCCCACACCATTATGCTAGGTCTCCTCTGAACCGCTTCCACCCTGTCGGTGTCTTTCAGAACTGGGCACTGTACTCTAGTTGGGTCTCACTAGTGAGGGATACTGTGGCAATACCACCTCCCTTCTCCTGCTAGAAATCCCCCTTCCTGTGCACCTTAGCATCCCACTAGCCTTGCCTACTGCCTTGTTACACTGCAGTGCCACCTTGATCATTAGATATGATTACGCCACAGTCCCTTTCTTGCTCGACTGTCAGTATCTCCCCCCCCCCCCATATCTTATACACAGCTCCGTGGTTTCCCTGCCCCAGTTGCATGACTTTGCACTTTTTAGAATTGGAATTCAGCTACCACACGCTAGAAAACTCCAGTAATTTCCCCAGATCTCTCTGTATTCTCTCCACTCCTTCCCGAGTGTCCTTTCTGTTGCAAAGTGACACACCTTCCCCTTCAGTTCCTCAGCAATGTCACTTATGAAGACGTTGAAGAGGACTGGTCTTAGTACTGATCCCTGTGGCACCCTGCTGGTCACATTCCTGTCTCTAGAGTGTCTGCCGTTTACCACCACCCTCTAAAGCCTTACTGAACTCCAGATTGGCCACATTCACTGCCCTCCCCTGATTCACCTCCCTGAGTGATCACCCAGGCAGAGAAATCTGAGGTTTGTTTGACATGACCTCCCCACTGTGAAACCATGCTGCCAGTGGTCCTGCAATGCATTTGCCTTCAGGTACTCCAGCAGCCTCTCTTTCAGCAGGGTCTCCATTAATTTCCCCACCACTGATGTGAGACTGACTGGCTTGTAATTGTTAACCGCCTCCCTGCTGCTGCTCTTGTGCAGAGGGACCATGTTGGCCTTCCTCCAGTCCTCTGGAACTACCCATCTTCAGTGAGGTGCAGAATAGTGTTGCCAGAGGGGTAGCTAGTACCTTGCTCAGTTCTTTTAGAATCCTTGGATGACTCCCGTCCCATCCCATCGCCTTATTTTCCTTCAGGGATTCCAATCCCCTTTGGACTCTATCCTCCGATAATGGACTTGTGTCCACTCCCCCCTCCCCCTGGTAACTACTGATGTATACTGGGGTCCCCCTCCCACTGTGAAGACCAAGTAGAGGTACTCATTTAAACTTGTAGCTTTTCTTGATGATCTTCTGCACTGTCCCCCCACCCACCCTCCTTATTCTCGCTATCCCTCCCCTTGCTTTCCTCTTTTCACTCCACGTACCTGAAGAAAACTTGATTCCCCTCTTTTGAACTTCTCGGTAGTCCTCTCCTGTTTGTACCTCAACTTTCCACACCCTCCTACCTTTGTTTTTACAGATACACCTCCCTGTTAGCCTCTGTATGGGTCTCGTTGTACTTCCCAGAAGCTGTTTTATCTCCCTTACCACCTTAGGCATCTCCTTTTGAGAACCATAGTGGCAGTGGCCTCTTCCTCCTCCTATGCTTGCTCACTTCCTTTAAACAGCATGCCATTGCCTTACCTGTTCCCTTCTTGACCTTTTTTCCATTGGGTCTCCACTGTCCCCCAGCCATCCCCCTTCAAGATACTTACAAAGGCAGTCTCTCATTTCTTTAAAATCTGTTCTCCTGAAGTCCATGCCTGTCATTTTAATGTGTATTTTTCTCGTTTCTAATCCATATGCCAAACCACACAGTATGATGATTGCATATACTCAGGGGACTATCCATTCTGATGTCCGCAGTGCAGTTTTTTCATTTTTAATCATTATATCAAACTTTGACACATAGATAGACTTGGTTCAAAGGCAAAGAAAGTGATAAAGGTACAGATATATAATGACTCAGGATATGTTACTTATCTCCCTTTGTTACATCATGGGAGGGGAAGTGCTACTGATTGCTCAGTTTTAGCAAGAAAAAGTTACCGAATGCCATTTATAGCCAAGAGCATGGACTATACAAAAAAAAAAGTCCGATAAGTCCCAGGGTACGAGACCCATTAAGTCAACCAGTGACTTAAAGTCCATGAACAGATCAACACTACAATAATACCATCAAGTGAGGCAAACCATTGAGTCTTCACTCCACCAGTAGAAAAAACAAGTATCAAATTGCTTTAATAAGCAGCTTAGCTAAATGGTGGAGCAAACCTAGGTAGGCACCAAAGTGTATTATTATAGAGTCCAACAGAGTCTAAATTAAAGTGCAACAAACCCGTAGAAGGGGAAGCCTTAGTATAAAATAGGCAGAACCGAGATAATACTACTAGGCTTGTTTCAGCCTTCCTCAGTCTCACCAGAAGCTGCAGTTCCCCACAGAAAATCTTTGTTTATTACAGTGCTGTTACTGTTCACAAGTACCAGGTCCAGCACTACCCCATCTCTAGTGGGTTCCATAACCAGCTGCCTGAGAAATGCTCCCTGTAGGGAGTTGAGGATGGCACTGCATCTTGTAGCTGCAGCCAGAATGCTGTAGTCTACATCTAGCAGATAAAAGTCCCCTATAATCAAAACCTCCCCTTTGCTTGCCACACTGCCAATGGCCTCCCCCAAAATCTTGTCTAACTCTTCCCCCTTTGTTAGAGGCCTGTATACCTCCCGCATGCAAATAAAGGCCAGGACATTTTCTCTAAGCTGACCAAAAAAAACTCCATCCCTTCCTTATCCCTCGGTGTCCCTGTATCTCTGTTGGCTTTATACCTTCCATCACATATAAAACAACCCCACACCATTGTTCCCCACCTTTGGCTAGTTTAAATACTCATTAAAGTAGCATGTAAACCTTCCACCAAGGGCTGCCGTTCCCCTCCCACATGGATGGATGGATGGATGGATGGAGGCCGTCTCCTTTGTATAGGTCTCTATCCCTCCAGGTAGGACCCTGGTCTCTGATGTATCCCAAACCATCCTCTCTGCTCCGTGCCTTCAGCCACTTGTAGATGGCCCTGGTGCCATGTTCTCCAACCTCCCCCGTCCATATATACAGGTAGCACCTAAATGAAGGCCACTGTGTGAGCCACCTGATACAGGCCTGTCCCCAGCTCCCTGAACCTGTCCGGTACTACCACTGCTGTGGCCTTTGCAGGTCATTAGTCCTCAGATGGGCAGTGACATCCAGCTCCCCCTGTTGCCCTAGTGATCTTAAGGATCTGATGTCCAGGCCTCCTTGCAGAGGTGCCAGTTAGGCATATCACTGTCCTCTTTCCCCCTTAATCTCATTACTTGATGTTTGGGGGTTATCAACCTCCTATTCAGCACCAAGACTTCTCCATTGAGCACACCTGCCTTTAATCTACTCTTTCCCTCTCGTCCTACTCCCAAAACTACCCCACAACAGAGTCCCCCACCAGAAGTTGCTTCCTCCATTGTTGGGGCCCTCTGCCTTCCACTGTGGGGGACCCTCACATCTTTCCTGGCCACACAGGTACCTCCTTCTGGTAATCCCATCCTGCCAGGGTGGTAAATAAGTTGTGTAGTGGCACCGGTTGAGGAATGTGCTCCCAACCCACCACCCCACCCTCCTGGAGCCCACCACAGTGCAGCTAGCCTCCCTCTTGGCACCCTTTGAGGCAGAGGTGGTAGACTTGGCGGCCCCTGGGTTGGGGAAGAGGTCCCCTGAATCCTATCCATCTCAGCCCAGAGTCTGGTGACCTCCCTCATCCCAGAGAGGTGCATGCAGATGGAGCAGCAACACAGTCCCCAGAAGATCTCCCTGAAGACTGTTGTCCCACAGTCACTATACTACACCACTGCCTACATGCTCGCTATGATCCTGGAAAAGAACGTTGTGCCCTTACCCCAGATAGGGTGTTTCTGAATTTCTCTTGTTTCATTTACTCCTTTGTTCTTTGCCCCAAGATTGTTTTTTCCCCTTTTACTTTTAACAAGACTTATCCTAACTTGCTCTCTTTTTTAGTTTAGCTTATCCCTTTGTTATATGATCCTAGATAGTTTTTTTAAGTTTTCCCCTTTTTCTTCTTTTCCCCTCCCCATTTTTACTGTTACCCTAGATAGGGTATTATCCACTTAACAGGCGCTTATAGTCACTGTAATCCCTTATTCAAACAACATGAAGTCTTGCTATATTATGACAGTAGTAGCAGTTTGATCCAGCTCTAGAACTGCTCTAGAACTGCTCCGGAGGTGAAATGGTTAAAACCATTCCAAAATAGAATTTTGGCCACGAGCTCTAAGAAGCAGCTCTATCTGTGTTATTTCAAACCTGAACTGTCAGATTCTTTACTCCGCCTTAGTGAACAGTCGCTCCGGAGATTTCTCCTTCTGCTCTGTTCATTTCTCGGTTTAAAAGTGTTTTCTCAGTTGGATTCAACTAGAATAGTTTTATTTTAACCGCAAAACCATTCGGTTCAAGCTCTATCTGTGGTAACGTAAGTAAATTGAAGGTTTTGTCTGTGTGAACTTGTAAGTTATCGGTTCGGTTTGAACCGATCAGTTGGGTTTAAAACTCATTTAAAACTAAAATTTAATATTTTAGAGTGCGGTTCCCGGTTCTTATCGGTTCTAAAAACGGTTTATTACGGTTTTCAATACCTGTGACACGGTTAGGAACCGATAAGGGTGTCTTGCCTACGCTGCGTTAAAAGGGCAAGTTTTCTGGTTAGGCTGGCATTATGTCTGAGAAACCCAAAAGAAAACCGGGCCCACTGGTTTCAACACTGTGATGTTTGTGGGGAAGTCTTTGCCAAGGCTGACCCACACACCACATGTGTTTACTGTCGTGGGTTTGACCACCTCCAGTCAGACTGCCAGATATGTAGGAATTTCCCTGCAGCCACCCTGGAAAAAAGATTGGGCAGGCTCAGGGAACGAGAGGCCAAAAAGTCCGCTGACCCGGATGGCCAGCCCGGTTCGGTGCCAACCGAACCGGAGGGAGTGCCCTCTGACCAGGGCGAGACTTCCTCGGGCAAAAGAAAAGCTGGTTCTGAGGAACCAATTCCAGTAAAGAAAACAAGAAAATCAGCAGGTCTGGAGTCCAAAACCCCTTCTCCAACTGCTGCAGAGATAGCAAAAGCCATACAAATTGTCCAGTCACTGTCTGGGTCCGTCCAACCGCCACTATCTGGCAAAAGGTCGGTTCGTCCGTCCCAGTGGTTCAGGAATATGATATTGAGGAATTTTATGAACCAGAGGAGGAGGATGATTATGAACAGTATGAATGTGGCTGGGAAGGTCTGGTGTGCCCATTGAACGGACATCTCCCAGACAGACCTTTAGAATCTCCCCTATGCTGTCTGAGTCCCCATCTCATTTCATGTTTTACAAAAGTTGTTGAAACCTCCAGCTTCCCTTAGAAGAAGCTGTGGATGAGCAAGAGGAGCCTGATTTTGTAGAAATGATGGATATTCCAGAGTCTAGGAGATTGTCTATTCCTTTACATAAGTCTTTTAGGAAGCAAACAATAAAATTTTAAAACTCTAATTCAAACACCATGAAGTCTTGCTATATTATGACAGAAGCAGTTAGCCACAGCACTTGAACTGCCCGGAGAGGAAACAGTTAACTCAGGCAGACTGGAGTTCTAAAGCTGACCCTGTACCCAAAGCTCTATCTGGCTAGTTTCAAACTGAAACTGTCAGATTCTTACTCGCTTCAGTGAACAGTCGCTCCGAGATCAGCTCCTTCATCTCGGTTCATTTCTCGGTTAAAGCGGTATTTTCGTTCATTTGAACCGGCAATAAGTATTTTATTTTACGCATTTCGGTTCAAAGCTCTATCTGGTAAACCGTAGTACAGGATTTCAAAGTCTGTGGAAATTAATTATCGGTTCGGTTTGAACCGATCGTTTCTAAAAAAGTATTTTAAACATTATATTGGGCTTTTAGAGTGCGGTTCCCGGTTCTTATCGGTTCTAAAAAAAACTATTTATTTCAGTGGGTTTCAAATACCGATGACACGGTTAGGAACCGAAAAGGTCTTGCCTGGCACTGCCATAAAAAGGGCAAGTTTTTGGATAGGCTGGCATTATGTCTGAGAAACCCAAAAGAAAAACCGGGCCCACTGGGTTTCAACACTGTGATGTCTGTGGGGAAGCCTTTGCCAAGGCTGACCCACACACCACTTGTGTTTATTGTCTGGGGGCTGACCACCTCCTTTCAGACTGCCAGGTGTGTAAAAACTTCCCTGCAGCCACCCTGGAGAATAGATTGGGCCGGCTCAGGGAACGAGAGGCCAAAAAGTCCGCTGACCTGGATGGCCAGTCCGGTCCAGCACCCACTGGACCAGAGGGAGTGCCCTCTGACCAGGGCGAGACTTCCTCGGCAAAGGAAGGCTGGTTCAGAGGAACCAGTCCCAGTAAAAAAGTCAAAGAAATCAGCAGGTCTGGAGTCCAAAATTGCCTCTCCAACTGCTGCAGAAATAGCTAAAGCCATACAGATTGTCCAGTCACTGTCTCAGGGACTGGTCGAACCACCAACAGTTGGCAAAAGGTTGGCTCGTTCGGTTCCAGTGGTTCAAGAGTATGATGTTGAGGAATTTTATGAACCACAGGAGGGGAGGAAGATTTTGATCATTATGTATGTGGCTGGAGGGTCTGGACGTGCCCATTGAACGGACATTTCTCCAGACAGACCTTAGAATCTCCCCTATGCTGTCTGAGTCCCTTCTCATTTTATGTTTTACAAAAGGTTGCAGAAACCCTCCAGCTTCCTTTAGAAGAGGCTGTGGATGAGCAAGAGGAGCCTGATTATGTAGAAATGATGGATATACCAGAGTCTAGGAGGTTGTCTATTCCTTTGCATAAGTCATTTAGAAAGCAAACAACAAAAATTTTAAAAAATCCTCATTCTGTCCCTCCTGTAGATAAAAAAAAAATGGACAGAAGTTATACTTTATCAGGCCCTGATATAGACTTCCTCACTGAGCAGTGTAGTCATGTAGGTGTGGTACAAGCTGCAGCCTGTGACAAGGCTAATATTCCCCTGGCCTCACATCCTCCTGATAAGGATTCCAGGAAGATTGATGCCATGGCGAAAAAACAATATATGGCAGCTTCTTTGGGACTCAGGCAGGCAAATTATATGGCTTATGTGGCTGGTATCAGAAATCTAGATGGGACATGTGCAGTTAGTAAGCAGGCCCATGGCCAGCTGGCTAGTGAGTTGGAACAGGTGGCTGCTGATGGCATTGAAGCTCTAAAGTTCAATTTCATACTGCTGTGGATGTTAATGATGTTTCCTCTAGGGCCATGGCCACTTCTGTAGCTTTCCTGAGGTTGGCATGGCTCAGGTACACTAATCTGTCCCAAGATACTCAGTCAAAAGCTATGGATTTTCCTGTAGTGGAAATTCTCTGTTTGGAGAGCAAACAGAAAATTATATGAAAAAGATGGATGAGTACAGAACTACTACAAAGTGCCCAGGCTAAGGAGGCATGCCACTCCACAAAGGCACACTCCCAGAGGTAGGGGCAGGCCTTTCCACAGGCCTTTTATCAATCTCAAGCCTCCCTGCTTTTGCACAGAGGTTTTTCAGAGGCAGAGGTAGACGGGCGCAGGTAAACCGCCTCCTCCCCTCAGCCTAAGGCTGCTGCTGCCAAGCAGGCATCCTGATGTGGTGCCCAGGGCCGATTCTCCTGTACCGGTGGGAGGCAGGTTGGCTTATTTCAGCCAGAACTGGGTGTCCCTAACTCGGACAAATGGGTTCTGGAGGTAGTGCCAGGGTCTGGTTCTCAGCTTCAAACAGTTTCCAAAGATGAGAACCAGACATTTTCCACCTGCAAATCCTTCAGAAACCCTTGCCTTGGAAGCAGAGGTTTCTTCTCTTCTCTTCTAGACCGCAAAGCAGTGGAAAGGGTTCCTCCTTGTCACCAGGGCAAGGGGCTGTACTCCAGATACTTTCTTACCCCATAAAAGACAGGAGAATGGCGGCCCATTCTAGATTTAAGGTACCTGAACAAGCATCTTTTGAAACCAAAGTTCAAAATGTTAACTCTGGCAATGATTTTTGCCCTCCCTGAGGCCAGGGGACTGGCTAGCCTCCCTGGACCTCAAGGATGCCTATTTTCATGTCCTGATCAGGCCTTCTCACTGAAAATACCTCAGGTTCGAACTGCCGTCAGGCTACTACCAGTTCAGAGCAATGCCCTTGCCTTACCTCTGCTCCAAGGTATTCACAAAATGTCTAGCTGTGGTAGTGGCTCATTTAAGAAGGCAAGGATTGCTGTGTTTCCCTACCTGGACGACTGGCTCATTGTGGGTCAGTCTCCAGATCAGGTAAATCCACTTGCAAGTCACCCAGCAGCTTCTCACTTCCTGGGATTCCTGCTGAATTTACCAAAGTCAGTTCTAGAACCAGTTCAGGTACTAACTTTCATAGGTAGGAATTGAACACAAAGTTGGCCAGGCATTTCTCCCCCGGAAAGGGTAGAGAGACTCATTGCCTGGCATCCTCTTTACCCTGCGGGTCTCTCGACCAGCAAGGCATTTTCTGCAACTCCTAGGACACATGGCTGCTTCCACAGCTGTAGTGCAAGGAGCAAGATTCCAGATGAGGGACATTCAGTTCCATTTGAGGGCCTATTGGTCTCAAAGGAGGACCCCTTTCCAAATTGGTTCCAGTGACCAAACTCTGATTCTGGCTCTCCAGTGGTGGCAGGATCAGAGCAACTTAAGACAAGGGTCCCTTCATTCCTGTTTCCCACTCTCTCACCCTCACCACGGATGCCTCCTTGCTAGGGTGGGGGCTCACTTGGGCGACCTTTCCACTCAGGGAGTGTGGTCCCTCAGGAATCTCTGCTCCACATCAACCTATTGGAACTCAGAGCTGTCTTTTAGCTCTTCAGGTTTTCTCAGCATCTGTCCAGAACAAGGTAGTTCAGGTCAGGACAGACAACCACGACAATGTGGTACATCAACAAGCAGGGGGGCACTCGGTCATCAGCCTTGTGCACCGAAGCAATGAAGTTGTGGTCTCTGGCTTATTCCCTGAACACTTCCCTAATAGCAGTTCACCTTCCAGGGAAAGACAATGTCCTGGCGGATGCCCTCAGCAGGATTTCTCAAGGCCATCACGAATGGTCTCTGATTCCTCTGGCGCTGGGGTCAGTCTTTTCCAGATGGGGCACTCCTCAGATAGATCTTTTCGCAGCCCCAGACAACCACCAACTTCCTCTATTTTGTTGCAGGCCTCCAGTGCTGGGCTCAGTCCCCCTGGGCTCTTTCTGTTGGATTGGAAGGGAAGTTCCTATGCCTTCCCTCCCCCTTCTCTTCAGGGTATTAGTAAAAATCAAATCCCAGCCCTGCAAAGTGATCCTGATTGCACCAGACTGGGCCAGACAGCCCTGGTACCCACTGCTTCTGTCCTTTCAGTCCACCTCCCTGAGCCTGCCCAGGGTCCACAACTTGCTGGCCTGTGCCCAGGGAGAGTGTGGTATCCGGACCTCAACTTCCTCCACCTCAAGGCCTGGTTCTTGAGGAGTTAGAATTTGCTGATTTACACCTTCTCAAGGTGTCCTTGATATTTTAAAGGCTTCAAGGAAGCCTTCCACTAGAGCCACTTATAATTCCAAATGGAAGAGGTTTTCCATCTGGTGTTCTGGGAAGCAAATTGTCCCAGAATCTGCTGATTTGCCCATTTTACTGGACTATTTGGTCCATCTAAATTCCTTAGGCCTTAGGCCAGCTATCTGTAAGGTTCATCTGGCAGCTGTCTCTGCTTTTGTATCAGCAGGAAGCTTGCCTCCTTTCTTCTCACCCTGTGTTTTCCAAGTTTTTTAAGGGTTACTTCACACTAACCCTCCTTTTGAGACCCAGCTCCTGCCTGGGACCTGAATGTTTGCAATTGCTCAGTAATGCAACCCCCTTTTGAACCTCTGTCTTCAGCAGATCTCAAGTTTCTAACTTGGAAAACTGTTTTCCTAGTGGCCATCACTTCTGCCAGACGCATAAGTGAATTACAAGCCCTGTCAGTGGAAAAGGATTTTATTTCTTTTCACAGAGATAAGGTAGTCCTCAGGACTAACAGAAAGTTTTTACCTAAAGTGGTTTCAGATTTCCATCTGAACCAATCCATCTCCCTTCCAGTATTTTTTACTGAGCACTGTTCCTCGGGTGAGAGGAGATTGCACAGTTTGGACGTCAAAAGAGCCTTAAGCTACTATTTGGAACGCACCAAGGGTCACAGGTTCGAATCCCTCCAACTCTTCCTTACCTATGGCGAGGTTGGCAAAGGGAAACCTGCCACTAAGAGGACATTTGCAAGGTGGATTGTCTCTTGTATCCAGTTCTGTTACAAAAACTAGGTAGAGAACCCCCCTCAGGACTGAGGGCCGACTCCACCAGGGGTACAGCTGCATCTCTAGCGGCTGCTAGGGATATTCCCATTCTGGAAATTTGTCAAGCTGCTACCTGGAAGACAGTTCACACTTTTACCAAGCATTATTCCTGGATGTCCAGTCCAGGAGATGCTTCGGTTTGAGCACAGCTATTGCTTCAGAGCCTATTTCCTAAGTAGGTTCTGACCTCCTCCATGGAGGTACTGCTGTGTAATCTGCTTCTGTCATAATAGCAAGACTTCATGGTGTTTGAAGAAAAATTACTCACCTTAGTAATTGCTTTTCTTCTCATGGAGTCTTGCATATATTATGACCACCCTCCCTCATCCTGCCCCTCTCAGAACTTCTACTTGGGTAAGGTTGGCAAATTAGTGCAAGCACTGTGTCATGCCATTTTGTTCTTTTCCTTTCCCCTTTTCTTTAGGGTTAGGAACTAGGTATTTCTGTTTTTGGTAATATGTTGGCCTCCTCCTGGGCTTGAGTCTTTTGGGGAAGGGGGCTAATAGTGCTTGTTGGGGTGATATTATTATTATTATTATTATTATTGTTGTTTCTGTTATTGTTTTTCCTACTAGTAGGTAGCCACTTGGCTAGTGTAGGGTTTTCCACACAGACTTGTTGCTTAGTGTTAGCTAGTTAAAGATCTGACAGTTTCAGTTTGAAACTAGCCAGATAGAGCTTTGGGTACAGCGTCATGCTTTAGAACTCCAGTCTGCCTGGAGTTAACTGTTTCTCTCCGGCAGTTCAAGTGCTGTGGCTAACTGCTTCTGTCATAATATAGCAAGACTCCATGAGAAGAAAAGCAATTACTAAGGTGAGTAATTTTTTCTTCTGTGCCTCCTGTAGATAAAAAGATGGACAGAAGGTACACATTGTCAGGTCCTGATACAGAATTCCTTTCTCAGCAATGCAGTCATGTTGGGGTAGTTCAGGCTGCTGCCTGTGATAAAGCTAATATTCCCCTGGCTTCACATCCTCCTGACAAGGATTCCAGGAAGATTGATGCCATGGCAAAAAAAACAGTATATGGCAGCCTCTCTGGGACTCAGGCAAGCAAATTATATTTTATTTATATATTAAATATTATATATTTATTTTATTTATTTATATTTAATATATATTGTATATGGCTTATGTAGCTAGGTATCAGAAATCTAGATGGGATACTGTGATGCAATTAGCAAGCAAGCCCATGGCCAGCTGGCTAGTGAACTAGAACAGGTGGCTGCTGATGGCATTGAGGCTTCTAAGGTTCAGTTTCATGCTGCTGTGGATGTTAATGATGTTTCCTCTAGGGTCATGGCCACATCTGTAGCTTTTCGTAGGTTGGCCTGGCTCAGGTGTACTAGTCTGTCACAGGATACCCAGACTAAGGCTATGGATTTTCCTGTGGTGGGGAATTCTCTGGGGAGCAGACAGAGAACTACATGAAAAAGATGGATGAATATAGGACTACTTACAAGAGTGCCCAGGCTAAGGAGCGGCAAGCCACTCCTCAAAGGCATACCCCCAGGGGTAGGGGTAGGCCTTTTCACAGGCCTTTTTACCAGACTCAGGCCTCCTCTGCCTATGCTCAGAGGGGCTTCTGCAGAGGCAGACGAGGGGTGGGCAGACCTGCTCCCACCCCCCCCAGCCTAAAGCTCCTGCTAAGCAGGCACCCTGATGGGGTGCCCAGGGCCGATTCTCCTGTACCGGTAGGGGGCAGGCTGGCTTATTTCAGCCAGAATTGGGCTTCTTTAACCTTAGACAAGTGGGTTCTGGAAGTAGTAGGCCAGGGTCTGGTTCTCAGCTTCAAAAAGTTTCCCAAGTTGAGAAGCAGACTTTTTCTACCTGCAAGTGCTTCAAAGACCCTTGCTCTGGAAGCAGAGGTCTCATCCCTGTTAGCTCTCAGAGCAGTAGAAAGGGTTCCTCCCCCTGCACCAGGGCAGGGGTCTGTATTCCAGATACTTCCTTACCCCAAAAAAGACAGGAGAATGGCGGCCCATATTAGATCTCAGATATCTGAACAAGCATCTTTTGAAACCAAAGTTCAAAATGGTAACTCTGGCAATGATTTTACCCTCCCTAAGGCCAGGGGACTGGCTAGCCTCCCTGGACCTCAAGGATGCCTATTTCCATGTCCTAATCAGAAGCTCCCATCGAAAGTACCTCAGATTCGAACTGCCCTCAGGTCATTACCAGTTCAGAGCAATGCCCTCGCCTTACCTCTGCCCAAGGGTATTCACAAAGTGTCTAGCAGTGGCAGTGGCTCACTTAGGAGGCAAAGGATTGCTGTTTTTCCCTATCTAGACGACTGGCTCATTGTAGGCCAGTCCCCAGAACAGGTAAAATCTCACCTGCAGGTCACCCAGCAGCTTCTCACCTCCTGGGCTTTCTACAATCTACTAAAGTCGGTTCTGGAACCAGTCCAGGTACTCACCTTATAGGGCAGAATTGGACACAAAGCTAGCCAGAGCCTTTCTTCCCTTAGAAAGGGTAAGGAATTTAGTGGCTCTGGCCTCCTCCTTCACTCTGCAGGTCTCTCGACCAGCAAGACACTCTCTGCAGCTCCTGGGGCACATGGCTGCATCCACAGCTGTTGTGCAGGGAGCAAGATTTCAGATGAGAGACGTTCAGTTTCACTTGAGAACCTATTGGTTTCAGAGAAGAGACCCCCTTTCCAAGTTGGTCCCAGTGACTCGAACCTTGATCCTTGCCCTCCAGTGGTGGCAGGATCAGAGCAGTTTAAGATTGGGGGTCCCCTTCATTCCCCCTACTCACGACTTGACTCTCACTACAGATGCTTCCCTTCTGGGTTGGGGAGCCCACATGGGCGACCTTTCCACTCAGGGAGTGTGGTCCCACCCAGGAATCTCTGCTCCACATCAATTTGCTGGAACTCAGAGCTGTCTTCTTAGCTCTTCAAGCATTTTCTGCATCTGTCCACGACAAGGTGATACAAGTCAGAACAGACAACACCACAACAATGTGGTACATCAACAAACAGGGGGGCACTCGGTCTTCGGCCTTGTGCACCGAGGCATTGAAGTTGTGGTCTCTGGCCTATTCCCTGAACACTTCCCTCATAGCAGTTCATCTTCCAGGGAAGGACAATGTCCTAGCGGATGCTCTCAGCAGGATTTCCGGGCCATCACGAATGGTCCCTGGATCCTCAAGTGCTGGGGATAGTCTTTGCCAGATGGGGCACCCTCAGATAGATCTTTTGCAGCCCCAGACAATCACAACCTTTCTCTGTTCTGTTGCAGGCCTCCAGTGCTGGGCTCAGTTCCCTGGATGCCCTTCTTCTGGATTGGGAGGGAAGTTTCATGCTTTTCCCCCCTTCCCTCTCCTATTCAAAGTACTAGTCAAAATCAGATCTCAGCCTTGCAGGGTGATTCTGATTGCCCCGGATTGGGCCAGGCAGCCCTGGTACCCTCCTTCTGTCACTGACAATCCATCTTCCCTTTGCTTCCCAGGAATCACAACCTGTTGACTTGTGCCCAGGGAAGGGTTTGGTATCCGGACCTCAAATCCCTCAACCTCAAGGCCTGGCTCTTGAGGAGTTAGAGTTTGCTGATTTACATCTCTCTCAGGGTGTTCTTGAGATCCTAAAGGCTTCTAGAAAGCCTTCCACTAGGGCTACTTATAGTTCTAAATGGAAAAGGTTTTCCATTTGGTGTGCTGGAATAAATATTTCCCCAGAATCTGCTGATTTGTCCATTGTGTTAGATTACATGGTACATCTTAAGTCCTTGGGTCTCAGACCAGCTACCCTGAGAGTTCATTTGGCAGCTGTATCTGCTTTTGTGTAAGCAGGAAAGTCATCCCCTCTTTCCTCTCATCCTGTGTTTTCCAAGTTTTTTAAGGGATTACTCCATACTAATCCACCCTTTAGAACCGGCCCTGCTTGGGACCTTAATGTTTGCATTGCCCAGTTAATGCAACCTTTTGAACCTCTGTCTTCTGCAGAGCTTAAGTACCTAACTTGGAAAACTGTTTTTCTAGTGGCTATCACTTCTGCCAGACGCATAAGTGAGTTGCAAGCCTTGTCAGTGGAAACTGACTTTATGTCTTTCCACAGGGATAAGGTAGTCCTTAGGACTAATAGGAAGTTTTTGCCTAAGGTGGTTTCAGATTTCCATCTTAATCAATCTATCTCCCTTCCAGTATTTTTCACTGATCTCTCCTCTTCTGGTGAGAGGAGGTTGCACAGCCTGGATGTTAAGAGAGCTCTTAGTTACTATATAGAGCGTACCAAAGGTCACAGGTTCGAATCCCTCCATCTTTTCCTTACCTATGGTGAAGTTGGGAAAGGCAAACCTGCCACTAAGAGATCAATAACCAGGTGGATTGTCTCTTGTATCCAATTTTGTTATCAGAAACTGGGCAGAGCCCCCCCCCCCGGTTTGAGGGCTCATTCTACCAGGGGTACAGCTGCGTCTCTAGCTGCTGCCAGAGACATCCCTTTCTTAGAGCCTTTTGCCAGGCTGCTACTTGAATGCATGTACACTGCTGTGTATTCTGCTACTGTCTATAATATAGCAAGACTTCATGTTGTTTGAAGAAAAATTACTCACCTTAGTAATGTTGTTTCTTCTAATGAGTCTTGCTATATTATGACCTCCCCCCCCAACCTGCCCCTCTCAGAACCTCTACTTGGGTGGGGTGCGGGCAACTTGGTGTGGGCACCTTTTTATGCCCTGTTAACATTTTTGTCCCCTTTTGGGGCTTTGGGTGTGTGTGTGTGTGTGTGTGTTTTATTATACTTATGTTTTATTCTCATATGATTAGAATTGTGTTAGTATTTCTGGTCCCCTGACTCGAGTCTTGGGTGTTGGGACCAGCAATGGTTGTTATTATTTAGGTAGCCATTTGGCTAGTGTAGGTTACAGCTTCCACAGAGACCTTAGTGAGTTTGGCTCAAAGATCTGACAGTTCAGGTTTGAAATAACACAGATAGAGCTGCTGCGTAGAGCTCGTGGCCAAAATTCTAGTTTGGAATGGTTTTAACCATTTCACCTCCGGAGCAGTTCTAGAGCTGGATCAAACTGCTACTACTGTCATAATATAGCAAGACTCCATTAGAAGAAACAACATTACTAAGGTGAGTAATTTTTTCTTCTGGAAGCAACAAGTACAGTCTGCCTTACCTTAGTGTACCGGCAGAGTTTCCTGCGTACCTGCTGTCGCCTGCCGATGCCTAAGACAACAATCCCTTTAGCTGTACTGCCCCTGTTCTGTTCCGGTAACATTCTGGGACATGTTAGGGGTGTAGCAGTTTGTCCTTCCTGTGAGATCTCCTACAGGTGGGACTTCCTGCTGGGTTCCTGTTGGGCCATGCTCCTTACGTGACCCTCCTTAGCAGTTCCGGATTCCAGATCTGGCTGGAAACAGAATCAGCATGGCGATGGTAAAATCGTGGCACTGCTTTCACTGGTCGCAGGTTCTCCCCCTTTATATGCCTCAGGTGTAAAGTAAAAGGGGGGGAAGGGGAGCTTTAGTTTATGCCACCCATCTGCTTCACTGCTGCCGAAAGCAGAATCGGAATGGAACTGAGAAAATCCTGACACTGCTTTCACACATCACAGGTTCCTCCCCTTTAGCTGCCTCAGGTGTAAAGTAAGTGAAAGGGAGAAGGGGGAGCTTTAGCTTGCTCTGCCTCTCCCTGCTTTACTGCTGCTGAAAGCAGAATCAAAAACTAATGCTGAGAATGCCAATGATGACGACAATGTTGAACTGGCTAATGGGCGTAAACATTGTGTAGTTCAAAGGATTCGGACAAACCAATCACACTTCTTTTCTGCTTATCAGCCAGCAAAACAAATAAAGTGGGGGGTGAAGTGAAGGTGATATTGCTGGGGGATTCCATGGGGGTATTCAGTGGGAAGGGGAGATTAATAGCAGACCTGTCGAGGCTAAATGTATGCCAGGTCTATCCGCACACAAGGCCAAATTCCACCTTTACTCGTTGGCATTGGATTGTGGGGGATCCCCAGACTTCCTAGTACATTAGGGGACAAACGATTTGGAAGGGAATAGTGAGCTGGAAATACAGGCTAGATTCTGGGAGCTGGCAATGGTTTGTCACTCTATAGGAAGTAACATTTCTTTCTCTGAGATTCTGCTGGTACCTAGGGCATCTGGTGAGACCAAACTAAAACTTAGAGAGGTGAATAAGTGGCTTAGGGGCTGGTGTAGGGCAGAGGAGTATGGGCTGGTAAGGGATTGGGGGTGATACTTGGGAGTATAAGGGGCTATATGCCAGGGATAGGTTGCACCTTAATATGGAGGGGAGGGAAATCTTGAAATTAAAACGTGCTGGATTTATAGCTGAGAGGTTGGGTTTAAACTTGTAAAGGGGGGGTCAAATAATATTAATAAAGGGACTCGAATGAATGAGGGTCCAGGTCTAGGCAGTAAAAGGAGGGAGAGACTGTTAGGAATTCCAGGATAACTGGGCAAAAAAGGGATTGCAGGGCTGAGGGGAGAGGGAGAAGGGAGAATTGGGATGGAGGACAGTCCTGATCAATGCCAGGAGTATGAGCAATAAAATGCCTGAACTTCATGCTATGTTGGCTGAGGGAACAGCGGATGTGGCAGCAATTACAGAGACATGGGCCAATCAAAGAAATGAGTGGGACTTAAACTTGGAGGGCTACAAGATATTCAGGAAAGACAGGGGAGTGGGGGCGCTGATAGTCAGAAATGACATAATGGTTAGTGGAGTGGAGGAGGCTGGAGGGGGTGTGGAGACGATTTGGGTAACACTGCAAACGAGGGGAGGGAAGAAATTGAAGATAGGGTGGTATACAAGCCCCCTACAATAGAGGAGGCTCTGGAGGATAAGTTGGTTGAGAACATCAAGGCTCACTGTGACCTTGCAAAGGGAATGGTGGTTGTCATGGGTGATCTTAATATGCCAGGGGTGGACTGGGACACCATGACATCCTCTGTAACCAGGGAACAGAGACTGATGGATGTCTTTCAGGATGCCTTCCTGGTTCAGCAGGTGGGGGAACCTACTAGAGAGGGGCAGATATTGGACGTTGTCCTAGCGGATAGTGAACAAATTAGGGGCCTGGAGGTATGGAGACCATGCCACGGTTTGGTTCCTGGTGTATCTAGGGGGGGAGGAAAACTGCACTCATACAGTAGTGGTTGATTTCAGGGGAGCAGACTTCGTGGTATGGGTAGGATTCTAAGGGAGAGTTTGGACATGGTTAGACCGGATATGGATGCTGGAAGATTGTGGGAGACCATTAAAGAAGGGGTACAAGAGGCTACTAGGTCATATACTAAAGTAAGGCGTAAGCATGGTAGAACCAACAAGCCATGCTGGTGGACCAGGGAGGTGCAGGATGCGGTGAGGGATAAAAAGACTGCCTACGTATGTTTCAAATGTTCTAGGGGGAATAAGGAGAGAGGGGAGTATGTACTATTGGCCAGGAAGGTCACTGGAGTGGTGAGGGACGCTAAGGCAGGGATGGAGAAAACCTGGCTAGGGATATCCGGGGGGATTCTATAGATACATAAGAGAGGAGAGAAAAGAGAGGACACAGATCAATAGGATTAAGATTGTGAGGGGATGGCTCAGGAAGCAGGGGAAGAGGCAGAGGTGCTAAATGAGTACTTTGCCTCAATATTTGCAGAGGGTGATAAGGGATCCCTACAGCTTGATGGGAGAGATGAGGAGCCAGTAAAAGTGAGAGGTCAGTCTCAGTCTGAGCCCATAGGATGGCAAGAGACTAGGGCACAGGCTAGACCAGACCAGGAAGGAGTAGGAAGGTTACAGGAGGGAGTGGTTTAAGGGGAGAAATCACAGTGGATAGGGTGAGGGAGGCCCTTCGTAATCTGAAAACTGATAAGGCGCCAGGACTGGATGGAATACATCAGAGGGTTATGAAGGAATTGCCGGATGTGCTGGCAACCCCACTGGCTACACTCTTTAACATCTCTCTACAGATGGGATGGGTGCCACAGGACTAGAGGGTGGCTTATGTAGTGCCTATACATAGAGGGGGGTCTAGGGAGGAGATGGGGAATTATAGGCTGGTCAGTCTGACGTCTGTAGTGGGCAAAGTAATGGAGGGCTTTATCAAGGAGAGGCTTGGGAGGCAGTTGGAAAGGTTAGGACACCAGGATAATAAACAGTATGGTTTTGTCCCAGGGAGATCGCTTCAGCCCAACCTCGTACTGTTTTATGATTGGGTGACGGGGGCTCTGGATAGACATAGGCTGGTGGATGTCCTGTACCTAGATTTAAGTAAAGCATTTGATTCAGTACCTCATAGTGGACTGATAGCAAAAGGGGGAGATGGGGGTGGGAGGACAGGAGCTAAATTGGGTTGAAAACTGGCTTTTGGGGCGTTTACAGAGGTTAATGGTGGGGTTATATCCTCCCCCAGGAAGGTAATCAGTGGAGTCCCTCAAGGTTCAGTATTGGGGCCACTCTTGTTCAATGGCTACATCTCGGATATAGGGAGGGGGGTTAGAAATAGGTTGAGTCTTTTGCAGATGATTCAAAATTGGGAGCACTGGTAGATAGTGAGGAAGTGAGGGAGATAGTCCAGGGAGATCTGGATACCCTGGAGGGGTGGTCAAGGAGGTGGGGACTGAAATCTAATGCCGGGAAATGCAAGGTTCTTCATTTGGGGGTCAAAAACCTGGGACATGTATATACCGGGGGTCACACTGCATGCCACATTGGGAGAAAGGGATTTAGGGGTGGTGGTAGATGTCAAAATGAATAACTCTGAAAACTGTAGAAGAATTACAGCCAAGGCAAACATGATATTGGATTGCATAGCCAGGGGAATTACGTCCAGAAGCAGGGAGGTGATCCTCCCTCTATATAATGCCTTGGTCAGGCCGCAGCTGGAGTACTGTGTGCAGTTCTGGAGACCTCATCTGAAGAAGGACATAGCGCTGCTGGAAAGGGTCCAGATGAGAGCGACCAGGATGATTCAGGGTATGGAGGGGAGGCCTTATGAGGAGAGACTGGAAGAGCTTGGGCTTTACTCATTGGATAAGAGGAGGGATAGTGGAGACATGATAGAGGTTTTCAAGTATGTAAAGGGAATAATTTGGAGTGGAACCAAGGAGTTGTTTAGGCTGAAGAAGGGGGGAGTGACCAGGGGCCCATGAGTGGAAGTTGGAGGGGGGAAATTACAGGAGGGAACGTAGGAAGCATTTTTTCACTGAGAGGGTGGTAGAGCCATGGAATGCGCCTCCAGGGAGGCTGGTGGAGGAGGGCACAGTGGAGGGCTTCAAGAAGGAGTGGGACAGGTACAAGGGGAAACTGAATCTAGGGAAGACACTCTTGGGGGCTGGGGGGGGGTGGTGAGGCAGGCAGCGATTAGGTTGCTGGCTTTCTATCAGACAAGACAGACCATTTGGCCTATTCTGTTGGCTTTTTAGTATGTTAAACATGTGATCAGGCTGTGAAGATGAACATTAATTCTCAGAGTGTGTGTGTGTGTGTGTGTGTGTGTGTGTGTGTTTCCCTAGTTACAGACAGAAGTCGGGAGAGTGTATAAATTTTCTTGCACCAGTTGCACAGTGCATCTGATTAGCTGACACTTGTTATAGACAGTCTAGTGATTATCATTCAATGAGAACTTGATCAGTGGTCTTTCTTGCCCATCTCTCATGATTTCCCAGTTAAGTTGTTCTTATTCACACACACACACACACACACTCTGTGACTGTCTGTCTCCACCCCCAAATAAGGGTGTCAGTGTGGCTGTTGGCAGCTGATGTGCCTCTAAGGTTGTGGATTCTTGCCCCAACACTGGGACTGGGCTAACACCATGAAAACACTGACATCCAAGTGCAATACCAGGGGGGATGCTGTAGCCTGTACTATTGGGGTGAGCTATTTTGTGGATGAGGCGTTGAACCGAGGTCCTTTCTGCCCATCTGTGGTGCTGTCCTGAAGGAAGTAAAAGAATCCAAGGCCGTATTCACAAGAGAAAGGGAATTCTTTATTTAAAAAGTATGCATATTGTACGGGGAAAAACAAAAACATAAATTTACATTTTCTTATTGATCAAAATACACTTGCATGTAAAAAGAAAAAAAAAAAAAGGAATTAAACAATAAAGAAAAGAGAATTGTAATGGTCATCTGTACCCTCAATCCTCTAGCAGATCTCCTTCATATTTTATTGAGAGACAAAAGATAGTGAATGCTAAGCCTAACTGCAGAGACAGAACACAAGTGGCTCCAAAATTGTGCTGTTTCCTAGTATTTTTCAAGAGTCTCCGTATCTGTTTACTTATTATATTCAGAGCGGTGAATTTGATTGAGCGTCATAGAAACACAGAATTTGTCAGCAGAAAAGGGCCTCTTTATCCAACCAGTCTGCCCAAATGGTCCCTGCCTAGTCTGACTATGTAGACACTAATTGGTCTCCAACGACCCTCCCTCTTCCCTGCCTATTTACTGATATTCCCATACGTCTGTCACATGCTTGGTTGAAGCCTCCTACTGTTTTCATCTCCACCACTCTTTCAGTGAAGTAGTACTTCTTCACATCCCTCTTAATCCCCCCAACTAGCTTAATTACATGCCATCTGGTCCATGTCCTATCAGAACAGCATGGTCAAAAAAACTCTCCATTATATTATAATAAGTTATACAATACGCACTTTTTGTATGAGCATGGGTTTTGGCACATGTGGTTTTTGCCTGAGAGATTCTTTTCCTTGATGCAGTTTTTAATCAGGTCTGTTTTACACAGATGTACTACTTTCAAGTTATTGGTGGTGCTGTTACTGACTGCATTGTCTTTGTTTGCGTTGTCTTGATGTGGAGCCCCTCTGATCTTGGTACTGTTTCTGATTTGAAAGAAACCCCCTCCTTCACCCTGTTTTCCCCCTGTGAGGTACTTGTAGGTCTCCATAATGTCCCCTGTAGCTCTCTCCTCTTCCAGGGTGTACATGTTGAGAGCCCCAAGTCTCAGCTTGTAGGGCTTTTTATGCAACCCCTGCACGATTCTAGTTGCTCTCCTTTTGACTGTCTCCACCTTATCTCCTTTCTGAGGTGCGGCCTCCGGAACTGGACACAATAATCCAGGTGGGGATCTCACCAGTGAGAGATATAGTGGCAACACAACGTTCCTCCTCCTCCTCCTCCTCCTGGAGATCTCTCCCTATGCATCCCACTGGCTCTACCCCCTGCTTTATCACAGTGCCCTGCCAGTTTGAGGTCACCAGATATGAAAACCCCAAGGTCTGTTTTTTCTGCTTAGTGGCTGTCAGTACCCCCCCCCAAAAAAAAATCCGGTACTCTGCTTTTGGGTTCCTGTGCCTTAGGTGCATGATTTTGCACTTTTTGGCATTGAACCCCATCTTCCATGCTCTTGACTACTCCTCGAATTTCCCAAGATTTCTTCGCATTTTCTCCACCGCCTCCTGAGTGTCCACCCAATTACAAATTTTGGTGTCCACTGCAAAAAGTCATACTTTACGTTCTAGTTCTTCTGCAGTGCCGCTTATGAAGACATTGCAGAGCATTGGTCCTGGTGCTGCGCCCTGTGGCACCCCGCTGGTCACTCTCCCATCATTAGAGTGCCCTTAACTACCACCCTTTGTTTCCTATCTGTTAACCAGTTTCTATTCCAGTTTACTACTTTGGTTCTCTCAACTAGGCTGACCAGTTTCTTTATCAGTCTCCTGTGCGGCACAGTGTTGATGGCTTTGCTAGAGTCCATATAGGCTATGTTCACTGCCCTCTTCTGATCTAATTCACTGGTCATCCAGTCGAAGAAATCAGATTTGTCTGGCATGACCCCCCCACTGTGAATCCATGCTGGCTGTGGTCTTGCAGCCCACGGGATTCAAGATATTCTGCCAACCATTGCTTTAACAGAGGTTCCATTTATTTCCCCACCACTGAGGTAAGACTAACCAGCCTGTAGCTGCTAGCCTCCTCCTTGCTGCCGATGTTATATAGCGGGACCACGTCTGCTCTCCCCAAGTCCTCTGGAACCATGCCTGTTTCCAGAGAGCTGTTGACTAAAGCAGTCAGTGGGGCAGCTAGCACCTTCTCAAGTTCCTTTTGTACCCTTGGGTGTATCCCATCCAGTCCTATAGCCTTGTCTACTTTCAGAGCTGCAAGTCCCTTCAGAACTCTTTCCTCTAAAAAAAAAAAAAAAAAAAAAACGGACTTGTGTCAACAACCCCCCCTCCCCCTTCCTCCACCTTGAAGACTAAGAAAGAAGTACCTGTTCATCCTGTTCCTTATGTCTGTTTTTTCTTGGTCCTCTTCTGTGCAACCCCTCGCCGCTCTCCTTATCCTCACTATCCCTTCCCTTTCTTGTCTCACTTACGTATCTGAAGAAAGTTTTATCCCCTTTAGTTACACCCTTGGCTGTCCTTTCCTCTTTCTGCACCTTTGCTGTCCTCACTGCCTTTCCTGCTGCCCTCTGTTTACTTGGTACACCTTTGTCTTCCTCTCTCTGCGCATCCTTTTGCCTCTTAAGTGCCACCCTTCTTTCCTTTACCAGCTTGGTCCCTTCTCAAGAACCATAATGGTGGGTTCTCTTTCCTTCTGCTTGTAGTCACTTCCTTAATAGAGAAGTTGGCTGCCTTAATTATGCCCCCTCTTATTTTTCCACACAGTACTTATATTCCACTCTGGCAATCCCACCCCCCATCACGAGGCAGTTTCTGTGGCAGTCTCCCATTTCTTTAAAATTCACCTGTCCTGCTCAGTGTTCCTTTCCTGGTTACCAAATTTTAAATAAATATACCTCCCCTCTCTCCTGTCACAACTGCCCCTGCTTCCTGCTCCCTCCATTCCAGGGACCATTGTACTTTTGCCACTCCTCAGCCCTGCTAGTCTGCTGGGCACTCTGCTTTCTCCTATTGACGTCCCTCACTGTGGAACAGTCTTCCCTCCTCCCTCTGTTACTCCCTATCCCTTGGCTCCCTCAGGCACTGATTGAAACTTCAATGCTTACCCACTTGTTCCTGTGTAATCCATCCAGATTATTGTTCTGGACACTGTTTATCGTTGCAAATTTTTTTTTCAGGCACCCGCTTGGTGTTCTCTGCACTTTATTTCTGTACATGCACTCTTTTAATATTTGTTCTTTATTTGTATCGTATTGAACCATATGTTTGATCAGATGTTTTTGACACTTGTTTTGTCTGCTGTTTGTTCCACCTGGAATGAGCCTTGGTTTATTGCGCCTGTCTCGGTTATCAGTTTTCAAATAAAGTACAGGATCCTTGTCCTCATGTGCTTTGCCTCTGTTCCTGTCTTAATGTTACAACCACACTGTACGGTATTCTCCTGGTACCTAGTGGATTTCCCACTGTGACGTCTACAGTGCCATCCCTGTTTGAAAGCACCAGGACTGGCACTGCTCCATCCCTAGTAGGTTCTTTGACAAGCGGCATGAGAAAAAAGCCTTTGAGTTAGTCAAGGATGGCCCTGCTCCTTGCCAAAGCTGCAGTTGAAAGGCTCCAATACAGATCTTGCAGACTAAAGTCACCTCCTAGCAGCACCTCTCCCTTACTTGCCATTAGGGTTTTATTTAACTCTAAAAATTGATTAGCGTTTTGCTCATAAAAGTTCTAAAACATTGTGAAAATGCATAGCACTTGCCTCACTATGTTTAATAACCATAACACTTCTAGAAAACCTATATAAATGCTTTCTGTACAGTTAGTATTGTCCCAAGAAAAAATCCGCTAATCAATTATTTAAAACCCTGCGTGCCATTCTGATCATGGCTTCCCCAAGTACCATATCCAGCTACTCTCCCTGTGCTGAAGGTCTTGCTATACCACCCCTGTACAGATAGCGGTCCTATCTACTCAGAAATCATTAGCACAACCTCCTTATAGTGTTAATGTATTTTGCTGCAGATTGAAGATGCTGTGTGTGCTTTTGCAGGTTATTCAATAGCTGGTGTAGCATGGCAAGCAAATTAAGCCTGCTAATCATTTCCAGAAATGCACAGCAGCAAACTGCTAAACATTTTGTAAGCGCATTGCTCAATAGACAACATTAATGAAACTAGTGTGTGTGTGTGTGTGTGTGTGTGTGTGTGTGTGTGTGTGTATATAAATGTTGCTAGCATTCCATGCCAAGTGCTATGCATTGTCACAGCTAATTAGCCCTTTTACATATAAAATTGCTAATCAGTTTTTTTGCTTATTTAATACCCTGGACGTTTGCCATATGTACTCCAGAGTCAGGAGTATGCCTAGGACCAGAGCCTGCTAAGATACTGTTTTTGAGTAAAAGGTTCCCTCCACAGTTGTGTAATGTATTCGCCAAATCTTTTTTCATATGGGCATTCTACAGAAGGTGTTTATGGGTTTCTGGAACCGATGTACATGTTGGCCTCAGGCAGTTCATTTCGTTGGTCTTTTTGTGTTTCAGGGAGTCTTTAGCCTCTAGCTTCCCATGCTGCATAACCATAAAAACATACCAAATGGGGATTCTGGTATTTCTCAGTTAGTTTAATTCATTTTTCACAAAATCAAATTGACAATCCTTAAAACTGGGACAAAAATGCAGTAACGGATTCCAATTCATATAGCCTATATAGCAGTATAGCCTAGAGGTTAGAGTAACGAGCTTGGTAGATCCAACAAACCAGACCTTGGTTTTATTCTCACAACCTCCACTTGCATATTGTGCAACTCTGAGCGAGTCACTTAATTAACCACCCAGTGCTCCCAGGTCACCCCTGAATACAGGCACTTGTGCCTAGTGGGCCTTACCCGGTTACCAAAGACTAAAATAAAATAAAAATAGTTTCTTCCAGTCTGTGCAGTGGTGGGGCTAATGACAGTCCTTACCAGTACCTAAACACTTTTAAAAACATAAAAACCAGCTTATAGGTCTCTCTGCATTTTAGTACGGTAGAGCGAGCCTCTGGGAAGAGGCAGTACATTGCTACGCTGTTGCCTAGCAACTGGAGCTTGCTACGAGTGTAAAAATCTACTTATAAGAGAAAGGGCTGTTTTGGCAGCATTTGTCCTTGATAAGAACTGTAATATTGCACTGCATGAGGTGCTTTTAGAGACTGTAATATATTTTTATAAAGCCATGCTTTTTTATTGTGTGGGGCTGAGCGAGGGAGTCCAGAAAATCTACTTCTGGATTCTCACTACTTAAGTGAGTCCCCTGAGTGAGCGGGACGAGCTCAAGTGGGAGCAGTGTGTGATCGCCGCCGCGCGTCTCACTGCGTGTCTGCAAGGCGAGGAACAAGGCCATAACAGAAGGTACAGCAAGTAAATTAAGTAGGTGCAGTTATCAGCCTTAAGGTTAGGGCAACAAGATGGAACTGGAATATACCCAGTGTAAAGGGTGTATGATGTTTGACAAAGGAAAGTATGAAAATGGCTGTTTGTACAAAGTGTGGGCAAGTTAAAGACCTCATAAGAGATAGAGGAATAAAAGAATAGACTGGAAACAAAACAAAACAAAATATAGCAGCTTTAGAAAATTTTATTGATGTTATGGCTGAAGAAATAACTATAGAGGAAATAAGTCATGAAGAGGATTGCAAGAGTGGGCTATAGTTAGTAAAAATAAAGCATGAAGTAAGGGTAAACAAATTTTACCAAGGAATAAAGACAGAAAAAGGATGGAGGAGTAACCAAAATAAACACTGGGCCCCAAAATTGTAAAATAGTAAAGACACAGACACCAGTTTCAAACAAAACACAAAAATCAAAGAAAAAAGACATAAATGAGGATGGTGGAAAAACAAAATTAAATACCAGGCCCCAAAATCCTAATGCAGAAAAGATTCAGACACCAGTTCCAAATAAGACACAAAAACTAAAGAGGTTATAGTACTTAGAGAGTCCGCTATTAGAGGGATTGATGCAGCTGTTTGTAGAGACAATACAAACACTATGGTTAGTATATTTCCAGGTATAAAAATTCAGGAATTAAAAGATCTATTGGATGGTTGTTTAAAAAATACCGAAAATCCTCTGGTGATCATACAAATAGGGGTAAATGATATATTAACCATAAGAGAGGGTACCTTGGAAAAATATGAGGAAATAATCCTAGAGGTAAAAAAATACACAAATTATATTATTGCATCTGGTATTTTACCTACCTTTAACTGTTATCCATACAAAAATTGGGAAATTATAGAGTTAAACATTTAAGTTGCGGGATTTGTGTCATAGAGATTGGGTATATAAACGCACATTATTTTCAGAAATGGTTCCTTGTACAAAAATGATGGATTACGCTTCAACAAGATTACACAGAAATTTGCCGGCAGAAAAGGACCACATGTCCCATCCAGTCTGCCCTTATACTTGGGGTCAAGAATCCTTGGAAACACAATAAAGAAAATTATAGTGAACTATTTAAACTGGTCATGGGAGGGGGTAGTAAAATGAATGACAAAATTGAGACGGGAACATCACACAAGGGAAGGCAAATTAAGGATGATATTAATTATGAACCAGTAAACTGCCTGTTGGCAAATGTCAGAAGTTTGGATGGCAAGGTTGAAGAGTTAGAATTTCTCATGATAAAGATATTAAAAATGCAATTTTGACAAAAACATGGTGGGAGGATGGTGATACTTGGGGTAAGGACATAAAATATTATAACTTATATAAAAAATCAAGGAAATATAGGAAGGGTGGTGTTGTGGCAATTTATATACATAAATCATTACAAAGTTTAGAAATGGGTGAGGAAAGCTTACATACAGAACTTCTGGCAATAAAAATAATTCCTGTGGGAATGCCAAAAATTATACTAAAGGTATTGTATCGCCCGCCTTCAATTACCAGGGAAAATGACCAGGAAATCTTAGATTATTTGGAACAATTGAATCCATCTGAAAATATTATACTGGTGGGAGATTTTAATTTGGCAGGTATAGATTGGGAAAATCAAACCACCAATTCAAATACAGAAAGGGAATATTTGGACTTATTTAATCTCAGTGGGCTGGTTCAAACAGTGAAACAAAACACTAGGGGAAATGAGACATTGGATGGCATCTTGACTAACATGGGGGAGAGAATTATTAACACTGGAGTAGGGTCATCATTGGGAAATAGTGACCATCAGATTGTCTATTTTCAATTAGTAGATCTGCCCCTGGAAAAAACTGGGGAAACTAAAATTCCAAACTTTAAAAAAGCGAATTTTGGACAAATTAGAAAGGCTATAAAAAATTGGGATTGGTAAACTACTTTTAAAAATTTGTCTGTAAATGAAATGTGGGATTTATTGATAAATGAGATAAAAACGGCAACAAACAAAAATATTAAATATAGATCTAAATATAGTAAAAAGGAAAAAAATCCAAGATGGTTAAATCATAAACTCAAAAAACTTATAAAACTTAAAAATAGAAATGTTTAAACATTTAAAAACAAAACAGAATTAGTCATTCTACATATAGGGACTACCAAAGGAAAGTATATTTAAAAAAAAAAAAAAAGCTATAAAGGTGGCTAAGGCTACATTTGAGGAGCAGCTGGCTAAAAACAGTACCGATAATTATAAAAGTTTCTTTTCTTACATAAACAACAAAAATGGGAAATTAACATAGTATAGGACCTTTTAAGGATGAGCAGGGGGAAACAGTAAAGGAAAAGAACATAGCAAACATATAGAACAAATACAAACAGAACAGTTGACTAAAGATACAGTATCAATTATACCAAATCAAGAGCAAATCAAATTGTAATAGATATAAAGGATGTAATAAATAGACTAAAAAAAATAAATAAATAAGAATAAATCACCAGGGCCGGACGATATCCATCCTAGAGTAGTTGCTGACATTTCAACTGAATTAGGTCCATCTGTGGCATACGTATTCCAGAGATCATTGGACAGTGGGGAGGTGGCTGATAAATGGAGGGAAGCCCATGTTATATCAATCTACAAAAAAGGACTTCCCTGAAAATTATAGACCAGTAAATTTGACCTCTGTTTCGGGGAAAATTCTTAAAGGAATAAACTGGACCAAACGCAACATGGTTTTACAAAGGCAAGATCTTGCCAAACCAGTCTATTTCAGTTTTATGAAAAAGCGAATAAGTCTTTGGATGAGGGGAGCTCAGTGAATGTGGTGCAATTTGACTTCTCAAAGGCTTTTGATAAACTACCGCATCCTGAATTATTTTATTTTTTTATTTATTTGTATTTCGGATGACACCTTTGAGCCGAGGGCTCTTTTACAAAGGTTCCACATCAAGGCGATAAGGACAATAAGGTACAAAACATTACATGATCATTACAATGGAACTTACAAAAAAAACAAAAAAACAAATAAGGTTACAATAATAGCAGCCAAAGGCATTGTCAAGGAATTGTGTTGCGAGTTAATTATACAGTACAAGTCATATTTATTTATTTGCTTTTGTTAACTGGGTAAGGCATACTAGACAGCCATGTGCCTATTTTCAGGTGCGACCCGGGAGGGTTACAAGGTAGATGCATTCGAGAACAGTGAGTGAGTCAAGTTTAACATACAGTGAGATAACAGTTGATTAAAAAAATTTGACATACAGAAAAATAGTAGGCTTAACCGGGATTGAAAAGGTAGCTAACAGCATTTGAGATGATTTGGGACACGATAAATAAAGTGAGGTACATACATGGTGAGTTAGGCAGCGAACAGCTAAATACATAAGCAGGTTCGATCAAATGCAGACAGAAGTAGGTGCTAGCAACAAAAGGGAGGGGGCACTGGGGAAAAGACAACAGAGCGGAGGGGTATAGAGGGCCAGGTGAACTCATAGGGAAGGAGGACAGGAAGTAAGCCTGATGCAAGGAAGTCATGTAATAGTTACTCGACCAGTTAACAGGAGGGTAAGTGCAGTGGATGCTGTGGGCGCTGAGACCACCCAGCATACCAAGTGCTAGTGCACTACGAGGTACAGGGACATTCCCTTCAGGAAGCTCCAGAGGGAGGCTTTAAATCCGGGATGGGAGGAGGAGGACCTCATAGGCAGCTCAGTGAAGCTTTGTTAGGAGTGGATTAGTGGGGAAAAAAGAAAGAAGAGTGGTGGTGAGGGGTTGGTATGGGACAGAGAGAGGGAGGTGGGAAGAAATGGGGAGTTCATTGAGTTGGGTACGTGGTAGATGGGGAAACAGCAAGGGAGGAGGAAAGGGGGCGATAAAAAAGAAAAGGAGACAGATTCATCCTATACCCAGTAATGGGGAGTAGGAGAGGAGGAGGAGCTGAGGCAGTGAGGAGGGATGCTTGAGGGTAGTATGCCTGGAGGGGATTATAAGAAGCAATCACAGAAGGCACTAGCCACAAGGTGTTGACGTGTTTATGCCTATAAAAGCACCGATCGTGGCATTGTTGGAATTTCTGTAGGCAGTAGTTGAACCAGGTGAGGCTCTGACAAGGTAAGAATGCTGAGCTTGAGAGGTCTGACAGCGAGGTATTGTAAAGGTTAGACTGCCCAATCTTCTAATTAGGAGGCGAACACGCTGCGGGGTCAATATTGATTGGACTCCAGGGGGCATAAGGCCCAGTGAGGTCTTCTTAGCTAGGATGCAGGTCTGATACTTTAGCCTGCCGGATAGCTGGAGCCAGTTAGCCTGCTCGTAAATGTCACATGTGTGAGAAAGGCGGCAGCTGGAACATGAGTCTACATGCCTTAATAAGGGCTACAGCTATGCACCGGAGTGCAGTATCAGTAGCGGATCCATAGATAACAAGCCCGTAGTCAGTAGTTGAGATAACAGAGCTCTGGATAGCGAGGTTCAAGGCTTCAGCCGTTAGGCAATGTTTATGCTTATATAGTAGCCCTATATGGGCGTTCACAGTTTTAGCGATATTGTTAATGTGTTTGGTATACGAGAGGGAGCAGTCAAGGGTCAGGCCCAGATATTTAAACATATCCACCTGCTCAAGAGTGACGCCTTCGTGGTTAATTATGAGCTTATAGTCCTTGTACTTGTTGTGGGTTCCATGGAACAACATTGTTTTAGTTTTTTTGTGGTTAAGGATGAGTGTATGTGAGCAAAACCAGTCTTCCACTTCCGTGAAACTTTTCTGTAGTTGAAACTGAAGGGAGGTGGGGTCGGTGTGACAAGTGAAGATTACTGCATCATCTGCATACAGTAACATTCTGTCATGGCAGGAGGCAGGGAGATTGTTCAGGAATATGCTGAATAACAAGGGACCCAGGATAGAACCTTGGGGTACTCCAGAGTGGATTGGTGAATTAATTGGAACACTTTATGAACAAAATATAAGACAAACATTATAAATTGGATAAGAGCCTGGTTGGATAATAGAAGGCAGAGGGTTACTGTAAATGGTGTACTATCTGATTGGATTACAGTGTCAAGTGGGGTCCCACAGGGATCGGTTTTGGGACCATGTTTGTTCAATATGTACATATCCAGCCTACAGTGCAAAATAGATAATATTTGGATTACAAAATTTGTAGATTGCCACGTGGGCAGTGTAATAAAATCACCACAAGACCAAAATAAACTGCAAGAGTTTTTCTTACACTGAGCTTTGGACACAAAAGTATAAACTTAAGCTAAATAGGGAAAAGTGTATAGTCCTTCATTTTGGAAAGAAGAATACCACATATGAATATAGGATTGGTACAAATATGCTTAAACAATCTGTGGCTGAGAGAGACCTGGGTGTTATTTATTAAAAATGACCTTACTTTTGGAATGCATTGTGACCAGATGATGGGAAAAGCTAATAGAATATTAAACTGCATCTTCAGGTATATTAAGAGTAGGGCCAAAGAGGTTTTGATGCCCCTGTATGGGTCTCTAGTGAGAACACAACTTGAGTATTGTTCTCAAGTATGGGCACCGTATAAGAGGGGGGAAGTTGATAGGGTGGAGAGAGTCCAGAGGAGAGCTATTAGAACAGTAGAAGGTTTGGAAAATGTGACCTATGAGGAGCGGATGAGAAGTTTAAATCTTTACTCACTAGCGTATAGACAGTGGAGAGGGTACATGGTATTCGTTTATAAAGCTTTTCATGGTCATAGTCTGAGAGCAGATTTAGGACTGGAAGCTAAACTCAAGACCTATAGAACCAGAACTCATAATCTACAGATAGATTTACAAAGGTGGAGATTGCAGAAGGATAAATATTGGTTTAGTCAAAGGGTAATACCGCATTGGAACGCACTTCTAATAGCAGTAGTTGAAAGTTCATCACTAGAAAGTTTCAAAGAAAGGTTGGACGCTTATAGCAAAAATAAAATGAGTTCTAAATTCAACATAAATTGGGTAGATAGCAAGCAAATGGATGCAAGTTCAATTAAGCTTTGTACTGATTATGATGCGATGATACTATGATTCCTCTGGAGGGAGAGTACTTGAACTGTGGATATTTTCCACCAGCTTATTATACTTAACACATTATATATGTTTTTATTTAGTTATTGAAATGTTTCACTAGGAAGGCACGCTGAGCAACAAGTTGTTAGTCTCCCGGTGCAACCGGAGGGGTAGGGAACAATGGGACAGAATACAGAGAAATGTTACAGTGTTGGAATATAGTTTGCTTACTTGCATACAATGAGAGCAGGAGGGATAACAGGTGGATAACACTGGCTAACAGTGCAACAGTTAAGTATAGTAGCTATGAAGACACATATAGCAAATTGGCAACAGTTTGTGACCATTGGTAACGCTGGAACACATATAATAACTTGGCAACAGTATGTAGCACTAGATGGTAAGGTGACCCAATAGTAATTGGTAGCCATTAGTGTAACATAGATAGTCAAGATTTACAGAGATTGGAGCAAAGAGGAAGAAAGGAAGAAGGGAACAAAAAATTGCGATTGGTAGAATGGAAGAAGGGAAAGGAAATTTATGGAGAGACACAGACGTAACACGATTTTAGAGGCAAACAGGGTGGACTCAAATGCATTTAAGATGGGTATAGGGGTAGGTTATAAGAGCTTAATTGAGTGCAGGGGTAGGCCAGTGTTAGGCTATGCTAACTGGAAGAGGGATAGGAGGGGAGGAGAGGTAGTGTGGTAGGTTGATGAATATGAGAGAGAGAGAGAGAGAGAGAGAGTGGTATTGTAGGTGGAGGGTATCTAAGGGGGAGAAAGGGGGGAGTTGCAATTCAACAGTGTCCTGTTATCCCTATGTGGGCAGGGTGGTGGATAGCCCTACTGGTAGGACTCTGGCTATGGACGATGAAAGTTTATATATAGTGATGTGAGAGAGGGGGTGTTGGGGGAGGGATGTTGTGGGAAGGGGTAGCAGAGGTCAGCCATAGTAGGGGGTAGTACCCCACCAGTGTGCTGGGTGACCCTGCCTGCACAAGGCAGTGATCTAGCAGTGACTGAGGGGGTGCAGTAAAAGAAATGGAAAGGGGGTATAGTTGTTGCTCACTGTGCGCTATGGATCCTGCCTGCACAAGGCAATGATTGAGCTCACAGGAGGGAGATAAATTAAGAGTAGAGAAAGAAGGGGGAGGCACACTTTAGGAGGAAGGAGAGTAGGGGACAAGGAGGGGCATGATCAGAGGGAAATGAGTGGTGGGGAGTAGGCATATGGTAATATGGGCTTAAGGGAGCTGGCGGGGGATTAGGGAGGGTCATGGCAGGCACAGGAAGGGGCAAGGAAGTTCTTGAGGGTAGAGTTAATGGAATAGTGAGAGGATGAGTGACGAATTTGAGAAGGAAGTGAATTCCCGATTTTTGGGAGGCGATAAGAATAACCTGATTGGCTAATAAGGGTGGAGCGGCTTGGGACCACCAGTGTTCATGAGTCAGTAGATCTTAGGGAGTGGGAAGGAGGGGGAGTGGTTGTAAAGGCAGGGGAGAGAATAAGGGCTCAGCCAGTGCTTGGAGGTGAATTTTGCGCAGTGAGAGAGAGATGTCGGTTTGTCAGGGAAGGATAGGGCATGGTAGAGATCACAATGAGTACGGAGGGGGCGTCAAGGGCAAAATGGCAAAAGGAGTTGAAGAGGGTGTCTAATCTGGCCAGGGAGGACTTAGGGGCAGCACTGTAGACTACGTCACAGTAGTTGAAGATGGGAAGGATCATCTTCTGGACAATCTCACGCCTAGCTGTGGGTGGGATGCAGGCACGGTTCCTGAATAAGGCACTGAGCTTGGGATGCAATTTTTTCTGAATGACATCGATATGACCAGAGAAGTTAAGGTGTTGGTTCAGCCAGACACCTAAATACCTGAAGGAGGATGTGTCCTCAAGTAAAGTCCCATCAAGGGTGTGAAAAGAGGGTAGAGAGGGAAACCTGGTAATTCAAACAACATGAAGTCTTGCTGTATTCTGACAATCTGCAGTTAGCTCCAGCCTTTGAACTGCTCCGGAGTGTAGAGGGTTAATTTTCTATGCAGTGCATAGAACGTTGAGCTCGAGCTCGGTTGAGGACTCTGTCTGCAGCACTTTGAAACCCAACCGCCATATTCTTTACTCTGCCTCACTGAACAGTCGCTCTGGAGATTTCTCCTTCTACTTGGTTCAAAGTCGGTTAAAGTGTCGGTTTTTCCGCTCAGCTCCCGTAGCATTATGGTTCAGAGCTCTGTCTGTGGTATAGTAAGTACTTTAGGTAGTAGTTCTGGGTTATTTGTGGAAATTGTAAACTACTTTTCTCAATCGGTTCGACTGAACCGATCCAACGTATTTGAATTCTGTGTGTCTTCCTTTAGTGTGTGGTTATCGGTCCTTATCGGTTTAAAAAAACAAACGTGTTTTAACGTCTTTTTTCCAATACCCGGAACACGGTTAGAAACCGATAAGGGAGTCTTGCCTGACGGTGCCAAAAAAAGGGTAAGTTTGTTAGGTTGGCCATGTCTGAGAAACCCAAGAAAAAAAACTGGCCCACTGGATTTCAACACTGCAGTGAGTGTGGGGAGGTCTTTGCTAAGGCCGATCCCCACACCACCTGTGTTTATTGTCTGGGGTTTGATCACCTCGTTACAGACTGCCAAATATGTAAAAACTTTCCTAAGTCTACCCTGGAAAAAAAGATTAAATAGACTTAAGGAAAAGGAGGCCGAGAAGTCCGCTGACCCAGATGGCCAGCCCGGTTCAGTTCCGATCGAACCAGAAGGAGTGCCCTCTGACCAGGATGATACTTCTTCGGGCAAGAGGAGAGCCGATCCTGAGGGATCGGTTCCTGCAAAGAGGAAACGTAAAGAAAAATCAGCCGGTTCAGATCCGGAGTTTCATGTTCCGACCGCTGATGAGATTGCCCGAGCGATTCGGATTGTTGAATAGCTTCGCCCGGTTCCATCCGATCCGGCTCCGTTAGCTAGGGATTCAGTTCGGTCGGTTTTCAGGATTATGCCCCTGAAGATTTTTATGAACCGGAATTTGAGGAGGAGGGGGATTATGAGCAAGATGATGAGTATGATGGAGCAGAATGTCTGGATGTGCCCATTGAACCCGACATCTCCCCAGGCAGACCTTCTGGTGTTCCCCCTCCTAGGCTCTCTGAGTCCCCTTCCCACTATCTGTTCTACAGAAAAGTGGCTAAAACCCTCCAGCTGCCTATGGAGGAGGCTACAGAGGATCAAGAGGAGCCTGATTTTGTTGAAATGATGAACATCCCAGAGTCCAGCAGGCTGTCTATTCCCCTACACAAATCTTTTGGGAAACAGACACAAAACATTTTAAAGTTTCCAAATTCTGTACCTCCTGTTGATAAAAGAATGGACAAGAGGTATACCTTATCAGGCTGAGACACAGAGTTTTTCTGTCAACAATGCAGCCATGTTGGAGTCATACAGGCTGCAGCCTGTAACAGGGCTAATGTTTCCTTGGCTTCACACCCCCCAGATAAAGACTCCAGGAGGATGGACGCCTTGGCAAAGAAACAGTATATGGCATCCTCTTTGGGACTCATGCAGGCTAATTATATGGCCTATACAGCCAGGTACCAGAAGTCCAGGTGGGACACTGTACTGGCACTGGCTAAACAGGCCCCCCCCCCTTCAAACTGGCCAAGGAGTAGGAGAAGGTGGCTGCTGATGGGATTGAGGCATCTAAGGTGCAATTTCATGCTGATGAGGACTCCAATGATGTGTCATTAAGAGTCATGGCTACATCTGTGGCTCTTCGGAGAATGGCTTGGCTCAGATGTACTAGCCTCTCACAGGACACCCAGGCTAAGGCCATGGATTTCTCTGTGGAAGGTAATTCTCTGGGGAGCAGACGGAGAATTACATGGAAAAGATGGAGGAATATAGGACCACTTATAGGAGTGCACAGGCCAAGGAGAGGCAGGCAACCTCAAGGCAGCAATCTAGGGGCAGGGGCAGGCCTTTTCATAGGCCTTTCTACCAAGCACAGGCCTCTTCTCCCTTTTCACAGAGGGGGTTCTTCTGAGGGAGAGGCAGAAGGGGGATGAGCAGGGCTGCATCCACTCCTCAGCCTAAGGCCCCTGACAAGCAGACACCCTGATGGGTATGCCCGGGTCGACTCTCCTATCCCTGTAAGGGGCAGGCTGGCTTACTTTGTCCAGGACTGGATGTCTGTTACTTCAGAAAATTGGGTCCTGGAAGTAGTAAGCCAGGGACTGGTTCTCAGCTTCAAAAAAGTTCCGAAGATGAGAGCCAGATCTTTTCCACCTGCAAGTCTCTCTGAAACCCTTGCCCTAGAGGCAGAGGTTTCATCTTTTCTGGCCTTAAGAGCCATAGAGAGTGTTCCTACCTTACACTGGGGCAAAGGTCTGTACTCCTGGTACTCCTTACCCAAAAAAGACAGGGGAATGATGACCCATCCTAGATCTAAGCTACCTGAACAAACATCTTTTAAAACCAAGGTTCAAGATGGTGACTCTGGGAATAATTCTCCCCTCCCTAAGGCCAGGGGACTGGCTAGCCTCCCTGGCCCTCAAAGATGCCTACTTTCACATCCCCATCAGGTGCTCCCACAGAAAGTACCTCGGGTTCAGGTTGCCCTCAGGCCATTATCAGTTCAAAGCAATGCCCTTCGGTCTAACATCAGCTCCAAGGGTTTTCACAAAGTGCTTGGCAGTAGTAGTTGCCGTTCTAAGAAAGCAAACAATTTCCATTTTTCCATATCCGGATGACTGGCTCATAGTGGGTCAGTCTCCAGACCAAGTCAAGTCAGACCTGCAAGTGACTCGACAAGTGCTCTCTTCTCAACCTCCCCAAGTCAGTTCTTGAACTGGTGCAGCTTCTTACCTTTTATAGGGGCAGCGCTAGATAGTGTCAAAGCAAAGAGCCTTTCTTTCCCTGGAAAGGGCAAGAGTTATTATAGAACTGGCTTCTTCCTTCAGCCTTCAGGTGTCCCAACCAGCAAGGCACTTCCTTCAGCTCTTGGGCCACATGGCAGCTTCTACAGCGGTGGTTCAAGGGGCAAGATTCCAGATGAGGGACATTCAGTTTTATCTGAGGGCCTTTTGGTCCCAAAGGAAGGATCCTCTTACCAAACTGATTGCAGTGACTTGGACACTGATCCAAGCTCTTCAATGGTGGCAGGATCAGGACAATTTAAGGCAAGGGGTCCCATTTGTCACTCAGCCTCATTTGGTGGTCCTTACCATGGATGCTTCCCTTTTGGGGTGGGGACTGAGGGCTCTCAAAGCCGCGAGGACCATGGTCGCCTCAGGAATCCCTTCTTCATATCAGTCTCCTGGAACTCGGGGCAGTTTCTCTGGCCCTGCAGGCTTTCTCTCACTCAGCGCAGAACAAGGTGGTTCAGGTCAGAACAGACAATACCACCACCATGTGGTACATCAACAAGCAGGGAGGCAATGCGTCTATGGCCTTGTGCATGGAAGCCATGAAATTGTGGTCCCTGGCTTATTCTCTGCAGACCTCTCTGATAGCAGTCCACCTTCCAGGGAAGGACAATGTGCTAGCAGATGCACTAAGCAGGATCTCCCAGGGCCATCACGAATGGTCCCTGGACCCTCTGGTGTTGAAAGTGATTTTTTCAAGATGGGGCACTCCAGAGATAGATCTTTTTGCAGTTCCAGACGATCACCAGCTTCCTCTGTTTTGTTGCAGACCCCCAGTCTTGGGCTCAGTCCCTCTGGATGCTCTGGCATTGAACTGAAGGGAAATTTCTCTGTGCCTTCCCTCTACTGTTCAAGGTTCTGGTCACAACCCTGCAAAGTGATTCTGATTGCTCCATATTGGGCCAGACAACCCTGGTACCCCCTCTTACTGTCCCTAGCAGTCCATCTTCCCCTGTCTCTTCCCAGGAATTACAACCTGTTAACCTCCTCTCAGGGGAGGATCTGGTACCCCAATCTTTGGTCTCTCAATCTCAAGGCATGGCTTTTGAAGAGTTAGAGTATGCAGATTTGCATATGTCCCAAGGGGTTCTGGATATTCTCAAAGCCTGCCACCAGAAAGACTTGTAACTCCACATGGAAAAGATTCAGCATTTGGTGTTCCAAGAAGCATATATCTCCAGACACTGCTGAATTGCCTACAGTTCTGGACTATATGGTCCATCTTAATGTCCTAGGCCTCAGACCAGCTACTCTCAGGGTGCACTTGTCAGCTGGCTGTGCTTTCCTGTCAGTGGGAAAGCCTTCCTCACTGTCATCTCACCCTGTATTCTGTAAATTTTTCAAGGGATTGCTTCATACCAGTCCTTCCTTTAGGGATCCTGCCCCTGCCTGGGACTTAAATGTTTGCATTGCTCAACTTATGCAACCCCCGTTTGAACCTATGTCCTCAGCAGAGCTTAAGTACTTGACTTGGAAAACTGGTAGCTATTACCTCTGCCAGACATATCGGTGAATTGCAAGCCCTGTCAGTGGAACCTGATTTTATCTCCTTTCATAGAGATAAAGTGGTCCTTAGAACCAATAGGAGGTTCTTGCCCAAAGTGGTTTCGGACTTCCATTTGAATCGGTCTGTGTCTCTCCCTGTTTTCTTCACTGATCATTCTTCCTCAGGGGAGAGGAGGCTACACAGTTTAGATGTTAATAGAGCCCTTAGCTACTACACAGAGCATACCAAGGGTCACAGGTTAGAGTCCCTCCAGTTGTTTCTCACTTATGGGGAAGTGGGAAAGGGCAAACCTGCTACCAAGAGAATTATTGCCAGGTGAATTATTTCCTGTATACAATTCTGCTATGAGAAACTGGGAAAAATTCCACCCTCAGGCCTGAGGGCTCATTCCACAAGAGGTACATCTGCTTCCCTGGCTGCTGCCAGGGATATCCCTCTGTTAAAAATTTGTCAAGCAGCCACCTGGAAAACGGTCCATACCTTTACCAAGCATTACTTTCTGGATATCCAGGCTAGGAGTGATGCTCAGTTTGGCACAGCAGTACTTCAGAGCCTATTCCCTAAGTAGGTTCTGTCCCTCCTCCATGGAGGTACTGCTTGGTAGTCTGCAGATTGTCAGACTACAGCAAGACTTCATGTTGTTTGAAGAAAAAATTACTCACCTTAGTAATTGTGTTTCTTCTAATGGAGTCTTACTGTATTCTGACCACCCTCCCTGCCTCCCCTCTCAGAACCTGTTTTTCGGAAGTGGGTGGGCAGGCACAGTGTTGCACCCCAGGGGTGCTTCAAGCACACCCTCCGCTTTATCTGGGTGCTTGTATTGTAAGCTTTTATTTTGGATAGGTTTTAGTTTTGTGTTTCCTGACTTGAGTCTTCCTTTGGGAATCCAAAACTTTCTGTTGCCATTTGGCTAGTTAAAAATTTTTACAATTTCCACATAGTCAGTGAGTGGTTGCTCGTAAGAATCTGGTGGTTGGGTTTCAAAGTGCTGCAGACAGAGACCTCAACTGAACTCGAGCTCAGTGTTCTATGCACTGCATAGAAAATTAACCCTCTACACTCCGGGGCACTTCAAAGGCTGGAGCTAACTGCAGATTGTCAGAATATAGCAAGACTCCATTAGAAGAAATATAATTACTAAGGTGAGTAATTTTTTCATCTCTGCCTGGTACTGAAGGTCATGGAGACAGTTTTTTGGCATTGAGAGATAGTTGGTGGTTTGCAAACCAGCGCTGAACTTTGTCAAAGTCATGCTGCAAGTTGGATGCAACCTCAGTGGGGCAGGAGCCAGATGCATACAAGACTGTGTCATCAGCGTACATGTGAATGGAGGAGAATACAGAGCAGGTGGATGGGAGATCGTTTAGAAAAATAGAGAATAGTATGGGCCTAACACTGATCCCTGGGGGATGACAGTTCTTATTGGGAGGGGTGAGGAAATTACATCAGAGATCTTGACTGATTGGGTTCTGCCAGTGAGGTATGCCTTGAACCAGTCTGTGGCTAAGGGGGGTAGCCCAGCTGTTGATAGGGTATTAAGGAGAAGGGAGTGGGAGACTGTGTCGAAGGCTTTGGCCAGATCTACAAAAATGACTGAGGTGATTTGGCCATTGTCCATTCCCGTGAGGATAGAATCAGTGAGCAGAAGAGAGGTGGTTATGGAGTGATTTTTTCCTGAAGTCAGGTTGATAAGGGGTGAAGAAGGATGAGTCATTGAGGTAAGCGGTGAGCTGGGAGAGGGCTAGCTGTTCCTGAAGTTTGGCATGGGTAGTGAGAAGAGAGATGGAGCAGTAGTTGCATGTGGAGGTGGGGTCTCCACCTTTGGGGAAGGGAAGGACCACTGTGTGTTTCCATGTGGAAGATACTGAGACGGTTGAGAAAGAGAGGTTTAGGATAATAGAAAGTGGGTAGGTGATGGGTGGGACTGAGAAGGATGGTAGTTTAAGGTCCAGGCCATCCGGGAAGGAACCTTTTGAAGGGTTGATCGCTAGCAGGGCATTTAGGGTGTCATTTGGGCAGACAGTAGTGAAGGAGAAGGGGGAATCGGAGGGGGGGGTCGTTCGTAGGACATAGGAATGGGGAGAGGGAGGGGAATAGTTTGGGAGGGATTGGAGTAGCTCATCAGCAGAAGTGGTGTAATAGGAGTTTAATTCAGTAGCTACTGCAACTGCATTGGCAACGGGGGTGGCGTTTATCTTAAGTATAGGGGTGGGTGGACAGTATGGGGGGTAAAGAGGGCATGGAGCACTCTCCAGAACTTGGAGGGGGAGTTCATGTTTGTCGCGAAGGTAGATTTGAACTCTGTTTTGGCTAGCCTGGTAGCCTGGGTGTAGGCATTACAGATTTTTCGGTAAATAAGGTCATTTGGAAGCTGGGAGACTTTGTGCCATTTCCAGGCCCGCTCTGTGGCAGGCTAGAAATTCAGGGGTAATCCAGGGGAGGTGATTGCCTCTAACCCTTGTTTGTTTTAGGGGTGCAAAGGCATTCCAATTTGCTAGGAAGATATCTTTAAAATAGATTAGGGCTTTATCAGCTGAGGAGGTGCTTGCTAAAGGGGACCAGTCTTGAGAGGGGAAGGCTATGCAGGAGAGATTCCAATTCTAGGGATTTATAGGTTCGTATTTGTAGGGTTTTATGTGGGGATTTAGGGCTGTGAACTTTTCTGACCAAGAAAACCGGGTTGTCGTCTCTGAGAGCATTCGGAAGGTTGCCGGAGGCGATGGTTATTAGAGGGTGGGAAGTTAGGGCCCAATCAAGTAGGGAGTGGTTTTGTTTGTTTATTATACTTAACCGGTAAGCACACTGGACATGTACCATTTACAGTTGTGACCCAACACAGACAAAACGGATCATATATAACAATTATTCTACATAACATATAATAAAAATACATAAATCCGAATCAGTCATAACACTTAATTCAGAGAAAGGCAAAAAGTGCTGAAACAACATTCTAGAAAACAATGCAGTCGATTCAATATTCCTGATATCAATAGGGACAACATTCCAGTTATTAGGAGCAGCATAAGCAAACGCCCGTTCCCCACAAGAAGTTTTCATAAAAGGAAGTTTAAATACATTATTAACCATCCTAGCTCTAGAGTAGTATTGGGACTGATATAATTGAAAATAATTTAACAAACTTTGAGGGGCACATCTTTTATCAGCCTATGTACAAATTTCACTAGCAGAAATTTATAATTTAACCGAGTGGGTAACCAACCCATATCATGTAAAATCACACAATGATGTGTGCGCCTATTGGCTGAAAGTACAAACTTACCAATGGATTGCAGCAATACAGACTTTCTTTGTACAAAACTTGTGGAAGTATTATCTGTGATTACGGCTTCATAGTTAACTAATGGGTATAAACACGATTTTGCAATTCTAATCTAGTCTCACTTATCAAAAACTACCTTAGTCTATATAACAATGCAATTTTAGAATTAATCTTTGAAGTTATTTTAGTCAAATGCAGATCATAAGTCACAGTGGGATCCAGTGTAACCCCCAAATAATGAAAACTCACTACATTCTCATATGTCGTACCATCAAGGGCCACAATTTTTAAAGAACTTCCCACATCCCTTAATCTAGGCACAGTTCAAAATACCATAGTTTTTGTTTTCATCTTATTCAACGCCAATGTTTTAAGAGGCAAGCCAATGACATAACCTAGACATTTCGGTCGTTAACTCCAAATTTAGTTCACTTATTGTTGACCCATGCAGATAAATTACTGCGTCATCTGCACAGAGAGTTGATTTAGCAGTGTGTAATACTGAAGAACTTTTATCAAACAATAAAGAAAATAATATTGGACCAAGTATGGACCCTGAAGGACTCCACATTTAACGAAGGCATTTTCAGAAATAGTTCCTCTAAATTTTACCATGTGATACCTGTTATGAAGGTAATCTGAAAACCAACATAAGGCAGAATAACCTAACCCCAAAAGATTCTAAACAGACCATCAATGACTCGTGGTCAGCCAGATCGAATGCCAGGGTCAAGTCCATGAACACGGCTCCAGTCAAACAACCCCTCTCCATTCGCTCTAGGACCACGTTCGTGAACTCAACCAAGGCAGTCTCTGTTCAGTGTCCCTTTCGAAAAACATGCTGATCGGAGAATAATAAACTGTAGCTGTAAATATAATCAATAAATTGTTTGTAAACCATTCTCTCCTGAATTTTAGACAAAGCAGACAAAATAGAGATTGGTCTATAATTCTCAGTCGGACACTAGGCAGGGCTTATAAACTGGAACAACCGGAGAATATTTCCAAAGATCGGGGACCTGACCAGTAATAAAGGACAGATTCAGCAAAGTACAAACAGGATGCGCCAGCACTTCAGCTGCCTCACGCAGAAGATTTTTTTTTATTTATTTATTAAATTCTCGGATTACAAATACCTTTGAGCAGAAACTGCTCGTTTACAAAGGTTCCACGTCAAAGGATGAGGGTCAACATACATACAGAGGTAGTAAAAGAATGCACAATAAACAACCAAAACAACTAAAAGAAAAATAAAGATACTCGGTTATAACATACTTTGACATAATATTCATATAATGAGCAGCTTTAGTAGGCAGCTGGCTACGGTAACAATAAGAGATAGGGGGCACCATAGACAGTTAGTATTGCAGGCACGACCGGGAGAGGAAGTTGGCAGGCTAATGGGCCACTGTCCGATGGTGGTGGAAAATGTCTTGCACCAGTGGAGATGTGAGAAGGAAAGGAGTCACAAGGAAGGCCCAGTGCCAGAGGGGAATGAGACTGGGAAAGGGCGGGCTGTGAGACATGAGTGAGCTGGGAGGTGTTTAGAGAGATTTCTGTTCAGAGAAGCAGTCACATTGAGTGGTAGAGGTGAGGTAAAGTTTGAGATTCCTTTTGAAGGGTCCAAGTGTAGTAGAGGAAAGTGCTTCTTTATTGAGGGAATTGAACCATTGAACGGCTCTATAGATAAAGGACCGCTGACCCATGGAGGTACGATATCTGGGAACCTGAAAGGTTAGAGATTGGACACCACGTGTTTGTTGAGTGCCACTGTAGGTAGTAAGGAGTGAGCTAACACCAGGTGGCATGAGACCAAGGAGAATCTTTTTGGTAAGTAAGCAGGTCTGGTATTGTATTCTGCTGCGTAAGGGTAGCCAGCTGGCCTGTGCATAGAGGTCACAGGTGTGAGTTTGTCGGGCTGCACCTGTCAGTAATCTACAGGCTTTGTTGAGAGCAACTGAGATCCTGCAGAGGGCACTTGTTGAGGCAGAGCCATAGATGGCAAGGCCGTAGTCAATGATAGAGTGAGCTGTAGATGGCTAGTTTAAGGGCATCCGTGAGCATACAGTGCTTGTGTTTGTGTAGTAGTCCAACTCAGATATTGGCGGTCTTGGCAACAGTGTCAATGTGCCGAGTGTAGGAGAGGGTACTATCCAGGGTAATACCAAGGTACTTGAACTCCTTGACATGTTCGAGTGGGTTCCCAGCGTGGTTCTTGATGGTGAGGGACAGAGTTGTGCCTGCTCTGTCGGTTACAGAAGGACATGGCTTTAGTCTTGCTGTGGTTCAGGACAAGTTTATGAGAATTGAACCAGTCTTGCTTGGAAGTCGAGCTGCAGCTGGGATTCAAGGACTGTAATGTCATGGTGGCTGGAAAACAGGACTGCATCGCTCATGATAGTAATATTTTTTGTGGCAGGCACTGGGAGATTGTTGATGAAGAGGGAGAAGAGTAGAGGGCCCAGAATAGACCCCTGGGGATCATGGAGCGGACCGTTTCTCATCTGAAGAGATCCCTGCAATCCTTACACGCTGCATCCGATTTTCAAGGTAGCTGGTGAACCATGGAAGGGCAGCTGGAGATCCCAATGGAGGACAGTTGCTTGAGCAGTAGGGTGGTTAACTGTGTCAAATGCCTTGGTAAGGTCTATAAATACTGCCCTCCACAATTCCCTTTGTCAAGCGTGGCATGGATGAAGGTTGTAAATTCCAGTAGTGCAGTGGTGATGCTGTGCCCTTTTCTGAAGCCATGCTGCTCTGGGCACTGTACATTGTACTTATCCAGGAATTCAACTAGTTGGTCCGATACTATTCGCTCCAGCGCTTTGGATAGTGGGGGGAGGAGTGAGATAGGTCTGTAATTGGTGTGCAGTGTCCTATCTCCACTTTTGTGAACTGGTGTGACAGTGGCTTTCTTCCAGAGAGAGGGGAAATGGCCCAATCTAAGCGAGAGATTAAAGATCTTTGTAAGTGGTTCTAAGATTTCATGGAGGACTTGTGCCAGCAGTTTCAGGTCAAGGGAGTCATCACTGTACCCTTGTTTGCCAATGGCCTTTTGAATGTATTTTCTAGCTACTTGTGTGGGACCTCCTTAAAAAAAAAAATTTGGGGTTGTACTGCTCTAGTTGGGGGTAACTTGGGAGGAGCTGGAGGAGGTTGTCAAAAATTGGTGGAAGGACACTGTCCAGGTTTGTAAATGCATTATTAAAAGTGCTGGTGATGGTACCTAGGTCGAGTGTAGGAGTGCCATGAAGGTTGAGATAGTGGGTTGTGCTTTAGGATCCTTGCCTGTGAGTTCTTTCATGTTGTTCCAAAATTTGTTTCCTGGCCCCAAGAGTTGGTCAGAGCCTCTTTGTAATAGCTATGCTTAGCATTCCGTATTTTCGAGTGCAATCATTTCTGGCTGCTTTGTATAATTGTATGTTTACTTTAGTCGGAGTTGCACGAGCACAATGCCAGAGGTGGTCTCTGTGCTTGAGCAGAGTTACAAGGTCAGTAGTAACCCAGGGGTTGGTCTGTCCTTTGACCTTCATCTTTTTCACTGGTGCATAGATGTCACAGGCTTCGTTGAAACGTTTGATAAATAGGTCCAGAGCTTTGTTGGTGGTATTCCATCATAACCAGCTGAACCATTCAATTTGAGCTGTAATAAACATTTTAAAACCTCCTGAGGTGAAGTAATTCTTAAATAAAATTTGGGTCTACCATTCATGTCAAAGGTTGAATCATTTTTAAGGGATTTACTTTGGATTCAACGAAATAAGAATCAAGATCTGTAACTTTCTTATTGAACTTATTTGCAATCATCAACGCACAGGTGACAACTTCAGGCCCATCTTTCATATGAAGTTCAGTACCACTTGTAGGTTTAATCAGGCCTTTAATCGTATGCCAAAATTTCTTAGGTCAGAAAGCCCATCAGTTTGTTTTTGCTTTAAATATTTCTTTTTAGCCAATTTGATTTGGGCTTTACATTTGTTACGAGCAGATTGATATTCATGAAAAGTTGCAGGCAAATCATCCTGTTTATACTTTTTCCAAAGTCTGTCATGTTCTCTCATTAATCTTAGCAAGGGTGTAGTTATCCATCCTGATTTTTCCAAGATTTACGTCTTTTAGTATAAGGGGCGAAACAATCTAAAGCTGCTGTAAAGTCATTAATTAAAAAGTCTAAGGCAAAAAAAAAATCCATGGACAGTATAAAGGACCAATCGACATCACGTAATTTTGCCTGAAATCCCTGAAGATCAAAATTAATAAAGTTCCTAGCCATTTTTATATACGGTGCAGGTTTCCTAGGACTCTTATGTTTTTCATATGCAAAAGATTGGGTGATGATCACTCAGTGAGTCAACTGTCACTCCACACTTTAAGATGTGACCAGGTCTATTTATCAGGATCCAGTCTAATACAGTATGCCTGTTTGTTTTATTATTTAACCTGGTGGGCAGAGAAATAAGTTTGTGTAAGTATGAGGGTCCCCGAATACCAGAAAGTCTAGCAATATCATGTTCAGCCCAATTTGAATTAACATCACCTAATACCATTAATTCACCTACGTTATTAATTTTAACATTATCTACAAATTCCTGTAAGCCGTCCTTATAATGTTTAGGTGGAATGTAGATACAACACATAATTAACTTTTTAACTGAGCCAAAAATAACTTGACATAGACATGTTCTACAAAATCCAAAGGCTCATGCAAGAAGGTTACTTCAGTTGTCACAAACTCCTTTTTTATATAAAACATAACCCCACCCGCTCTACCTTTGGGCCTGTCTTTCCTAAATATATTGTAACCAGGAAGATTGATTTCAGCATCAGTGATATCAGGTTTTAACCAAGTCTCACTTAATGCTAAAACATCTGGAGAATATAAATCAACACAAGCCTCAACTTCATGGAACTTCGATGTCAGACTTTGAACATTAAGATGAATTATTCGCAACCCTGAGTGATTTACTTTAAACTAAGTAATCATCATTTGCCAGATCATTTGCTTCTGGTCCAGGATTTACCTCAGTGTCACCAGACATTAATAAAATTGAAACAACAAGGCTAGGCACATAAGCAAACAAATATAACTTTTCCTGAGAACCCCTCTGTTTATACATAGCCACCCCTGTATTGTAAGCTAAAGTCCTATATAAAGGACCCACGATTTGTCAAATTATTCAGTGTATAATTATATAAAATATTGGCCCCTCTATTAACATTATAACCTCTATTCTGTTCACTAAATGACCCTTTGCAAGTGATAAATACTGCGTCCACACTCAGTACCCCAGCAATATACAACAACCCCAGTATTACACCTTTAACAGCCATTATTGTCCACGAAATGTCACAAGACCTACCCCCACTTAAATAGTTGCAAATCACTCACTTTGCTACCCCCACTTAGCTGCCACTGCGCAGACGCTACCGCGTCTACCTTACGATGCTTTTTATTAGCAAAACCCCCTCCTCCCCCCAAAGCTGCCACCAACTGGATTTAGAGGGAACAGGGGATGTGATTAGGGCGGGTGGGTTCTGTTATTTGTGTAAGGTTGAGGGCACTGATAGCATTTCTTGTGGTAGATGTTGGGGACAACCAATTTAAATTGAGGTCACCAATGATGTAAAGCTTGCCAAACAGAGAGGAAAGTAATGGAAATTAGGAGGTCAAGGGAGACAGTGGGCTGGACATTTGGACGGTAATAGATACTGGCTACAAAGATAGGGAGGTAGAAAGGGAGGGATACATTGATGGCTAAGGCATCATGGATTGCTGGGTTGGAGGAGAAGACTGGGAAGTATTGGAGGGAGGCTCGGATATACATGGCCACTCCACCATCCCTGCCTACTCTGTCTAGCCTTAGGATGGAGTAACTGGGGATGGAGACAGAGTGGTCAGGAATCGTGCTTTTTAGCCATGTTTCTTTTATAATTAGAATGTTTGGTTTCAAGGCAGCAACCATGGCTTGCAGAAGGTCTAATTTTTGAAGTAGCCTACGAATGTTTAAGTTTAATATCTTGAAACCTTTTATGAGGGCTGTTGGGGTAGGGGCGTGGGCAGCAGCAGTGGGGGAGATGGCAGGGGTAAAGGAAGTAGCAGGACCATGGTTTGGGTGGATGTCCCCCGAGCTGAGTAATAGTAGAGCTAGGATGAGGAAGTGTAGCTTCTTGGATTTGAAATGATGGGGCTTGGAGGCCGAGTGAGTGAGGTAGAAGGGAGTGGTATAGTGAGGAAGTAGGAGGTGGATAACAGCAAAGAAATTTGGTAAAGTTAGTAGGGATACATGTGGAATGATGAGGGAATGAGACCACCATACATGGGGGGGAGGGCAGGAATAATAGCCTGAATATAAGTTGGGGCCTAGAGACACGGGGTATTGATGGATTTGGAGTTATAGGGCCCTGGGCTGGCAAAAGCAGGAGGGGTGGATAGGGAGAGGATAAGAAATAAGGTTAGGAGGAGGAGGAGGTAGAAGGGAGAAAGATTTGAGTGGAGAGGAAACCTCCTTAAGAATCAATTAACAAAACGGTGGGAGGGGACTTTAATAGGTAGTACACTACAACAAGGGGTGTAGCTGAACAGAGTTGCTTTGTTACAGAGGGGAAGGGGTGCTGTGCTTAAAATAAAGCTCCCTCAGGTATCCAGCTGAATACACTGAAGTAGGGAAGTAGAAAGTGAAGGATGCTTGCTCAAGTATACACCCTCTAGTGGAGGAGCTGTATAACTTGCTATTGGGGAAGCTGGTATTAAGGGAGAGGTAAAGAAATCCTGGTATTGTGGATCTAGGTATTACTCTTTTAAGTGCTTTGCTGTAGCTCTTAGGTGCTTCCCCTTTAAGAGGGAAAGTGAAGTGTAACCAAGTAGGAAGTGGGCTCTAGTAGTGAATTTAATAAAGGGGGAGGGGGGCCCGAAAAATCATTCAGAAACCATTTAGGCAAATGCTGATCTACACTGTACTGCTCACAGAAGTGTGCAACTGAATGAACTGGGAGGCAAAAAGATCAGGACTGCACTATGCTGTTGCAAAAGGGAGAAAAGTACAGGTCAGTGTTTCTCTGCAGTCTTACGCCCTAGTCCAGTGATTCCAGCACTGGCTGTAGTGTTCGGCAGGAAACCAATGTCAACGCTCTGGGGCTGTCTGGAACCATTCAGGTTCCACAGCGATGGGTGCCAGGTTTTCAGTTAGGAAAGGAAGGAAAGCTCCCAAATCCCTTTTCCCTTGTCCTGGGTCAGGGACCAGATGTTACCTTGCGAGCCAAGGAGGAAAGCGGGCAGCAGGAACCTTGTCGCCCTGTCCTAGGCGGGCGGGTTACTAGTGGAGGGAACCGCGTCAGTGGTACCAGCCCAGTGGGCTCAGATCAGCCTGAGAGAGAGGAACAGAAGACAGGGCAGTTATAAGCCTCAGTGGTGGTCGGGGGTTCAGAGCAGGAAAGGGTGAGAAAATTAGCAGTTGAAAAGGCGTGGGATGAGGGGGGTGCTCTGTTACAGACTCTGGCAAGGTGCCAGTAGCAAATTGCAACAGGGAGCTAAAACTAAGGGTATAAAATGGGGCGGGTATCTGACCTTATAGTTTAGTGCCAGAGTCGAGGGGGGGAGTCTAGTAACCAGACAGATTAGAAATGCAGAATCAGTCTTAAACTTTAAAATACAAGTGCAGAAATTGCCATCAATAATCTAATATGCAATGCAAACACTCTACAACTTAATGTTGACATAGTAGATGCCCTTTCAGGGCCTTGAATCCTCCAACATCTGTTCTATAAACTAATGAGACAAGGTGCTAACCATTCCATAATTAATGGAACCCTCATTTTCTACTTATTCTGCAGAGCAGGACTAATGTTACTTTTAAAATGTACACAATAAAAAAAGACTGCCAGATTTATCATACTTAACCTACCTTCCTCTTTTTATATGTCGGTTCCCTTTTTATGGGGTTCAGATCACTCCATCCATAGCATCTGAAAAAAACTATACAGTATGGCTTCCGTGCTATGGGGTGGAGGGAATGACACATCTCCGAAATAAACAGCTGTGAACTAAAAGGTTCCTTATTAAAAATACTCTCCCTTTTTGAGTGATGCCAGAACATTCTGTCTGTCAGAGGAGTAGGCAATTTCCCAAGTGTCCTAGCCAACATTCCCATTTCCCATAAAACTGGATCATGCAGATCTTCTTTGAGGGTATCTCAGTCATAAGGCCACACCGTAGGAACTTCACCATCAGTAAAGCAGGATCCACACCCAAAATTTTCCAGCAGTACCACTGGAGCCGCCCAAGCTGAACAATATAAAGGCATGAGTGATCCCACTCCCTCCTCGGTTCTTTCCCACTGTTGACTCTGTTCACCTGGGTCTCCGTGGAAGCTACGATGCAGTTTCCTGCCATTTTTGCCTACAATATTTCATTTTCTTTAGCTTTTAGAGTCTCTTTTAAATAAGAGATTATTTTACCTTGTTTACATCAAGAGTTACCCCCTCCACTTCCCTCTTCCATGCTGCCACTGCAGAAAGAAGATTGCCTCTTCAGATGACCGTAACGTTTGTGTCTTCTGTCTTGAGCCTGACCACAACACTTCTGACTGTGAGCTCTGCCAGAAATTCAACCAAACAACCCTTAGGTGACGCAGAAAGGCTTTAAAGAAATTCCTCATGGAGCACCAGGTAGCCAGTTCTGGGCAGGGGTCCTCCAAGGTCCCTTCTTCCCAGTCACAGGTGTGTTCATCGAGCACCCAGGCATCGAAGACCCAAAACAAGTCCTCGGGGTGGGGGTGGGAGAGGAATCACAAAAAAGTCCACGAGGCCGGACCAGTGGCGCTGAGGGTTGAGGCGCTGGATGCCTTGCCTCGCGCTATGCGGCGACCTAGGTTTGGAAATGACCTCTGGACGGATGGGGGAGGGTGGGAGCAGGATCGAGCAGTGGCTGACCTCCCAGGATGGGGGGTCCCACCCATAGTGCCACCGTCACGGATGGTGGTCCAATGTCCGGCTTAGGCAGTCAGTGGCTCGACTGGGTGGGAGGTGTGTCCCATACGGCGTATGCTTCTCCACATGCACGCATTGGGGATGCGTGGGAATGGTCCTGGAGAAAAAACATAAAAACCCACAAAAATGTGTGTGTGTATGTGTGTGTGTATATCTATATCTATATATAAAAAAGATCACAAATGGGACCACTTCCCCTGATGGCACTCCCATTCCCTGACTGCTGCTTCTTCATCCTTGGGGGTATTCTGGCTGCAGCTGCACCTATAGCCTTTACTGTCCAAGCATCTGTTTCGTCCAGGCCCATTATGACAGCACTGCCTCCCGCTTCTCAGGGAGGCAGGCCGTCGACCCTTGTGTCATCGACACCCTGTCCGTCAACCCTCAGGTTGTCGATGCCAGCCCTTCCATTGAGGCCTGATGCTTCCCAAGCCCCATGACGGTCTGGTTCCTTGGGCTCTCAAGTCCTAGTTGATGGTTCCTTGCACTGTGCTGAAGACCCCTCCACCGTCAACGTATCCCTTTTGCTGTTAACCTTAACTCGATTCTGTCCCAGATCAGTATAGCCCTAGTGCACCAGTTGGGCTCATACAGGCCAGTGCCCTTAGTGCTGTCGACGGCCCCATCATCGTCGACGCTTCTTGGGCCTCCTCGGTCCATGCCTCATAGAGCCATTGGTACCTTTGCTCATCGACTGAATTGGAGCAGGTCAGCTTCGAAAAGGAATACCATCCTGACCTGATTCTTCCTGAGGAGGAGCTTCTTTCCGCAGATAGGTCCACTGCTTCTTCAGTCAGCGAGGACTCTGTTTAAGCATACTCGCAGGTCCCCTCCTGAAGATCCTACTTTCTTTAATGTGGTGAAGTAGCTGTCCTTGGCTATGGGCTCCCACACTGAGGAGGATGCCAACGGATGAGACCTGGTGGACTTCTTGGAGATTCCAGAATCTCACCCTAGGTAGGGTATCTTGGCTGACCAAACCACATTAAATCCGTGTCTCCTCTCAACTCACACTACCTCTCTCCCTCCACCACTCCTCTCTCTCTCCTCTCCCCATTGGCCCACCTCAACCCCTCTCCTACTAGTTCTCCCTCCCTTCTCCTCCACCTCCTTCCCTGGTTTTCCTCCTCCGTTGTTCCCCTATATCCTCCTCTCCCCCTTCCTTATCTCACCACTGTAACCCCTTCCTTATCCACTTTCCTATCCCCCACCCACTACCTCCATCCCACTCCCTGCTCCCCCACTGTCGCGCCCATTCTTACCCCAGGAGTCCTTTAGCATCAGTAACAATGGCAGTTAGCTGGCTAGGTGCAACTGCCCCAGAAGTATGCCTTTCAGAGAACTTATTTAAATGAGCTTGGGTATCAGCCAATCAAAAAATAGGAGGGGAGTGAGCTGAGTGAGAGCAGCCTGAAGAGCTTCAGAATTTTTTCTCCGCTTTATGAGCAACATTGCCCCTGAGATGCTTCTTAACTTTCCTTGTTGGCAACCTCGTAGTCACTTATCTTGGTAAAGTTTTCCTCATAAAATTAATTTTTTAGTGTGCTGAGTGTAATTTTACTTTTTTGTTAGCGGTTGTGTTTTTAGCACATCTAGGTTATTTTCACATAACTATATTATTTTTCATTATTTTACCGTATCTGCTTAAATTGTATTTATTTTTTACTGCGGTGCTTAATTTCGATGGTTCTTCACTTTTTTAACTCAATTTGTGAAGGAACCATAGAGTTTTTGTGTTTTGCCTTATTTTTTACCTCGGCTCTCGCGGGTTCTACTGTGAGGCAACAAATTGTACTTCACATTTTGACAGTTGCTGCTGGGTTCTCTGGGGATTGGCAAAATCAGAGATTCTCACAATTACATAAAACTGGACCTAAAAGTGTCAACTATCACAGGACTGGCTTCACAGCATCGACAGAAACCTGTGCTCAGTTTTGACTGGTATTGCTGGGTTCTCTATAAGATTGCCATTGGTATAGATTCCCAGTACTACAAAAAATAATTATATAGTAATAAAGGGAAATAGTTTATTAAACTGTCACAGGCAGAGTGCGAAATTTCTATACCTTAGGTGCCCCAGTGCAGGCACTTTTCTCTCAGATCACCTACTTCTATCCAGTGCCTGCCCACTGGGACACCTAAGATATTTATCTGCCTTTTTGGCTGTTCGCCCCCTTTTTTTTTTTTCCGGAGGGGGGGGACAGAAGAGCATTGAAGCGATGGCCGATCACAAGACCACAACTCTACGATCAGCTGACACGGGTGGGTTGAGCGGATGAGGCAAGAAGTGTTGGTAAAGGCTGAGATCAGATGAGTGACAGTACCTGCCCCAGCTCTTGACTGACAGATCAACAAGGCATGTTGGTGAAGACTAAGGGGTCGGGAGACAGGTTGCAGGCACAAAGACCAATGGTAAGCATATCTCTTTGTTACCTCTTCTGCCCTCTTCCTTTGCTGCTCTGTCTCTCCCTGCAAAGCAGGCGACTCTTACTTGTTCACTTGGTGAGACAGGAGGACTTGTGGTGTCACGTTTGCAACGGACGGCAGTTCTTGTGATTGGAATGGGAGTCAGGACTCGAAACAGTCCATCAGAGTTAAAGGACTGTTGAGTCCTGACTCTTCCGTGTCCTGAAGTCAGACCTTTGTAATTAAAAAATGGATACAAACTCTTGAGCGTTCTCTTGCTAGCAAAAGTAGTGTGAGCAGCACCTTAAACAGCTAGGTGCCGGGCTGCCAGCTCTCTATAGGAGGGAGAGACTCAAGTCAAGGGAGCAACTAAAAGCTTTTTTAAGAGCCCATTTTATTATGAGGAGCTAGAGGTTCTGAAGAAAAGAAATACAGAGCTGCACAGAGTTTCTCAAGTTCTGCAAGAGAGACAGCCTGCAGGTGGCAGACTGAGTGGGAGGGGCTCAGCCTCATGGCGGAAGCTTGCTAATTATCTAAATTAAACCAACAAAGCTCTTAAGAACTACTGGGAGCTACTGTATGCACTAGCTTTCTTTTCTTCTGCAGTCAGCTACTGGGAGATGCTGGGCTAGCTGCAATCTAGTTATAAAAAAACTAGAATCTCTCTTAATCTGCAACTGAAATGATGTAAATAATTTGTTGGGCATGTATTTTTACTACTTACATGCCCAAGTGGGCGTGTACTTTTTTTGCGCAAATTTCATACCCTGGTCACAGGACTGGCTTCACAGCATTTCACAGAAACCTGTGATCAGTTGTATTTTGGTCCAGATCTCGGATTCTCTTTGCAAAACTGGCACAGAGCAAAGAGACCTAATGAATAATTATGGATGAGGAAAAAGCAAAGCCTACATATGAGGGGCCATCTAAAAGTCATAACCATAAAAATGTAAGCAGGGGTGCCGATGAAGCCTCCAGATCCCAGCCAAAAAATAAAGCTTCCAAAGGATCTAATGAAGTTCCTCACAAATTAAAAAATAATAAAAGTGATTAAAAAAAAAAAGGAAGCTTGATCAAGCTGCTGATGAAGTGGCTAAAAAGAAACTCTGTCAAGATAAAAACACTCCTTTTCCTTCTGGGAAAGCCAATAGCAAGACAACAGGCAGCTTAAAGAATAAAGAAAAAACGAAGCATATTAAGCACTGTCTGCGCAGGTCCCTACTGTGCAAAAATTTGGCAAAAGCATGGCGTGTCCTTCAGACCTTACAAAAGATGGGGTCTATGTTTACTGAGACTAGTATGCACTTTTCCACGGGTTCTCTTTCCCTCAGACTGTGAAGGTGATAGTTGATGAATAATTTTATGGTACCCCTGACATGACTTTGGAGGGCCTAGAACCTTATGTGTCCACTACCCTCTCCTTGGAGCTTCCTTGGCTAACAAGGAGGTTCTCCCTCTATGCTTACATTTATCCAAAACATATTAGACACACTGGACCTCCCTTCTCAGGAGTCCATCCAAGATGAGTGAGGATAAAAATGTTATAGGGAGATGAAAGGCCTCCAGCCTCCTAAAAGACTGGTCGTGCCTATCTATAATGAAAAAAAATATAACTAAAAATACCATGAAACTGCTTCAAACCCCCACTTCTGTTGCAGGGATTGACAAGCGGGCTGGAAATGATGATAAATAAATACATAAATATATCAATTGTATACTGACAATGCTGAGTGCATGTCTGTACATCCGAGTCATACGAGTATAGTGCAGCAGGCAGCTTGCGAGAAAGCTGGGGTCTCCTTGTCCTCCTTACCCCTCAGACAAGGACTCTAGAAAAATAGATTTCATAGCCAACCACAGATGCTTGTGTTCATTTTTTCCTACATGGCTTTTACGGCCGAATATCAAAAAGCACTGTGCAATTCTCTCCTGATTAGCTGGCCCGGTGGCACTGAGGGTTGAGGTGCTAGACGCCACACCTTGCGCCACGCCAGCTACCCTGGTTCAGGAACAAACTGGGGCCGGCAGAGGAGGGAAGGGATTGAGCATCTGATGGACAGCTTTTACTTCCCGGTGAGGGTTCTGGGGCTTGCACCACTCTGCAGTGGCATCTGGTGGCAGTCAGGTGCAGCTCAGAGCACTTGGTGTGGAAGGTAATCAGGGACGAGCTTGGCAGGTGACGGCACGTTGTGCCTAGCTGCCATTGCACGTGTGAGCTCCTCGGGGAGAAAAAAGTAAGACATACCCCTTCATTGGGGATAGGCGAAGGTGCCTCCTCTGTCCACACTCCAAACGCTGGTCTCTTCCTCTCCGTCTCCCCCCACCGCTCCAGGCCCGGTGATCCACACTATAGAAAGAGCTCCTTGGGTGGATAAGGCAGCCCTTTCCTGCGGGGTTTTAGATCTAGGAGTTCTGCCAGGCTGGAGTGGAGAGTAAGGCGTAGAGTCACAGCAGGAGGTAGAGATCGTGGATAGGAGGTAGCTGGAGAGAGTTCCCCCTTGAGGCGAAGAAACAAAGTCTGCAAAAAAAAAAAAAAAAAATTCTGTCCTGGTTCAATGGTGCAGCAGCTGATGGATATGGCAGAACCTGCCCTGGAAGCTATGTAGTACCAATTCCACAGGGCAGATGACAAGGATGCCTCCTCCAGAGCTATGGCCCATGCCATCTCTCTGAGGCGCTTTGTCTGGCTTAGAACTACTGGTCTACCCCAGACTCCCAGTTTAAGGCCATGGACTTTCCCTATGATCAAATCATATTATTTGATTCCAGAACATCTGACTGCAACAAGGCCTCCTGCCCTGCGGGAATTCCTCCCAAGGGCAGTAGGGGCAGAGGTTATTTTCCCAGGCCTTAAATTCCCTTTCCCAGTCCGACTTCTCTCAGTACAGGGATGCTTTCAGAGGGAGGGGCAGAAGGAGAAAAAGGTGGCCACCTCTACCCAGCCAGCAGCTTTACAGTCTAAGCCCTGACGTTGGTGTAAGCAGACCTCAAGTGTATCCAGGTGTCTAAGCCTTTATCCCCAACACAGGTGTTACTGTTGGAGTTGGAGGTAAAAACCTTCTAACTCTGTCAGTGGTGGAGAGGGTCCCGGCCCACAAAAAGGGGACAGGGCCTCTACTTAAGGTATTTTCTGACACAAGACAACTGGGGAGTGGCGACCTATTTTTGCTATTAAAACCCAAATTCAAGATGATCACTCTGTTACTAGTCATACAGTCCTTAAAGTAGGGAGACTGGCTAGCCTCCCTGGTCCTAAAGGGCTCCTTTTTTCCATGTACCCATAATGAGGTCTCACAGGCTGTTTCTCAGGCGGACCCAAGAGTCTTTACAAAGTGCCTGGCAGTGGTAGCGGCACACCTCAGGAAGCTGGGTGTCTCTAGCTACACCTATTTTGCCGATTGGCTCATAGCGCCAACGTCTCCTTGTCAGGTCAAGGAGTCCTTTTTCCTTACAGGTCGCACTCTGGAGTCTCTGGGTTCCCTGGTAATCTAAACAAAGTCTCACCTGGGACCCTCCCAGCTACTCACCTTAATATAGGCTCAGCTGGACATCAGGTGAGAGTTCAAGCTTTCCCTCAGTGGCAGATTCGTTCGTCCAGGGACAGTGAGACCAGCCAGCAGGCATTTGACTAGGTTTTGAATCATTCACCCTCGCTTGTTCAGTATATGATGCAGTCCTGAGCAAATCATGCAACTTTGACATTTCCTCAGGCTATTGGGACACATGACTTCAATGCCTGCAGTGGTCCCAGGGTTCAGGTAGAGGATGCGGCACCTGCAAGCCTCCTTACAGCTCGCTGGTCTCAAAAAGCAACAGTCTTTCAAAGCTGATACCTGTGACAGAGCAGTTCCTTCAGACTCTGCTTTGGTGGAAGAACCCTGCAAATCTGGTAGTAGGGATTCCCTTCCAGGCTCCACGTTCCACAAAGGTGATCACCACAGATGCCTCCCTCCTGGGATGGGGAACACATCTGGACAGTGCCTCCATAAGTGGCACCTAGACTGTCCAAGAGTCACAGTTACACATAAATATTTTGCAACTCAGAGAAATCTTTCTAGCTCTCAAAGCATTTGCTCCTGTCATTAAAGGACAGACTGTACAAAGTCAAACAGACACCACTGCAATGTTTTACACAAACAAGCAGAGTGGTACCAGATCAGGAATATTCTGATCGCAGGCTCTGTAAATCTGATCTCTCACCTTCTCCCTGGGAGTCAGCCTTTCAGCTGTACAGCTCTCAGGCTAACACAGTACTCTGGCAGATGCTCTTAAGTTGCATCAGTCAAGGCCAGAGCAAATGAACTCTGAACAAACAAGTACTAGCCACAGTGTTCAGGCAGTGGGGCACACCAGAAGTGGATCTGTTTGCCTCTTCCCCTCAGCTTCCAGCTTCCTCAGTACTGTTGCAGGCCCCCAGTCCCGGGAACGCTTCCCCTGGATGCCTTGATTCTTGTCTGGTTAGGGAGGTCCCTATATGCATTCCCTCCTTTTCCCTGATACTCAGGGTATTGCTGAAACTCAGACAACAACCTGCATCAATGATTTTGGTGGCTCCAGATTGGCCCAGGCAAGCCTGGTACCCTCTCCTTCTCGCACTATCCTGCAGCAGGCCCATTCGCCTGTTGCTAACTCACTCTCTGCTGACCCTTCCTCAGACATGAGTGCATTATCCAGACATACACTCTCTTCACCTCAAGGCCTAGGTCTTGAGGAGTTAAGAGTTTCCTTCTTCTTAGTACTCTGAACTAACACAAAGAAGGGACATATGCAACCAAATGGAAACTGTTCCCCCTCTGGTGCAAGAGCAAAAAGGTCAACCCTCTTAAGCAGCAGACCCTCAGCTGCTGGATTTCCTGGTACATCTGCAGGCGTCGGGTTTAAACCCTCTTCCCCTCAAGCCACACTTGGCCGCAATTATGCCTATTTTTCAGTTGGAAAGAAAAAAGTAAATTTTTTTCCCACACCATATTCTAACAGTTTGTGTCAAAGGCCTCTTGCACCTCCAGCCTCCAGTCAGGGAGCCTGTTCCCCCTTGGAGCTTGAATCTCTGCATTGCCAGTCTCATGGAGGCACCCTTTGAGCCTATGGCCACTGCACATATCAAGTTTGTGACCTGAAAGTAGGTCTTCCTGTTGGCCATTAGAGAGGTACAGGCCCTGTGCACTGAGCCTAATTATATCATTCCTTATGACGATAAAATTGAGCTCTGGACGAATAGGAAGTTTCTGCCCAAGGTGGTTTCAGAGTTCCATCTAAAACCAGTCCAGTGCTCTACCTGTCATCTTTACTGAGAAATCCACTCTTGGTGAGCAAAATGCTCCTCAGCTTGGATGTTAAACGAGCTCTTTTACTACCCGGAGCATACTAAGCAGTCCAGAGACTCTTCCTCTCAGTAGTTCCTCACCTATGGGAATGTAGGCAGAGGAAGACCAGCTACCAAGAGAGCTTTTCCCTCTGGTTGGTCTCTTGTATTAGATTCTGCTATGGAAAGGCTGGTCATCAACCTCCTGTGGGCCTCAGGGCCCACTCCACCAGGGGCACTGCAGCCTCTGAGGCAGCAAGGGACATACCCCTTCTGGATGTCTGCAAAGAAAGCACCTACCTGGAAATCTATGCACACCCTCGTGATGCAGTGCAGTTTACATGTGCAGTCCAGATCTGATGCCGAATGTGGCAGGGCAGTTCTGCAGAGCCTCTTTCCTAAGTAGGTTCTCTGCCCACCTCCCAATTGGTACTGCCTGGTAATCTGCTGTTGTTACTGATGCTAAAGGACTCCTGGATTAAGAAGAAAAAAATTACTCACCGTAGTAATCTTCCTTCTTCCAAGGGGTCCTTTAGCATCAGTAAGCTCCCACCCTTCCTCCCGGTTCACCTGTCAGGAGAAGTGCTCTTTTCTTAGTGTTCTTACCGAATTTGCATTTTTTTATTTAAGAGCTTTCGTGCTCATGTTATGTTTTCAGTTTTCGGACATTTGCATGTTTGAATCCTGTTCACTTTTCAGGGCATGTGCCTATTTTCTTTTCTGAAGCCCTTCTGGCTGCTCTCACTCTGCTCACTTCCCTCCTATTTTTCGATTCGCTGATGCCCAAGCTCATTTAAATAAATTCTCTTAAAGGCATACCTCCGCGGCAGTTAACACCTAGCCAGCTAACTGCTATTGTTACTAATGCTAAAGGACCCCTTGGAAGAAAGAAGATTACTATGGTCAGTAATTTATTCTTACCACCCACCCCACCCTTACCTCTCCTCCACCTTACCTACACTCCTGACCTCCCTTTCTCTCGCTTGTGACCCCCACTACCACTTTCCCTACCCTGATCTTCCATGCCCTCTCCAGCCACTCCACCCTTACCTCTCTTCCACCTTACATACGCTCCTAACTTATCTTCTCTTGCTCATGACCCCCACCATCCCTTCCCCCACCCTATCTTCCCTGCCTCTCCTGCCACCCCTCCCCCTCTTGCACCTTACCTATACTCAGATAATTTCTTCCCCTCCTCATGAACCCAGCTTACCTCTTTCCCTACCCTGTCTTCCTGCCTCTCCTGCCCCCCAGCACTTTTTCCACCCCCACAGCACTTATGACAATCTCATTTAAGACCGCAAATACCCTTGACACCACTCCCTTCCCACCCCATACCTGACAATTGTGTGCTTTGTTTCTTTACTCGTCCCCTTTTGTTTCAATCCCTCTTTTTATACTTAATGCTTGTTATTGCCTGATTATTGCTGTTATGCACCACTTAATTTTGTTATCCCCACTGTTTTTCTCCATTTAATTTTGCTGTGTTACACCTTTATTGTTATATGACACGGAACCTTTGTAAATGAACCTTTGGTTCAAAGGTATTTTGTAATCCTAGTACTGAATTAAAAAAAAAAAAAAAGTAATTCTCCTATCCATCCTGTCCTGAGAAATGCCACTACAGCGGCCTGGCATGGGCCAGACAAGGTTCCTGCCATGCCCTGCTTGGCAGATGAGCTCTATCATGCCCCTCAAGGCCTGCCTTATTATGCTGCCTAACCTGAGACCAACTGCATGGTCATTAAAGCAACACATGACCGGTCCAAGGTGCCCAAGCACCTTAGCTTCCTCCCTCCTGACAGGGAATTCTGGCGGATTGACCTTTGGGGCAAGAGTGTATATGCTGCCTCCTCCTTGGGGCTTCAGATTGCCAAGTACCTTTCGCATATGGTTAAGTACCAAAACACCATCTAGAAAAAGCAGTAGGCGGCTGCCCAAGCCCGTCCAGAATGTTCCCAGAAACAGGTTCTCAAATGCTTACAGACTGCTGAGGATATTAATAAGCATCTTCTCAGTGCCTTATATGGCATTTCTGACACCGGTGCCAGAGCTGCTGCCACAGGCATTTGCCTTCGTAGGCACTCCTGGCTGAGGGTCTCGGGGGTCTGCAACAGATGTCCAACAGAAGGTGCTGAATGCCCTCTTCAGTGGCTTGAAGTCATTTGGGCCAGATGTCATCAGTGACTTACAGGCATCTGGTAGGGCTATCAGGTCCGTCCATTCGCTTTACCATATGCAGCCTAGGAGCAGATAATGCCCATCCTTTCATAAGGTGTCCCACAAGTCTGGAGCAGGCTCCTGTTACCAGAGCAAAAGAAAGGTCTCCTCCACCTTGCCCACCCCCCTCCTCCATTGCTGCCGCAAAGCGACCTGGAGCAACAGATCAGCCCCAGCATCCGGATCTGTCTCTGCTTAACTCCTTGCCAGACCCCCTTCGTCTGGTCTCCGACCAAGAGGTGGTGGTCAGAGATCAGTTCTCCCTCTGTCTCAATCAGTGGAGAACTATCACTTTAGGTGCCTGGATTCTTCAGATTATAGAGAGGGGTCACACTCTGGAACTTGTAGAAATGCCTCGGGGGGGGGCGCCAGAGAGCCGATCTCCAGGCAGGAAGCTTTTTCCATAAGCTCTGCATGACGACTGCTGAACTTCGTTAAAAATATTCTTTTAAATTGATTGTATCTCTGAAATATAAGTAGCTTTGACTCTCTGAACTCTTAAGCACCAGATCGATATCAAACACTTGTCGGTACACTGAGGGAATTTTAACTCTGTGGCTCCTGCTCCTGACGTACTGAATAACCGAAAGGCCGCAGAACGTATCTTCTCGATGCCTACACTGAAGATGCTTTCCCTGCAGAACTGCCCCTGGGAGCAACTGCTCTTAATGCTGGATCGTTTGGCCTGTAAGATGGAGACCTCACTCTTGAGACTGGGAATATCTAATGACGCAGCTATCGCTTTACCTGAAGCGGTGCATAGCCCTGATATGCGATTTCGACCAACTCAGGACACTGACGTGGGACCGAGTAATGAGGAGATGCAACCTTTTGGCCAGATCGCACCCTTCAGATTTGTAACCCACACCGATGTCTTATCGCTACAGGGTCAGGTTTACTGATCGGTGAGGTGGATTTGAGGTATTTTCCATCTGCTTTGCAAGCCTTCCGATTTATGCTGCACCTGGATGGATACTTTTTTGAGCTGGTTCTCTGGAGGGCCAGAGGGTGACTGTGGAGATCTGCTTTCCTATCCTCCGGCTGTTTGATTCACAGGCAACTGCAGGTGGAGGACGGCAGGGAGAATCCTTTGGTGTACAGACTGGACTGATTGTATCCTTAACAAGTTGGAGCTTACATTGCTATGTTAAATTACAGAGATAGTTAACGGGGCTAACTGAAATATTATTGGAGGACTTTTGCGACTGGGACTCATGGTGGATGGGTGTAGTTGGGGAGATCTTCACGTTACTTTTTGGGATGGAAATATGATGCGGGCCATTTTATTCCCAGTGGTGGAGTAATCTACCCTCTATAATTATCTGTTTTCCCCGGGAGGCCTACGCCATGCAAGTTTCAGTTACATCAACTTGAGGGTAAGAAGCCCTACATGACTATTACGTGGTAGCTATACAACAATGTTGGATATCAAGCTTGCTTAGCGAACTTAAATGTTTGATAGTTGCAATTATATTGTACTTGCAGTCAATTGTAGAGATGTATGTGAAATTGTAGATAATTCCTATGTTAATTGTTCATGTTATTTGGATTAACAGCAGTCACTTAGACTGTGTATACATATTATTGTAAAGTCTACCTTTTCTCTTAAGTATTCCATGGCCGCTGAGATGGCTGGCACTACTGGGACATTTCTTTATGGACAATACTAGATTCCCCACCCCCCCCTTCCTATTGTAACAGCTTACGGGGATCACGTTCTGATTATCAACATTATCAGTATCTGTACTTAGTACCCTGTATAAGGGACTTGTGTGTATGAATATACATGAAACAATAAAATAAAAAATAAAAAATAAATGCCTCCAGAGACTCCTGTAGTATCCTCCACCTATCCCTTGACTCATCTGACTGTTCTCAGAGAGGAGGTACAGTCCCTTCTGTGGAAAAAGACCATCAAGCCAGTGCCCAGGCACCAAAAGAAAAGGGGTATTCTATTCCAGGTTGTTCCTGGTCCCCAAAAGAACCGGAGATCTGAGGCCTATTCTAGATTTCAAGGAACTCAGTCTTCATATCCAGCACAAAAATTTCTGCATGGTCACTCTGCCAGGCCTGCAGACTTTACTCAAGCAAGGTGACTGGCTGTGCTCCCTGGATATGCAAGATGCTTATCTGCATATCTCGATGTGTCCACCATACAGGAAGTTCCTCCAGTTCCTTTTTTTAGGGCGAGCGTTACCAATTCAAAGTATTGCCCTTTGGCTTATCCTCTGCACTGAGGGTGTTCACGAAGTGCTTAGCAGCAGTGGCGGCTGTCCTCTGGAGAGAAGGATTGTATGTTTTCCCATACCTGAACAACTGACTCCTCAAGACTCAGTCCAGAGAGCAGCTCCTCTGGACCCTGGAGAGAACACTCAAGCGGTTTCTTTCCCTGGGCATCACTGTTAATCTATCCAAGTCTGTCTTGATTCTGTCCCTGAGGCTGGAGTATATAGGGGAGGTCCTGGACTCTGTGCAGGACAGAGCCTTCCTGCCTCTCAACAATGCAGAGATCCTCATTGTCCAAACTCAGTAGGTCACCCAGAATAGTTATGTTCCTGCAAGGATATATGTGAGGCTATTAGGACTTACGAATTATGAAAGCCCTCTACCATTGCCATGGTACCCTTGGCCAGACTGCATATGTGAATGCTCCAGTGCTCACTCAGGGTGTAGTGGAACCAACACACAGCCAACTTAGATTGGGTAGTGCTGGTGTCCTCCCCAATCTGCAAGGTGCTCCAGTGGTGGATGGACCTGCAGAACCTATTACAAGTGGTTCCATTCCAGATCTATTCTTCCTAACAGATCCTCACAACGGATGCCTCTGGTTTGGGCTGGGGAGCACACCTGGGCCCCTTTCAGACTCTGCGGACATGGTCCCAGATCAGGATGTCCCTGCATATCAATGACTTGGAGATGTGAGTGGTCCTGTGTGCCATGTAGGCCTTTCAGAATCGTCTCCTTCCGGATCAACTGTTGATTCAGACAATCTCAGTGTTGTCTGCTACATCAACAAGGAGGAGGGAATGCATTTTTAACCCCTGTGCTGGGAAGCCATGAGAGTCTGGTACTGGGCACTTGACTAAAGGCTGGTTCTCCTAGTAGTCCATGTCCAAGGCATGCTAAACACTCTGGACAGCCTCAGTCGGACTCGGTCCAACATGCATGAATGGGAAGTTCTCTCATTGGTCTGAGAAAATCTGTTCACCAGATGGAGTCATCCAGAGTTGGACCTTTTTGCATCCCCACTCTGCGCAAAGTTGCCCAGTAAATGCTCACTAGATCCAGGGCCTGGTTATCCCTCTCCTGGAGCAGGAGGCTCTCCTTTACACCTTCCCTCCATTTACTCTGATTCAGAAGTTGCTAATCAAATTGCAAACAGAGGGGGGGGCCAGTATGATTCTGGTCGCTCCTTTCTGGCTGTGGCTGATATGGTTTCCATTACTGCAACAGTTAGTGGAGGAACCATCTGTTCTTCTACCCCTCTACAGGGCTCTGCTGATGCAGGCCCAGGGGACCCTGATCCATCTGAACGTCAAGTCCCTTTGTCTTCCTGCCTGTCTCCTGAGGACATAGCCATTGCCCGGTTTGGTGCATCTCAGAAGGTGGCGGTTGTCCTCATGGTAGCTCGAAAGCCCTTTGCCAGAGCCACTTGTGCCATGAAGTGGAAGAGGTTTGCCTTCTGGGCTGTCAAGCATCATCTGGACGCATTCACTTGTCTAGTGCACCAGAGTCCGGACTACCTGATCTCCCTGTCAGACTGAGGCCTCTAGTATTCCTCCTTCAAGGTGCACCTGTCTGTTATTTCATCCTTTCATGATCCCATGGGCAGTCATACCGTGGCTCAGTTACATGTGTCCTGTACCTTTCTCAGGTGCATTCTGCACCTGAAACCTCCAATCCGTTCCCCAGTCCTGGCTTAGGATCTAAATTTTGTTTTGGAGAAATTGACCTTGTCTCTGTTTGAACCAGCCAAGACTTGCGAACTGCATTTCCTTTCTCGGAAAGTGTTATTTTTAATTGTTGTTACTATTGTTTGGAGGATTTCTGAGCTTCAGGCTCTCTGGTGTAAGAAGCCTTATTTAATTTTTTCACAAAGACAGGGTGTCTTTGTGCATGAATCCTAAGTTTCTCCCTAGGGTGGTGTCTGAATTTACCCTGAACCAATCTATCCACCTACCAGTTTATTTTCTGGAGCGTGCCAATCCAGGGGAAGCACTGCTCCATACTTCAGATGCACGCAGAATTTAGAAGTACTGTACTATGTGCTCCGAGCTAAGGACTACGGAAAGACAAAAAGCTTTTTGTTTCTTTTGCCCCAGGAAGAGATGGCGCTAATGTTTCCAAACAATGTTTGTCCAAATGGTTGGCCCAATGTGTTGTGATCTGCTACAAGAAGCATGGAAAAGAGTTGCCAGGGACGGTGAAAGCCTGTTCCACAAGGGGCATGGCTACGTCTGTGGCCCATTTTCAAAGGGGTCTCAGTCACTGACATCTGGAGTACCCTCTAAACTATAACCAAGCATTACAGTCTGGACATTGCTTCTTAAGCCTGAGCAGGCTTTGGCCAGGCTGTCTTGCAGGGCCTCCTGTCCTAGGCTTTGATTGTCCTTACTCCCAGACCATTTTGCTGCACCTGTAACTGCTTGGGACTCGTTCCTACAGTGTGACTTGATGACTGAGATACAACCGAAGAAGATGGAACAGTAACGTGTAAACTTACTGTAACAGTAAATCTTCGAGGGCATCTCAGTCATCAGGTCTGCCTTCCCTCTGGGGCTGTCTTCTCAGAACTGGCTAACTGGTTTATCTAGCCTTTTATTCTGGCCTGGGCATGTCTTCTCTCTCTCTCTCTCTGTCTGTCTGTCTGTCCTCGGTCCCCTGTGGCATGGGTTTGCTCCCTTAGTCTCTGGGAGAAAGAAGTGAGGAGAGAGCGAGCTGTTGATGTCTTTATAGGGTTGGCGATGTCTGCAGGTGACTTTGGCATGGGCAGACTCAGTAGTACTGCCAGAAAATCTTTTGTGTTGATCTTTCTTTACGGACGGTGAAGTTTCTATGGTGTGACCTTATGACTTGGATCCCCCTCGAAGATCTACTGTTATGGTAAGTTCTTACGTAACTGCTCTTTGTCCAAACTGTGTGTGGGTGTTGGTATGCAAAATGGCTGCCACGTCTGCAGTCACTTCACTACCAGTCTCTCATTACTTCTGAAGTGCTGTGGGATACAGTGTGTATGAAAAGCACTACACAAATACTAATTCTTAGCAAAAGGGATTGTGCAGAATTGCCCATGAGTGTGGGCCGTGTGTGTGGGGACAATGTTGCGCTCATAAAGGCTACACCATTTGTCTGCATATTGTCATTGCACTACCAGTATCTTCCTCTTGGGTTTAGCTGCTTGCCATACTGTGTGCAGGGTTACTAATTTCCTGGAAAATGGGTTTTGTTTTTTTGGGGTGGACTCAAGGATGCATAATTCCCTGTGTGACTCTTATGCAATATATACATTTAGATAAGTGAGTTTTAAGTAAGGCGCAGAACACTGGTATAAAACCGGGTATAGTTGAGCAGTAAAGGGGGTGGTGAAAGACCATTTAGGATGATTACTTAAAAACAAATTAGTGAGATTAGGGCAAAAAGATATGAGGAGCTTGTATTATAATAATGATAAAAAAAAAAAAAAGTGAGGTGCATGTCAAAGATAGGACGCAACACACTAAAATAAATGGTGTGCATGAAAGGTGCTGTGTCAAACCAGCTTCTACTGGAAGTCTTCAGTATTGTTACCAGTGAACCTTTCTTGTTGCTAGATGGATCATTCTTGAGGTGTGTGTGAGTGTCTGTGTGTCTGTAGTTGACTGCTTTCCAGCGTTGCCTTGGTGGTGTGCACATGGTTCCCCAGTGGTGAGCTCCATGCGATTTACTGATCTTCCATGACAACAGACTAATAGAACTACATATCATTCTGATGTTTCCGATTTGGGAGTTGTCTCCTCCCAGCCACTTGAGAACAGCAGGAGCAGGGATGCTATGACTGAATGTAGTCTGTGCAAGGAGCAGCAATATACTGTAAGTTTCCATGGCTGACAGGCAGAACTGCTGGTCAGCCAAGGGGAACCTCTGCGAGTGATCTTAATACTCTGATTTCTAATACTTGCTGCTGTTTGATGGCCAGCCAAGCTAGTTTTTAAACCTGACGGCTTTTCCTTCAGGACAGCAGCAGCAGGATGCCGTTTTGGACAGTGGTGAGGGATAGAGGGATAAAAAGTACCTGCTTTAGATTCTGGTTAGCTCAGAATTTAGAAATTTACTGCCATTATTTGAAAAGGAATATTCACTGCCTAAATCTGTTGGCATTTCCTGTCTGTGTAAAGCTTTCTCGATTGGTTTTGTTGGGATCAGCAGGACAGTTTTGTTTGTTTTTTGTATTATTTGTGTATTTTTAACATTTTTTTTTTTCCTGCTATCAACATCCCTTCTTTTTAGGTCTGAACATGTTACCACTATTGTTCAGAGAGCATGAACTCTTGATTTGGGGGCATTGTCGTGCTGCGGCATGTATGGGCGCAGTCTGGTATGCGGACTGCTGTGGAGTCTCATTGTTTTCTCTTCTCTCCTTGAGCCTCTTGCCACCCACAGTTGGGGTGTTGCCTGTCGGCTACCCTTCCCGCCCTGTGGAGGAGGGTTACTCTTGCACAGGAGTGGGTATTTGGCTGTCTCCACATCCCCACTCCAGTTTCCAGTTACACTGTCAGTGTGATGGTTGCTGTGCACTACGCAGCAACCTTACTTACACAGTTTCCTCCCTCTGGGACATCAGTGCGTGGCTGTGTATGAGCATGTGACACCTTACCTTTCAGAGGTCAAGTATGTCTCAGTTTGACAGCTTCACAGTCTGCTGCCAGAAGTAGAAGCTCTGGGCTTGGATGCAAACTTGTGACTTCCACTTACTGTCAGTTTTCCCTCCTTACCCAGTAGGTCAGGCTGTTGTACTGCCAGTTCTCAAGCCCTAATGTGCCTGCTGGAGAAATGTCTTTTGGTCCTCTGATGGCCACTGCTTGACTGATGACCCATCATGTACTCTCCTGGATGTATTGCCTTCAGTATATATGCTTGATACCATACAAGGTCCTACATGGTTTGGGTCCTGATTACCTAGAAGATCTCCTGTCTCTCATACCCCTGTCTGCTTCACCGATGCTGGCCTGTTAGCAGTCTCTTGGTCTCGGCTTATGTTGTTGGGATATAGGACATTTCAGGTCGCCACCACAGTACTCTGGAATCCCCCCCCCCACCCCCAAAAAAACATTCATAGTGCCCGAATGGTGAAGGCTTTTAAAGGTGCCTTAAAAATACATTTTTAATTACTCTTACAGTTCTAAATAATTTACTATTTATTTATACTATTTTATTTATGTTTATTACATTTATTCTCAATCTCTGTATGGTGCCTTAAGCATAAAGCAAAAGGCCCTTTGAAAATAAACTTTGACTTACCTTGTCTTGGACTAAACCTTTTTGGGGTGGGGGGTGCTGGCCAGGGACAGAGCTGGATGAAAGATTTCAGGGAAAGGGTGGGGACGCAGCTATACGGGTACTGTAATGGGGCTGGGAATATTGCAGCAGCATTTGCCTGAGTGACATCATTTTTTTTCCAGCTGTTTTTCCCCTCCCGTCCCTTCATGTCCCATACCATTAGGGCACAGCCTAAGATGGCAGACCGTTCTGGCCAGACAAACCGTTTTGGACCAGGGCCACCCACCACACTCTGGCTGATCCATGGGCATTCAGATCTGATACTGCCTTGTCCTGTGTCAGCATCCTGTGTCATGCTCAGTTCCATCCCCTTGTCTAGCGCACTGTATTCCTGCCTACATGTCTTCCTGGCTCTTGGTCACCAGGCAACAGTTGTGTAACAGCAAGACCTTCCCACTTTCCCTGGGGCAGGAGGCATTCTGAGATGGACACTAAGCATTGCCTCTGTCACTCGACATTCAACATCCTGGGCTCTGAATTTGAACCCTGGTCATTAGCATGGGAAGTAATATCATTTTTATTAAGCTGTCGGAATATACAGTAATATATATATATATATATATAATAAGCCATGACAGGTTGTACATTATAGGATTATAATAATTGGGTTCCGCTTTTTCCCTTAGGGAAACCCATGGCATAATTTGCTTTATAAAGGAGTGTTTGCAAACACAGGCCAGGTTTCGTCACTCTGCATACTCGCCAGCCGCAGCTCTTCCGTTCTCACTGCTAGTAGCCTTGTCTTGCCACTGGAGTCGGAGCCTAAACCGCCACTTGGACTCGGCAGTAAGTTATTTAAAAAAAAAAAAAAAATCACTGCAGTAAAACAGTTAAAAAAAAAAAAAAAAATCGACTACCAGGGAAGAAAAAACAGATCTTACTTCGAGACACAGCTCTTGCAGCAGGTTACACCATTTGGACTGAAGCCGGCAGGCGTCAGGACCCCACGAAAAAATTCTAGCTCGCTATCTTCAGCGGGGACTGCCCCGACGTCGGTCCCGCCTCCGACATCAGGCATGGTACAAAAGGGGGCGGTCCCGCCAGATTCCCCAGTTCTTTCCCGCCGTCGACTTGCATGTCGCATGGTTCAGAGCTTTCCTCCGGGAAATTCTTTTTTCTTCAAGCAAGATTGTTGCTGATGTCTTCTCCGACCTCCGGTCATCCCTCCAAGTGTGCTTGCGGGAAACAGATCCCCTTCAAGGACCCCCACACGGCCTGTGTTAGGTGCCTGGGCCCTGACCACGATACCCGGGCCTGTTCGGAGGATCTGTTTCTTCGTTGGGGAATTCCAGAACTAGACTTGTTTGCATCCCCATCCAACGCAAAACTGCCCAATTTTTGCTCGCTAGATCCAGGGCCTGGTGTTTTCTGGCGAGACGTGTTATCCCTCTCCTGGGCGAACAGATTCCTCTACGCTTTCCCTCCCTTCCCGTTGATCCAGAGAGTTCTTCTCAAACTGCGCAGGGAGCACGCACTCATGATCCTGGTGGCCCCGTTCTGGCCCAGACAGATCTGGTTCCCTTTGTTGGTGCAACTATCTTGGGAACCCCCGCTCCCGTTGCCGCTCAGCTCCCACCTCCTGTCTCAGGAGAAAGGTTCATTAGTCCATCCGGACCTACGCTCTCTGAACCTGCATGCTTGGCTCCTAGAGACATAGCCATCTTGCGTCACGGGGTCTCGCAAGAGGTTGCAGAGGTTCTTTCTGCAGCCAGAAAGCCGGCAACGCATGCGACGTATGCCATGAAATGGCGCCGTTTTTGTTTATGGTCACAAGCTCGTGATCTTTCCCCTTTAGGTTGTCCTGTGGGAGTAGTTTTGGATTACCTCCTCTCCCTTTTTCATTCAGGCCTAGCCTACTCCTCTATTAAGGTGCACCTCTGTGCCATTTCTGCCTATCACCTCCCGGTGGGTCATCGTACAGTAGCTCAAATGGACGCCTCTCGCGAATTTCTTAGGGGAGTGTTACACCTTAGGCCTCCCATTAGGGACCCTGTGCCCCCATGGGATCTGCTCTTTGTCCTGGAACAGCTCACGCTCCCTCCTTTTGAACCTGCCGCGGATTGCGAGCTATGTTTTCTGTCATGGAAAATGTTATTTTTAGTTGCTGTTACTTCAGCGAGAAGAATTTCTGAGCCTCACGCTCTTATGTGCAAAGAGCCTTATTTAGTCTTCCACCGGGACAGAGTATCCCTGAGGACGAATCCTAAGTTTTTACCTAAGGTGGTCTCTTCACTCTCTCTAAACCAGGACATTGACCTTCCGGTCTACTTCCCGAGTTATTCAAATAGAGGAGAGGCTTTGCTCCACACCCTGGATGTTCACCGCAGCCTGAGGTATTACCTCGACAGAACTAAACCCTCCCGTAGTTCTGAACAGCTTTTCGTTTCCTTCTCTGAGAGAATGATGGGCCAATCAGTATCCAAACAGTCTCTGTCTCGCTGGCTTGTCCAGTGTATTTCCTACTGTTATGATATAAAACAAAAGCCCCTCCCGGGGTCATTCTACTAGGGGTGTGGCCACATCCTTCGCAGCACTCAGAAACGTCTCCACCTCTGCTATTTGTGCTGCAGCCACTTGGAGCTCTGTGCATACCTTTATCAGGCATTATAGCCTGGACATCGCCTCTAGGCGAAGGGCTGGTTTTGGCCTTGCAGTGCTACAGGGTCTCCTGGCCTAGGTTCAGGACCTGGAATGTACTTCCTATTTTCCTCCTCCCGGAATTTCTGGCAGCGTTACTGCTTGGGAATCAGTCCTAATGGTGTAACCTGCTGCAAGAGCTGTGTCTCGAAGTAAGATAGTACAGTTACGTAAGAACTTACCGTAACAGTAGATCTTCGAGAACAGCTCTTGCAGCAGGTACCTTCCTGCCCACCTTCCCCCTTGGAGGAGGCATGGCTCAGTCTTCCTGAGCAGGGATTTATATCTTTCTGTCTTCTGACAGCGAATCCTCTGTCTCCCATTTCGATGTCGGCCTGCGGCCGGAAGTCTCCGGCGGGAGAACTGGGGAATCTGGCGGGACCACCCCTTTTGTACCACGCCTGACGTCGGAGGCGGGACCGACGTCGGGAGCGGTCCCCGCTGAAGATAGCTAGCTAGAATTTTTCCGTGGGGTCCTGACGCCTGCCGGCTTCAGTCCAAATGGTGTAACCTGCTGCAAGAGCTGTTCTCGAAGATCTACTGTTACGGTAAGTTCTCACGTAACTGTACTTTACCTTTCGGCAGGCGATCATGAACAGAGGTATAACCCAACTGGACCGTGGTTTCACAGGAACGTGTCTTATTTTATATAATTGATGTGGCAAAAAAGCAAAACACAGCAATTTATATAAAATAAAATGTGAGGTGGTGTAGATACTCGAAATGTACACACCCTCGGTGTTTGATTACTAGACAAACCCCTTGAGCTTTACTCTGAGTTTATGTGGCATCCAACACCTTGGGTGTGTATAAAATTTTTGTTATTCACACCACCCCATATATTATTCTATATTTAATTCATGTCCCGGGGTGTAGTAAGGCACAAGGCTGAAGGCCGAGTGTCTTTGCACTCCTGGAAAGTGCATTAAAACCCTATAATGCACACCCTGGAGGGGCTTGTTACACTTATAAAATGGCTCTAAGTATTTTTTGGGGGGGAGAGGAGAATGAGATTTAATACCTCTCCATGTGTTTATACAGCTTTAAAGCACAGTCAGATGATGTCTTGGCCAATGAAATGTCTAGAGTTTTTCTTGTCATTTTATAAATATAATTGTGTGTGTGGTGTATATACACACACACACACACACACACACACACACACACACACACACACACAATGTAAATGCAGGTTAGACTCACTAGGTTCTTGTTTTGTAGTTACTGTCCTGAACATATCACCAGATTGTTCCATTAACCTGACTGTATCTAGCCGGCCCAGTGGCGCGGAGGGCTGAGGTGCTGGTCGCCGCACCTTGCTGCATGCCGGCAACCAGTGTTTGGGAATGAGCATGGGTCACCAGGGTTCAGCTGGGGAGAAGAAGGATTGAGCATCCAAAGGACTACTCTCCTTCTCCGGGGAGGGGGGTCCACGGCAGTCGGTGCATGCTTGCCTCCTTGCGGAGGCTGGGAGACTACACGCTCCTTGCACACAGTGGTGGAGATGAGGGCAGACGTTTGGAGGGAGCGCATGCGGACGTGTGCGCACCCCCCCTCTGGTCACTTCATTGCACGCCCTTGACTCCAAGGGGTGAAATAATGGGCGCCCAGTTGAGTGGCTTGTTGGCCACCCAGGCTTGGATCAGTGTTCCGTGGGGAGTCTGGGAGGGGCTTCCTGTGGCCCTGCTGTGGAAAGTACAACTGCAGGGGTATAGGGTGCCTGGGATCGACCGGGTAGAGGTGGACAGCAGCTGGAATCCCCAGACCAGATGCGGGGACAAGGGGAGCAGACTGAGGCGGCCAGAAAAAGGAGAAAAAAATGACTAGCTGTAAAAAAAAAAAAAAAAACCTGACTGTATCTGCCAAATATCTGCTTTCTTGGTCATGTCATTGGGGCCATTCATTTCCAACACAAACGGTAAACAGTTGTGGCTTTGTCTTCTGAGTGGCAGCAGGACAGGCAGTGCAGACAATCTCTGTTGACCCTGCCTCCCCCAAAAATGTATACATTGTAAATAACAGCTGTTCAAACATGCTGAATAGCCTGAGTAATTAGTTCTGGTTTCTTCCATTATGTCATAATCCACCTGAGAAATTATGGACATAGTAGAAGAATCTAAAATGAATTACAGCCCAGTAATGCGTGTTTCTATGGTGGTTATCTATGTAAACAGTAACCTTCAACAAGGCATGGGGTCCTAGAGCATTATGTGTGAATTGCCTCATGCCTTTCAACGCACCTGGAAATGGCATTGATTGTTAAAAATTCTATGCCCTGGAGTGGGTTCTAGCATATAAAAAATGTAATTTTTTTTCTCCCAAGAGGAACAAGGTTTTATTTTCTTGTAGTTAGACTGTTGCTAGGTAGAATCTGAATTTGGTAGCAAATGTTAAATGCTTTTAAATGATTTCTGCAAGTGAATTTATTAAGAAACATATATGCCCTGTCATGGCGTATTGCATGTAAAAAGTGGAAACATTTTGAATTTAATGAAAAGTGTTTTTTTTTTAATTTAGGTAGATTAAGGTATGTTACTTTTGAACCATGTGGATTTTAGGAAATTAATCAATGGTCAGGTGATGCTTTTTGAGCACTGACGTTTTTAGATTTGGTCACGTTCTTAAACACATGTTAGAAATAAAATATATACATATGTGTAGGAATGTCACAATAGAAACATAGACTTTGACGGCAGATAAAGACCGCTTGGCCCACCTAGTCTGCCCATTTCCCTACCTAATGGATAAGCTGCAGATCCTAGTTAACCAACAGCCTACTTCTTCCGACCCCTCACCAGAATTGCCTTATGTCTGTCTCATGCATTCTTGAATTCCCCCACTGTTTTTGACCCCACGACCTGCCCAGGAAGGCTTCTATGCGTCTACCACCCTCTCTGTGAAAAAATACTTCTTCACATTGCCCCTGAGCCGTCTCCCTCTATCTTTAGATTGTGTCCCCTTGTTCTTGCACGTCGTTTTCTGAAAGATGCTACCCTCTTGGACTTTGTTGATTCCCTTGAGGTACTTGAACGTTTCTATCATGTCCCCCCTCTCCCTCCTTTCCTCAAGAGTATACATATTAAGCTCCTTTAGTCTTTCTTCGTATGGCTTCTGTTTGCAGACCCTGCACCATTTTAGTTGCCCATCTCTGGACTGCCTCCATGCTGTCTATGTTCTTGCAGAGATGGGGTCTCCAGAACTGCACACTGTACTCCAGATGGGGTCTCACCAATTGTCTGTACAGAGGGATAACAGCTTCCTGTTTTCTACTGATGATGTCTCTCCCTGTACATCCCAGTATCCCCCCCCAGCCATCCTTATTATCTTCTCGCATTGCTTGCTTACCTTTAGGTCATCTGATATGACTACCCCCAGGTACCTTTCCATTTTTGTTAATAACCCCCCCAATTGTGTACTCTTTCCCTGGGTTTTTATTTCCCAGGTGCAGTACTTTGCGCTTCTTTGCATTGAATCTAAGCTGTCATACATTTGACCATTACTCCAACCTTGCCAAGTCCCTTCTCATCCTTTCCACCCCGCCTTGTGTATCTACACTGTTGCAGATCTTTGTGTCGTCTGCAAAGAGGCATATTTTTTCTTCCAGTCCCTCAATAATGCGACTTATAAAGACATTAAAAAGGACCGGACCCAGTACTGAACTCTGCGGTACCGCACTAGTAATCCCCCTTTCTTCGGAGTAGACTCCATGTACTATTACCCTCTGTGTTCTGTTGTCCAGCCAATTTTTTTACCCAGGCTACCACCCTGGGACCCACTCCCAGGGTGGCTAATTTGTTTACTAATCTTTTGTGTGGGACCGTGTCAAATGCCTTGCTAAAGTCCAGGTAGGCCATGTCCACAGCCCCTCCCTGGTTTACTACTTTGGTCACCCAGTCAAAGAAATCTATTAGATTCATCTGAAATGACCTTCTGGCTGTGAATCCATGCTGCCTTGGGTCCTGTGCCCCCGCTGGCCTCTAGGTACTCAACAATTATTTCCTTCAGAAGTGATTCCATCATTTTCCCTACCACTGAGGTCAAGTTAACAGGTCTGTAGTTTCCTGCATCTGCTTTGTTCCCACTTTTTGTGAAGGGGAATCACATCTGCCCTCCTCTAGTCCTTCGGTACCACACCATCCTCCCATGATTTGTTAAGAAGGGTAGTCAGTGGTGTCACTAGTTCTCCCCTTAGTTTTTTTTAGAATTCTTGGGTGAATCCCATCAGGCCCCATTGCTTTGTCCACCTTATGTTTTAGGAGTTCTTTCAGAACCCTTTCTTCGGTGAAAGGACTGGTATCAACCTCCCTATCCAGAGTACTTGTATTGATTGGATTAGGTACCTCCCCCTCCTCCTCTTTTGTGAATACTGAGCAGAAGTATTCGCTCAGCATCCCTACTTTTTCACTGTCTCTCTCTGCCCACCCACCATCCCCTTAATTAAGCCTCACTGTCCCTCCCTTGATCTTTCTTCGCTCCCTAATGTACCTATAAAAGGTTTTTATCCCCCTTCTTAACTGAGTTGGCTATCTTTTCCTTGGCTTGGGCCTTTGCTGTTCTGACTGCCTTCCCCGCATCCTTCTGCTTTAACTGGTACTATTCTCTGTCCTGCCCCTTCTGTGTTTCCTTATACTTCCTGAATGCTGTATTTTTCTCCCTAACCTTCCCTGTCACCTCTTTTGAGAACCATAGTGTTTTTTTTTTTCATTTTGATTTGTTTATTTGTTTCACACTAAGGCTTGTTGCCTCTGTGATGGCAGTTTTGATGTTCCCCATTGTTTCTCCACCCCTCCTTCTTGGCTGTTTGCTAGTGCTTTTCTGAGGCACTCTCCCATTTTGACAAAGTCAGCCCTCCTTAGGTAGAGTACCCTCACTTTTGTGTGGCTCGACTCTGCGGCTGTGTTTATCGTGAACCACACTGTTTAGTGGACACTTGTTCCCAGATGGCTACCCACTTCTAGATCTGAGATCCTCTCTGCCCCCATTTGAGAGTACCAGATCTAAGATTGCTCCCTCCCGAGTGGGTTCCAACACTAGCTGCTTGAGGCATGCCCCCTGTAGGGCATTGAGAAAGACCCTGCTCTTGGATGTGGCTGCAGCAAAGGTGCTCCAGTTAACATCTGGCATATTCAGGTCCCCCATCAATAATATCTCCCCTTTTTCTGCCATCCTAAGGATGTCTTCTATCATTTCCTTGTCCATTTCCTCCCCCTGAGATGGGGGTCTGTATACAACCCCCATGCAGATTATGGTGCCATTTCAGTCTCCAGGGTGACCCACAGTGCCTCCTCTCCTCCCTGCTTACCCTTTAGTTTTGTTGCTTTGATCCTTTCCCTTACATAGAGAGCTGCTAGTACTCCTTTTTTTTTTTTAAACCAGGTATAGCATACTTAGCAGAAAGCTTTTTTACAGGAGCGACCTGGGAGCACAAGGAGGTTAAGTGACTTGCTCAGGGTCACACAGTGTGCAAGTGGAAGCTGTGGGATTCAAACCCAGGTCTGGTCTGCTGGATGTCACCAGATTTGCAGCTCAGAGCCTTAGACCACTGCACTATACTGCCTCCTTTACTGCCTCTTCTACCCTCCCTGTCCATCCTATAGATTGTGTACCCTGGTATGTTGACATCCCAGTCATGGTTCTCTGTGTACCATGTTTCTGTGACTGCCACAATATCCAGGCATCTCCCTTCCATCAAGGCCACCAGTTCAGGGGGCTTGTTACCTAGACTACAGGCATTGGTACTCATTACCGTCCATTTTTTGATGGCCTTACCCCTTTTTGCCCTATCCCTGTCCTTACTGTCTTTTTCTCCATTTACCCCTGCCCTTCTCCCTATCGACTCCTTTATCTTGGTGTTTACCTCACTAACTACCCTGTTTTTTTTGGGAGACAGGAGCTTTCCTGCTCCTTTCAATGCCCCCCCACCCCGGCTAGTTTTAAATGCTTGCCAATGAAGCATTTAAACCTATCACCTAGGATCCTGGTTCCCCTCCTGGACAGATGCAGACTATCGCACCAGTATAGGCTTGCATCCCTCCAGGTGGACCCCCAGTCCCCAGTGAAGCTGAAACCCTGAGCTCTGCACCAGTTTTTCAACCATTGATTGAATCCCATGGTGCGGAGCACCCTAGCTTCACCCATGCCATAGACAGGCAGTTAGGTATCCAATATCATGTTTTGAGTATCACAATATTTGTGCTAAAAATGTCATGATATATTGATTACTGTGATATTTTGTAGTGTTTTGAATTTTATGAAAAAGTGAAAATCTGGTGGCAGTTAGGGATCCAAAGTCTCAGTTGTACCCATAGTGGGACTCACTGCCAGAACATCAGGGGTGAGAAAGTAAAAAAGATTTATCATGGTATAGAACTGTATATGGCAGTATACCGTGTTGTGCAGTCATTTATAATTATAATAACAGTATTGTGATTTTTTAATTTTTCCTTTGGTAACCGGGTAAAGCCGGGTAGGCACAAGTGCCTGTTTTCAGGGGTGACCCAGGAGCACTAGGGAGGTTAAGTGACTTGCTCAGAGTCTCACAGTATGCAAGTAGGGGTTGTGGGAATCAAACCCAGGTCTGCTGGATGTACCAAGCCCTTGTGAATGTCGTGATGAATCTTATTGCGTTAATATGACATCCCTGATGTAACTATATATTAAAAGAATAGGGGTACATAAACCACAGGCACATAGAAACCGTAAAATCAATCAAACAAACTTCAGAAGACCGTATAGACTTGATGCTCACAGTAGAAACTTTTTAATAACTTGGGGAAGTACATCAAAGAAGGATTGATGATCCAACCTAAACCTGAGCTTTCTTCATAGCTCCCAACATGCACATCTCAGTATTTATGGTCTGCCTCTGATGCAAAAATGTAAGGTATTGAACGCTTCTGTTTTGGGCACTATGCCTGAGAGTGTGACCCATTTCTTTTTTTTTTTTTTTCTTCTGTTAAAAATCAGTACAGGAGATAAAATAAGCAGACTAAACTGTTGGATGGACAGCTTGGCCTGTTAGAGCACTGTACCACCATAGGGGATACTCTGGTTCGAGAGCCAGGTCAGGCTTCCCCCATCCTGGGCTGGTGCTGTGTGGGCATTGTATGCTGATCCCAGTGGGAAGAAAATAAGCTTTCCAGTCTGTTAGTGCGTCCCCTTGAAAGTGGTGTTGCATTGATGTGGAAGGTGACTTCCCATTTCGGCTGTCACCCACCAGAAAAAGGGCTCAGCACCATTGCCGGAAGTCAGGGGTGGTGGTAGGGCCAAAATAATGGCTGGAGGGGGGGTCAGATCACTAGATGAAGACAGAACTGCCCACACAGACACCACCAAATGCCTCCTGTTGCCCTCATCCCTGCGGAGACCTTATCTGCACTGAGGAGATGGGTAAGAGAGCGAGTGTGTGTGCTGCAAGGCAGCTTCGCATCAGTTTATCTGAGAACTGACAGAAATAGAAATAGAAGTAAAATTAAAAATAGTGCTGGATGGATTTAATAAGAGCTGCTCTATTTCATATGCTTGTGATGGAAACACAGGGGTGTGACATTGTGTTAACTGCTATCTGTGGGCTTGGGTGGGAAAAATACCACCACCTACATACCCAGTGTAGACTGTGTGTGTGTGCGTGTGGTTTAGTACAGAACAAACCGGCCCTAGCCCCAAATTGTGAGTGGGCCGCTCGGTGAACTTGGTTTCCTGCAGCATAGCAAATAGCGATTTGCCAGAGACCTTCTTGGCCTGTCAGGCCCTTCTACCCTCCCAGAACCTCTCCCCATTGCCAACTTTAGAAAATGTTTTGCAGTGTTAACCTTGTACAGTGTCTTTTTTTTTGTTATATTTTCTTTCTTGACTTTTATGTAAAACACAAAATAACAGTTAATACTGATGCAGCACCATTTGTTTGGGCCGAGTCCTAGCACAAGACATTAATCTGGAATCTGTGTAGTACTTGCAAAAATGTTATCACCTTTGGGATGTGTTATTCCATCTGATTTAAATCCAGCAAGTGAAAGTAAAATGAACAGGCTGTCTGCCATCAGTGGAACATGGCCTTCCCCATAAAGTTTTTTTTGTAAATATATTTTTATTGAACATCCTGTACATACAGTTAGAACTGTAAGAGGAGTACCATACTTTCACAGTGTTGAGCATTTGGGTAACTTCAGGACAGTCGCATCACAACTGAAGATATAGTAGGTATTTTAGCATGGAACTCCCTCATGATCCAGAATGTAGGGAGATACTTCCAGCATTTTAACATTCATACTTAGTTACCCGGATTGTATTTTGTGATGATTTATGTCTGTACTGTGAGCCGGCCCGATGGCGCTGAGGGTTGAGGCACTGGACTCCACACCTCGCACTACGCTGGCGACCCGTGTTCGGGAGCGAGCGCAGGCCACAGGGGGTCAGCAGGCGAGTAGAAGAATTGAGCCCTAGGGACAGCCGCCTTCTTGGGGAGGGCGTCGGACATGCCTGCCTTAGCGGAGGCTAGGGGTGGTACACCAAGGCTGCCAAATTGGGATCAGAGGTGGGCAGACATCTGATGGGACGGCACGGAGTATGTGCGCTGTCGTTGCTGGTGTCCTTGCACGCCCGCCCGAGGGATGAAATTGGTGGAAAGAGCTTCCGGCTGGATGACTGAGGGAGCTACATGGGACCCGTCCCCAGATAACCGCGGCTGCAGACACACTGGATTGACATTGGGGTGCAAGTTCCCACTGACCGGCCGGGGTAAGCCCTGGGGTAATGCGGTTGGTGCCCCACTGGTGGATGTCAGGGGACAGGGACTGGGGCTCCCAGTCGAGGGCCACGGAGCAGGAGCATGAAGAAAGTAGCAAAAACAAAAAGTACTGTGCCCTTGAAGAAGCCGGGGAGAGGGGGGAAAGGCCCACCGCACCACTTGGTGTTCTCAGCTGAAGGCTGCCAGAACATTTTAAGGGCAATTTAGATTTTGACTTGTTGGAAGTTGTACTCCCTCAGTGGGCAACCGACCAAAATGAACAAAAAGATGTAAATTATGTATGGAGTAAGTGACAAGCCTCAGGCAATATCAAGGATTCACAAAGTTTGGGTCCTTAGACATCCTGCAAATTACCTAACTGTTCCATTGGGAGTTAACACAAGTCTATTTTGTGACTCCCTCAAATAGATCTGGTTTATTATTTTCCTCAGTGTTTTAAGCGAAGGAAGCTCGGGGTGAGCCAAAGTTTAGTGATCGTCTTCTTTGCTGCCGTTAGCCAAATTCCCAGATGGTGTAAGGGGGTCACATCATCCAGTAGGGTGGTGTAGGAGCTAAAATTTCTCTGCTGTAAGAGCGTAGGGTACCCCCAAGAGTATCTCTGGCTCTCCCTCCAGATTGCTAAAGAAGGGAGTCTGTATCTGGCAAGACCACATGATGTGGGTGAGATGCATTCTAAGTTCACCACATCTTCTCCAGAAGGATGCGTCATGTGGCACTTAGTAGTGGTGGTTGTTACTGGTGTTCTAAAATACTGTAAAAGATGTTTCCAAGCATACTCTCTTCATTGATGTGAGCTAGTTATTTTAGAGACATAGTGGCAGGTTTCATGCCATAATTGATCTGACAGAGTAATATTCAGCTCTTCCTCCTAGTTAATAAGTGTCTAAAGGAAAGAAACCTGAAATAGCTAATAAGGATTTATATGAGGGGGGGAGAGAGAATGAGAATGAGAGAGAGAGAGAGAATGAGAATGAGAATGAGAGAGAGAATGAGAATGAGAATGAGAATGAGAATATATGGTACCGGGCCAGTCTGTGTTAAAGTAAATCAGTAATTGTACTATGGGTTGGTAGGTATCTGGCAAACGGAGACATAAAGGGAGACTGTCAGCATAGTGTTGTATCTGAAGGCTCTGTTCTCTGGGCTTTTGGTTGTCGCAAAGATAAGAAATCTAGGAGTCATTCTGCACCAAGAGCCAACATGTGAAGCTTAGGCGTCGGCAGTAGTCCGGAGTGGCTTTTACCATCTAAGAAACATCAGCTTGATAAATACCTTATCCCCCTGGGTTACTTGGCTGTACTGGTGCATGCGTTTGTGTTAGGTTGTATCATTTCTCCCCGGCGCTGTGTGAGCTGCACTGGCTGCTGGTAATGTGGTGTTTTTATTTTTGTTTTTTTAAGGTCGGCTTGTTGACATTTGTATGGCTTTACATGGGCTGGGCCTGGGTTACCTGACTGAGGTCCTGCACTCTAACATGTCCTCATACCTTCTCCGCTCTACTGAGGAAGGCCACCTTGTCGTTCCCCGGGCAAGGGTTATTATTGTGTAGATGCTGTGCCTACCTTGTTGAAAGTTCTTCAGTACTTACTCAGCTTGCTCCATTCTTGTAGCAAGTGTCATCAACGTTTTTTCAGTGGCTTAAATACAACCGCACTTGGCCTGAAGAGAATTTTTAATCTCAACCAACCTGCATGTCTGGCCACTCTTCTCCAGGGGACAGCTACGCCTTCCCTGCAGCAACTGCAGCTGATTTTTGCTTAAAAGTAACTTAGGATTGCTTGTGGATTGCAAGGTTTTCCCATGGCTGAGAACTTCTGTAGTACAGAAACAGAGAAACGTAGAATTTGACGGCAGATAAGGACCGCTTGGCCCACCCAGTCTGCCCATTTCCCTATCTAATGGGTAAGCTGCAGATCCTAGTTAACCAGCAGCCTACTTCTTCCTACCCCCACCCCCTAGAATTGCCTTATGACTGTCCCATGCATGCTTGAATTCCACCACTGTTTTTGACAGTACTATTAAGTTTTTAAAATGAAAATGATAGTAAATCATTATTTTAATAAGAATTTAGCAGCCTGAAGCAGGAGTTCCTTAAAATACAAGCATCCTGACCGACAACTAGATCTGCCTCCAAGTTTGTAAATCGTTGCGTTCCATCAACGTGATCCATATAAACAGGCTATCTCAGTTGTCCTGCCCAGCTTGAAGGTGTTAACAAGCAGTTTGATGAATCCAGTGAGCCTGGAAAGCACAATGTGTTCCTGGAGAGCTCGGTCAAACTCTTCAAGTAAGTTTGGTTAAGCCAGCCAGTCCCAAGCGTGAGTGGTAGCTTCCGCTTACAACGCCAATGACAAGTGAGTCGCCCAGATCATTTGGAGCCAGTTGGGGTGGAGGGAGAGGGATTGAGTGTCCCCACAGAAGCTCTTCCTCTCCAGGAGAGTGGGTTTCCATCCTCTGCCACTATGCTGCCACGAGGTGACCCCAGGTGGCAGTATAGTCAGAGAGCTGATGAGTGGGCTGGGGGAAAGGATAGGAAGAGGGGAGGGAAAACTGAAAGCAGATCCAGATAGTCAGAAGGGGGAGGGGCAGAGTGGGAGATGGAAAAACAGTTAAGGGGATAAATTGTGGTTGTGGAGATAAGTTCACCAGGGTGCAGAGGGAACAGTTAGGTTGGGAAGCAGCTAGTACCGAAGGTAAGAAATGAAGGACGGGGAGCACGGGATGGAGGGCAGCAATCTTAGGGGACTCCATAATTGGGGGTATTCACTGGGGAAGGAAAGGGAACTCAAATACAAGCAGGAGGGTGGTTTGTATGCCGGGGAAGATGAGTCCAAGAATAAGGGAAATAGTAAGGGAGGTTGGAGGAAAACCTAATTTAGTTATACATTTGGGAACCAACGACCTAGCTGGGGAGGAGGTTGAGGTAGTGCAGAGTAGGTTCAGGGAGTTAGGGAAGATCTGCAGGGAGAAAGGAAGTTCACTGGCCTTCTCAGAGGTGATACCAATACCAAGGGCCAGCACATCCAAGAAAAGAAGAATAGAAGATTTTAATGACTGGCTGAGGAAATGGTGCAAGGGAGGAGATGTTTCTGTATTGGGGACTGGGAGAAGACCTAGTCAAACAAAGCACTCTTTTCACTAGACAGGCTGTTTGAGGGTACTCTGGGACAAGCGGGGAGAATACATAATCACTACACTTAATTTAACTACTGGGGGGGCAGCGGGCGTGCAGGCCCGTAGACTCTGAGAGGAGAAGGTCAGTGAACCTTCCCCCCCCCCACAGTGATGGAAGCGGTCTAGAGGGAGGAGGAGGAGGAGGAAGGGGCCAGAACACAGTAAAGGGTGGAGTGGGGGAGGAACACATAACAAGAGTACATGGAGGGGTGCACACAGAGGGGATAAATGTAATTAAAAGACTAGAGGAACAAGGAGGAAGGTCAGATTCTGGGGGGAGGGTGGTGTCTCTGACTTCTCGGAGTCTTGGAAAGAAGATGAACGACCTGCAGGCACTATTAGCAGACAGTAGGGTGGACATAGCTGCAGTAACCGAGACTTGGGCCACATCACACCATGACTGGGACCTTGCGACCCCTGAATGTAAACTATACAGGAGGGACAGGGTAGTCAGGAAGGGGGGAAGGGTTGCAGTTTATATCAGGGAAGGAATAACTTGCACGAGGAAGGAGTCTGAGGAAGGGGAGGTGGAGGCATTATGGATTCAGTTAAGGTCCAATAGAGGGAGAAAGGTGATGTCGGGGGTGATTTACAGACCACCCAGTCAGGATGAGGAGAGAGACAGGGAACTGAGCTCACAAATATTGGAAACTGCAGGGAAAGGAGAGGTGGTAATTGTGGGTAACTTCAACCTGCCGAAGGTGGACTGGAGCATACCATCCACAACATGTGCTAGGAGTCAGGTGATCCAGGAAGGACTGCAGAGTGGGTTCCTGACTCAGGGCATCACTGAACCAACAAGAGCTGAGGCAATTCTTGATCTGGCACTCTCAAATGGGGAGCATGTACAGGAAATAATGGTCAGGGAGCCACTGGGTGGAAGTGGCCATTGCACAGTGTGGTTCCAGTTGGATATGGGCAGGAAAAGCATCCCGACTAAGACCAAAATCCTGGATTTCAGGAGGGCAGACTTCAGGAAAATGGGCGAAGTGCTAAGGAGCTATCTGGCGGGCATCAGCAGATATGGGGGTGAATCAAAGGCGGTCCATCATTAAGGTGGGAATACTGGTTGCCACAGATGAGTGCACTAGGCTCAGGGGGAAGAACACAAGAGCCAAAGCGCCCAGCTGGTTCAGTTCTGGGGTTACCCAGGCAGTAAGGAAGGGAAAAGAGGTTAGCCTATAGAAAATTCGGGAAGACCAAGAGAGGTGGATAGGGAAAATTACCTAAGGTTGGCTAGTGATGCAAGTAAGGAAGTCCGGCGAGCAAAGGCACAGAAGGCGTTGCAGATAGCTGAAGGAATTAAGAAGCGGGAGAAGGCTTTCTTTCACTATGTAAGTGAGAAAAGGGACAACAAGAAGGAAGGGATTGTTAGGCTTAAGAAAGGGGTGGAGTGGGTGGAGGATAATTGGGGGGAGAAGCAGAGATACTAAATGAATACTTCTGTTCCGTCTTCACCAGGCAGAAGGACGGACCAGTGCCTTCAGAACGGGAAAAGAGGAGGGGGGGGCACAGATGTAGTGATAGAGGAGGATAGAGTGAGTGAGGGGCTGCTGGCATTGAAGGTGGACAAATCACCAGGCCTGAACAGAGTACATCCAAGGGTACTAAAAGAACTGGCTAATGAACTATTAAATAGGTCTGCCAGCTCTTCAGAGTTGGGTGTGGTACCGCAGGTCTGGAGAACAGCACATGTAGTGCCCCTCCACAAAAGTGGTCCCAAGGATGACCCAGGGAATTACAGACCAGTCAGTCTGACCTCCACTGTGGGCAAGCTCATGGAGACCATACTAAAGGAAAGGTTGGTGGAATGTCTAGAGGAGTATGGTCTCCAGGATGCAAGGCAGCATGGGTTCATGGGGGGAGATAGTGTCAGACGAATTTGATTGACTTCTTTGGCTCTGTCACTAAGACAGTAGATGGGGGCCAAGTGGTAGACATCCTCTATCTTGATTTCAGCAAGACCTTTGACTCTGTGCCCCACAAAAGGTTGATCAGGAAATTGGTGGATCTTGGGGTTGGGGAAAAGATGGCCAGATGGGTGGAAAACTGGCTGAGGGACAGAGCTCAGAGGGTGGTTGTGGGGGAGAGTTATCTGGTACCAGAGAGGTAACCAGTGGGGTCCCGCAAGGCTCGGTGCTAGAGCTGGTGTTGTTCAGTGCCTTTATCAGTGACTGATGGTTCTGGGTGACTTTAACGCCTGGGTCGACAATGAACTCTCGCAGTTTGGTCAGCATTTCCTCAAGTTGATGACATCACTGGACCTTACACAGGTGGTGACCACTGCCACTCATAAACACGGACACTCCCTTGACTTAGTCTTCCTCCTAGGGATCGAGACATCTGACTTGAGGGCGGAACCAGTGGGGTGGTCTAATCACTACATCGTGGGGTTCAGTTTTAGCACCCCCTCTTCGTAGGCCTACCCCTGTGGAGATGGTTAGGTACCGCCCTTTACAAGATGTAATTTCTCATAGCCTAGTGGCGGTGCTTGACTTCTTGACCCTCTTGTTTGCAAGCAGTGACCCAGAGACCCTTGTGATGGCTTATAATTCGTCCATCTTGGCGACTCTGAACTTCATTACTCCAGTCCATGTTCGTCCTCTCTCCCTTCTCCCTCGATCCCCATGGTTTGATGGGACCTTGAGGGAGATGTGGAGACTAGGACGTAGGTTAGAGCATTGCTAGCGGAAGTCCTGCCTTGGTACCGACGCCTTAGATTGATGAACCGTTATCAAGTCTTATCAATCTGCAATCACCTGTAAGAAGGCAGAATTCCTGTCTGGGGAGATTGCAGCTGCTCAGAATCGACCAGCTCAGCTTTTCCATACTGTAGACAGACTCTGAAACCCAGCTTGTCTACATGTCCGGAAAGCTTTTTCGCAATTAGAGTACGATGAACTTGCTCGATTCTTTGCTAATAAGGTGGCTGATATCAGGGCAGTACTCCAGCCGGCACACTCTGTGGGTGCTGACTCTGATCAGTGCGCGGTCACTGCACCTTGGTCTTCCTGGAGTACCTTCAGCCGACCGGAGTTCATGAATGTCATGCGGATCATCCAGGGTGTACGCCCTACATGCTGTAGTTTGGACCCTGGACCGACTTCCCTAATTTTGGGTTGTATTGAAGTCATCGGTCCAGTCCTTGCGTGGATAGTCTGGTGCTCCTTGGAATCTGGAGAGTTTCCTAGCTCTCTGAAAGAGGCGGTGGTTAAACCGCTCCTGAAGAAAGCTACCTTGGACCCAGACTGCCCTGCAAACTACAGACCTATCTCTAACCTTGACTTTTTATGGAAGGTGACTGAGAAAGTAGTGGCAGCACAACTGGAGGACCATTTGACCATTCATGACATCTATGAACCGCTCCAGTCAGGTTTTCAAAAGAGACATGGTACCGAGACAGCGCCGGTTCGGGTGCTCAATGATTTCCTGATGACTAGAGATCAGAAGAACTGTTCCATTTTGGTTCTTCTGGATCTCTCATCAGCATTTGACACCGTGGACCATGGGGTGTTGCTTGGTCACCTGAGGTACATCTCTGGACTGTCTGGTATGGTCCTCAGGTGGTTTACATCTTTCCTCACGGGTAGAACACAGTGTGTGGTGTCTGGGTTTTTTCCTCAGACCCCATCTCTCTGTCATGTGGGGTCCCTCAGGGGTCAGTACTATCACCCATGTCGTTCGCGGTGTACATGCTTCCCCTCGGTGACATTGTAAGAAGATATGGGCTGAGGTTTCATTGCTATGCTGATGATACCCAGCTCTATCTTTCTTTTGCACCTAACCAGGATGACTTCTATCGGTCTTTAATAACTGTCTGAAAGAAATCCAGGAGTGGATGGATTCCAGCAGGCCGAGTTGAACTGGGGGACTGAGGTGCTGGTTGTGGACCCAGGTCGCGAATGGGGGTTGGGGGATGGTTCGCCTCGGGACTTTTTCTCGGTGGCATTCCACTCCGGACCTCTGAACAGGTGCGTAGCTGAGGGGTACTTTTTGACGAAGGGCTGACCCTGCATTCACAGGTGTCAACTGTAGTCAAATCTTCCTTTTACCATGTTAGGAATATCGCCAGGATTAGGCACCTTGTTCCGTCTGGTGACCTGCCTACCTTGGTCCATGCCTTTGTGTCCTCGCACTTAGATTATTGCAACTCCCTTTACCTAGGGCTTCCTGGGGTGGAAATCTGCTGTCTGCAGCTGGTGCAGAACGCGGTAGCTCGGCTATTGTTGGGAACTGCTCGATCATGTCATTTTTCGCCGGTGCTGCACGAACTGGACTGGTGCCAGTGCAGTAGTGTATCACCTTTAAAGTCAGAGATTCTCATTCCCTACTGTCCTGGATGATCACTCCGATTGGCCGATGAGGGGTTGCTAGAGATTCCAAGGGTAGGCCTGAAATCATTCGGGGCGAGAGTATTTATGTATGCAGCCCCTACCCCGTCGGTTACGGGAGTGCACAACTGTGGAGAGATTTAAACAAGCTTTAAAAAATTTTTTGTGGCGCCAAGCATTTAATGATTGTTATTCCTTTCTGACGCATGTTGTATTGTGTTTTAATGATAATGTATTGTGTTTTGTTATTGTTTTTAAATTGTTAGTCGCCTTGGCCTTGGATAAGGTGCCATATAAATAAAATGTGTTGTTGTTGTTGTTATTATTATTATTACTATTATATAACCAAGCCACTATTATTCTGATCAAAAAAGCTAGGACCTGACAGGCGATACTTGTTCTCCCTTGCAACCTCCACAGGAACTCAAATTGAGGTAGTGAATGTGATAAGGTATCTTGGTCTCTTTGTTGACCAAGACTTTACTCTCAAAGTACAGGTGGATTGGATAACCTGCACCAGCCACCAAAAACGAGGTCACTTATACATACTGAATGGCCACCTCACAGTGGACTCGAGGCTAGCTATAGCAAACAGTGTCCTGCTCCCAAAACTTCTATACGCTGCCCCGTCATGCAGTCCCTTAGGTGAACCAAGACAGATGGGCTTGAGACACGATAGAATGTTTCGCAGTGGTCCCCTCCCCTCCCCCCCAGGAAACATCACTGTGATATCCTTGCCTCCTTAAACTGGTCCCCGTTTGAAAGCTGGCTTCAGTATCCCTTTTTATGGGTGGTGTTCAAACTAATCTATGTCTACACACTACCTAGTCTGGCTGGCCTGCTTACTCGCAAGCACTCAAGTAGATTACTGCGTACATCCAGTAAAAAAATTGCTTGAGTTGCCTAGGATTCGTACATTCTTGGGGAATAGGCCCTTCATCTTCTTGACTGCTTTGCTCTGGAATGCCCTTCCAGAGTCCCTGCAAAACGTCATCTCTCTCTCTCTCTGACTTAAGAAAGGGGCTAAAAACATATCAACTTGAAAGCTGCTTATGCTCCTCCTACCCCTATACATTGGCCTAGGTTTTATTGCACATGAAACTGGATCTTTGCCTCGGAACCCTGTGTTTGTATACCTTATTATAATCTAGCACCTGGTCTTATTTACAACTGGCTAAATGACCTGTACCCAATATGTAAGTGATCACCTTGTAATGGTCCCATTGTTCGTGACAAATGTGCTTCATGTCCCAGCTTGAAGTGTGACAAACTGTCTGCTGCTACCTAGCTGCTGCCTTATTATTGGTGATTAAATAACCTGTGTTGATATGTCCTCACCTTGTAAAAGAGTTGTATTGTGCATTTCCCAATACTTGTTTTTATATGTAATTAATCCCAGGTCACCCCTTAAAAGCATGGCCTCCTATACCTTACAGTAACTGTCCTGTGAGACTCCTCGCACTGGCATGGCCTCCCGTACCTTACAGTGACTGTGCTGCAAGACTCCTCGCACTGGCATGGCCTCCTGTACCTTACAGTGACTGTGCTGCGAAACCCCTCGCACTGGCACGGCCTCCCGTACCTTACAGTGACTGTGCTGAGAGACCCTCAGACTGGCACAGCCTCCGCACTTTCAGTGACTGTGCTGCAAGACCCCGCGACTGGCATGGCCTCCTGTACCTTCAGTGACTGTGCTGCGAGACCCTCGCGACTGGCACGGCCTCCTGTACCTTACAGTGACTGTGCAGGCGAGACCCTCGCACTGGCACGGGCCTCCTGTACCTTTCTAGTGACTGTGCCAAGTGAGACCTCGTGACTGGCACGGGCCTCCTGTACCATCAGTGACTGTGCCAGACTCCCCCACTGGCACGGCCTCCCGTATCTTACAGTGACTGTGCTGCGAGACTCCTCGCACTGGCACGGCCTCCCGTACCTTACAGTAACTGTGCTGTGAGACTAGTCACACTGACAGAAACCCTATTTAACAGTTTAGAAAATTATGGGGATTATTTACGCTATTCCTGAACTCACCTTTCAAAAAGATTATATTGTGATCTGGAAGCTAGATATCCACCCCCCGCCCGAAGGATTGAGTGAAATGCTCAGTTGATGGTGCCAGGCTGGTGGGAGGGATGTCCTTCATCCTGCTATGAAAGAGCCATTTTCTTCCCCCACCGGACATCGGCTTGCAGTATTGTGGAACATCTTGCTACTACCCCATGCCCTTCTGGCTTCCTGACTGCTGGGACGCCTAGCCTCCGCAAGGTCTTGGGCACATTTCTGGTGGTGCAGCCCTTTCTCCATAGGAGAGGAGAGCAGTTTTCCGGACACTCGCTCCTTTTTCTGACTCGGGTTGCTGGTGTGACGAGCTATAATGTCACTGCCGTACCACTGGGACAGCCATTATGGATGATTTGTTTTCTGTCCCTGACCCCTGTACATGAGTAGATGCACTTCCAGCCCTTTATGGGACTCAAACCTGCGATCCTCAGCCTCGAAGGCAACAGCTCTAACCATTCAGCTAAAGGGGAAGTCCCCCCCTAGGAGAAAGGATAGAGTACTTACTAGCAGGAAGGCTATAGAGCCCTGGATAGGCACCTAAGCTTGCATTGCCTTACGCCTTTGATTTTGTTTGCTGTCCCATAGATCAGCACTAGAGGCCACCTTTATTTATTTATTTATTTGAATTTTGATGACCGGGTGGGCCCACTGAGACAAGCTGTCCCTTTTTTCAGGGGCATCCTGGGGAATGATACATTCCAGTGACAAAACAATACAAACCTATACAACAACGAGCCGAGTACGAAAAAGTATGAATTACAGTGGTAATACAATAGGGTCAGCTGGGAGAGGTCAGTGGATACTAGTTTGTCATAACAACAGTTTCCTGGTTCTCCAGTCTCTCAGTGCGAGAAATAAAGGTACTAGTGCATAGCAAATTCAAACAAATATCAGTTTCAGATGATATAATCACATTAATACAATATAATGCTGGCCCGTCGGCGCAGCGGTTGGATTTCCGCTTGCGACGCCAGCGACCCGGGTTCGGGATCGAGTCCGGGGAGCTGGAGGGCCGGCTGGGAGGGGAGGACTGGAGCATCCCAAGGACCGCTCGTCCTCTCCGGGGGGAGGGGGGCACCAGAGCTCAGCACTTGTCTGACCCCAGGTGGAGACCTGAGGTACAGCAAGCCCGATGCTCCAACAGAGGGGGCGATGTGCTAGACTTCGGTGCTTTGGTGCCCTGACGTCCAGGGACCTGGCATGTCGAGAGAACATCAGGAAAAAATCTTTGCAGCCTCCCGGTAGACGGAGCACCAGGCCCCGACCTGCCCGGAGACAGCGTGCCGACGAAACACAGAAGAAGCGTTGGGGTGTAAGGCCTCCCACCCCGTACCCGCCTGGGGGGTAAACCAAGGCTCCATGGGGCACGGACTGCACCGGTCACCAGGTAGGTGAGCGAGGGCTGACAAGGCCGTAGGTGTCTCCCGAAGAGGGGGAGAGCTGCGAGGAGGGGGGGAGCATAAAGAGAAAGTAAAAAAATAAATAAATAATACAATATAATACATGTGTACAAGGGTGGTAGGAGGGTAAAGAGATAGAGATAGAGTATGATTTTGAGGGGGAGAAGGAGGAAGAGTGGGTATAAATATGTAGAGTAGGAACATATAGGTAGGAGACGTGGGTGGCCAGGAGGGATCACGCACAGTTGCTGTCACATTTACTAAACACTGCTTTGATTGTTGTTATTTATTCCTGTCACTACTAGGTGGTGCTACTTTGCACAGACCATTGGAGTGTCCAATGGCATTGTACCACAACTTCCTGCCAGACCAGGGGTCAAAATTAGCATGAGCCCTGGGCTCCCACAATTTCCCATGGGCTCTTAGACACCAGACCACAGTGTGCTTAAGCGGTTCCTTAACTTTGGCAGCATGATATCATTTAAAACCTCAGTATCATGAAGTAGGTGTTTTTCAATGAGGATATTTGCTCCTGAAAATGGAAAGGTTAGTATCCCTGTGGTCTTCTACAGTAATGCTCTGAGCTGTGATCACTAACCTAGTGCTCTCTGATGGCATGCTGCAGCTCGTTTGCTTGTGCCATTGATCCAGTTTGGTTTTATTTAAATCTGAAATAGCAGAATGGATAAGGGATGTAGCCAGCTGTTATTGATCTGAAATGTCATGCATTCTAGCTTTGGCTGAATTTTCTACCATGGCCAAACATGCAGGTGTTGAAAACTACTTGTAAAAATGGCATAGATTATTGAAACCTCAATAAAGTATACTTAATTAAAACAACAACAAAAGAGAAAAAAAAATAGTCAGTTTGTTGCTTAAAGTGATTTCTGCTCTTACTAGTTACGAGATATCCATACAGTCTTCACTTTCGTTCCATGAAGCGAGTCCTCAAAGTAAAACCTAGCAGTCATATTGAAGTTTTCTGATGCAGGTTACTGTTTGCTAGCGTTAAACTGAGACCACTATTCTCATTTTCCTTGTGGTCTGAGATGGCCTCAGAATTGATTCCTCTGAGGTAAGGGTCTGCATAATTCATCGTGCTTGTTACAGTGATTGAAACAGTCCACAACCCCCACACACACACACACTTCTTAATGCAAGGTGTTTTCTCTCCTCTTTTTTTTTTTTTTGCTATATGTTGATATATAAAGTTACTCTGTCTTTATGGTTATGAGTGCATTCTTGAGTTCTTTGGGTGAGAGGACTGTAAAGGCAAGTTGAGCAGTTGTGGCACACAGTGGACTTAAGATGAATCTCTTATTTATTTATTTTTTTTATTTGAAAATTGGTGACTGGGAAAGACACACTGAGCTGAGGCTTGTTTCCAAGGGAAGATGAGCTTGGAGAGAACAGTATTATAGTAGTTAACATGGGAGCAACATGATACTACAGTCATTCAGAAGTAATAACTGAAGCCTACTACTGATAGTTGGGCAATGATCCAAACAGCGCAAGAAGTTGCAGCAAAACATGAACAATTTAAAGAGTGGGAAGAACCCCCCCCCCCAAAAAAAAAGCCAGATCCAAAATGGCTAAATACAATAAATCTGAAACTTACAAAGTGCGCCAAGTGATCTTGGAGAAGTAGTGGGGGTGACAAAAAACGAGAAGACACTGGATCAGGTGTCCAAGGTTTAGGATCAGGAGCATACAGAAAAGAACTGGAACCTCAGGAGGAGATAAAAGGAAAGTTAAAAGGGACCAAGCCTAAGTGAGGAGGAGAGAGAGTTCTAGAGAGAAGGTAACCATACTACAAATGTGGACTGACCAGTTGAGATAGAGCAATGAGGGATATTAAGGAATGCGTGTTAAAAGAGCAGTGAGAGGACATGACTGGAGGGTGGTTTATGTAGTGCCTATTCATAAAGGGGGGTCTAGAGAAGAGATGGGAAATTATAGGCATGTCAGCCTAACTTCTGTGGTAGGTAAAGTAATGGAGGGCTTTATCAAGGAGAGGATTGGGAGGCAGCTGGAATCGTTAGGGCAACAGGATGATAAACATTTTGGATTTGTTCCGGGGAGATCGTGTCAGTCCTACCTCATAGAGTTTTATGACTGGGTGACGGGGGCCTTGGACAGACATAGGCTGGTGGACGTCCTATACCTAGATTTCAGCCAGGCATTTGATTCAGTGCCACATTATGGGCTGATTAAAAAAGCTGGGGGAGATGGGGGTGGGAGGACAGGAGCTCAATTAGGTTGAAAATTGGCTCACGGGTCATTTACAGATGGTAATGGTGGGTGGGATACTCTCCTCTCCCAGGAAGGTAATCAGTGGGGTCCCTCAGGGTTCGGTATTGGGGCCACTCTTGTTCAACGCCTGTGTCTTGGATATAGGGAGGGGGGTTATGAATAGGTTGAGTCTCTTTGCAGATGATTCAAAACTGGGAGCACCGGTGGATTGTGAAGAAGCAATGGGAGGCGGTCCAGGGTGATCTGGGTACCCTGGAGGGGGTGGTCAAGGAGGTGTGGGCTGAAATTTAATGCCGGGAAATGTAAGTTACTACATTTGGGGGTAAAACACCCGGGCCATGAATACACCCTGGGGGTCACACTGCAAGCCACATTGGGAGAAAGGGATTTAGGGGTGGTGATAGATGTCAAAATGAATAACTCTGAGAATTGTAGAAGAACTGCAGCCAAAGCAAACAGGATACTGGGCTGCAAAGCGAGGGGAATTACATCCAGAAGGAGGGAGATGATCCTCCCTCTGTATAATGCCCTGGTCAGGCTGCAGCTCAAGTACTGTGTACAGTTCTGGAGACCTCATCTGAAGGACATAGCGCTGTTGGAGAGGGTTCAGAGGAGAGCGACCAGGATGATTCAGGGCATGGAGGGGAAGCCTTATGAGGAGAGACTGGAAGAGCTTGGGCTTTACTCGCTGGAGGAGAGGAGGGACAGGGGGGAGATATGACAGAGGTTTTCAAGTATGTAAAGGACTAACCAGAAGTGGAACAAGTAACTTTTAGGCTAAGAAGGGGGCACAACCAGGGCCATGGTAGAAGCTGGAGAGAACTACAGGGGGATTGCAGGAGGCATTTTTTCACTGAGAGGGTGGTGGAGCCATGGAATGTGCTGCCTTGGAGGCTGGTGGAGGAGGGCACAGTAGAGGGATTCAAGAAGGGGTGGGACAAGTACAAGGGGAAACTGAAACTAAAGACCCTCTTGGGGGCTGGGGGGGTGGTAAGGCGAGCAACCATTAGGTTGCTGGCTTTCGAGCAGACAAGACAGACCATTTGGCCTATTCTGCTGGCTTTTTAGTATGTTAGTATGAGAGCAAAGGGGAAAAGGTCAGACTGGTAGGAGGGAAGGGATACAAACCAGTAGTTGGAGAATAGAGGAGCAGTGGGATAGGTGCTGAAAGATAGGGAGGGAAGGGGGAGGAGTTGATACTGGGTACAGTAGTGAGTAAGAGTGGGAGAGCCAGAATCAAACCGACAGGAGGAGTGAAAGATAGGATCCAGTCTGGCTAGGGTAGATTTGGACTAGAGGGCATGGGATGAAGTTGGAGGGAGGACGATTCAGAGGAAACGTGAGGAAGAATTTCTTCACAGAACGGGTGGTGGACAAGTGGAGGTCAGGGGTAAGGGGCAACAGACTTCTTGGAAAACATAAACTGAACTTAGAAACTTAAATGGGCAGACTGGGTGGGCCATAGGCCTTTATCTGCTGACACTGTCTATGTATCTATGTATCCAAGTAGTCAAATAGCAAAAGAATCCCGTTAAGAACAATCTCATGCTGAACTGGGAGTGGAAGGCAGAATTTGTTCTTACAATGTGAAGGTGTGTGCAGTCTGGTGATTGCAGGTTCTCGGTGGGTCCTGCACTGTGATCTTTTATACTCTCCCTGTTCATTAAGACTAAGTAGGGATTGCTCCTTCCCTTCCTTGTAAGCTCTTCTACTCTTTTTTTTATCAATGCTTCTTGGACTGGCTCTACAAGCAGCTCATTTCTTGCACTTTCGGCTATTGGGATCCTCCAGTCTATATATGGCATGTTAAAGTCATCCATCAGCAGGCCCTCCTCTTGTTTTGCTGCCCTTCTGATATCATCCCCCGGTTCCAGATCAGTTGCCTTGATGGTGGTCTATATGCCACTCCAATCTTGATGTCTCTCCCCCCCCCCCCCCAAATCCCCGACTATCTGTACTCACTCTTGTCTCTGTGCACTTGCCCTCCCCACTGTCTTTTGACCTCTGTGGTTTTATATGTTCACACGTGTATTATGCCACCTCCCCCTTCCTTGCTCCCTATCCCTACTAAATATTGCATATCCTGGAGTGGTCAGACCAGTCATGGTACTATGTTATCCATGTATGATCGCCATCTGGTCCAAGCGTGCTTCTGCCACCACTACTTCCAGGTCACTGGTTTTGTTTCCCAGGCTCCTGGCATTAGTGCAGATAGCCCTCGATGTCACTTGCCCTCGATGTCACTTGCTTCCTTCCTTGTTGTGACTTTTTTACAGCCATCTTTCCCCCTGCCCTCATCATTAGGCCTGTTCCTGCTGCACCCTGCCATCCCGTTTCATGGTCTTTCTGCAGTCCCCTCATGGTATCCTTTTCTGTTTGTTTCCCTCTTATCTCCTTTTTTGTGCTCTGTTGTTCCTTCTGTGTCTGGTAGTACTGGGAGAGGCCATTCAGGCTTCCCTCTTTTGAGTATGTGCACCTGTTGGCAACTCATTTGCCTCCCCCCCCCGCTAGTTTTAAAGCACCTCGAAGCGCTCTGTAAACTTGTGCCTTGGCACCTTGGTGTCTCCCTTGGAAAGGGTGTAGGCCATCCACCTTGTATAGCCTTTTGTCCCTGCAGAAGTGCCCCATATCTCCCATCCAAAACCCTCCGTGTCACTTGCTTCCTCTTTCTCTGTGACTTTTGTACCTATCTTTCCCCTGCACCTCTCCTTCAGCCATGAGCTGAAGCAAGCTGTCAGAAGAAGCCTCCCCTCTCCCGTAAACCAAATTGCAGGACCTCACAAAAAGATGCTAAGGTGGCTGTTAGTTTGCACATCCTTCCCAGCCTCCTAAAGCTATCCTGCACCTCTTCTGGGGGTCTACTAGACAGGTCATTAGACTTTTGGTTAACTGTGATCTCTAGCCCTACCCCTTCCCATGACACTGACAGTCCTCGTAACTCTGTGTGCATCCCAGCCAATCAGAGCTCCCAGAAGGCACCCAACTATTATGTTTACTGGTTCCCCACAATCCTCTCTGTCCCACTAACGAATTCCCCTACCATGAGTACCTATCTTTCTAGATCTCACCTTCCCTTTGGACTCCACTTGTTACATGTGTCACCTAAGGGACAGAACTGGTATTGTAAGAGGTAACAGGTTCTAGTCTCCTCCTTGGGGAGACTAGACTGTCTGATTCACAGAGAGAGAGAGATAGAGAACCAGTTCACAGCCCTCACCCTTATGCTAGGGGACCCCCACTTACCCAAGTGGACCTCCAACCAACTACAGTCCACCTCCCAGTTTTGAGCCTTGACATCTATTTGGAAGAGGAAACCTAGAAATGGAAAATGTCGGCAGAAAAAGACCTTTGTGCCATCCAATCTGCCCTGTTTTTACCCTGTCTACCCCGAGATCTAATTATTTATTGGGGGTATTGCCCTCACACGTCCCTTTACCCCCCTGTACTACTGCTCCCCCCCATGTAATTATTAAGCCCTTAAGTGGAGTGGTAGCTGCCTGCACTGGCCCCCGCTCAGACCTACTCTGAAGAAAGCCAAGTTCAGTCTTTACTGTGACTTGTTCCCTAGTGAATGCTGCACTCCTTTTGCATAACCAGGAAGCATCTCTGTCTCAAAAGGATCTCCCTGAAAATGGCTGTTCCACAGGTATTGCAACCTACTTGGCCCCCCCTCCAGCCTGTCCCCTCGCTATTTTCTACATCCTCCATCACTGGCTTCTTTATGTTCCTGCCTCACCGATTAGTTTTGGGGCCACTCACCCAGCCATCTCAAATATCCCTGTGTATTTCCTGTTTCAGGGGGACTACAGCAATCTACACTGCCTGCTTCAGTCTTGATTGGTGGTGGGTTGACTAGCAGTGTGCCCTCTCTGGAACTAAAGTCATAAGCAACAACACACAACAAGGTGTGCGGTAAGACTGATGTACGGCATGCCTTATGTGGGTTATAGTGTGCCAGGTACAGCCACGTGCCTTCTAAGTCCTAGGAAGTGTGGTAACACCCTGGAGTGGGTATTGCAGGGGTTGGAATTAAGTGTTGCAGCCACTAGCCAGCAGGGTTAGTGACTGGGAAAATCCACTAGCCCCATAGCCTTTTCCGCTGGCCCAGCTGGTGTACTTATTGAAATGTTACCTTCTCCAGTATAAGCCCACAGGGCTAGCTTAAGGTTACTAGCCCAATACAAAATCTACCAGCATTTGGCTAGTGGACCAGTGCCAGTTTCGACCCCTGGTATTGCACTTATAACATGGCTCATCTAGGCAGAACAGTGTATGAACAAGACATTTTAAAGACAAATACGAATGACAGTCACCTATGCGGTAAAATTAAAGCTTAGTGCATGGTCACATGATGTGGTTCAGCCAATCACTCTTCTTTTCTCAACTGTTTTACAGTGTTAATTAGTACTCTGGGCTGATTTTAGAGGTTGTCTTGCAACTAGAGCTTGTCAAGAACAGGTGAACAAGGCAGCAGTGGTGCTGTAGGAAAGAGCGACAGGGCTCATGGGGTAGGGGTTGTGTCTGTGAGGTGTTCAGAAACAGCAGTAAAAAATTAAGTTGTCTTAAATCATGCCATACTGTTGGTGCTAGGATGTGAAGGAAGGCTGGGATGTCGTTAGCAACAGTGATGATACTGCTGCAGTTAGGGTCAAAACTGACATTCATTTCCCAAAGTGTATGTGGTCTGGTGCTGATGCGCAGTGTTAAAGCCTGTAAATTAAAGTGCACTGTGATCCCTGACTTTCCAATCCTTTCACATGCCACTAGCACAAAGGACACTGTCGCTTGTTCTGAAGTTGTGGTTACTTAATATGCTCCTCACACTGAAACAGGGTAACCCAGGCTGCAGTATGAATTTTGCTGATGTGAGTATTTTGGTATGCTATTTGTTAACTGTTAAATGTGATTTATAATACCCAGAAAAAACAACAAGCGCACAAGTGCAGTGTACTAATGCATATTTCATTATGGTGTAATGGTCAAACTTTTATCATTTTGAAATATAGTCTTTTCTGGGCATTCCTGTTTTTTAGGGGGGTGAGGGAGGAATAAACACATTTTCTGTCTTTCCTACTGCCTCACACTCTGATATTGGTGTCGTCACAACTATATCTTAACATCCGAAGTAGGGATGGGGTGGGGGCTGGAATGATGACAACTGCCTTTACAACAAGTATCATTTTATGGATAACTAGTAGTGCTTGTACCCAGGAGCCCATCTGGACCGATACCCCTGGCCCCATCCCCCGACTTATTTGGGGCTTATCTGACTCCTTTGGTGTCTTCTGCCACAGGGCTTGATCAGAGGAGTCCAATTGTCAGTGCAGAGCCTGAGAGGAAATGGGCTGTCACCGTGCTGCGGTCAGAGGTTTTTCTTTCATTTTCTCCTCAATCCGCAGTGACGTGATGTGTGTGCTCTGCCTCTGTGGAGACACCCCTGGGGTCTGGGTGTGGGGTCATCCTCTCTTGTGGTTCTGTGATGCTGCCACCCAGATTCCTCCTGGTAGTAGTTAACGCATGGGACATGCATTCCCCCATCCCCAAGGGATGAGAGCTATCCTTGGGACGCTCAGTCATCCCTAACCTGGGCGAACCATGGCCACTTTAGAACCCAGTTCGCTGACATAGGAGGTGGTAGTTATACCACTGGGCTACTCCACAAGCTGTCATTCATAACACAAAACCAAGCTGCAGCCAGCCATTGGGCTACCCTCAATCTTGTACTGCTGCTGGTATGTGGGGTTCTGTTTGTGTGCTTGTATTGGTGTTTCTAAGTGTGTGTGTCGATGTGTGTAACTCTGTCACTACCCAACCCAGCCCCTGCAGCAACTCTCACCCCATGAATCTGTCACCCACCCAGCTCCAGAAGCAACTTCTGCCTGATGCTGCTGCCACCCAAGCTGGCCCCAGAAGAAACCTCCACCCATTGCTGCCACCCAGCCTGGTCCCCAAAAGCAACTCCATTCTGCTTCTGCCACCACCCGAGTCAGCCCCAGAAGAAACTTCCCCCTGTTGCTGTCACCAGCCATCCGGCCCCCAAAAGAAACTCCCTCACGTTGCTGCTACAAGCAGACCCAACCCTAGAAGCAACTCCCTTCTAATCCCACCCCATAGTGCGACTACTGCCTTCTGCTACCAAATCTGTCCACCACCTGACTGTTCCCATAAGTGTGTGTATGCATATGTGTGTCTGTATGTACATGTGATTTGTATGTTTTTTGTTTTTTTTCCCCACCTTCTCTCCTACTCCCTTGGTACCCTAGTGCTTTGGGCCCACGATGAGGACAGTAGGCCCACAAGAGAGACTGCACAGAACTACAAAAATGCTTAATTCGATTTCTGTTTAATGATGCTCGTGGATGAAGCCAGTTTTGACCAGAATGTCACAAACCAGGAACTGTGTGTGTGGTCCAAGTCCAGCTGCACTCTTCCCTATCAAATATATAACACTAGCAGCAGCACATCACTAGCGACTCTGGTTTGTATACCTTCAACATCAACTGGTCGTAGTAATCAACAACTTCTGCTGTGTCAACTACAACTTATAGAATAATGTAGAGGTATGCTGCCCCAATGACAGAGTGCTGCCATGCCGACGACTCTGGTTCGGAAGTGAGCCCCGGACGTCACATTGTGAGGCATGCCAAGACTGAGATAGCTGCCACTCAGCAGGGCATCTCGGCCAGGAAGGATTGGTGGTAGCTTCTGCCACCACAGCGCCCCAGAAGCTGGGCCAGGGAACTTGCTTCTGTCATGGGGCGAGTTGTGGCTGTGTGAGGCCGACAGATGCTTTGCCCCCCACCAGGGGAGGTGGGTGGCGAAAAATCACAGGGAAAAGAAATTGGATAGCCATGTGAATGACAGCCTGATTTGGCCTGATCAGGGTATATGTATGTGAAGCAAAAGCTGTCCTGCACTCTGTGTTAGACATGGGTGCAACACTAGGTGGCTAGCCCAAAAGCATACACACTATAAACAAAACTGTGCACTCACCATGAGGAGAGTGGGTTCCACCATGCTGATAGCTGGCTGCTGTGCTGCTGCTTATGTAGCAGGGACCCGGTTATATCCTTGGTATGAGCTACTGGCCAGGGAGAAACTCGTGTATAGGAAAATAACGCAGAGGCAACCATGCAAAACAAAATTAGGTTTAAATTGAGGGGTTGTGGTGATATCCTAGACTTTGATAATGAGGCTCGAGTCCTCCCTCATCATAGCCCCATAAATGGTAATCTACACCGAGCTGGGCATTGTTGCCGTATATATATTTCCTTATAATTACTGGCTTTCCCTTTTTCCTTTAGGGAAATGGTGGCGTAATGTGCTGTAATAAAGGAATGTTTCTTACGGCAAACATGCGCATGGTTTCCCTCGTTCTGCACATGCGCCCGCCACAGTTCTTCCCTTCAGACCACTGGCGCTGGCTGCCTTCTTTTTACCGGACACTAAACCACCACTCTAACTCGGTGATAAGTAACTTTTAGACACAAAATCTTCTGTTTAAAAAAAAAAAAAAAAAAATTTCAGCTACCAACTGAAACGAAAAAAAAATGCAAAAACTGAAATAAAGAAATAAGGCAGAAAGTGCACTGAAACCTGACCACGGCCGCACTGGAACGTCTTTATTTTATATAATTGCTGAGGTGAAGGAGGGAAACCCTGCAATTATATAAAATAAAATATGGCGTAGTGTGTTTAAACTTGAAGTTTACACACACCCTCAGTGTTAGATGCTCTCACAAACCTCTCAAGCTTTGCTCTCTGGGGTTTATTTAGCATAAAACACCTTGGGTGTGTATAAACTTCTCATTACACACACCACCCCATACTTTATCCTATATATAATTACTGGGTAGCGCTTTTCCCCATAGGAAAACCCAGTTATAATTTGCCGTTATAACGGCAAATTATAACTGGGTTTCCCTTTGATGGTGCATGTGCCAGTCGTGCGGTCCTCCTTCAGCGTGTGACGGTTGGAACATCAACACCAACGCAGTTGGTCGCGGTAGGCGCTGAATGTTTTTTTTTTTTAATAAAAAATATAGTCTCTACCTGTAGTCACTGGCAGGGAGAACCAAACAGAAAATATTGAAACATACCATCTGGTTTCAGTTTCCCTGTCAGCACGCAAGAGCCAATGGATCTGCCCACCTCTTCTTACTGGAAGCACTCCACAGCTCCGCAACTGCCGTTCGCTGGTAAGTTTTAAAAAAGAAAAGAAAAATGGCATACTTGCTCCACATAAGTAAGTGGATATCTGTGACATGGCAAATAAGTGGCTCACTGTAAGTTGGCAGACCACTGACCAGGACAACATAGAATCCTGACTAGTCCGTGGCTGCCTGAATGCCAATCTACTTCCTGATTTTTATTTTTTTATTTTTTTTTTTTTTCTTTTTCTTACAATTGCTGAGGTGAAAAAGCGCATGCCAGTAATTATGAAAAATAAAGTATGGGTTGGTGTGCAAACTCGATTTTACACACACCCTCATTGTGAGATGCATTTCATAAACCCCTCAGGCTTCACCTTTTGGGTTTATGTAGCATCCCACAACTTGGGTGTGTGTAAAATCTCGTTATACACACCGCCCCATATATTAGGCTCTATATAATATATGGTAACCAAAAGTGTTGTATGTCATGCCTGTTTTTTATATTTAGAAAAGATGACCCAAGCTCACACACGGCTGCTTTAGTACTCACTCTCCCAGTGCCAGAAATAGTATTTGTTATGCTGAAAATGTGAAATGACCAAGTTTCTGTTCGGGAGTGGTTGGGATCTTCCTTTGTAAAGGCTGGTGCTTCTGTGTTTATTGTGGTTAAGTGTGCAATGTGAAGCGCTTTGCTTAATTTGCACAAGGGAATGAAACTGGCAGAAAATGGACTGTCACAAGGTGGTGGTATTGAAAATTGTACTACAGCGTGGCTCACCAACTTTCTATTCCTTTGAACTGCAGCAAAACAACTTCTGAGCTTGTATGGAGTTCCATGTACAGCAAGTTCTCACCGAATATTTGCTTTGCTTTCAGCATTATATTGACATTTGGTAAAGCAGTCCTGTTAGCTGCAGCATATTATCTTTAAACGATCCATATCTCCTGCTTGCATTGTATTACCATTGGCAAAGCTGCCCATTGGCTGTAAACAACTCTTGTCAAGACCTGCTTTGAAGTCTTAACACTTGTTAGATCTTGCTGCAGTGCAAACACTGCTTGCAGTTCAGTTTTCAAACTTTAATCAAAGGTACATAAGAAAAAAGTACAGCTTCCAGGCATGTTTTGGTTCCTAGGGTTAACAGAATCTTCATTCTGTACAAGAGTATATTTCACCTGATAAATGGGGCAGGTTTCTGGGGAGACTCTGAGACTTGGTACACAGTCATTCTGTCCTGATATATTTAGACATTTGCCTCTGGATTTACTCAAGTTAAGCATTCATTATTCAAAGAGTATTCTCACTGTGTCTGACAACTTTCATTTTACTAAAGAAAAGTTTTTTTTCTATCACTCATTACTCAATATCATCTAGAACTAAATTGCATAAGCTGGAAAAAATTCCAAAAAACCTGTTAACCATAGAAGACTAGAGAATGATTTATCTGTCCATTCTTGACAGCAGTGGCTGTTCACTGATGGGGAGTGCAAACTAAAAATCTGATTTTAACCTCTTTGCATGTGATTTCCTGGCAAATCAAGTGTTTTTGACAAGCGGCATTCAGGAGACCTGAAGTTACAAGGGCCCATGGGATGGGGGTGCTGCTTACCTGTCGTCGCTGGATGACAAAAGTGCTATTGGTTTCAAGATTGTTGTTCCAGAAGCAAATGATTTGATACCTTTTAATGGACCAACATAGACGTAACAACAAGAACAAAGTGCTGTAGCTTTCGGACCAACCAGTCCTCCTTCAGAAGCTAATGGCAGTTGTTCAGAAAATACAATACTTATAACAGCTAGATCATGCAGAAAAAAACAGAAAAAATCCCCATTGGTTTAAAATACTCATTTTAAAAAATACAGACAATGATGTCAGAAGTTTAACAGTACCATACTGCCTTCAGCCAGGAGGGACCCTGGGTCAAAGGTGCTTGGTGGAACATACATACAAAGAATCCTACTGCATATAAATTTAATTGACATAAGAGAACACTGCTGAAGCAGATGACTCATAAATCAAGCTATGAGTGTCGTAGTTTGTATAAGGATGTGATTACTGAAAGGCAACCCCCACCCAGATTAAAGACAAACTAAGATTGTTTTAGGGCTCAAGAAGTTTCAATGCCTGCATTATAGACAATAATTTACCAGTAAAGTTGTCTTAAAAACATCAGTGCACACTGTGTGTTGTGTAACACCTAGCTGGACCTGTCACCCAGCTGTACTTTCAAGCTAGATATAAGGCCCAAGAAATTTCAAAAACCTCTAGTGTAGTGACAGGACTGTATAAATGATAATTTAAATTGCAGTATGATGTGGGGAATGGTGCAATGCAGTGGCTGTGGGGCAGCCATATTCAGGCAGACCTTCTGGACACTGAGGTGCTGCCCTATCTGCTTGCATCTCTCTGGACTGCGGGATGAGGTAACCAGACTCAGAGTGGAAGTAAACTGGGTCAGGAGTACCATCACCCCTATCCAGAGACCACCCAGTCCAATGCAACTGCCTCAAAGGATGCCGAGAACGAGGAGCACTTGGATGACAGTGGGCTCAGGGAGGGTTAGAGCTGTCAGGCAGAGGCACATCCCAGATCCTATTCCACTCAAGAACTCATATGCCACACTGGCAAATGGGGACAACCAAATAAAGGTACCCAGAGAAGTGGAAGGAAAGTATGTGGAGGTTAGCCAAGGAAGTGACCTCAGCGCGGAAAGCAGTGGACCCCAGAGGAGGAGGAAGCGAATCCTGGTGGGGGACTCCATCATAAGAGGGATCCAGCTAGGAACACAGGAGGGGCAGGACAGGGAGGTGAGGTGCCTACCAGGTGCCACGGCATGGATGGATGGAAGGAAGATCCTGGGGATCACTGGGAAGGCAAGACGGGAGGGTGAGCTGGATGTCATTATACACCTAGGTACTAATGACCTGGCAAATGGGGAGCCAAAGGAAGTTCAGGAAGAGTTTAGGAAATTGGGGAGGGTCTCAAGCAAGTAGCTACTTCTGTCACTTTCTCAAGTACTACCTGTGAGAGCAAGGAGAGCATAGGGATACATGCACAGGAACTTTAACTCATGGTTGAAGAACTGGTGCTGTGAGAAAGGTTTGGATTCATTGGTGACTGGGGACCCACCTGGAGGGATGGAGGTTTGTTCAAGCCTGGCGGAGCGCATCCATCCAGGAGGGAATCAAGCACTCAATGAAAGTTTAAATGCTACATTGACAAGCAATTAAACTAGCAAAGGGGTGGCAGGCCAGCAAGGAGGGTACCTACTTGCTCACCCCCCACAGCTAGCAGTGGAACCAGTGAACCAGAGAAGTGGCTATCTCTACAAAGCAGTGTGCAAAAGATGGAGATTAGCGCCCAAGAGGTAGATAGGCAGAAAAGGGGCAAAATTCAGCAGAAGTGCAGACAGCAAGGAGAACCAGGGATAAAGGACAACCAAGGAAGGGGCTGGAGTAGAAAGCAAAACAGTCTAGGGAGGTCAAATCATGGAAAGCCATGTGTGCAAATACCAGGAGCCTTAGCAACAAGATGGAAGATCTGGAGGCTGTCGTGGTGCAGTCAGACCTGGGCATTGTGGCCATCACTGAAACCTGGTGTAAAGATAACCACGACTGGAAGATGGCCATACCTGGCTGCAACATATTCAGAAGAGACAGGGCAGGCAGGAAGGGAGGAGGAGTGGCACTGTATGTGAAAAATGACATAAGGGCCACAGAGATCCAGGAGGAACAAAATGGGGAAGAGATACTGTGGGTTAAACTGGAAAGGAAAATAGGGCCAGCCATCCGCACAGGTGTGGTCTATACACTACGAGCCCAGGAGGAAGAAACAGATAGGGAGCTGATGCTAGCTATCCAAAGGATGGCAGACAAGGGTGAGGTAGTAGTGGTTGGAGACTTCAGTATTCCAGATGTGGACTGGAGCATCCCAGCAGCAGCATCAACTAGGAGCAGATTTATCCTGGACTCCCTTCAGGGTGCCTTCCTCATGCAACTGGTCATGGAACCAACTCGGCAGAAGGCAATACTGGGCTTTGTGCTCACAAACAGGGACAGTGTGATGGGGGTAACAGTGGGGGAGCACCTGGGGAACAGTGACCACCAGTCATTGTGGTTTGAAATCACAGAAAGAGCAGAACCAAACCACACAAAAACACGTATCCTGGATTTTAGGGTGGCAGACTTTGGGAAAATGGGGAGATACTTGAAAGAGGCATTAAGGGGAATGGGGCAGGAATCAGTGGTTGAGGAACAGTGGGCAGTATTTAAAATGGGGATTGATTACAAGAGCAACAGAATTATGCATTAAGCAGGTTAGCAAGAGGAAAAGGAAGAGGAGAACATTATGGTTTTCCAAAGAGGTAGCAAAGAAAGTGAAAGCCAAAAGATTGCATTCAGGCAATACAAAAGACACAGGCAGAAGGGGATAGGGAGAAGTACCAGGAGAAGCAAAGGAGGCAGGGAGGTCAGTAAGGAAGCCAAAGCTCAGACAGAAGAACACATTGCAAAATCAGTGGGTAGGGGACAAAACCTTTTACAGGTACATAAGTGAAAAAAGAAAGGCAAAGGGAGGGATAGTGAGACTGAAGGGGGAGGATGGGGGCCACGTGGAGGATGACAACAGTAAAGCTGACATATTGAACAGGTATTTCTGCTCAGTCTTTACCAAGGAAGAGGAGGGTAATGGGTCTGAAGGGAGTACAAGGGGTGAGAATGGTGCAGAAATGGACACAAGTCCCTTTACATGAGAAAGGGTCCTGAAGGAACTGGAAGTAATAAGAGTTGATAAAGCAGTGGGGCCAGATGGGGTGCACCCAGGGTCCTTAAGAACTAAGAGGTGGTGGCTGAACCTCTGGCTATCCTGTTTAGCCGATCACTGGAAACAAGGCGGTACCCAAAGACTGGAGGATAGCAGATGTAGTCCCTTATACAAATGGGGAACAAAGAGGCGGGAACTACAGACCAGTCAGCCTCACCTTGGTAGTGGGAAGATCATGGAAGCACTACTGAAGGAGAGATTGGTGGAACATCTGGTTGTCAATGGACTACAGGACCCAAGGCAGCATGGCTTCACAGAGGGTAGGTCATGTCAGGCCAACCTTGTTGAATTTTTGACTGGGTGACTAGGGAGGTGGATCAGGGGAGGGCAGTGGACATGGCCTATCTGGACTTCAGCAAGGCCTTTGACACTGTGCCACATAGAAGACTAGTACACAAACTGGGGAATATGGGTGTGGGCAGGATAGTAGTGTGGTGGGTAGGTAACTGGCTGGGCGGCAGGACACAGAGGATGGTGGCAAATGGCTGTCGCTCCACAGAGAGAAGAGTGACCAGTGGGGTACCACAGGGATCAGTGCTGGGACCGGTCCTATTCAACATCTTTATCAGTGACATTGCGCAGGACCTAGAAGGCAGAATTTCACTGTTCGCTGATGACACAAAGCTCTGTAACAGAGTAGACACACCAGAGGGTGTAGACAGAATGAGAAGGGACCTGCAGAAACTTGAAGAATGGTCAGGGGTTTGGCAGTTGAAATTCAATGCAAAAGTGCAAGATAATGTATATGGGGCACAAAACCCTGGCACAATGTATCAGTTGGGGGTGAGGATATAGCATGCACCAAACAGGAAAGGGATCTTGGGGTTATCATCTCTGCTGATCTCAAGGTAGGAAACAGTGCGACAAGGCAGCAGGTAAAGCAAATAGGATGCTGGGATGCAGAGGCAGGGCATCACCAGCAGGAAATGGGAGGTCATAATTCCACTATACAAGACACTAGTGAGGCCGCACCTGGAGTACAGTGTACAGTTCTGGAGACCTTACTATGTAAGACATAGACAGGGTAGAGAAGGTTCAGAGGAGGGCAACAAAGATGGTGCATGGATTGCATCACAAGACCTATGAGGACAGGTTGAAGGAACTGAACATGTACTCCCTGGAGGAGAGGAGGGAGAGAGGGGATGTGATAGAGACATACAAGTATCTTACAGGGAGGAACAGGGTGCAGGAATACACTATTTTTAAGTGAAAAAGATGTTCCAGGACTAGAGGGCATGGGATGAAGTTGGAGGGAGGACGATTCAGAGGAAACGTGAGGAAGAATTTCTTCACAGAACGGGTGGTGGACAAGTGGAACACCCTGCCAGAGGAAGTGGTGGGGGCTGAAACAATCACGGGATTTAAGAATGCATGGGATAGACATAAAGGAATTCTGGAGGTCAGGGGTAAGGGGCAACAGACTTCTAGGAAAATATAAACTGAACTTACAAGCTCAAATGGGCAGACTGGGTGGGCCATAGGCCCTTATCTGCCGACACTGTCTATGTATCTATGTAAATATAAATTGACAATATTAGTGTCAAACAAAAAACTCTAGTCGAGGAACCTCAAGGAATTAAGACCATATAGCCTGATATGTGCTGATGTCAATATATACTGAGAATGTAACAACTTGATGTACCACAAGTGTCTAAGGAATCTGAAAAAGAGATAAAAATGTAATTTCTCTCCTCCTCTTCATACAAACAATACACCCTACCCCAACCCACATCACCATAATGTGGGTGGGGGAGATACATAGCTTTAAGGAGATGTTGTCTCTCTCTTCCCACCCCCCCCAGACACAGACACACACACACACACACTCTCTCTCTCTCTCTCCTAGTGAACCTTTATTCACTTCAGCCACTGCAATTGTTCCCCAAAGGAATTCAACTTGTCATGAAATCCTAAGTAAAAGGGCTCATGTCTCCTAATACCTACAGAGCAAAAATGTGACACTATTTAACCGTACTACTATCTGCATAGTAACATTTCCAAGGATTCTGGATAGAACTACCATGAAATAAACCTGCCACCCTCCCCAGGATAGGGTAACTAGAAGTAAATATAAAGTGTGTGTGTAAGACCAGAGGTCTAACATACCTACATATCCACAAAGGACCCCCATACAAATGAGATCACACACCCCAATATGTACAGAGTTAAAAAAAAAAAAAAAAATTATGTGACAGTATATGATAACACTCCTGTATGTACAGTAGCAGGCTAGGTAATCTGAATATGGTGCAATGGAATCAGTCCCACCCCAGGCAAAAATAAAAAGTAAGGATGAATTAATATTCATTATGTGTGTGAAGTAAGAACAGTAACACGCTATAACTCCATATATCTAAATGGAGACCTACCTCAATGTGACAGCAAGCCCCACATCTGTGTTATCACATACCCACACACATACATACGCACCCACATTCCACACATGCTGAAGTCCTGTAATATGTCAGTCTGAAGGATAAGAGGTCTGTGAATGTAAGTTTCTGTAGTGTCTCATAAAAACAAGATCAACGTTCATCCCATCTGCTACCATATTGAGATGTAAAGTAAGTTTAATCTCAAAAGGTCATCGCTGTTGTGTGTTTTTGAGATTTCCTTTTTAGACCATTACTGACATATGTGAGATTGAGTGGTCAGGCTGGGAGAAGTGGTGCCCCACTGGTTTTTCATCTTCTTTGCTGTAATAGTATGTCTGTGCGAGTTCATCCTAGTGCAGAGCTATTGGCATGTCTCTCCAACATAACCTGTTGTGGACATCTCTTGCACTGAATGAAATAATCATGTCGTGACGTGCATGTATAACTCCCATGCACCTGGAATTGTCTGTTTTGTGATGTAACCACACAGTCCGAGGTAGAAATGAGCTCACAAGTCTTACAGGGGCATTGATTGCAGGGTTGTGTGCCATTGTGTGACATGGTATTCTGTTCTGGTGAAAGTTTGCTCCTAATAATTAGGCTGGATAAATTTGGTGGTTGTTTAAAAGATAGTAGTGGGAGTTCCTTAAAAACACAATTAAGGGTTTCATCCTCACTAAATATTGGGTGGAGGTCTTTAATAATCTTACGCAGACGTTCAAGGTCTGGATGATATGTGACTACTAAGGGTATTCTGTCTGTAGCTGTCTTTTCTTTATATTGAAGTAGTTGTTGTCTTGGTACTTGCGTTGCCCGTTCTGTTATCCTGTCAATTTCTCTGGAAGAGTGTCCTGCTCAATAAAGGTGTTTTTCAACATAGCCAAATGTGTATCTCTGTCATCCTCATTTGAACAAATACGGTGACATCGGAATGCTTGACTGTATATGACAGATTTTTTTGTATGGTTTGGGTGATTACTTTTCTTGTGCATGTATCTCTGTCTGTCTGTCTGGCTTCCTGTAAATACATGTATGTAAGGTTCCATCCTTAATGGTGACTGTGGTGTCCAGAAAGTTAACCTTGGTGGTAGAGTACTCCAGGGTAAGCTTTATGGTAGGGTGGAGATTATTAAGTTTGTGATGAAAATGTTTGAGTGCATCTGTGCTCTCCGTCCAGATAATAAATCATCAATGTAACGGAAATAAGCTAGTGGTTTGTGGGGATACTGCCTTAAAAAATCCTCCTCCAAGTCAGCCATAAAGAGATTAGCATACTGTGGAGCCATTTTGGTGCCCACTGCTGTTCCCATAGTTTGAACATAATGTTTACCATTGAAGTTGAAGTTATGTGTCAAAATGAATTCCATAAGTTCCCCCCACGACTCCAGGATTGTTGTTGAAAGCTGGGTTGAGGATGCTACTGCCTCTTGTTTTTGATGGCTGGGTTTTCACCAGTGCCTTTATGTATGTATATGTGTACTGTAGTGCCTAACTATGGGTTTGTCTTGGGGAAATGCTTTCAGTCAGTGACTCACTTTGGTTCCCATTAGCTCTGGTCTGTTGGGTGTTTGCAGATCTCCCAGGAGCCTTACTCATTTTCAGTATGCGGAAGCGTTGAGCAGATGTGCTGCATTCTGCTGCAAGCTGATCTCTGTGACAAACTGGGCAGGATTGAATGCTAAGCCTATGCTCAGTGCTGCTTCTGCTGCCATGGCTTGCCTGATGAATTCAGCAGCAATCTGCAGTATTGTGTTTGCACAATTGACCGCTTAATAGATTAATCCTGTTGCTTTCACCTATAAAACGTTGGCTGAAGTGATCAGGGCAGAGCCAATAGGCTTTATGATGAACTTGGCTTGTTTAGAATTGCAGATTTCAGACACACCCTTTGGGAAATGCGTGGTATGTTATAGTGTACCATGCTGATCATGTCAATTAATTTTAAGCCCCCTTATGTCTTACTTAAAGTGAAGCTACAGGTTTCTAAATGACAATTACTGTTGGTAGTGGTAGGACTCTGATCTTGGAGTAAAAAAATTTTAATGACGGTATAGGCAGGGACAAACTTGGCAGACTGGGTGGGCCAAGAAGTTCTTATCTGCCAACACATTTTACATCTTTATGAATTTATGGACATTCCATTTGTCATTGATGAAGACAGTTGCATAAAACCTGCTTGTTACCCTTTAGACTTCATCTGTATCTGGGGTAGGAATTATGAAAATCTAGTGCTGGTGGTCGAATACCGAAAGCCTAATTTTGGTATTCTACCAGTTAGATTTGGCTGTGCTATAGATTAAACTGTAGTGCGGTGGCATGGGGAAGTTATACTCCATTTGGAACACCAGCCTGATGAAACTGGTATTGTATCACAAAAAATAGTATGCTGTATAAAACAAGGCTGAATAGCATTAAATTTGAGCACCATCTCCGCTGATCGTCCAGGAATCAGCTATCACCATTGATCATCACCTGTGTGTCTGGGGCTGGAGGCACCAAGACCCCTGCGGGAGCAGTTTTTTTTTTGCAGGGAGGGAGCCAGTGTTGGGTCCTGACAGCAGCTGGCACCTCATGTGGTGTGCATGCGCAAACCAATTACGGCCACCGACTCCATCGCGCACCATGGTAGAATGCACAGCATGGGAATGATAGCACTTCAGTTCATAGAAACATAGACGTTGACAGCAGATAAGGACTGCAAGGCCCATCCAGTCTGCCCATTTTTTCTACTTTATGAATATGCTATAGGCCTTTACTGTGTCAATGGCCTTTCTATTCGTACTCATCTGTATTGCTCCCTTATGCCTGTCACATGCCTGTTTGAGGCCTTGCACTGTATACATATCCACCACTTCCTGAGGTAGGCCATTCCATGCATCCACTGCCCTTTCTGTGAAAAAGAACTTCCTCACATTACCCCTTAATCGGCCTCCCTCTAATCTCATGCTGTGTCCTCTTGTCCTGCTATTTTTCTTATATTGAAACATATTAGACTCTTTCACCTTGTTAATGCCCTGAAGATGTTTGAATGTTTCGATAATATTACCTCTCTCCTTCCGTTGCTCTAGAGTATACATATTGAACTCCGTTAATCTGTCCTCGTATGCTTTCTGATGCAGGCCCTGCACCGTTTTGGTTGCCCTTCTCTGGACTGCCTCCATTTTGTTAATGTCCTTGTGCAGGTGCGGCCTCCAGTACTGTATGCAGTACTCCAGATGGGGCCTAACCAGTGTCTTGTAAAGAGGGATTATTACCTCCCTTTTATGACTTGTGATACTCCTACTAATACACCCCAACATCCCACTAGCCTTACCTACTGCTTTAGTGGTCTGTTTGGATGATTTCATGTCATCTGTGATGATGATGCCTGAGTCTTTCTTTCCTTGTGATTGTCAGCAACTCCCCTCCCAACCTATAGGTAGCTTCAGGGTTTCTCTTCCCTATGTGCATGATCTTGCACTTCTTTGCGTTAAACCCCAGTTTCCACTCTTCTGACCATTTTGCCAGTTTATCCAGATCTCTTCTCATTCTGCCCACCCCATGTGGGTCATCTACTCTGTTGCAGATCTTGGTGTCCTCTTCAAACAGACAAACCTTATTCTCCAGTCCATCTGCAATGTCACTATTGAAGAGAGGCGATGTGATATTGAGGGAGGTAGTATAGCGCAGTGGTTTAAGGCTCTGAGCTGCAAATGTGGTGACATCCAGCAGACCAGATGTGGGTTTGAATCCCACAGCTTCCACTTGCATATTGTGTGACCCTGAGCAAGTCACTTAACTTACCTGTGCTCCCAGGTCGCACCTGTAAAAAAGCTTTCAGCTTGGTGTGCTACTCCTCGTTAAAACAACTTAAAAAAAAAAAAAGAGGACTGGCCCCAGGAGTGATCCCTGAGGTACCCCTCTTGTGACTTGTATCTCTTCTGACTGTATACAGTTTGCCACCACTCTCTGTTTTCTGCCTGCCAACCAGTTTACCACCCAGCTGACCAACGTCTGACCCAGTCTGAGCCTACCCAGCTTATTAATCAATCTTCTATGTGGAACAGTATTGAAAGCTTTGCTGAAGTAAAGGTAGGCAACATCAACTGCTCCCCCTTGGTCCACCACTCTGGTTACCTGGTCAAAGAAATCTGTGAGATTAGTTTGACAGGACCTTCCTATTGTAAACCCATGCTGTCTTGGATCCTGTGCTCCTGTGGATTCCAGGTGTTGCACTATCCTTTCCTTAAGGAGCGCCTCCATAAGCTTGCCCACTACTGAGGTAAGACTGACTGGTTTGTAGTTTCTGGCCTCCTCCCTGCTGCCGCTCTTGTTGAGTAGGATCACATGAGCCCTTCTCCAGTCTTCTGAGATTTCTCCTGTGCTCAGAGACTCACTAAACAGTTCTGCTAATGGCTCTGCTAGTTCCACCCTTAGCTCCTTTAGTACCCTGGGATGTATGCCATCCGATCCTATTGCCTTGTCCATCCTGAGCTTAGTGAGCTCTTGTAGGACCCTTTCTTTCGTGAATGGACTTGTGCACACCTCCCTCCCCCGAGTGTCCACAGTGCTGAGCTGTGGGCCGTGCCCTACCTTCTCCTCAGTAAATACTGAGCAGAAGTATTTATTTAGAATAGATGATTTTCCTTGGTCCTCCTCCACAAAACTCCTCTTTATCTCCTTTGATCTTAGCAATACCCCCTCTGGACTTTCTCCTTTCACTGATATATCCATAGAAAGTCTTGTCCCCTTCTTTTGCTGTTTGTGCTAGTGTTTCCTTGGTTTGGAACTTTGCCTACGTTACTGCCTTCACTGCTTCCCTTACGGAAGTTTGGTATGCCTCTCTATCTTCATCTCGCTGCATTCCCTTGTATTTCCTGAAGGCCAGCCTTTTGGCTCTGATCTTTTCTGCTACTGTTTTTGAGAACCAACGTGATTTCCTCCTTCTTTTGCTCTTGCTTTTCTCCCTAACACAGTGGGATGTTGCTTCAAGTATTGCATCCTTCTTGCTTGCCCATTTTGCCTGTACCTCCTCACCTGTATTTCTTCTTGCCAGGGCTAGATTAACTCTGTTGGCCATCTTATCAAAGTTGACTCCTCTGAAGTCACATATTTTTGCCTTGGAATGGGAGGATTTCGTTCTAGTGGCAAAATTGAACCACACCATGTGATGGTCACTGGCCCCCGGGTGGCCTTCTACCTGGAGAGTTGTGATCCTTTCCCCATTAGTCAGTACTAGAGCTAGGATAGCCCTGTCTCTTTTGGGTTGTTGTACCAGTTGTTTGAGGCCCTCCTCCTGCAGGGAATCCACTGTGTGTCTAGTTCTGGCGGATGTGCCTGTTGGTATTGACCAATCTGTATCTGGCATGTTGAAGTCTCCTATTATCAGAACCTCCCCTTTAGCTGTCATATTTTGTATATCTTCTAACAGTAATGTGTTTATCTCCTCCCCCTGGTCTGGAGGCCTATAGACAACCCCAGTTCGTATGGCTGACCCATTTCCTGTTTCCAGGGTGACTCTCAGTTCTTCTGGCTCCTTATGTGTATTCTGAATTTCTGTAGCTTTGATATTTTCATTGACATAAAGGGCCCCTCCCCCCTTTTTTTTTTTGCACCTCAGTCTCTTCTGAACAGTACAGAGCCAGGTACTGAAGTCTCCAGAGTGTGGTTACTGATGAACCATGTCTCACTAATGGCTACTGTGTCTAGTTTAGCATCTGTCATTGTTGCCTCCAGGTCTGGGATCTTGTTTCCCAGACTGCGGGCATTTATGTACGTGATTTTCCATTGGCCAGATTTCGATGCATTAGTTGTTGGGTGAGGTCCGGCATTTCCCCTTCACGTTGTATGGGGAGCCGGACCGGTTTCCTTACCTGGTGATGCAAATGAACTACAAACATGCTGAACTCCTGTTTGACCACTAGCTGAGGGGGTAGGGGTGTTCTTCCCATTCAATATAGCAGGTGCTGCACCTCTCTCCCCATTTGCTAGTTTAAATATTCTGCAAAGACATCAAACTTCTGCCCCAGTGCACTGACTCCCTCCTTAGTCAGATGCAGTCCATCAAATTTAAAAAGAACTTTAGCTCCCGAAACTGTTTTCAGTTACTTACAAATTTGTGTCCTTTTTCCAGGCACCAGCCCTTGAGCCACATGTTCAGCTCTCCTATCTCCCCTTCTCTGACCTTCTGTCCGTCTACCCCCTTTCCCAGACTGGCAGGATCTTGGAGAAGGAGATGCTGGACGAAGTGGACGACAGTTTGTCTCCCAGCCTGGTCAGGTGTTCCTTGGTCTCCACAACTGGGAGCTGCAAACTACGGGTGTTGGCTGCACACTTGAGCAGACTTCGATAGACCAGGTGGTCTGTGTCTGCTGGCACATTCATATGTTCATAACTGACTGGCTGGTGAGATAGTTAGTCCCTATGTGTACCAGGATGTCTGTTTTCTCCTGCTTCCTGCATGATTTTAGCAATGCGGGCAATGTCTCTCCACACTGATGTACCTGGGAGACATCTGACCATTACCCCTGGCTGGAGGTAGGTGTTAATTCCCTGAATCATGGAGTCTCCTATGATCATAAGTGTTTTGGATTTGCTTTTTTGCTTTTTTGTTCTGGCGGGTTTTGTAGCGCTGAATTTCGACCTGCGTCCCCAACCAAGTTTAGTCGTGGTGCCTTTCTTTCTTTATTATTTTACTTTTCCACAAAACCGAAGTCTGAGAAGAAGGGGGTTAAGAAGACCAAGAAAGTCTGGCAGCCCGCCATCATGCATCGATGCCCCTGTGGGAAGCAGATTGCATTGGTGCTGTGCAGTGAAGTGCCATACCCTTGAGATCTGTGCGATAGGTGGGGTTGCCCTACCCTTACCTTTTGGAGGTATGCATCGCATTTGTGCAAGGAAGACATGGTCACTAGACCTTTCCCCTGGGCCTCTTGTTGGGACCTTAGGTTGCATGGAAGTACAGGGTCTTCTTGGACCTCATCCTGCTGAGGTGTTGGAGTCCCTGGTGGGTTTGTCTGGTGGACGGCTGGCTCCTTCTGGGTGGCCAGTTGCAACCCGCCCCTGCAGTCCACCTGCCCTGAGCAGCAGATGCCCCCAGTGGGGAGTCCAAAGCTATATGCGCAGTCTATACCAGTGGACACATTGGTGTTGTCTGGTGTCTCCTGTGCTGCTGTCACCATTTGCAGTGACAGCAAGTCAGGCAGCGCTGGACATGATGCTGGGACCCTCCCCCGACACTGCTTGCAGTGTTGTAGGAGGGACTGGCACTGGGTCCATTGTGCGTCCAGTTGCTGAGGTAGAGATTTTTCTTTCCTCTGATGTTGCTAGCCACACCACAGGGGAGGACAACGCCACCCTGGTGATGAATATGGCAATGGCTATGGTTCCGGTATTGGGCTCTGCACCAGGCGCGATTCCATCGATGGTGTTCTTCCTGAGGTTGTCCCTGGACTGATGCCACTCATAGCTATGGGATCGATGCTGGGGCCAACACCAAGCCCGATACCAAGGGCAATGCTGGCCATGGTGACAGAAGAAACCGGCTCGGAGGACATAGTCAGTCCTGAGCCCAGTGCTGGAGGCGGCACTGGCTCGGGTTTTTATGGTGGCCCTGAGGCAGACTTCTCCTCAGAGCCACAGGTTGACACTACTGCAAGTGAGGACTGGGGTTACTCTATGGGATTTTACAAATTGGCTCTTCTCACCTAGGGGAATCTCGCATAGCCACCAACAGTGTTGCTCCTGAGATGTAGGAAAATCTTGTTTGGCAGCTCTTCCAGGCCATCCTCTTGGGTGAGGCCCACTGCACAGTTCCACAGCCCAGGTAGACCCTTGAGTCTCGTCCTCTTCCAGGGCCTCACCGCTTAACTAGAAAGGTTGCCTGTCTTCATAGACCCTAAGGGGCCACTTACATGGGAGCAACACAGAGAGTTTGTTGGTGCCTTACATGCTTTTCACAGGGATTCTGACAGGGCTCCTTTCCAGCCCTTCGTCCTGGCACTAACAGCCTCTGAGGTCAGTACTCATCCCTGTCACCGTCCTCTTCAGAAGACAACCCATAATCTACCCACCTGTCTTCGGCTGCTGAACATTCTCTCTACCAGCAATTCTCTGCATAGGTGCTTGAGGTACTTGATACTGTGTCCTGCACAGGCTGCGATACTGTAGCCCAGCCGTTAGGAGTCCTTGGGAGTTCCCAATGATGGCACTGTTGTCATTCCTTCCTTCTTTCCTTCCTTCCTTTGAGGGGGCATCGTGGGTAGTATAAAGGCATCTCTTCTCTTGCCCTCCATCCCCCAGGGACCTCCTACTGTGATACTGCACACCTGCAAGGTCTGCAGGTGCAGTGCTTCACCCCTCTTGAGGGCTGGAGGTATTGCGTAGCCTGTTGGGACCCAGATGCCCCACAGATTCCGCTCAGAGGAATGTCTGTAGGAGGAATGTTTTTACCTCGGCACGTGCCATCATATATGCACATAACTGCACATCAGGTGCATCAGACAGCTTTCATTTGCCATCTGTGGTTGCAGCTAGGTCAGCTCCTAGTTGCAGTGACGCAGTGCATGTTAGTGAGGCAGGCCAATCTGCTTTTCTGCTCGGTCTGGCGGTAGCTTGGCACCAATCAGAGGCATTGTATAATGCCAGTGAGGTGACATCCAAGCTTGCAGGAACTGCAGTCTGCCTCAGGCGGATGTTCCTGATTGACACTTTTGGCCTGGTATAAGGTGCCACATTCATGGTTCCACAGGGCTCATTTCTTCTCCTACAGGGTCAGGCAAGAGCTATTGGGGTGCCCTCCTGCTCCTGTGCCACAGGAGCCCCTGCCTGGCCCTGTCCTGTCTTGTGTCCCGTCAGACCCATGAGGAGCCCCTGTCCTCAGGTGTCCTCCCCATGCAGCGGGTACCTGTTGTCCTCAGGGTGAGCCAGCTCCTCCCACAGAAAAAAAGGAAAAGCTTGGTACTCTGACCTGTAAGTAGAAATCACTGGTGAAGACTGATTCTTGGCAGATATGAAAATTATGTACTTTCATATTTATTTATTTATTTATTTAGTTTTTATTTACCAAGTAGGTGCATCAGACAGTACAGCCCTATTTTGAGGCATGACCTGGGAGAAGTACAACAATAAATAGTACTCTGGCACTATGGTAGAAAGACAGTCTTGCACTCATCAGCAAAAGTCTGACATTAGTGAAGTGCAGAAACTCATGTACAGAATAACAATCTGAGTACAACTGAAAAAAGCATACAGAAGCACATATAAGTAGCAGTACAGGGCATTGGGTACAGGAGCACTTGTTTGACATCCATAGAAACTTACAAAGCTCATTCATGAAAACTGTGTGTGTGTGTTCCTGAGATAAGGTGGAAATGAGTTCCAGAGCTTAGGAGCCAAGACAGAAAAAGCCTTCTCTCCCATATTTGTAGTGCATTTGGGTACTGAGGGAAGAGACAGATCATTGTATCGTAGAGGTTAGGCCTGATCAATTTTGGTGAACATTCCAGCAAGGGCAGCAGGTGTATCTGATCTGATAATTTTGACAGTGGTACATCCTAGGGTATAAAGTCGACATGAGGTTGGGGGGAGAAGTCCTAGACTTAAACAAAGAGCACAGTGGTGAGCCAGCCTGGGCACAGATGCAACAAACTGGCAGACGTTGTAGCTACTATTCTATTTATTTATATTACATTTGTTTGCCTCAGAGTAAGGTACTAGACCATAAGCGAGGCTGGGCAACAAAACACCCTGAGCAGTAGCTAGTCTGGCAGCAGGAGTCAGGACATGCCTGACTCTAGGCATTTTTTGATATATGCAGGCTAATATCCAGGGCTAGAGTCCTGGTTAGGCCAAGGTATTTGAAAGAATTGACTGCAGTAAGGGGGAGAGCCATCAGACAATAATCAGGGCAGAAGTACAAGCCTTCAGCTAAGGTACTAAACCAAAAAGCATGGAGTGAGTTTTGCTAGCGTTCAGGAGAAGCTTGTTTTGAGTTAGCCAAGATTGAACACTCCCAAAGTCAGCATTGAGCCACACGTTAATTTAAGTTATTTTCTTTGAGCTTGTATTTAGCACCGTATTATGTGCATAAAGCAGGGTGGAGCAGGAGGCAGTGAATCCGGACAGGTTATTGGTACAGAGAAGCCCACTAGGATCGAGTGCAGTGTCAGGTTCCTTGCATGACAAAAGGGATTACAACCCATTGAAACTGCATTGTTCCCTGCGGTAACTCTGCTGCAGAATTTTGCAGAGTTGGGCTTGATCCTGGTGAGTTTCACTGTAAATAGGGTAGAAAACAGTCGACCCAGTATGGAACCTTGTGGAGCACCAATGTTTATGGTGGAGAGGTCAGATCTGATGTGGTTGAATTTAACAAACTGTCAATCACCAAGGTAACTTGAAAACCAGGAAACTGCAGAGGGCAAAAAAGGCAAGGGCAGACAGTTTAGATGTAGAGTGTGGTCCACAAGATTAGTGGCCTTGGTTAGGTCAATGAAGATGGCCCCTGTCAACATTCCCCAGCCCATAGTGACTTTCACATAATTGGTAAACTGGATGAGGGCAGTTGATGTGCTCTGGGCCTGCTTGAAACCATGCTGAACTGGGGGATAACGGGTTGTGTTTTTTGAAGGTGATTATTAGTAACCAGAGAGGTCACAAGTTTCCCCAGCAACTTGCTGAGCACTGACAGGATTGTGCAAGGTCGATAGTTTTCAGTGCACATTTGTAGACTGGCACCAGTTTTGCAACCTTCTAGAGTTTGGGCAGCACCCCAGAGATGAGGGACAGGTTAAATAGTTGAGTTACTGGGGAGGCTACAGTAACTGGTGCAGCAATCCAGAGCAGCCTAGGCTCAAGGCCATCATAACCAACACTAGTGCAAGAAGATATAGACCTCAAAAGGCAGCAAACCTCACGATGGATGACAGCCCTGAGGTAGAAGGGAGGGGCAACTGGTTGCTCTACAGGGGAGTTCTGGTCAGTGGCACAGCAGGTTATCTTGGTATACTTGGTAAGGTCAGAGAAGTGAGAATTAAGAGCATTATAAGAATTATTACAGTTTACACCATCCAGGGTCACATAAAACATTATGTGGCTGGCACATTTATCCACAAAACCCTTAATATGACTACAGAACCTATGAGAGTCACCTACAGAGGACCAGAGAAGCTCTTTACAGTAGTTACTTTTAGCAACCCCTATGGCTTTTTTGTATTCCTTTCTCCACCTTCTGTAATCCAGCCAGTCAGAAATTAAAATTGAAACTTTAAGCCTAGCCCAACATTTATCCCTAGCTTGGAGAGATGTAAGCAGTTCATTATGCAATCATCTGGTAACAGCTCTCCTATTCCTTATTTCGAGAATATGCTTGCCTTGCAAGTCCTGGAGCTTAGAAACTAAATAGTTTAGAGCTATAGCTACATTAGGTGTACGATATAGAGATCAGTCTGCCTGGCGTGTATCAACAGAAAGGTCACCAGGGTTTCGTTTGGGAAAATCCTGAAACACTAATTCTTTGGGAGGCATAGACTTGGCTCAGCCTTTCCAAATGCAGAAAAGTAGTGAATGGTCCCTAATGGAGTCAGTGTGCCAAAAGAAATGATCCTGCCCTTTATATTAGTAAGGATCCGGTCACTTGCTCCTCTTCATGACCCTAGTGGGACAAGTGTTGAGCCGAGGACAGATGGAGCTTCCCTGGCAGAGTCGAGCAAGCTTGTTTTATCGCTAAGCCAGTCCAGATTTAAATCACTCAAAAGGAAGATTTCATTCTTTAATTATTGATCTTCCAGAATATCTTCACCATTGAGTACCACGCCCCACCCACCATGCCTTGCTCAGATAGAGACAGAGCCTCTGGGCATGCTCACCTTACTGGTACTGGTACTGGCAGCACTGCAGTTACTCCCTTGATCTCTTTTTTTCTTTATGTATGAAAAAGGGAGCTTGGCACTCTTCTGGGTGTCCATTCACATTAAAAATAACTAATTAATTAAAATAAATTAAAATAAAGTAACAATTACAAGACTGGGGTTGGCGTCCTTTGGGGCCCTAGCACCAACCACAAAAAATGGGGATTTAGTGGAAGGTGTGTCTCCTTTCTTTCTTTTTCTTTCTTGTCCTCCTTCTCTCTAGTTGGGGTATATCTCACTTGTGGGTATATCCCTGTTAGTTGCTCATGCGGCGTGTGCCCACAGGTACTGTCCAGTCTAACTCTGCTTGGCACTAGCTCTGCATGTGGGCGATGCTGTGCACCTTTTTATATAAGCTACACTAGCTCTCACACAGGGTACATCCCTATGGCTGTGGTAGAAGCAGTTCATTTTTTTGATGCAATCTTTTTTCTGACTGTCTCAGACTATTTTATTCAATATGCCCCTTCCTCTTTGTGTATCTAGGCTAAGGAGCCTTTAGCCTACCATCCCATAGGGATGCCTGGGGAGATGAACACATCTGCACTGCCTTGGACTGTCCAGTCCTGCAACTCCAGAGGCACCTGGGTTCTCCCTTTCTTCTTCTCCGATATAAGGAAGAGGGACATGGTTAATTTGCACGTTCAATCAGATCTCTGTCTGGTAGCATGGAGATGCCCCCTTTTTTCCCTAGGAGTCTGTGTCTTATTCCCCCTTTTTTTTTTTTAACATTTGTACAAGGGGGAGTGGTCCCAATTCATAAAAACCTAGAAACATTCTAGGTCATCCCCTCATACTTCTGCCAAAGTCATGTGCTCAGGACTGCTGCCTTTTTTTTTTTTTTTTGTAAGACCACGATCCACCTCCTGGCTGGCTAGTGATGTGAGGTTTGGCTCTATAGACCCAACTACCTCTTGTGCCACCTAGTGTGCCTTGCACTGTATTTCTAAGTTGGTAGTTAGGTTTTATTTGTTTTTTATTTTTGTTTCCTATACCCTTTCCCTATCCCTCTGTGCTAGAAGATCTCCGTCCGTCTCCTATTTTCTCCACTGTCTCTCTCCTGACGAGCAGAACTGAGGTGTGTGAGGGAGCCAGCAGCTGTTATTGGTTAGTGTTTGTGGCACCCCATGAGGCGCAAGCACCATCAATACCCGTTGGCTCCCTGCCTGCAAAAACTTATTTCCTATGGGGTCCTAGTGCCTCCAGCCTCAGACTCATAAGTGGTAATCAATGGTGAAGATATTCTGGAAGATCAATAATTATGGTAAGTACATCATTTTTTAATTTTTTCTATGTTTTGGTCATAATCCTGTGTTTGTGACATCATAATCATGTCTGCGACAATATGTTGTGGTGTCACAAGCAGAGGATTATGACTTCATGCAAGTATAAGCAATGTAAATAAGGCCTAAAGGAAGAAGGCTCTGTTTTAATGAAACATCTTCAATAATGGAGCATGTAAGGCCCTGAAATTCAAATTTTGGAAGAATATTGTGTAACTGAGTTCTGCTGACATCATCTGTGAATTTTATTTTATTTGATAATGAAAACTCTATTTAATTCTCTTAAATTTATAAGGTTAGGAGAATTCTGGATTAGCAGTTTTGCTGGCATTTTAAAAGGGTCACTATTGATCCTTTTAATAGAGAAGAATCCCAAATTGGCCCCTGCTCCATACTGCATTGCTGCCTTGACATACTATTTATTTAGTTTTTGTAAACTGGGTAGGCCCATCAGACAAAATGCCTATTTTCAGGCACAGCCTGGGAGGTTACAGGACAGTAGACAATCAAGGCAACAGAAAAACATTACAGTGTACAGAAAGGATGGGGTATAAAACATAACCATATTGAACACAGCCTGATCCTATGAGTCCAAAATAACACTGGTGAACAATCAAGAGAAAATCTAGCCATATACATTGTACAGCCGGTTACAATAACAATTTCAAGAGAAAATTGAAGCAGATACAGTCAATTAGAGTGCAAATTGAACAAAAGATAATTGTGAGTCAGGTGCAAGAACAAACATTTGTGGAGCTTAAGAATTTGTAGAGTGCTTTCTTGAAACTGTAGTGAAACTGGAAGGCTTGGAGGTGAGGTGATGGGGCATTCCAAGCTCTAGGGGAAAAAATAGCGAACACCTGCTCACCCATTTTAGAGAAGCATCTGGGTACAGCCAGAAGTGATTGGTCGCAGGATCGTAAAGGGTAGGACTGGTCCTGGGGAGGAAGAGCCACAGGTTTGGAAGATCTGATAATGTTATCAATCATACAACCACATGCAAATAGGCGATGAGAGAAAGGAGATAACCAGCCTAGTTTAGAGTGTATTGTACAGTGGTGTGTTACCCTAGAAGTGTATAAGGCAAATTGGCAGATGATGTTGTTATAGAAGACATTCCATTTGTCTAGATTGGAAGCACTGGTTAGATAGGAGGTGAGACCGTATGTAAGACTAGGCAACAGGATTCCTTGGGCAGTTGCAAGCCTGGCTGTGGGAGAGAGAGTGTATTTTATTCTGTAAGCCAACCCTGGCTTAGTATTTATTGACTTACGGATGTTCGAGACGCACAGTGTAAAATCAAGGGCAGGATCCCAGGGTAAGACCTAGATATTTTAAAGAGTTAGCAGTGGAGAGAAGGGAGCCACCTGAGCAGAGAATAGCTAAGCTGTTGGAACGAGTCCTTAGTTTAGGTAGGGAACCAAAGATCATGGTCTGGGTCTTGCTGGAGTGTAGAACAAGGCAATTTTGTGTAAGCCAGATCTGAATTCTTCCAGTATCCAGCTTAAAGTTTATCTCAGTTAAACTTTGGGAGCTGGTGTAGAGCACCATGTCATCGGCATATAGGAGGGTGCTACAGAAGGATGGAACTTTGGGGGTATCATTAATGAAGATGGAAAAAAATTGCAGACCCAGAATGGAGCCTTGGGGTACACCAACATTGATTGTGGTTAGGGCAGATTTAGCCTGATTAAATTTAAAATTGTTGCCTGTTATTTAGATAGCTAGAGAACCATCTGATGGCGGGGGGGGGGGGATACCTAGTGATTATAGTTTAGATTCAAGCAGGGTGTGGTTTACAAGATCGAAAGCCTTTGTGAGATCGATGAAGACAAAACCAGTATACGTCCCCTTATCCATGTCCAGTTTAATATCGTTGGTGAATTGGGTGAGTGCTCTGGAGGTGCTGTGGGCCTACCCGAATCCATGTTGGGCAGTGGACAGCAGGTTATATTTTTTGAGGCAATCTGTGACCTGGAGTGCCACAAGTTTAAGGACAGGCAGGATTGGTATTCGTCTGTAATTTCCAAGGCTCTTAAGATTACATTTTAAAAATACTGGTACTATTTTGACCACTTTCCAGCTCTTGGGGACAGTGCCTGAGGATAAGGATATATTGTGTAATCTGGTAAGAGGGAAGACAAGGAGCAGAGCAGAAGTCTTGAGTAGTTTAGGCCCCAGCCCATCTGAGCCGGTGCTCCTGCAGGTGAAGATAGTGTTTAGGAGCTGTAGTGCTTCACCTCAAGTGACAGTGTGGAGGTAGAGGGGGTAACGTGGAGGAGCATTCTCAAGGGAGCACAACATTTAATTTCCAATATTGGCTAGGTTAGAGGAATGACTTTCATAGGCATTGATGATGTCCATATTATTACAGTTGATACCATTTATCATCATAGTTTTTTATCTTTACCATTTCCCATGAGACACTCTGTGTGGTTCCAGAAGTTTCTGGAGTTTCTAGCAGAGGTCTGCAATAGCTCCTTAAAGTAGGTGCCTTTAGCCAATGGATTTCTTTTTTTGCACGTATTTCTCTGGGCCCGGTATTCAAGCCAGTCGCTGTGCAGGGATGAGGCTTTGAATCTGTTCCAGCATATGTCTCTTGCTTTTAGCAAGGCAGGCAGATTACTATGCAGCCACATAGTTTCCTTTCCCTGACTCTGTGCTTGATTATAGGGATGCGTTTGTGCTGAAGCCTTTGAACCCTTGAGGAAAGGAGGGAGAAGGGGGACATGATAGAAACTTTTAAGTACCTCAAGGGAATCAACAAAGTCCAAGATGACAGCATCTTTCAGAAAAAGATGTGCAAGAACAAGGGGACACAATTCGAAGATAGAAGGGGGATGGCTTGGGGGCAATCTGAGGAAACGTTTTTTCACAGAGAGGGTGGTGGACGCATGGAACAGCCTTCCTGAGGAGGTCGTGGGGTCAAAAACAGTGGAGGAATTCAGGAATGCATGAGACAGACATAAGGCAATTCTGGTGGGGGGGTAGGAAGAAGTAGGCTGTTGGTCAACTAGGATCTGCAGCTTATCCAATAGTAGGGAAATGAACAGCCTAGGGGGGCCAAGTGGTCCTTATTTGCTGTCAAAGTCTATGTTTCTATGAAGGGATTGAAAAGTGGAGGTAAAATAGTTTGAGCTTCATCAGCATCATTGGTGTAGGTCAGTCAGGGAAGCTATAGGCTCAAACCTAGAGTAGTCCTGAAAAACCAGTTTCGTAGGAGGGCAAGAGGGGGAGCAGGTATCCCAGACACAATACGTCAATATTTCTTCTTCCCCTCTCCTACAGTGCTGGAAAGAGAAGAGGACCGGGGGAACTCAGTTCTAGGTTGAAATTAAGTCTTAACTAGGTGGGCCAAGCAGTCCTTATCTGTCGGCAAATTCTATCTTTCTGTTTTTCAAAATTGGACTGACTAAAGTGTAAAAAATGCAACATACAGTATAATGAGGAAATGCGTTCCCAGACCCCTGTCCGGTATATTCAATCCTACGTGAAAGGTTGTTGGCCCTCCCAGTGAATTTATTCTGTTTCCAGTACTGTATTAGTATATGTGTCTTGGTGGGACTTCTTTCCTACTCTTTCACCTATCTCCAGTCTGACGTGAGGGGTGAAGTGATCCTGCCTACATTCCCTCCTCTTAAGATAAGCTCGACTCAGTGGTAGTGCTTCATACTTGATGGCACAGTGAACAACTTGGTACTCATAAATGGACTGTTTTTGCAGCTGGTCCCTTCCCTTTTCTGAGCATTAATAGACTGCAGTAAAGATCATAATCTGAGGATGCTCTCTAATATTTCTGGTTCACTGTCCAGACTGGCATCCTGCATTTCACTGACATCAAGAGTCTACTGGGAAAGGTAGAGTTGTTGCTATGTCTAATGAAGTCTCATCTCCACATTTTGTTTTCTCTTATCCTAGGCTGCGGAGCAAAGATCCTATGGACGTAGCTATCACCATCTGCGATTCTGCCAACAAGCTTCTAAGGTAGGGCAGTAGCAGAACTTTACTAGTTGAAAAATATGTATTTACTGTAGATAGGCTGAGAATGCAAGATTTCATCTACAAAGAGAGGTTTGCTTGTCAAGAAGTTCCAAGTGGTTTATTCAGTGTCGCACAATGTCTTTGTTACTCAGCTTCTTGGGAGCTGGACTTGCATCCCTCCTGACCTGTACTTTGTAGAGAATTACAGCAGGTTGCATCAAAACTGGTTTGAGGCACCAGTAATTGTATAGGCGGCGGGGCTTCTTGCTTATGAGAGGCCCTGAGCTAGATCTGGTATGTAACTCATTCGTTTTTAACTTCTTTTGGTAGTTTTAATTGTCTTGTTCAAAAAGCAGTGATGTTCACTGCTGCTATGTTGTATATGGGAACAGGCAGTCTGTGCAATGCATTGCCATCTGGTGGTGAAAGCTTTGACTTGTGTGAAGGAATGTAGCCATCTAGTGGGGATCTGTGGGATAGCAAGCATCGCTAGTTCAAAGAGCTCTCTCACCTCCAAGCTAAGAGGAATTTCCCTTTAGCTGAATGGGTAGAAGTGCTGACTTTGTGACTTGGGGCTCCTGGTTTGATTGCTAGCAGTAACTGGAGGTGCTTCTGCACAGATAGTAGAGGGGATAGGCATAACACGGGTTGTACAGAAGAAGAATCAGCATTTATGTAATGCTTATCATACACATTGATCCCAAAGCGTTTTACAGGAAATGAGACGGGTTGTGAAGAGACCATAATGTGTAGTGGCAGCCATTTCTCATCAACACCCACACAGCCTTTGACAGTTGCATAAACTGGTTTTATTGGAAGAGGAATGCTGACCAGGACACTCTGGGGGTGGTGGTGGTGGTGGGGGAATATCCTGTACTGTTGCAAAAGGTGCCTTCGGTTCTTTTACTTCCACCTGGGCAACCTACCAGGACTGCACCAGAGATGGGTAGAAGGGACCTCTGTTTAACATCTCATCTGAAGGATGACAGTGTTTTTCAGAAAAAAAAAAAGGTGAACAAGAACAAAGGGACATTCTGCGAAGAAGTTTCTCACATCTCTCCTGAATCTACTCACTCCTGCTTCACAGCAAGCAGTTCCTGGAAGAGCCTATCATCCAGGGGGGATGGAGGCAAAAACAGTGGTGGAGTTCAAGAATGCATGGGAAAGGCATAAGGGAATCTTAGGGAAAGGAATAGGGGAGGAAGAATGGGCCAGAGATCAAGTAGGGTCTGCAGTGATACTGTAGGTAGGGAAAAATGGGCAGACTGGGTGAGCCAAGCAGTCTTTATCTGCCAGCAGATTCTGTGTTTCTGTGTTCATCCCGACAGTTCAGCACCCCCCGTAGTACTGCACTCGGGTGCTAGAGTCTACTGATGAAACATAGTCCTGAAATTACTTGCCAAGGGTATGGGCTAGCCAGTCAGTCAGATGGTTAGGGTGAGCTGAGGGACCATAAGGATAAACATGACTTCCTCTTTCTAAAGCATGGAGCTGTCACTTGTTGAACAGTTCTAAAAATGGCATCCATGTAGGATAGAGGAACCATGACTAATCTTGCTGGGGACCCCAAAATGATAGGTCACTCTGAAGGCCTGCCTCGATGTAACAGTAGGGTTACCACTCGTAACGCTGCTGTCCTGGGTTCAGGAACTAGCCTGTGTCGACAGGGGTATTGAGTGTCCCAGAGGATGCTTTGCTTCAGATGGGCTGGAGTTTGATCCCTGCATCTTGAGCACCACCTGAAACGGCAGTGGGAGGGGAGATACAAGTGGGCCTTGTGGCGTGCATAGCGGTTGCATTCCTAGCTGTATGTTCACGACCTAGCAGCCTGGGGAGGACTGTCTTGGAGTTCACCTCCCCTTCAGCATGACAGCCGTGCTGCCACCAGATTCGGACTCCATGTGGTGGTTCTCCCCTGCTGGCCCTGTGGTGGGAGGGTTATCCCTTGGGGCAGGTAGACCGGGGGAAGGATCTCTGGTGTCCTGGTATGGGTTTGGATGGTTGCTAGGCCTAGGGTAGTTGAGCTGAGAGGTGAAAAATTAAAAAAAAAATTAAAAATTCCTCAGAATTGAATTGCCATCATAGATGACCTCCCTCAAATAACATCACAGAGGAACGGCTTGGCAGTATTCTTAGATCACACTGTTCCCAAGAGATAATTAACTGCATGCTCTAATCCTGTGACTCCATCTCAGTAAAATTCAAAAGGGGTCCTTATTTTTCTGTAGTATTTTTTTCTATCCTTTTTAACTTCTTAGGCACACAGGAGCACAGCAATTATAAGAGTTCATCTGAATGTGTTGCAGTGGAAGGCAGCTGGGGTCAATACCATTTGTAGCTGCATCAGCACTGTTAAATTATTCTGCAGCTGATTGCAACCTAGTCACTTGCTTCTAACACAAAAACTGTAAATCATTACCGAGCTGAGGTCATTTAAGGCTTTTTATAGGCTTTTTAATTTCAAAGTGACTAGCTTAGGTTTTTGAAAAAACAGAATACGTTGGAATAGTTTCAGTACTTTTTTCGAAGATTGGACACTTGAATATCTTTGCAGAACTGGTATTTCTAAATGTCTTTATGGTGCGGGGTGATGAAAGCCCCCGAGTACACTCATAGAAGCTTCAGAGATGACCATGTCAACTGGGATAAGTAACAACAAGCAACCAATGCGCTTAAAATCATTTGTAGATGAGTGGTAGTGGTCGTTTTAATTAGTACTTTGATTAGGGCTGTTCTAATCAAAACATTTTGGACTTGTCCAGCCCCGACTGTAACTGAATTTGCTTTTGCCTGTCATTCATTACTGTGAAATTAGCTTTCTTTTTGTACATGTCCTTCAAGGAGATTTACTTGTCTTGGACAGGGGGCAATAGGATTTGCTCACCCCTGGCTTTGATGTAATGTGTCCGGGTGTCAGTTGTTTTCAGTTTCTGATCCCAGTAAGCTGTATTCTCGGGGCTTTTGAAAGATCTCGTGCAGTTTTGTGTAAAACTGAATATGAAACCGCAGCTGTGAGTTGGTTACTGTTGGAAGGAGGTCTGCTCAATAAATAGAACAGTGACTAACAGTGGACACTTCAATTAAAAAAAAAAAAAAAACTTTAAAATGGTTTTAGGTTTACAAAAACAGCTTTTCCTTTCACGGATAATGATCACTTTAAGTCTAGACGTGTGTACGTGTGTGTTGGGGAGAAAAGGACTTTATAATACAATGGTTGTTTTTGTATGGTACTTTTTCATTTAATCAGATTTCCAGGAACCTTTAATACTAGACATATTGTAAACCAAAAAGTCCAGTTTCATCGTGCATGGTGACTAGTTAAGGAGGGGGAAAAAATCTTGTGGTCGAGATGGGCATAACCGCACATGAGCACACCTCTCAAGTGTCCCTGATTTTCAGGGACGTCCCTGATTTTACTTCAACATTTTACTCTGTCCCTCCTAAAATTAGTGTTTTTTGTAGCTAAACAGTGGGGACTGTAAGCACAAAACAATGTCACGCATTAAAGTTACAGACTTGTTCTTCTTTAGAAAATGCATTTTGCACTAAGCCCCATATTCTACCAGCTTTCTGGGTGGATATCTCTAATTTTGAAGATGTGTCCCTGATTTTTTTAAACCTTTTCCCTGATTTATGAGGCACTAGGTTAAGAGATATGCACAAGCTGGTCGAGAATCTTGGGTGGGGGAAGGGAGTCCTAGTGACAGCTATTGTCTTTTTCATTTAAAAGGAAACTAAATCAGTACAGAGCTGGGTTAGATGGTGGGCATGTACCTTTCCACACCTTTAACTGCTTTTTTTTTTTTGAAACCGTGCGGAAAGGCAACTGGAACACTGCACTGTAGTGTTATTTAATGTATTACTCCATGCGTTTACAAGATAGGTGGCAGTATGAAATACAGTCTTTTAATTTGCACTTTTCAGCCAAATACTCTTTAATAAGTGGGCAGTGACACACTCCATTGGGTTTTGTTGGGAGGTACAGGTAGTCTCTGAGCTTAAAATTCAGTGGGAGCAGGGGAATAGCACAGATTTTTGGAGGCACCCCACTAATTTTGTAAACCCCAAGCAGGAAAGTCCCACACAGAACAGTGTATTGCTTATATGTACTTTTTTTTGCATAGAATGCAAGAATGTACATAAAAGCAATGAGGTGCAGCCATGATTGTTTTTCTTTAATTGCAGGGTCCAGGTTCAAATACCGTTGCACTTGAGAGACTACGGCTCTCCTGGGCAGGAAGAAGTGGCAGCGTCGGGCACAAAACGGAGAAGGGCTGTCAATTGCGTGCATTGTCTGGGATAAGAGGAGCAGCATGTCTAAATATGCTATAGCCATGAGCGATGTCAGCTCAGTTGCCACCAACCTTAAGAAAAGTATCTGATCTTCATTGAGCATATCTCTTGTAGCAATCCACACCTTTGGAACTATAGCCGTGAGGCACTAGGACCACACAAACTTTTTTGCTGGCAGTCTGCTGGGGCTGCCCACAGCGACTACATCAGCCAGTGTTACCACTCCTATATACTGTGTGTGTGTGTGTGTGTGTGTGTGTGTATGTCTGTATATGTATATATGTGTATGTGTGTGTGTGCAGCCCCGTGCCCTCCTCCATTCTTTTTCCTGCCATCAACCAGTGCACGCTGGACTCCTCGAAGACGAGCCGCATCAGACAACTGCCAGAACTTCTTCTCTCGCTTGTTATTTTCTCAGGGCTTTGCTTTCCTGCCACAGGACACAGCAAACCACCTGAGGGATCAGCACAACTGCTCTACAACAGTTGGTAAGTAACAGCCAGAACCTTCTTGAGGCTTCTGGGTCTGATGGCTGTGGCTTTTGTTACTGTGCCTCTAGCAAGGCTGTACATGAGGATTCTCCAGTGTATGTTAAGGGTCCAATGGGAACAATGCACCAATGATCTCAAGCAGCCAGTTCTAGTCTCCTCCCCGGTCAAAAAGGTGCTGTAGTGGTGGATGGATCCAAGCAACCTGTTGACAGGGGTTACTTTCCTCCTTCCTTCCCCACAGCAGATCCTCATGACAGACACCTTGATGTGAAGTTGGGGGCTCATCTGGGGCCCCATCAGACTCTAGGGTCATGGTCTCTAGTTGAGGCTACCCTCCACATGTTCCAGGGATGCAAAATGCCCTAGTGGACAGTCTCAGCTATTCGCAATCCAGGATGCATGAGTGGGAGGTGCTGACATTGGTTGTAGAAAACCTGTTCGACAGGTGGAGCCATTCAGAGTTGGACCTTTTTGCAACCCCACTCAACACAAAACTGCCGCTTTTCTGCTCTTTCGCTTCAGGGCCTGGAGTTTTCTGGTGAGATGCATTGTCCCTCTTCCTGGAAAGGGAGGTTTCTGTATGCTTTCCTTCCCTTGTCCCTAATTCAGAGGTTTCTGATCAAGCTTCAGATGGAAGGGGCCACTCTGATCCTACTGGCTCCCCTCTGGCCTCAACATATCTAGTTCCCCTTACTACAGCAGCTGGCAATGGAACCCCCTGTACCTTTGCTTCTGTGTCCTGGCTTGCCCTTCCAGGACACAGAAGCAAAGGTCCATTTTGGTAGTCCATTTGGACCTCAGATCTCTTTGTCTTTATGCATGGCTCCTGAAGACATAGCCATTGCTAGGTTTGGAGTTTCCCAGAAGGTGGCTGATGTCATGGTAGCTGCCAGAAAATCCTACACCAGGGCCAGTTATTCTGTAAAGTGGAAGTGCTTTGCTCTGTGGGCTGCTTCCCATCACCTGGATCCTTTCACTTGTCCAGTGAATGAGACTCTGGAGTACTTGCACTGCCTGTCCTATGCCGGACTGTAGTACTCTTCCATTAAGGGTCACCTGTCAACCATACGGTTGCCTGGCTGGATGTGTTCCGTGCGTTCTGAGAGGCATCCTACACTTGAAGCCTCCCATCTGCAATGCAGCCCTACCGTGGTATCTGAATTTTGTGTTGGAGAAATGTACTGTGGCTCCATCTGAGCCAGCTGCGACCTGCGAGCTACACTTTCTGACGTGGAAAGCATTATTTCTTACCCAAGAGTCCTTTAGCATCAGTAACAGTAGCAGTTAGCTGGCTAGGTGCAACTGCCCCGGAGGTATGCCTTTAAGAGAATTAGCATAATGAGCTAGGGCATCAGCCAATCAAAAAAAGGAGGAGAGTGTGCTGAGAGGGAGCAGCGTGAAGGGCTTCAGAATGTTTTCTCTGCTGACTGAGCAACATTGCCCCAGAGGTGTCTCTCAACTTTCCTTGTTGACAGCCCTTTTTCTGCTTAGCGTGATAAAGTTTTCCTCACAAACTAATTTTTTTAGTGTGCTAAGTGTAATTTTACTATTTCTAGCCCCAGTAATGCTCAGGATATTCATAACTTTTTGCAGTCAGCCTGGTGGGTTGGACTGCCTGGAGAGAAGGAACACATGCAAATGATGGAATTCTTTGCACGTGAGCATCTTTCAAATACTGCCTCTACCAACTGTAGTGTTCTAACCCCTTTAGATTTTTCTCTCCGCCTGAAAGTCTGGTCGCTCGGAGTCTCTGTCACCCTCTTATGCGTGAAGAAAGATAAAAAATCATCAAAAACCGTAAGTATATTTAATTTCTTTTACTGCCTCTACTGATTGTTAGTTTACATCTAGTTTATTATTAAAGTAGTTGTTTTTTCTCGGTTCCTCGTGGTTTGGCATAACCGTGAGGGATCTGAGTTAGTATAGTTTAACTTAGGTTCTCTGACTAAAGAACCTATATAATTATCGATAAATTTTGGTCCTTACAAACTTTATTTGTAACCGGTTTTATCGGTTACAGAACAGCTGAACCGGTTCATATTTCATCTCCCTGCTCGGTTCCTCCGGTTCCTTATCGGTTCCAGAACCGACTGCAAAAAAATAAATAAATAAATTTTAAAAGCTGTTGAATAACCGCAACAGTATCTGTTATTTAGCGGTTGGTGTTTTTCCTGTTGCTTTTCACCATGGCAGAGAAACCTAAGAAGAGAACCGGGGAGCCCGGGTTTAAAAACTGTTTAAAGTTTGGAGATGTGTTTGCCAAGGCAAACAAGCACACCTTATGTGTAGCTTATCTGGGTTTCGAACATCTGGACCAGGAATGTGAGATACATAAAACCTTTCCAGATAAAACTGTGGAAAAGCGCCTTGAACGGCTCAAGAAAAAGTTTCCTAGGGGTCCCTCAGTCTCTGACCAGCTGACACCCCAGTCTGTTGTGGCTGAACCCACAAGTGCTACTACCCCTGCCCCTGATACGGGTGAAGAAGGGGCCAAAAGAGGAGAAGAACCGGCTGACTCTCCAGTTCACTCAAAGAAAACAAAGAAACTTAAACATGCAGAACCCTCTCCTGTTAACCCAGGGATTTCTGTGCAGGTGTCTGCAATGCCTTCAGCTCAGGAGATAGCTCAGGCATTCAGAATTATTCAGGCTCTGCAGAGCATCATCCCTCGGCCTCCTGCCCCCTCACAGGGTCCCCAGGTTGCTAGTACTGTGTTGCCCTCTGCACCGGAGCAACTATATTTTGAAGAGGGTGATGAGCCTTATGAGGAGGACAAACCTATCCCTCCAGAGGTGTCCGCTGAGCAGGATTTTGGCTCGCCTCCCAGGGTGTCTGAGGATTTTTCCTCCCACTTTTCCTTTGTAAGGAAAATGGTAGATGCCTTAGATATCGCCACAACAGAGCAAGTGGAGGATGAGGAGGAAGTTGAGTACCTTAGTATGGTAGGTTTAACACCCACAAAGGCCCTCCTCCTTCCAGTATATACATTTTTTAAGAAGGATGCTATGAAGCTTCTCTGTCCTCACATCCACCGGACAAGGACTCCAGAAAATTGGACAGTATGGCCAAAAAAGGCTATTTGTCAGCCTCACTGGCCATGAGACAGTCTACTTTCCAAGCTTATGCTGCCCAGTATCAGAAATCCCTGTGGCAATTGATACTGGCAATGTCCATGAAAGCCACCTCACCCTTGTCAGATGACCTGGTTGAAACTGCCAGGTCTGGGCTAGAGGCGGCTAAGTACCAGTTCCGGATGGCTGCTGATTTGAATGACACTGCAGCCAGATGGATGGCTAACACAGTGGCTCAGTGGAGGTTTGCTTGGCTTAGGGCTACAAACCTCACTCAGGATACCCAATCGAAGGCCCTGGATTTTCCATTAGAAGGAAATTCTCTTTTTGGGGAATCCACGGTGGCCTACATGAAGAAGGTGGATGAATATAAGGCTACTTATAGAAGTAACTCTGCCAGAGACAGAGCTTCTTCATCCACCAGGCCCTATGGAGGGGGGGGCAGAGGCCGCTCTTTCATGACAAGACCTTTTTTCCAGCCAGTAGCCATGCCCCAATGCCAGCAGTACCCCCAACAGGGCTACTCTAGGGGTAGGGGTAGAAGGGGCTCTAGGCGAGGGTCTCGGACACAACCTCAGCCCCAGCCTAAACAGAACCCCTGAGATGCAGGCCACCTCCTCCCTACCTGTCTGAGGCAGACTGTCCCATTTTCTCTACCTTTGGTCAACCATCGCCACTGACAAGTGGGTTTTGGAGGTAGTGGGCAAAGGTTTGTCTCTGGACTTCAAATTTCTTCCTCAAATAAATTCCAGGGTTTCCATCTCTCCTCCCCTAGCACAAACTTCATTGCTAGAGGCAGAGGTTCAAAAGCTGCTACAGCTCAGAGCAGTGGAGCCAGTTCCTACAACCCTGAGAGAAAGAGGTTTTACTCCAGATACTTCCTAACAACAAAGAAAAATGAGTAGTGGCGGCCAATTTTGGATCTCAGAGCTTTAAACAAGCATCTGAAAAGGCCCAAGTTCAAAATGGTAACTTTGGCTCGGATTCTGCCAACAATCCAAAAAGGGGACTGGCTAGCATCTCTGGACTTACAAAACGCCTATTTTCACATCCCTATAAAAGAATCTTTCTGGAAATATCTCAGATTCAGACTCCCAGCAGGTCATTATCAGTTTGCAACCCTGCCCTTCAGCCTTTCCTTGGCACCAAGGGTGTTTACAAAATGCCTAGCAGCTGTGGTGGCATTTCTTGGAAGACAGTGAGTGACTGTTTTCCCATATCTGGACAACTGGCTGGTGGTGGGCAAATCACCAGAACAAGTCAGAACCTCTCTAAAGTTCACACAGGATCTTTTGGAGTCCTTGGGTTTCATAATAAACCAGAAAAAAATCTGTCTTAACCCCTACACAGACTTTACAGTTCATGGGGCAGAAATCAGTACTCTACAGGCTAGGGCCTTTTTGCCACTGGACAGGGTGCAAAGCCTTCAGGCCATAGCAAATTCCTTCAGGTTGCTCAGGCAAAAAACAGCCAGGCAATTCCTGCAGCTCTTGGGTCATATGGCTGCATCCACAGGCACAGTGCAGGGTTCCAGGTTTCACATGAGACATCCAGTTTCATCTCAGGAATCATTGAATCGGAAAAAAGATCCCTTTTCAAAACACATTCCAGTGACAAGGGCACTGTTACAAGCCCTTTTGTTGTGGAAAAAGGAATCCAACCTAAGGCAAGGAGTCCCTTTTCAGAAGGAGGATCCTTCACTAGTCCTCACGACAGATGCATCCCTTCTGGGCTAGGGCACCCATCTGGGGGAGCACAAAACTCAGGGTACCTGGACAGAAGCAGAGTCCCTTCAGCATATAAACTTGCTGGAACTCGGAGCAGTGTGGCTGTCACTAAAAGTTTTCTCTACACTGGTGATGGGCAAGGTGGTACAGGTCAGAACAGACAATACCACCACTATGTACTACATAAACAAGCAGGGAGGTACCAGATCAGGTCCCCTATGTACAGAAGCCATGAAAATTTGGACTCTGGCATATTCTCTAAAGGTGTTCCTGCAAGCAATCCATCTACCAGGAAAGGACAATACTTTGGCAGACACACTGAGTCAAATCAATCAGTCCCATCACGAATGGACACTGAACAAGCAAGTGGTGCAGGTAATTTTCTGGAGGTGGGGCATTCCAGAGATAGACTTGTTTGCATCCCCCACCAGAACCACCAGTTGCCTCAGTATTGCTGCAGACCACCGGCCCAGGGCACAATCCCTCTGGATGCCCTGGTACTGGACTGGTCAGGCAAGTTTCTTTATGCCTTTCCCCCTTTTCCTGTGGTTTTCAGAGTACTACTGAAGCTCAAATCCCTCTTGGCTTCTCTGATCTTGATAGCTGCAGATTGGCCCAGGCAGCCATGATACTCTCTCCTGCTCTCCATGTCAGTGAGCAAACCAATAAGTTTGCCTCTCAGGCACAATCTCCTGACCTCCAATCAGGGAACATTGTTGTACCTAAATCTCAAGTCCCTCCACCTCAAGGCATGGCTCTTGAGGAATTAGTGTATGCAGAATTAAACCTTTCTGAAGCTGTATTAACTATCTTGAAAGGTTATAGGAAGCCCTCCACTAAGAAAACGTATTCTGCTAAGTGGAAGAGATTTTCTTTTTGGTGCTCTGGTAGGAATTTCGCCCCAATTGATGCAGGAGTCTCAGTGGTGTTAGATTATCTGACTCACTTACATTCACAAGGTCTACAACCCAGTTCTCTAAGGGTTCATCTTGCAGCAGTGTCTGCATATCTTTCTACTAGGACAAAGGTGTCAGTAGCATCAGATCCCATTTTCAAAAGTTTTTTTTAAAGGCCTGATAGATTTGCATCCTCCTCACAGGGCACCAGTGCTCGCTTGGGATCTTAATAAATGTATAGCCAGATTAATGAGGGCTCCTTTTGAGCCCATGGCTACAGACCATTTAAAATATGTTACCTGAAAAACAGTTTTTCTGGTAGCAATTACCTCAGCAAGAAGAATCAGAGAGCTTCAGGCTCTCTGTGTTGACCAGGACTACATCTCCTTTCACAGAGATAAGGTAGTCCTCAGAACAAACAGACAATTCCTTCCCAAGGTTGTTTCAGACTTTCATCTGAGCCAATCAATCACTCTGCCTGTCTTTTTTTTTTTTTTTTACAGACCATACAAGCTCTGGTGAAAGAAAACTCCACAGTCTGGATGTGAAAAGAGCTCTCAGCTATTACATGACAGCTACTAAGGGCCATAGGCAAGACAAAAAACAACTTTTCCTTACATATGGGGATGTTGGAATGGGCAAACCAGTCTCAAAAGGATCCATTTCTCGATGGATTATCCAGTGTATTCAATTCTGCTACACTAGAGCAGGTAGGGAGTCCCCGGCTGGGCTGAGGGCACACTCGATAAGAGGAACAGCTGCCAGTATTGCAGCTGCTAGGGAGGTTCCATTATTGGATATTTGTAAGGCAGCTACCTGGAAATCAGTACACACCTTTACAAAGCATTACGACTTAGGTGTTTTGTCCAGAAGTGATGCCAGGTTTGGCACAGCAGTCCTGCAAAGCGTTTCCAAAATAAGTTCTGTGCCCACCTCCAATGGTACTGCTTGGTAGTCTGCACAAAGTTATGAATATCCTGAGCATTACTGGGGTTAGAAGAAAAAATTACTTACCATAGTAATTTTCTTTCTTCCCAGAGATGCTCAGATATTCATAACTCCCTCCCATCCTCCCCTTCCAGAACTTCAGCCTCTGCACTCCGCATGCTAGTGCCACATAGCCATACCCTTCTGGGTACACTTCTCTATACCAAATAGATTTAAACAGAGTTTTTCTGTCGCTCTTGATAGTTTTCTCATGGGGTTAGTGTCTCCAAATGTTTAGGGATTTCTAATACCGTGGCAAGAATGGACCCCATTCTTTAGCCAGGGCATATTCAAAACTCAAGAAATTAGTACTGTATTAATCTTTGATGTTTGCTGAGAGCGCTCTTCTCAGCACACGTAACGTCCCCAAAATGGTTTCCTTTTGAAGTTCATAAGGTGTCACAAGTATTGGTAGCATATTTGAATGTGCCTGAAAGTTCTTTTTGATTAGTCCCATTGCTCCAAGCACTACTGGAACAATTTGTGTGTCCTTATTCCACATCAGTTTGGTTTCTGATTTTGTGTCTCTCTGTATGCAGCACACTGTAGTCACTAGGGGTGGCTATTTCAATCAGTAATGCTACCTTTGTTCTCTTTTCTTGTATTACAATATCGGGTTTTCTTGCTTCCACTTTCTTGGCTGTTGGTATTGGGTGATCCCATGTGATCATTATTTCTTCATTCTCTGTGATTCATTGTGGTTCATGTTTCCAGTGTCTCTCTGCTATGCTGTTTGGTGATCACCATTGTTTATTTGATGTAGTTCCTCCTTAAGAGGTGTTTTGGGTAAATTCTCTTTATTAGGGTAACCCTAAAAAAAAACCAAAAAACACATTTTTTATTAATTAGCTGTTGGATTTTTTCATAATGTCTGACTTCCAGGCTTTTTACAAATCTAAAGGAGTTAGAACACTACACTTGGTAGATGCAGTATTTAAAAGATGCTCACGTACAAAGAATTCCATCATTTGCATGTGTTTCATCTCTCCGGGCAGTCCAACCCACCAGGCTGACTGCACAAAGTTATGAATATCTGAGCATCACTCGGAAGAAAGAAGATTAGTATGGTAAGTAATTTTTTCTTTTTAGCAGTTTGTTTCTTTGTCGCACACCTGCGTTTTATCGCAGCTGCATATATTTGTGTATATTTTTACCACATTTGCGTATTTTATATACATTTTTAACCGCAAATGTGTATTTTCGACGGTTCTTCACTATTTAAAGCTTTTCTTGAAGGAACCGTCTAATTTGTGTTTTTCCTTATTTTCTACCTCAGAACTCGTGGGTCCCTACCGCAAGGTAACAGTTTGGATTTTCAAACTTTGACAGTTATTGCTGGGTTCTCTGTGGAATGGCTTGTCAGAAATTCCCAGAGCTAAAAAAAAATATGGACCTACAGGATTTTTAAAAAGTGTGTCAGCTGTCACAGTATTTGGCTTAACAGCTTTTCAACAACCTGTGCCTCAGTTGTTTTGGTCCAGATCTACTGATTCTCTTTGCACAGATTTGGTGAGAAGCAGAGCAAAAGGACCTGGGGGAAAAATAAATGTAAAAAATATATAATATATAATGGCTGAGGAAAAAATCAAAGGCTACAGATGAGGGGCCATCTAAAACTAATAACATTGAGGATAATGTATGGTAATCGATGGTTAACTGGTTTGTTAACCATCGAGAGGTTGCCAGGGTGACCATGTGAACCTCGAGAGCGAAGATTGAGAGGTTTACGTCACCATGGCAACCTCGAGAGGTTAAAAAAATGGTTAACCATTGATGTACCATACATTATACTTTATAGTGTATGGTACCATTTGGGCTTTTTAGATAAGAAAGCGGTTCCTTACTGCATTTTTTTTTTATGTTGCCGCTGCTCTGACCTCACCACCGCCGCCGTTTCAAGTCCGTCTGCCCAGACTGTTCCCGGTTATTAACCCATCGATGTGATGTACCATCGATGGGTTAACAACATCGTGACGTTGTACTGATGGTAAAACGTTGTTATAAAAAGGTAGATTTCTACCTATAACAACGTTCTACCTTACATTATAATAAAAATTCAAGCAGGGGTGCTGATGAAGCCTCCAAGTCCCAGCTAAAGAATAAAGCTTCCAAAGGAGCTGATGAAGTTCCTCACACATTTAAAAATAATAAAGATGCTGATGAAGTGTCTGTACAAAAAAGGAAGCCTGATCAAGCTGCTGATGAAGTGGCTAAAAAGATGGTCTGTAAAGAGAAAAACACTCCTGTTCCTCCCGGGAAAACAGATAGTGAGACAACAGGCAGCTTAAAAGAAAAATAAAAAACAAAGCATATACAGCCATAGTCTGCGCAGGAACTCCCATCTGTGCAGGACATGGCAAAAGCATAGCACGTCTTTCAGACCCTACAAAAGATGGGGTCTATATTTACTGGGGCTGGCAAGCACTCTTCCACAGTTCTCTTCTGGAGACATTGAAGATGATGCTGATGATGATGATGATGATGATGATGATGCTGCTGCTGCTGCTGCTGCTGCTGCTGCTGCTGAACATTTTTATGATGCCCCTGATATGAATTTTGAGGACCTAGAACCTGATATGTCCCTTGACCCTCCTTTTGGAGCTTCCTCTGCTGACCAGGAGGATCCCGGCTCTATTCTTACATTTTTCCAAAATATGCTAGACACCCTGAACCTCCCTACTCAGGAGTTCATCCAGGATGAGGATAAGGATAAAGATTACAGGAAGATGAAAATTCTCCCATCCCTTAACAGACTGGTTATGCCTATCTATAATGCTTTCAGAAAAAATACCATGAAACTACTTCAAACCCCCACTACTGTTGCAGGGGTTGGCAAGCAGGCTGAGGAAAAATGCCAGTCGTCTGAAAAAGATACCGAGTTCCTGTCCATACATTCTAGCCATGAGAGTATAGTACAGCAAGCAGCTTATGAGAAAGCTGGGGTTTCCTTGTCCCCCTTACCACCGGATAAGGACTTCAGAAAAATAGACTTCATAGCAAAGAAAATGTATACCAGCTTCCCTGCTGGTCAGACTTTTACTGCCAAATATCAGAAAGCACTGTGGAATGCTGGCCTGGCCATTACCCACAGTCGGTCGGATACAATGGTACAGGAGCTGGGGTATATTGCAAAAACTGCCTTGGAAGCTACAAAATACCAATTCCACATGGCAGATGACAACAGTGATGCTGCCTCCAGGACCATGGCCCATGCCATCTCTCTGAGGTGCTTTGCCTGGCTTGGAACTACCAGTCTGATTCCTGACACCCAGTCTAAGGCCATGGACTTTCCCTGTGATCAAAACATGTTGTTTGATTCCAGAACAACTGACTACATGAAGAAGGCCGAGTACAAGGCCTCTTGGCAGAGTCACTCCTCTAAACCTAAGCCTCTTGCCCCACAGAAATACCACCCGAGGGGAAACGGGGGCAGAGGTTATTTTCCCAGGCCTTACATTCCCTATTCCCAGTCTGATTTCTCTCAGTACAGGGTTGCTTTCAGGGGAAGAGGCAGAAGGGGCCAAAGGGCCACTTCTACCCAGCCAGCAGCCTCACAGTCTAAGCCTTGATGTGATGTCCAGGTCGCCTCCCCTCTGCCAGTAGAAGGCAGACTCTCACACTATCTTCAGAACTGGTCCCTCATTACCTCGGATAAGTGGGTTCTGGAGATGGTGGAAAAGGGTTTGCCATTACAGTTCAAACAGATGCCAGACCTCAAGCATACCCAGGTGTCAAAACCTCTAACCCCAACACAGGTGCTACTGTTGGAACTGGAGGTAGAAAACCTTCTAGCTCTACAAGCAGTGGAGAGGGTCCCGGTCCACGAGAAGGGCAAGGGCCTCTACTCCAGGTACTTTCTGACACAAATGAAAACTGGGGAGCGGCGACCTATCTTGGATCTCAGATATTTAAACAAACATCTGCTAAAAACCCAAATTCAAGATGGTCCCTCTGTCACTAGTCATACAGTCCTTACAGCAGGGAGACTGGTTAGCCTCCCTGGACCTAAAGGACACACTTCCATATACCCATAAGGAGGTCTCACAGGAAGTTTCTCAGGTTCAAACTCCCTTCGGGCCACTATCAGTTTGCTGCAATGCCCTTTGGCCTGTCCTTAGGGTGTCGCTATCTACCCCTGTTCAGATGATTGGCTCATAGTGGCAGAGTTTCTTTGTCGGGTCAAGGAGTCCCTTTCCCTTACAGAGCACACTCTGGAGTCTCTGGGATCCCTGGTAAATCTAAAGAAGTCTCACCTGGCATCCACCCAGCTACTTGCCTTCTTAAGAGCTCAGCTGGACACCCAGAAAGGATATGCCTTCCTCCCACAGGAGAGAATTCAGAGTTTCCTCTCAGTGGCAGATTCTTTCATCCGGGGGACAGCCAAGACCAGCCAGACATTTCCTCAGGCTCTTGGGACACATGACTTCAATGACTGCAGTGGTCCCAGAAGTCAGGTACAGGATGCGACACCTGCAAGCCTATCTCTGAGCTTGCTGGTCTCAAAAGAAGCAACAATTTTTCAAAGCTGAGACCTGTGACAGAGCAGTTCCTTCAGACTCTGCTTTGGTGGAAGAACCCTGCAAATCTTGCAGCAGGGATACTCTTCCAGGTTCCGCTTCCCATGAAGGTGATCACCACAGACGCCTCCCTCTTGGGGTGGGGGAGCTCATCTGGACAGTGCCTAAGTAAGTGACACCTAGATTCTCCAAGAGTCACAGTTACACATAAACCTTCTGGAACTCAGAGCAGTCTTTCTAGCTTTCAAAGCATTTGCTCCTAGATACATAGATACATAGACAGTGTCGGCAGATAAGGGCCTATGGCCCACCCAGTCTGCCCATTTGAGCTTGTAAGTTCAGTTTGTTTTCCTAGAAGTCTGTTGCCCCTTACCCCTGACCTCCAGAATTCCTTTATGTCTATCCCATGCATTCTTAAATCCCGTGATTGTTTCAGCCCCCACCACTTCCTCTGGCAGGGTGTTCCACTTGTCCACCACCCGTTCTGTGAAGAAATTCTTTCTCATGTTTCCTCTGAATCGTCTCCCTCCAACTTCATCCCATGCCCTCTAGTCCTGGAACATCTTTTGCTTAAACATAGTGTTTTCCTGCACCCTGTTCCTCCCTGTAAGATACTTGTATGTCTCTATCATATCCCTCTCTCCTCCTCTCCTCCAGGGAGTACATGTTCAGTTCCTTCAACCTGTCTTCATAGGACTTGTGATGCAATCCATGCACCATCTTTGTTGCCCTCCTCTGAACCTTCTCTACCCTGTCTATGTCCTTACGTAGGTATGGTCTCCAGAACTGTACACTGTACTCCAGGTGGGGCCTCACTAGTGTTTTGTATAGCGAATTATGACCTCCTTTTCCTGCTGGTGATGCCCCTGCCTATACATCCCAGCATCCTATTTGCTTTACCTGCTGCCTTGTCACACTGTTTCCCTACCTTGAGGTCATCAGAGATGACAACCCAAGATCCCTTTCCTGCTTGGTGCATGCTATATCCTCACCCCCAACTGATATATTGTGCCAGGGTTTTGTGCCCATATGCATTATCTTGCACTTCTTTGCATTGAATTTCAACTGCCAAACCCCTGACCATTCTTCAAGTTTCTGCAGGTCGCTTCTCATTCTGTCTACACTCTCTGGTGTGTCTACTCTGTTACAGAGCTTTGTGTCATCAGCGGACAGTGAAATTCTGCCTTCTAGGTCCTGCGCAATGTCACTGATGAAGATGTTGAATAGGACTGGTCCCAGCGCTGATCCCTGTGGTACCCCACTGGTCACTCTTCCCTCTGTGGAATGACAGCCATTTACCACCACCCTCTGTGTCCTGCCACCCAGCCAGTTACCTACCCACCACACTACTGTCCTGCCCACACCCATATTCCCCAGTTTGTGTAATAGTCTTCTATGTGGCACAGTGTCAAAGGCCTTGCTGAAGTCCAGATGAGCCATGTCCCTGCCCTCCCTGATCCACCTCCCTAGTCACCCAGTCAAAAATTCAATGAGGTTGGTCTGACATGACCTCCCCCTGGTGAAACCATGCTGCCTTGGGTCCTGTAGTCCATTGACAACTAGATGTTCCACCAATCTCTCCTTCAGTAGTGCTTTCATGATCTTCCCCACTACCGAGGTGAGGCTGACTGGTCTGTAGTTCCCTGCTTTCTCTTTGTTCCCACTTTTGTATAAGGGGACTACATCTGCTGTCCTCCAGTCTTTGGGTACCTCCCCTGTTTCCAGTGATCGGCTAAACAGGATAGCCAGAGGTTCAGCCACCACCTCTCTTAGTTCTTTAAGGACCCTGGGGTGCACCCAATCTGGCCCCATAGCTTTATCAACTCTTAGTACTTCCAGTTCCTTCAGGACCCTTTCTCGTGCAAAGGGACTTGTGTCCATTTCTGCACCATTCTCACCCCTTGTACTCCCTTCAGACCCATTACCCTCCTCTTCCTCAGTAAAGACTGAGCAGAAATACCTGTTCAATATGTCAGCTTTACTGTTGTCATCCTCCACGTGGCCCCCATCCTCCCCTTCAGTCTCACTATCCCTCCCTTTGTCTTTCTTTTTTCACTTATGTACCTGTAAAAGGTTTTGTCCCCTCTACCCACTGATTTTGCAATGTGTTTTTCTGTCTGAGCTTTGGCTTCCCTTACTGACTTCCCTGCCTCCTTTGCTTCTCCTGGTACTTCTCCCTATCCCCTTCTGCCTGTGTCTTTTTGTATTGCCTGAATGCAATCTTTTTGGCTTTCACTTTCTTTGCTACCTCTTTGGGAAGCATAATGGCCTCCTCTTCCTTTTCCTCTTGCTAACCTGCTTAATGCATAATTCTGTTGTTCTTGTAATCCCCATTTTAAATACTGCCCACTGTTCCTCAACCCCTGATTCCTGTCCCATTCCTGTAATGCCTCTTTCAAGTATCTCCCCATTTTCCCAAAGTCTGCCCCCTAAAATCCAGGATCCGTGTTTTGTGTGGTTTGGTTCTCTTTCTGTGATTTCAAACCACAATGACTGGTGGTCACTGTTTCCCAGGTGCTCCCCACTGTTACCTCCATCACACTGTCCCTGTTTGTGAGCACAAGGTCTGGTATTGCCTTCTGCCGAGTTGGTTCCATGACCAGGTGCTGAGGAAGGCACCCTGAAGAGGAGTCAGGATAAATCTGCTCCTAGTTGATGCTGCTGCTGGGATGCTCCAGTCACGTCTGGAATATTGAAGTCTCCAACCAGTACTGCCTCACCCTTGTCTGCCATCCTTTGGATGGCTAGCATCAACTCCCTATCTGTTTCTTCCTCCTGGGCTGGTGGTCTATAGACCACACCTGTCTGGATAGCTGTCCTCATTTTCCTTTCAGCTTAACCACAGTATCTCTCCCCATTTTGTTCCTCCTGGATCTCTGTGGCCCTTATGTCATTTTCACATACAGTACCACTCCTCCTCCCGTCCTGCCTGCTCTGTCTCTTCTGAATATGTTGTAGCCAGGTATGGCCATCTCCCAGTCGTGGTTATCATTACACCAGGTTTCAGTGATGGCCACAATGTCCAGGTCTGACTGTACCATGACAGCCTCCAGATCTTCCATCTTGTTGCTAAGGCTCCTGGCATTTGCACACATGGCTTTCCATGATTTGACCTCCCTAGACTGTTTCACTGTTCTACTCCAGCCCCTGTCATAAAAGGACAGACTGTACAAATTTGAACAGACAACACCACTGTAATGTTTTACATAAACAAGCAGGGTGGTACCAGATCAGGGAATACTCTGTTCAGAGGCTCTGAAAATCTGGTCTCTCGCTTTCTCCCTGGGAGTCCGCCTTTCAGCTATTCACCTCCCAGGCAAACTCAGTACCCTGGCAGATGCTCTTAAGTCGCATCAGTCAAGGCCAGAGCGAATGGACTGAACAAGCAAGTACTAGCCAGTGTTCAGGTGGTGGGGCACACCAGAAGTGGATCTGTTTGCTTCTCCCCTCAACTTTCAGCTTCTTCAGTATTGTTGCAGGCCCCCAGTCCAGGGAATGCTTCCCCTGGATTCCTTGATCCTGGACTGGTCAGGGAGGTTCCTATGTACATTCCCTCCTCCCTTTCCCCTGATACTCAGGGTATTGCTGAAACTCCGACAACAGCCTGCATCAATGATTCTGGTGGCTCCACATTGGCCCAGGCAAGCCTGGTACCTTCTCCTTCTCTCACTATCCTGCAGCAGGCCCATTTTCCTGTCACTAACTCACTGCTGACCCTCCCTCAGATAGGAGTGCATTATCCAGACATACACTCTCTTCACCTCAAGGCCTGGTTCTTGAGTTAGTTTCCATCCTCTCAGTACTTGGAAAAGGTCCTTAAGATCCTAAGAATGGCTAAAAAACATAACACAGAAAAGACTTATGCAGCCAAATGGAAAAGGTTCTCCCTCTGGTGCAAGAGCAAAAAGGTCAATCCTCTTACAGCTTCAGACCCTCAGCTGCTGGATTACCTGGTACATCTGCAGGCGTCGGGCTTGAGACCCTCTTCTCTCAAGCTACACCTGTCTGCAATTTTGGCCCATCTTTTGGTGGGGAAGAAAAAGTAAATTTTTTCTCACACCATATTCAAATCGTTTTTTCAAAGGCCTCTTGTACCTCCAGCCTCCAGTCAGGGAGCCAGTTCCTCTTTGTAGTATGAATCTCTGCATAGCCAGGATAGTCATTTTATTTATTTTAATTTTATTTATTTATTTCAGTCTAGGATTACAATACCTTTGAGCCGAGGCTCTTTTACAAAGGTTCCACGTCAGCGTGTGCAACAGTCATCATTTTTAGTTACAAACATATAGTCACTGACTTACAGACATGTAATAACCAGTACAAAGACTTGAGCTATGAGCAAGACAAGGGAGGGTTGGTCGGTGGGGGAGAAGTGAGGTTGGAGATCGAGGGGAGTAGGAGGTGCAGGGGGTAAGGAGTCTGGGAGGTGGTTGGGGGCAGGGCAGGGTGGAGATATGGGGAGGTGGCGAGGCGGGAGACAGTGCAGCCAGGGGTCTTGTCGAGGGAATGACAGTAAGGTGCTAGGGGTTCAAAGACTGATTGTAAGTGCTGGGTGCTGGGGCATGTGCAGCTGGAACGGTGGAAATGTTAAGATGGGCAATCGCAGGATACAAGCAGTGAGAGGCGCAGCTTGGACTTGAAGAGGCCGAGTATTGGAGCAGTCGCTATGTCACTGCCAAGAGAGTTGAGCCAGTTGGATGCCCGATAGGTGAATGATCTTTGTCCTTTGGTTGTGCGACATCGTGGGATATGTAGTAGATGGGAATTGGATTTCCTAGTGGTGACATTGCTATGTCTAGGCTTAAGGAGGGCACAGACACCAGGCGGGGCAAGCCCCATTATAATTTTCTTGGCCGTGATGCAGGTTTGGTATTTTATACGTTTGTCCAGTTGAAGCCAGCCAGATTGGGACTAAGGTCACATGTGTGGAGTGGGAGATGGAGCCAGTGATGGAGCGACAGGCCTTATTCAGGGAGGTCGCGATACGTTGAGAGCAGTGGTAGTTGCAGAACCATATATGATAAGACCATAGTCTATGATGCTGACAATGGAGCTTTGGACAGCCACTGACAGTGCTTCTGGGGTTAGGTGTTTCCTGTGCCGGAATAATATGCCTAACCTCGTATTGGCAGACTTTGGAACATTGCTGATATGGACAGCGTATGAGAGGTGGGGATCAAGGGTGATGCCAAGGTACTTGAACAATTGTGTTTGCTCTATGATGGCTGCTTGTTCGGTTGCAATGGAGAGGTGGAGTTGTTTGTTTTTGTTGTGGGGGCTGCAGAAGACCATAGACTTGTTTTTTTTTTCTGATTTGAGAACCAGTTTATGATTTAGGAACCAGGATTCGATGGAGGAAAAGGCCCGCTGAAGTTTATTTTGTAATTGGATTGGATCAGGGTCCGCGGTGAGGATCACAGCATCGTTGGCGTAGAGAATTATTTGTTCTGGGGAGCTGTCCGGTAATGAGTTTAAGAACAGGCTGAAGAGGAGGGTTCCCAGAATGGAGCCCTGGGGGACTTCCGAGCGGACTGGTCTAGGGTCCAAGAGTGTATCAGCGATTCTTACTGTTTGGGACCGTTCTTCAAGGTAGTTCTTAAACCAGCCAATGGTGTCGGTTGACAGCCCAGTGTTCTGAAGCTGGACAAGTAGGAGGCGGTGATTGACAGTGTTGAAGGCTTTAGTTAAGTCAATGTAGATTGAGCCTAGTAGTTCACCGGAATCAAGTGCATTGTGGATTGCGCCGGTGAATTCAGGTAGGGCTGTGGAGGTGCTGTGACCTTTGTGGAACCCGTGTTGTTGCTTGCACAGGATGTTGTACGTATCCAGGTATTCTGTGAGCTGGTCTGAGACTATGCGTTCTAGTGCCTCGGAGAGTGGGGGTAGTAGGGAGATAGGTCTGTAGTTATCGTGGGCAGTTTTGTCACCACTTTTATGGTTTGGGGTGACAGTAGCAGATTTCCATCTGTCCAGGAACTGGCTAAGGCTGAGGGAGAGGTTGAAAATTCTGGTCAGAGGACTAAGCACTTCATCAAGTGTGAGAGACAGGATTTTGAGATCGAGGGAGTCATTACTGAATCTTGATTTACCAAGGGCTTTGGTAACATATTTGCATACTTGGTGAGCCTTGACTGCTTTGAAGTAGAAGCAGGGGGAGTTGGTGGGAGTAGTGTTCATTGCAGACAGAGGGGCTTCACCATCTTTGAAGTAGTCCTGAGGTAGGACAGCGCTGAGGTCGGTAAAGGCTTTGTTAAAGGTATCCGTAATGGCTCATGCAACCACCCTTTGAGCCTTTGGCCACTGCACATATCAAGTTTGTGACCTGGAATTCGGTCTTCCTGGTGGCCATTATCTCTGCCAGGAGGATTTCAGAGTTACAGGCCCTGTGCACTGAGCCTAATTATATAATTCCTCACAAAGATAAAATTGAGCTCAGGACAAATAGGAAGTTTCTGCCTAAGGTGGTTTCAGAATTCCACCTAAACCAGTCCATTACTCTACCTATAATAACTGGCTTTGGCCAATATCAACTCGTTTTCTCGCTCCTTAAAAAGTCATATCAACTCGCAGGTTGGTATGGAAAAAGTCGTATCAACCTGCGAGTTGATACGACTTCCACATGCTCGTGGCGAGAATCATTGAAAAATCAGCTGACAGCGCGAGACAATTCCGTAACGGGAAAAAAAAAACAGACAGTTCGTTAACTGTGAAAGCACAAGTTATTTTTAGTTTTAAAAAACGTAGCTAACTAAAGAATAAAACATAAAATCAGGTAAAAGTTGTAAGTTTTCTCCTGCTAATCTTGTAGGTTTATTAATGTTTAGCAGTGTAATGAACTGTGACCTTTCCCTCGTATTTAAAAAATCCTGATACTTCTGCTAGATGAAACCTAGAAACGAAGATAAAAAAAGGTGCCGAATTTAAATGTTATACAATTCTGTTCAAGTGTCGCTTAGAAGGCTATGTCCTGAAGTAATAAACGCTGCATTTGAAGTTATGTGGGGGCAGTGTGTGTTTTGTTGTACTGATGCGATAGGTTTTTAGCACCATAGGCGGATAGTAATCATAGCCTGTTATTATATAAAATAAAACATATGAAGGGTGGTTAACATGGAGTTTTTTTACACACCCTCGATGTGTGATACTAAAAAAACTCTCGAGCTACGCTCTCAAGTTTTTTTTATTATCACACATCTTGGGTGTGTAAAAAAAAAAAAAAAAAAAAAACCTCCATATCAACCACCTGCATATGCATTATTCTATATGTCTTCTTTATTGAGAAATCCACTCCTGGTGAGCAAAAGCTTCACAGTTTGGATGTTAGAAGAGCCTTCTTTTACTACCTAGAGCATACTAGGCAGTCCAGAGGCTCTTCCATTCAGTTGTTCCTCACCGGGGATGTAGGCAGAGGAAGACCAGCTACCAAAAGAACCATTTCCTGCTGGTTGGTCTCTTGTATTAGATTCTGCTATGAAAAAGCTGGTTATCAGCCTCCTGTGGGGCTCAGGGCGCACTCCACCAGGGGCACTTCAGCCTCTGTGGCAGCAGCAGCAAGGGACATATCCCTTCTGGATGTCTGCAAAGCAGCAACCTGGAAATCTATGTACACTTCCATTAAAGGAAAGCTGCCCAAAATATGGGCTTCTGCCCCCAGACAGCTTACCCTCCGGTTTAGATTTTAATGGCAAGAGTGGCATTTTTCTGTGCCGCAACTTGCTATATTTTAATTTTCAAAACTTTGGAACCCGGAAGTATGGAGGAGGCAGGGCACACTCCATTTGCTGAAAAGGTGCGGCGACGCACCACTGGCTTCAGTACAAAAGTATTGAGCGGCGGTTTGTCGTCACACCTTTTCAGCAAATGGAGTCTCCCTCTCCATACTTCCGTTCTGGAGATTTGAAAATTACAATGCAGAAAGTTGTGGCGCAGAAAAATGCCGCTTTTGGTGTTAAAATCTAAACTGGAGGGTAAGCTGTCCGGGGGCAGGAGCCCATGTTTTGGGCAGTTTTCCTATAAGCACTACAGTTTAGATGTGCAGTCCAGATCTGGCACCAAATTTGACAGGGTGGTTCTGCAGAGCCTCTTTCCTAAGTAGGTTCTCTGCCCACCTCCCACTTGGTACTGCTCGGTAGTCTGTTACTGATGCTAAAGGACTCCTGGGGTAAGAAGGAAAAATTACTCACCGTAGTAATCTTCTTTCTTCCAAGGGGTCCATTGCAGTTTATCTCCACCCCATCCTTGTCGTTGCCACTCTCACTACCACCCCTTCCTCCTTACAGCCTCATCCCCCTCCTACCTCCCTTTTTCCCCTTCGACCCTTCCTCCCCTCTCTCCTACTCCCCTTCCCACATTGTAAACTAGCCCCCCACCTACCCTCATATTCTTACAAATCCCCTCCATGACAATGCCCATTGGGGCTATGTAGTCAAGGCACAGATCAGGAAGCACAGGAAGAACCAGGAGCAGTTGTAGAATTTGCAAAAAGTGTTTATTAGTACTAGCAGTAACATTAAAAAAAAAATTAAAATTGTTTAGAATAACTATTTACAAATGCAGAATAAACAGAGAAGATCCATCTGAGTTTTCCTTCAATCTCTGTGTTTCTGTCTCTGTCTGCGTCTCTCTCTCTCTCTCTCGCTCTCTCTTATAAGTCCTTGCAGTCCCCCTCCTTAATAAGCAGCCTGTTTTTTTTTTTTTTTTAAATGTTCAGGCAGGTACAGCAAGAACACAATGTCCCAGAACTAAGGCTCCTTCTTCACGGCGTCTGAAAAGGGGATTACAAACTGCTTTCAGGTTAACCCCATGAGTTCCCAATAGCTTTCTGTAGTCATCTCAGACTATAATTCCTAAACAAAGGGATCCCAATATCAGTTACATTTCCACATAATGATTTGCATATTTTTATACCAGCACATATGCTAGGGAGGAAAAGACAGAAACAGCAAGGGAAGAGTGAGAGGCAAGGAACTGCAAGACTGTTAGGGTGATCAAGTCCTAGGTCTCAGGAGAAAATTTGGTTGCGCAACCAGACAGACAAGAAACAGAAAAGGAAAGAACAGGACAGACCTCTGCATTCAACCTCTCCATAACAACTGGGACAGGGTCCTATTAATCCCTATCACAAGCTGCTTTCTCCTCCCTGACAGTGCCCTCTGGGCAGCTCTCTTCCCCAACCCCTCAAGTAACTGATGATGCTCTCGGCATCATCTTCTGCCTTTGCCCTTATCACTCAATGCTATTTCCTCTGGCATTAATTGAACAATGCCTATGAACATATGAAATTTGCTAGCAGATAAAGACCTAGAGGTCTATCAAGTCTGCTCAAATGTGCAGCTAGCACCCCTTATTCTGCAGCTTCCCCTCCCTTCCACCCTTCCCCTCCTTTAACCCCTTGTCCTGGTGTACTGGCTTGTTGCTTAAAGTTACTGTTGTACTGACATGTTGGTTAAAGTTATTTAACTGCAATATGAGAACATCTTTGGCGGCTCTTTCTGTCTACCTTAGAATTTGTTTTGTAACCCACACTTGTATTGTGCTCCTACTTGTACTTTGCTCTTGATGTGAAACCTTTGTAAATGAGCCCTGGCTCAAAAGTGTAATCCGAATTCATAATAATAATAATTTTGTCCATGCTTTGTTGGGTACTCTGGACCAAGTTACTCCCTGGCTGCTGGTTGACCTGCAGCTGCCAGTCAAGTTGGTCCATGATCAGGGTTGTGCCGTCAATAAACAGCAGTTCCAGATAGCACTGGAGATCGGTGACTCTTGTGCCAGCTCCATGGCTATGGTGGTGGCTGTGCACCACGAGGCGTGGCTATGGATTTTGACTTTTACAGCCAATACCACCACAGACTGGCGGATGTCCCTGTCTTAGGCACAGGGTGGGGCAAATCTGTTTGTGAGTTGGCGGTCACTTTGGCCACTAGCTTTTAAACTCTGGTACACAAATTATTATTTTTAGTGGCCATTATAATTAAGAGCTCATAAATCACTTTGTGGATAGGTAGCCAGTTGGCCAGTAACTTCCCGAAATATGGTAACCAATCATATTTTTAGTCACTATTAGCTGCCTGGCTACCTGATTTGTCCCACCATGCTTAGGCATCAGCTTGTTTGGACCTAGCGCGAATGGCCATCTCACCCACATTGAGAAGTCCGTCGCCACCCTGGACTCCGTCACATCTGTCCAGAAGTATGCTAAGGGCCAGAAGTAAAAAAAAAAAAAAAGCCCTTTCAGTTTCAGCTGTACTGTGGTCCTGTGGCCCGACCACCTCAATCCCCAGCAGGGCAACAGCAGGCCTGGTGGCCTCAGCCAAAGCAAACTTCTTCTGTCACCAAGAGGTATGGTGAGCGAGGATCAGCTGCTTCCTTAGCTAGCCCTGCCACTACCTCTAAGCCTGCACAGCGACGGGTTGGGGGGTGCCTTCCTCCCACCTGTCCTCTCTACGCCGTTGCTTCCCATGTGTGCAGGCTCCACCACTTTGCTTCTGCCTGGTCTGTTATGATCTCTGACAGGTGGGTGCTTGAGGTGGTCAGCCAGGGTCTGTCTATGGAGTTCAGGGCTCTCATGTCCAGTTGAGCCCTTGCCCCACGGGTGGACGTGGTGTCAGTGGACATGTCCGCCCTTCAGGAGGACATCACCTGACTCCTCTGGAAGGAGGCAGTGGTTCATGTCCAGCACATTGCAGCCCATTCCGGGGTTTGTCTCCAGATACTTTCTGGTTCCAAAATGGATGGAGGGCTGAGACCCTATATTGGATTTGCATGAACTCAACCAATATGCATGGCTGCACAAATTCTGGATGGTCAGTCTGAATCTGATCATTCCGTCCCTGGTGCAGGACATGAGGTTCTGCTCCCCAGACCTCCAGGATGCCTTCTTTCATGTCCCCATCTGTTCAACCCTCCAGCGATTCCTGTGGTTCTGCGCGGAAGGAATCTTGTACGAGTTCTAGGCCATGCCATTCGGCCTCTCCTCTGCCCCCAGGGTCTTCACCAAGTGCATTGCAGTGGGGGCAGCCTTCTTGCGGCACCAAGGAGTCATGATGTGCCCGTACCTGGATGACTGGCTGATAGCTGGTTCCTTCAGAGCAGAGATGGAGTGGTCTAGGGACCTGTCCTTCCATACCTCCTCAGCCCTTGGCCCTCTGGTCAGTGAGGCCTAGTCGAAACTCAGTCCTTCACAGGTGATTCAGTTCATCAGGGTGGAGCTTGACTCCCGTCAGGCCAAGGCCTGGCTCCCAGCGGTCAGGGCGGAGGATCTTACCTCTTTTGCCTTATCATTTTGGTTTGGGCAGTTGCTACCTGCTCAAGACTTGAACCTCCTGGGATACGTGGCGTCTTGCACCAACACGGTCTGTTTGGCCTGCTGGAGGATGCACTCCCTGCAGTGGGGGCTGGCCCAGCAGTGGTCTCAGTGCTGCAGTCACCTCGACCAGCCGGTCACAGTGACACAGCAGATGTGGGATGCCATCCAGTGGTGGCTAGTCCAGGAACATCTCCAGGAAGGAGTTCCATTTGTCCGGTACCCTCCGTCACTCTCATGACTGAAGCCACCTTGCTGGGCTGGGGAGTACACCTGGGGGACCACGGAGTCCGTGGGCTCTGGACCACCAAGGAGTCCTGTTGTCATATCAGTTTGCTGGAGCTCAATGCAGCGCATCTGGCACTGACTGCATTAGCTCCACATGTTCAGGGTTGGGTCGTCCGGACTGACAACATGACGACCATGTACTTACCTCAGCAAGCAGGGTGGGATGCATTCTCTCCTGTTGTGCCAGGAAGCTCTCTGCATCTGGACCCTCGTTCATAACCTGGATGCCATCCTTATGGTGATTCATATGGCCGGCATGACCAACCAGCTGGCGGATGCCCTCAGCCGAGTGGGTGAGGCATCTCATGAGTGGTTCCTTCACCAGGAGTTAGTTGACCACCTACTCCTCCAGTGGGGCACTCCCCAGGTTGATCTGTATGCCTCCCGAGAGAACACAAAGCTGGAGCTGTTTTGTGCCCCCCAAAATGTGGGATAATGCTGGCAGATGTCTTTGTGAGGCCCTGGACCTATGGCCTTATTATGCCTTCCCTCCCTTTCTGCTGGTCCACAAGGTGCTGATCAAGATGTGGAGGGACAAGGCACGAGTGATCCTGGTGACTCCGGACAGGCCGTGCCAGTTCTTAGTACCCTGATCTCCTCATCCTCAGCAGGAGGCCTCCTTTGTGTCTGCCTCTTCGCCTGGACCTGCTCTCGTGATCTGAGGGGAAGGTCCTCCATCTGGACCTTCAGTCCCTGCACTTTGCACAGCCTGGTTCTTGAGCAGCTAGAGTTCCAAGCTTTTGGTCTTTCCGATGAGGTCGTCCATGTCGTCGAGGCCTTTAGGAAGGAGTTGACCTGCCAGTGCTGTGCCTTCAGATGGAAGAGATTTTCCATTTGGTGTCAGGGCAAGGAGCTGGACCCCTTGACCTGCCCGATGGTGAGCATTCTGGACTACCTGTGGTCCCTCTCTGTCGGGCCTGCAGTCGACAACACTCAAGGTGTGCCTGGCAGCCATCTCTGCATACTGAGCACAGGTTGGTATGCAGATGGTTGCACAGGAAAAGGTGGTTGGATGCTTTTTCAAAGGCCTTGACCATTTGTTCTTGCCAGTGCATGAGCCACCACCCCCTTGGGACTTGCTGCTGATGTTGGCAGTGCTCATGGACAAGCCCATGGGCAAGCAATTTGAACCATTTCACAGGTGTGACATCTTTCACCTGTCATGGAAGACAACCTCCTTGGTGGCTATCACCTCTGCCAGAAGGATCAGTGAGCTCCAGGCACTCTCAGTGGAGTATCTTTATTTGGTCTTCCACAAGGACAAGGTTGTTCTCCGCCCAAACCTGAAGTTCTTCATGAAGGTTGTCTGGGGGTTCTACCTAACCAGGTGATTAACCCCCCCAGTTTACTTCACCAGTCCAACCTCGGAGGCCGAGCACAGGCTCCATTCATTGGACCTGAGGTGAGTGCTCGCTTATTACAAATGGTGTACAGCTGGAGTTCAGGGAGATTTCGCCTGCAGTTTGTCACCTACTCTGAAGCTGCACCTGGCAGACCGGTAGCTGAGTGGAGGATTGGCAGGTGGATAGTCTCCTGCATTGACCTCCGCTATGGGTTGGCTGGTAGTGAGCCTCCTGCTGGGCTTAGGGCTCATCCCACCAGACATACCGCTGTCTCAGTGGCTGCTTCCAGGGACCTCCCTATCCAGGAGATCTGTAGGACTGCTACCTGGAAATAAGCACACACTTTCATCTCCTATTACCACATTGACCTTGAGTCACGCTGGATGTTGGTTTGGGGGGGGGGGTCTTGGTTCTCCAGTCTCTTTTCCCTAAATAGGGGGTGTGCACTTTGCTTCCTCCTCCTGGAGAACTGCTAGGAGTCTGCCAGAAGTGTGTATAGTACACCATATCCATGTCCCTACAAATGAGGGTTGCTCACCTGTAACCGTAGTTGTAGGAGTGGTATATGGTGTACATCCTCACAACCCACCTGACTTTTGACTAGTGTCTCCACCAGTTTATCCACAACAGAGATAAGACTGACAGGTCTGTAGTTACCCAGTTGCTCCTTGTCCCTCCCCCCATGGAGCAGGACTACTCTACTAACCTCCAGTCTGTTGGAACGAACTCTGACTCAGCTGAGCTGTTGAGTAGCCCTGCCATGAGTGCAGTATATTTCATTGCCAGTTCCTTGTGCACCCTTGGATGCATCTCATCTGGCTAGGGGCCTTATCTGTCTATGTGGCTGCTAGCCCTTTCTGAACCCTTTCACTTGTAAATACGTGCTGCCTCATCTCAGGGATCCCCTTTAGAGCCACCTTAATGCCACTCTGTGGCAGAGGCCCTCTGTCTTCCCTTGAGAATACAGAGCAGAAGTAGTCCTTTACAATGGCTGCTTTCTGCCCAACCTTCTCAATTACCCTACCTCCTTCTGTTAGCTTAACAATTCCTTCTACCTTCTTTCTTTTGCCCCTAATATATACTGTATATCTAAAAAACTGTTTTCCCATCTGCAGTATGCAGCTCTGTGTCCACCTTTGTTTCTCTGATCACCCTTTTGATTTCCTTTATTCTCATTTAGTACTGTCCCCATTCATCCTTCCCTTGTCTTTCCTTGTACCAGGTGAAGGCCTTCTTTTTGGCTTTTACTGCTTTCCTTCAGTTTTCTAGAGAACCATATCGGTCTGCGATACCTGATTGCCCCCCCCCATCTTTCCTCAAATTCTCTGATGCTGTCTACTCTAAATGATTTGTCCCAGACCAGGTCCCTCATTCAGTTAGTCTGCCCTTTTGAAATCTAAGACTTCAACCATTGACGGCTTACTTTTTCAAGGGCCCGGTAGAACCATATGGAGTTGTGGTGGCTGGACCTTAGTGGCTTCTCTACCCTCACTCCTCCTACCACTTCTAAGTAGATGAGCACCACATCGAGAATGGCAGCTTGCCTAGTAGGTTCCTTAACCAGCTGCACCAGCAGGCGGCCTTCCAATGTATCCAGCAGGGCCCGACTTCTGAAGCTCCTGGCCGCTGGAGTGACCCAATCAGTGTCTGGCAGATTTAGATCCCCCACCACTACCACCTCCCCCTTTCCCACCCCCTTTCTAGTTCTAGTGCTAGCTTCTTATCTCTCTCTCCTCCCACTGTCCTGGAGGTCTGTAGATCACCCCTTTTTTAGTTTCTTGCCTGAGGATGCCATGAGCTGAACCCACAGCGATTCCATTTCCCCACTCCTGCCCCTGATGTTTCCATCCTTCACTGCCTCTATGCCTTCCCTGACGTATAGAGCTACACCTCCTCCTTTTACCTTTTCGTCTATCCTGTTTAAATGTGGTGTAGGGGGGCGTGGCTAGCAGCCGAGCTGGAAGCAGCACTCTTCATTTGCTCTACATCACCGTAACTACATTTAGTTTATTTCACCCTTATAAATTGATCAAAGCTGCTCAAAAAATATGAATTCTGGATCCAATAGCAACTGCGGATCACAGATATATAACAATTTTCTTGTTGGAGCCATGGGGTGAATGAAAACAACGACTGGAGGAGATGGGGGCCAGAAAGAAAGACAACCGAGCAGGCCCCGACAAGGAGAAAGAGCCACCAGACACTGACCCAAACCAGCCTACAAACTTGTCATTATTAAAAGCAATACAATCCATCGATAGAAAAATGGATGAATTTACTTCTCGCTTGCAGGTTGTTGAAACCAAACTTGTGTCGGTGGAGGAAAAGGCTCAATGAGCATCTACTACTGCTGAAAAAGTGCTAGCAGGTACCTCTGGCCTTGTGAAGGAAAACCACCTCCTTCAGCACTGACTAGAAAACCTCGAACAGGGCGCTGGTGTCCCACATTTGAATCCTGGGATTGCCGGAGGATTCGGAGGGAGAAGACTTGGCCACCTTTCTGGAGCATTGGCTACTGGAATTTCTGTAACTGGACTTCCCGTTAACAATTGTGAGTGCTTACTGGGTGAATGCCAGTGGTCCCCAACTACAGGTAGATTCAGCGCATCCATTGATTTGGGCAGTACTTGTGGTGCTAAGCTCTGTTAAGGAGCGAGACTACATCCTGTGTGAGGAGAGGAGACAAGTACCATCACAGTGACAAGGAGGCCCTATACACGTTTCCCCGACCTCAGTTTTGCCAAGAGGCAATGCCGCAAGGCTTTTGACAGTGTCCGCTCCAAGCTGCATCAGTTGGGGATGCATCGTGTTTTACTGATGCCGGCAACCTTGAAAATCGCTAATGGAACTAAAACTTATCACTTCACGGACCTAGGGGACGCTGCAAAGCTGATGGCCAAAATGGAACTAGATTGCGCTGCGAGGGGTCCCGATTCAGACTCTGAGGATGAGGGCAGCATTTGAATGACAAAACGGTCTGGCCCAGTAAAACTTTATTGTGCTGGGCTTCTTAAGAAAGTGGACTTTTATGTTCAGAACAACGTATTTGTAGTTTGTGCTTACTTTTTTTTTTTTTTTATTATATAGCACATCTAGCATGAGCTTATGGTAATGTTCTCAGTGGGCCACAAATTGTTTTCCAGGGTCATACAGACATGGTGAGCACTTAAGTTAGAGCCTAATGACTTAGTTGAATTTACTTAATACTAGGGAATTTGTCCTGCCGTTTAAGGAGCCCTGTATCTTCTATATAAATTTTGTAGTAGCTTTTTAGGGAGTTGGTGGGCTCTAGTGACCTAGGGCAGCGCTGGTGTTTTGCAGTTTGTTAAAGTGCATGTTTGGGCTACCCAGGCCATAGATGGGAAGTGGGTGGTGTGGAGTGGTGAGGGAGTGTTCATACCATCTCAGTTTTTTCCCGATGTTTGAGATCGGGGAAGCTTCACCTATTAAAGGGGTGTTTTCTTATAATTATATTCTAAATGTAGTATTTCCCCTCTCATGGCAGCAATAGCCTTTATAGTTCTTAATCTATTTTAGAGATGTAAACTGTGGATAGCCTCTCTATGGTGTGTCAAGTAAGGAGTGCCAAAAGTACTGTACGTTCTTACAACAGCTGATGTGTAATTCTACTGTGCACTATTCTATGGGCTCTGCTTCTATCTATTGTATGTCAAAATCAATAACTGTAAGTTTAAACATGGTGTAGCCTGGGACTGTCAGGTCTCGATCATTATTCTCTGTGGCACAAGTTTCTGTGATGTGTGCTAGGTCCATCACAGTGTCTGCCACTATTTCCTGGAGCTCACTAAATTTTATTTCCCATACTCCTGGCATTAAGGCAGACTACTTTACATCATTCTCCAGATCCCCTCTTGCTTTTTCTTGTTCCTTCTCCCTTATTCTTCCCTAGTCTCCTTAATTTTTTTTTTTCATGCTGAATGTAGGCTTTGTCAGCTCTTCCCCTAACCTAATTTGGACTTCATCCTTTCTGTTACCTCCCTTGCTACTACTAGTCCCCTGTTTTGGGGGAGCCCTAGCTAGGTTTCCCACATACTCTTGCTTCTTTGTGGTTCCCCTAGCCTCCATCTCCCCTGCAGTCCAACTGTCCAATGTGGATGTCAGACTTCTGCCCCAGAGCACTGACCCCCTCTTCCTTCAGGTGAAGGCCATCACCCTTGAAGAGCCTCCTGTCCCAGAAGCCCCCTCATCCCCCACATTGTGATATCCCTCTTCCTGACGCCATTGCTTCAACCACACATTAAACTCCTCCGTCTCCTCCTTCCTTATTCTGTCATTCTCATTTCTCCTATTCCACATGGCGAGGGCCTCAGATGCATATAGTGCCTTTATATGATCAGGAAGTCTTGATCTATTAATGGTATTTATGCTTCTGAGATGGTTATGCCCTTCAGGCTGGCCATAGGACTAAGCATATTGCTGAGGGGAACATTAGTGAGGGTTACACAGCATAAGTAGGTATCTTGGATGTGTACTATGTATGGTTCACCGCTTTTCAGCAGGAGGGGTGGGCAAGATCGACCTTTAAATCCTGTCCATCTTCACAGTGCTGTAACTGTCTCTGATCTGTTGCTTCCATTTGAGGAGTCCCTTCACTACCCTCTAGACAGTAGCATCCCAACCTCACTGACTGTCTGGCATTTCCAGTGATTGAGCCTAACCAAACTGGCGCCTTGACTTGGTGGAGAGAGTGAATCCAATTAGGCAGCACACATAAGTGGTAACACAAGTGACCTTTCTGGATGTGATTTTGGGGGGGTGTCTTATTTTATGCCTGGTGTTTTTCTGTGATCTTCCTGTGATGCTGAGGGTACAAGCTTGCAGCAGCTTTCCTGGTACAGAGACTGCCACCTATTGCCTCCCTCCTATCTGTGCTGAATGGCAGCAACACCCTGGATCACTGGAGGGGGGGGGGCATCTATGTAGTGAACACAGACCCTGCCCACCCTGGATCACTGGGAGGCATTTGTGTAGTGAACAGAGGTTCCCTTCATTCTCCTGGGGGAGGGGGGGCATCCTTTTGGAAGCTTCTCTACCTCCGCCAGCATGCTATAATGGCTTGGACTTGGCACACAAACCCAGGTTGCTGGCATAGCAGCTAGCTCCTCGGCTGCATCTTTATCATTCCGCCCCTCCCTGACCCATTTTTAAGCTAGTTGTCTGTTAGTAAGGACCTCTGAATTCATTCTGACAGATACTGTATGCACCTTCTTATGTAGCATCTTGTTTGTTAGTAGAACGGTGCTGTAACAAGCTGTCCTTTGAAGTGTGGAAAATGGCTCTTTAGTTTCTGCTCTGTCAATGGTAAAGTAATGTCATTGTTTTTTTATTTCATGCACTGAAAGCAGTGAATGTATTTACACATGGAAAACAATTCTTTGCCTTGTAAAGCCAGTAATACAGTTGCAGCAGTCAACGTTCATGGTTTCAGGACTGTAGGACCATTGACACGCAAGTGGTGCCCTAACAGTTATGCAGTACCTACCGATTCAAAAGAGTACATTATAATAATGTGATCTACTGTATACATGTGTCTATTTACGCCACACCTTTGAGAATATTTTACTGCTGTTAATACTGATATTTTTGCTTCCTACAGAGAGAACATCGAAATATTCTCACTGTAGGTCCCCCGCCTCACAGTAGATCAGGATTGGCTGGAGCTGGCAGCGTGAGTATTAGTTTTTTTTTTTTTCAGAATCCCTCTCACCTGACTTGCATGCTGACTCCAGTCAGCCACTCTTTCTCAACACAGCAGCTGCCCTGCACACATTAAATGCCCATTAATATATTAACTTTCTTTTGCTCATTTTCACAAAAAAGCCAGTTTCAACAGTTTTGCTTTATTTCTTTATTGGAACCTTTCTGCCAGCTGCATAGCACTTACCCGAATGCGGTTCTCTCTCTGATAATAGACCCCGTCTGTCACTACCATTCCTCCTCCCCAGACTAGCTCTGCTCTCTAACGCCTGGCAGTGGCGCTCCGAGCCAGCCTGTAGCCCACCCGCTAACTCACACTCCCTCTCCTGATTTGCTCCCTCACTGAACAGTGCACACACAGTGACTCACTACGCCTGGACGATCCAAAAACCAGTGGGCCACCCTTTAAACAAAAGCGCCCTACTACTGACAAAAAAATAAATTAAATAAAAACTATGCGAAAACATGGTGTGGCATAAACTGAATATGCCATGGGCTGACTAGACGACTGACAGTGGTCGTTCCTCTCATGCAGTTTGACCTTTTGTCAGCACTCGTGGCTCCACCATTCATGATGTCATAAAGTCAGGCTGCACTCGGGGGAAATATCACTGGTATCGTCAGTCAGCCCATGACATGTCCCATATATAGACTCGACTCTCTTCTCTGCTTCGGTATACACTTTGGGTCATTGTTCCAGCCAGGCCCATTTGTAGAATAGACGCTGCGCAGGGAAACGTTGGTCTTGATGAGGCCTCATTACACGGGGTGCAACCATTTTGTCTGAATTAAATGGGACATTTTAGCTACTTTGATCATTTTTAACAAGCAGCTATGGAGTAGGGTGTAAAACCAGTGCTCTGATATGATATTTTGGAGTGAGTATTGTACTCTTCATTTTTGATATAAGGTGAGTAAAACCAAATGTTGATGCGAACAAATGACAAAATGATGTTGAGCAAGGAGTACTTAACATTATATTTTCTATTATAGGTCATGGGAGTGTCATGTGATGCTCCCTGACCAATCACAGCGCTTCCTTCAGTTGCATGTGCAGATACTCTTATTACTGTAAGAGTACCTCATGTGCTGAATACAGTACCGGGCTTCTTGATTGCCCGCATGCCACAGAAAGGGACCACAAAAAAGGTTTTGGTGTTTTGTTTTTTAAATCATGGCACGATCTATAAGGGCCATACTAGCAAGGAAAAGCTGCCCCACAGCTGGATGAGCACAACATAACAAACAAAAGCTGAGAAACCAGTACCCTCCACCAGTACACTTTATAAAAGACAGTCTCACACCAAGATGTGGTGCAAAAACATTTTTATTAGTTTAAAGGTCTGTGGGTCCAATACCTCTCAATGGGAACACCAGCAGGAGCTCCTCACTCACCAACCAACCTCCGACTGGTTTCGCTCAGGGCATCATCATCACTAACCAACCTTCGACTGGTTTTGTTCAGGGCGTCATCAGGGAGTTTCCCTGAAGATGCCCTGCGAAACCAGTCAGAGGTTCCTTGGTGAGTGAGGAGCTTCTGCTGGTGTTCCCATTGAGAGGTATTGGACCCACAGACCTTTAAACTAATAAAAATGTTTTTGCACCACATCTTGGTGTGAGACTGTCTTTTATAAAGTGTACCGGTGGAGGGTGCTGGTTTCTCTGCTTTGGACGATCTATAAGGGACCACAAAAAGTGTTTTTTTTTGGTTTGTTTTTTCAATCGTGGCACGATCTATAATAAGTTTATAGTGGCACTAGGAGGGCCTGTTATGGATAGAAGAGTGTCACCTCTTGCATTCTTGGGGTACCAGAACTGCTCACCTTAGGTTCGCAGTTCCCTTGCCCTAAGAACATACGAGGTGACATTCATATATGCATAAGAGGCCCTCTATATATATATATATATATATATATATATATATATATATATGTATATATGTGTGTGTGTGTGTGTGTGTGTGTATATATATATATATATATATATATGTATGTGTGTGTGTGTGTATGTATATGTATATATATATATATATATATATACACACACACACACACACACACACACATATATATATACACACACACACACACACACAGCAGATTTTTACTTTAAAATCAGTCTGGGATCTGTCAGTTTTTAATGCTATGTAATTAAAAAAAAAAAATTGTTGTTCCTCGCTCTAAGATCAGTCAAGCATACCACACAAAATAAAATGTATTCATGAAAACATCTTATTCTGAACTAAGCTTCATAAAAATAAGCAATAACAAAAAAAATAAATTTAAAAGTAAGTTACAGAGAGCTGCTTGCAGACAGAACTGAGCTGAGCTGCAAAATCATGTTTCCATGGAGCACTACCGTCCAGAGCAGTGCCTCAAACTTTAGTGAAATGTAATGTTACAATGACGCACTGAAAATCAAACAGCAGTCACTCCCTAATCCCAGAATGTAGTAAACTGTACTGTTTTATTTTTTTTTTTAATTGCAGCAACTCATAACTAGTGCATTATGCCCACTCCTGCTCTTCCCTTCCCAAACCCCTCAGTAAAACAGAGGGTGCCTGTAGGCCTCCCACTCACCAGTGTGTGTGTGTGTGTGTGTGTGTGACAACAGTGGCCTTACTGGTTCCACACTCTTCTCCAGGCTCTCCCATTGCACCTGCTTATTTACTCCACTTCTGCTGTCGAGGGGTTCACACGTCCAGAGTCCTACCCACGTACTGTGCCCCACTTTTACCACCTGCCTGTCCTCTTCTGTGATACACACCACTCACTTCCACACTCTTACACACAAAACCCTCACATTTGCCGGGGTGGTGCGTCACAGCAGAAGATTGGGAATACGAGTACGTGAGCTATGCTGGCATTTTCAGAAATGTTACTTTCCTTGTTCCAGTCACTGCCAGTGGTGGTGCCAGCAGTCCCGTCGACAGGGCCTCCCCTGTCAGTATTGTCATCAATGGGACTTCAAAGCATGCCTGTAGTCTTCCATCACAGTTGCTGCCTGTGTCACCAGCTCTTCAGATTGCCCCATCACCATTCAGGATGGCAATGAGGTAGAATACAATCCTGATGATCTAAACATGGAGGAGGATTTGGGGGGATGAAGGGCGGGGTGGAAGAAGACCCCTTTGAAGGAGAGTTCCTTTCCAGCTCTACCCTCTCCTCCTGCAGTAAGGATCTTGTAGTTTATAACACCAAGTCTCCTCCTGAAGATCCTTCATTTGAGACTTTGTTCAAGCAGATCCAAGATGTCATAGGGTTTGTGGGTGAAGAGTAAGAATCTAGGAAACAAAATTTAATGGAGTTCTTGGAGGTTACAGCAATTATTGTAGTGCCTCCTGTGTATCCTGCATTGGAGGAATGCTACCTTTCCTGCCTGGCACAGGCCTAGCACATCACCTGCATTACCAAGAATGACTGGCAAGCGGTACGTTGCCCCGTTTGTCTAGCCCTACTATGCTGCACAGCTACAAACTGATAACTGATAATCATGGCTGCTCGTGATCACGCTAGGGCTCCTTGAGTGAAAAGTACTCTACCTCCTGATAAGGAATCTAGGAGACTAAAAGTTATAGGTAAAAGAACTTGTACCTCTACGGCTTTGGGTCTAAGAATGCAGATCATCAGGCTTACACTCCACCTACTGATAAAGAATCCAGGAGACTAAAAGTTACAGGCAAAATAACTTATGCCTCTACGGCCTTGGATCTGAGAATTGCAAATTATCAGGCTTATATGATTTAAGTATCAGAATATCCTGTGGAAATGTGCCATGACTACTATTCAGGCACTACCTGATAGCCCTACAAAGGGCGAGCTCTTTAAAGCCACTGCATCTGGTACTGATAATGGTAAGCAGCTGTTGTGTTGAGCAGTTTTGACAGATTCAGCTAAAATGTCCATCAGTTTGGGCAAAGCTCAAGCAAGTTCTTGAAGACTAACAGCATATCATCTGCATACATATTAATAGCTTCTGCTTCTGGTCCCGTATTCGTATCTTCCTTAGCCCACCCTCTTCCCTAAATTGATTTAATGTTTCTACTGCAAGGACAAATAGGGCAGGTGACAAGGTACATTCCTGCCTCATGCCTCTTTCCAGTGGCAGATGTGTGTGATACAGTACCTGTGAATTGGTTAGTACTGCCACCTAGGTAAATGAATACAACCTGTTAACCCATGCCTGGACATTTTTCTGAAACCCAGACCTTTTTCTGACCTCTTGGAGGTGCAGCCGTTTAGTGGAATGAAAACCATGTTCGGTGTCCAGAGACAGTACTGTTGCAGCTGTGCTGTTTGCTCTTCTGGGCATCCCAGATTAGATTAATGAGGCATCTTGGGATATGTGACCCATGAGTTTTCCCTGAGTAATGATGAATCACTATATAAATTTATGTGCAAAGCTTTTTTTTTTTTTACTTTGTTTATTAATTATATTGTGAATACACAATCAAGATGCAGTAATAGGGCCAACCACATAATTTATTAGATTGACATAAGTCATTTCAAAGATTTACTTTAACATATCTTCATATAAAGTGTTACACAAGCTTTATATAAACATTGTTCCAAAATGATTAGGTTATTGCACATACAATGTAACACAACATTTCTTTATTGCTTACATAGAAACATAGAAACATAGAAGTTGACGGCAGATAAGGACTGCAGGCCCATCCAGTCTGCCCATTTCTTTTTCTACCTTATAAATGTGCCATCAGCCTTTGCTCTGTCAGTGGCCTATCTATTCATACTCATCTGTATTGCTCCTGTATGCCTATCCCATGCCTGTTTGAAGCCCTGCACTGTATTCATATCCACCACTTCCTGAGGTAGGCCATTCCATGCATCCACCACCCTTTCTGTGAAAAAGAATTTCCTCACATTCCCCCTTAATCGGCCCCCTCTAATCTCATGCTGTGTCCTCTTGTTCTGCTATTTTTCTTATATTTAAACATGTTAGACTCTTTCACCTTGTTAATGCCCTTAAGGTGTTTGAATGCCTCGATCATATCACCTCTCTCCTCCCTCCTTTGCTCAAGGGTATACATATTGAGTTCTGCTTGTGCTTTACATGTAGCTTATAAGGAATCCTCATGTAAACAGACTCCTCTACAAGTTTAATGACGTCAATCTGTGTAGTCTCAAGTATTTGTGGGTCATGACTATTGAACAAATAAAGTATTAGTTCAGAGGGGAGACCAAGGGTAGCTAATATTGGGGCCAACCATATCCTTCTCTTTTTCATTTTGTGATCAGTGCAGTACTACATGTTTGAGGTCATCCACAACCCCTATTTGGCAAACACAGTTTCTTTTACAAAGAATCTCGAAACGTGTCACCCACTGTCACAGCATGGTGGAGGTATTTCTGTTTAACCAAACAATGCAGAAAACCTACATTTGTGACCGATAAGAATGCAGGATGACCATCTGCATCATGACCGTGGACTATAAACCCAATTTATGGAACCTCAAAAAGTCCCTGAGTGCGGTACTCTTTAAATGGTCAGAAGGACCAGTTTTCAGTCCATGTATTCGATATGTTTCAGAAGTATAATTGAGACAACTTCTTTGGCACTCACCCAGTTATGAACGTCATAAATAAATAAATGATTCCAACTCCAGCCACTTAATAAAGATCTGTGCAAAAAGCATTTGCAAAATATTCAAAATATAACTGTATACAAAAGTGTAAGTACACATCTTACTAAACTGACAACAGCTCATTTAGTACTGAGTATAAGCCTTTGCACTAAGAGAACAAGTAATGAGCATGAACTGTAATTCTTAAATGAAATGTTTTTTTTCAGCCATGGATTTTGATTGTTGCGATTCCAGTGCCACGGTGTCCAAGTTACGTTCCACTGTTACCCTCGAGATGAAGCTGATAACTTTTTTGTCCAACTCTTTTACAAAGGACTCCAAGTCCTTCAGCACTTTGAGAGCGGCAGCGTTCGAGGGCTCTCCATATCTGTCCCACGGGTGGCTTTGCCGTGCCGTCGTCGTTGGGTCTCCCCATTCTTCAGGATACGAGCAGAAAAAGTGAATATAAGGGTCTGCGCTCCTACTGAATCAGACGTGCGGAGAATGATGTTCATCACGGTTTCTCGCCGATAAGCCTCGTAAAGCTTTATAAAGTGAAGAAATCAGACGGTGCAGTCAGGAGCCCCCATGTAAGACATCTAACTCAGTCGGCTGATGGCCAGAGCCCCCCCCGCCGTGTGCAAAGTTAAACGTTGTTAACCTGAAAAGTCCTAAAGAGCAATGGTTTCTGTGCTCTCATAAAGCAGCTGGAGCTGGCTTACCTCTGTAACAGTACTGTAGCAGATGTTCGATAATTTTTAGGGTAGTCACTTAGGAAAGGAAGGGATTTTATTTTGGCTCCAAGGAGCTGGGCACCTTGTCCCTTCTCTGTTTTGGTGTGTGTTTCCCGTCCGTGACCTCTAGCCTTTTGTAACACCTGAGCCTGGAGCATGAAGGGGAGTATTCCATAGAAATCAATGGGGCCGGTTGTTTTTCCTTCCCCCAAGCATTGCTTCTCCTGGTGCACCCCGGCATACCCCTTCTGCCGCCTCACCAGCCCCAACACCTAACTTACTTGACCACTTGGTGGGAGCAGTGGTCGGTAGTGCGGAGCCTGCAGATTGTGTGCATCGTCCTTCCAGTCAGGGTTTTTTCCCCCATCATTTTTCTCTACTGGGGAACTGGCATGCAATGATACGCGCTTCCATTCACATGCACATGGTTGGGCTGGTGTCGGATGTTGTTCCCAGCTCACTGCATCCAGCTGCGCTGCCACTGGGGAACTGGCATGCAGTGATCCATGCTTCCATTCACATGCACATGGTCAGGCTGGCATCGGGTGGTGTTCCCAGCTCACTGCATCCAGCTGTGCTGCCACTGGAGAACAGGCATGCAATGATGCGCGCTTCCATTCACATGCACATGGTTGGGCTGGTGTCGGATGTTGTTCCCAGCTCACTGCATCCAGCTGCGCTGCCACTGGGGAACTGGCATGCAGTGATCCATGCTTCTATTCACATGCACATGGTCAGGCTGGTATCTGGTGGTGTTCCCAGCTCACTGCATCCAGCTGCGCTGCCACTGGAGAACTGGCATGCAATGATGCGCTTCCCATTCACATGCACATGGTTGGGCTGGTGTCGGGTGTTGTTCCCAGCTCACTGCATCCAGCTGCGCTGCCACTGGGGAACTGGCATGCAGTGATCCATGCTTCCATTCACATGGTCAGGCTGGCATCGGGTGGTGTTCCCAGCTCACTGCATCCAGCTGTGCTGCCACTGGAGAACAGGCATGCAATGATGCGCGCTTCCATTCACATGCACATGGTTGGGCTGGTGTCGGGTGTTGTTCCCAGCTCACTGCATCCAGCTGCGCTGCCACTGGGGAACTGGCATGCAGTGATCCATGCTTCCATTCACATGGTCAGGCTGGCATCGGGTGGTGTTCCCAGCTCACTGCATCCAGCTGTGCTGCCACTGGAGGAACAGGCATGCAATGATGCATGCTTCCATTCACATGCACATGGTTGGGCTGGTGTCGGGTGGTGTTCCCAGCTCACTGCATCTAGCTGCGCTGCCACCTGCTGTCATCCAGGTGACCGTCATGTAGTAGAGCATGTTGTCCCCCCCATCCTGAAGGCGAGCTGCCCCTGTGATGTTCGATCCTTCTGCCCAGCCCCCACTGTCCCTAAGCAATCAGTCCTTTCCTGAACTTGGGTCACCAGTGTTGCAAGCAGTAGCACTATGGGGCCAGTTTTTAACAGACATTTGTTATACAAAACCAAAACCACCACTCCACTAAAAAGGCTGTTACAGACAGGGTGCCGATATCAGGATGGAGAGGGGATTAGGTGGCCATCTCTGCACGGCCAAAATATGATCCTTTCCCTTCCCTTCTTAAATGGCTGCAATAAAAAATGTATGGAGAGGCTGCTACAGTAGTCATAGAGGTAAGCTGACTCCAGTGGCTTGGAGGGACTTTTTTCATTGAGAACACAAATGGTATTCTTTAAAAAAAGAAAGAAAAATCAATTAATTAATTAAATATCCAGTTCTGGTATCATTTTTTTTTTCTTTTAAACTTGTAGGCATCTGTTTTCTAAAAATAGTGTTTGTTCCATGATCTCTGCAGTTGGCTGAAAGGGCTGTCTGTGTGATTAGTGTGTTTTGAATGCAAGTATAATTCTAGGAAAGCAGTAGCAATTTTCTAGAAAGCAGATGAATTACAAGCCTGAGGTGAGTTTCACATATGACATACAGAAGGCCTTCTAACAGCTTCTTGTACATGACCCTGCAGGCCACATTTTGAGATCCCCCTTCAAGGTCTGTTTTGCAATTACCATGTTGCAGCAGTCTATTTTGATTTCGTAACACAGCCAAGCATTCTTGGGCATTGATTAGCTAACAGAGCGGAGCTGTTACATTGTTGTCTTGGCATTGAAGTTCCTTGAAAACAGTAAGCAAAATTACATCTGGCTAATTCTGGGAGCCGTATCTGTTACAGAGCTAATTACATTGTCTTCTCCATGAGAAAAGCCAGTTGTAGAAATAATGACTTACCTTTGAGGCACTGGCACACCGCGGTGGACCTCACAAAACTGGTCCCATTGTGATTATTGGAATGAGATCATGTGTGCACCATACCACTCCTTTCACTGAAAGGCTGAAAATAACAACCTGCCATCAGCCTGTAAATCTGATATGCCACAGCAAGAAGGCCAGCAGTGGATTACAACTTCATTTCATCTGACTCCTGTAGCTGCATGGCAGTTCATATCTGTAGAAATAAGCGGCTGTTCGAAATAAAGACTAGAGTTCAGCTTGATGGCATGGGCAAGACGGTTACAAAGGATTCCATGTTCAGCACAGCAAAAAATACCCAATGTTTATTGATTGCTACACAAAACATTTTATGTATGGCAATCACTACACATCTGTTTTCCGCAAGATATGGTCATACAGTTACCTCACATAAGTTTACCTGAAAAATGCTACACACATTGTTCCAACTGCCTCAAAGTTTTTTTTTTGTTTTTTTTTATTTCCACAATTGCTGTACAAACTTGTTTTAGTAAAATTCTCACTGTTATACTGGTCTGATTCTACACAGTTAGCTGGATGCTTTTCTTTACATTCTGCTTGTACTATATGTGAGGCACTGGCTACCGGCTACCACAACATACTGTACTTTATAAAGCTATCAGTATCACAGAATATCACAGAAATTTGATGGCAGAAAAGGACCACACCGGCCCATCTAGTCTGCCGTTATATCCACCCCCACCTTTACTGGCTGTTAACTTTTCCCCTCCTCCCAGCCCCTATGTCTGTCCCATGCCCCTTGAATCCCCACCGCTTTCGGATACCACCACCTCGTCTGGTAGCCTGTCCAGGCCTCCACCACCCTCTCTGTGAAGAACTCCCCCACATTGCCTCTGTATTTCCTCCTTCCAATCTGAGGCTATGCCCCTTATTTTAGCTCGCTCCTTCCTTCTGAACAAGATCCTCTCCTTCACATTATTGCTCCCCTTTATATACTTCAAAGATTGTCCTGTCCCCCCCTCTCCCTTCTAGTCTTTAGTGTGTATACATTCAGCTCTCTCCACCTCTGTTCATATGGTTTTCCCCGCATCCCATGCACCATCTTGGTTGCTCTTCTCTGAACCCTCTCTATCCCCTCAATGTCCCTACATAGGTAAAGTCTTCAAAACTGTACCCCGTACTCCAGGTGCAGCCTTACCATGGTTTTGTACAGCAACATTAGCACCTCCCTCCTTCTGCTAGTTATGCCCCTCCCAGTACAGGCCAACTATACAATTTGTCTTTCCCACTGCCTTGCTGCACTGGTTTCCCACTTTGATTGCTCAATATAATAATACCCAGATCCCTCTTCTGCTCTGTTTCCTTGATTTTGCCCTCCCCCCCCCCAGGGGTGTAAGCTGCTTGAATATTTTTCTGCCCCAGGTGCATCACCACACACTTTTTTGCATTGATTTCTAGTTGCCAGGTTTCCGACCTCCTCTCCAGTTTCTCCAGGTCTTGCCTCATGGCTTCCACTCCCCCTTGGGTAGCCACCCTATTGCAGATTTTTGTATCATCCGCGAATAGGCACACCTTACCCTCTAGTCCTTCTGCGAAATCACTGATGTAAATGTTAAAAAGTAGATGTCCCAGTAGTGATCCTTGTGGCACCCCACTTGTCACCACCTTTTCCCTGGAATGTACCCCATTTACCACCACTGTTTGGCTCCTTCCCATCAACCAGTTTTCCACCCACCTAGTTACCTTCAAACAACATGAAGTCTTGCTATATTATGACATATGCAGTGAGTCCCAACCTTCGAACTGCTCCAGAGGTGAAAGAGTTAACTTTCCATGCCAGGCATGGAACGCTGAGCTCGAGCTCGGTTGAAAACTCTGTCTGTTGTTCTTCAAACTCAAACTGTCAGATTCTTTACTCCGCCTCACTGAACAGTCGCTCCGGAGATTTCTCCTTCTGCTCGGTTCATTTTGTCGGTTAAAGTATTATTTTCTCGTTTTTTTGACCGAATTTAAACCGCAACCGGTCGGTTCAAGCTCTGTCTGTGGTATTTGTGAGTACTAGATAGGTTTTACATTTATTTCTTCTGTGTGGAACTTGTAAACGGTTTATCGGTTCGGTTTGAACCGATCAGGTTGTTTAAAATATATGAATCTGTCCTTTAGAGTCTGGTTACCGGTTCTTATTGGTTCTAAAAAAAACGGATTTTATTACGTTTTTTTTCCACGACCCCTGACACGGTCGGGAACCGATAAGAGGGTCTTACCTGGCGGATTGCCATAAACAGGTAAGTTTGGTTAGGCTGGCATTATGTCTGAGAAACCCAAAAGGAAAACCGGGTCCACTGGGTTTCAACACTGCAGTGTCTGTGGGGAAGTCTTTGCTAAGGCTGACCCCCACACCACCTGTGTTTATTGTCTGGGGTTTGATCACTTCAATGCAGACTGCCAGATTTGCAAAAATTTTCCTGCAGCTACCCTGGAAAAGAGAGTTGGTAGGCTCAGGGAAAGGGAGGCCAAAAAGTTCGCTGAACCGGATGGCCAGCCCAGTTCGGTTCCAACCGAACCGGAGGAAGTGCCCTCTGACCAGAGCGAGACTTCCTCGGGCAAAAGGAGAGCCAACTCGGAGGAGTCGGTTCCAGCAAAAAAGACTAGAAATCAGCTGGTGTGGGCCAAAACTTTCCTCTCCAACCGCTGAAGAAATAGCCAAAGCGATTAAAATTGTCCAGTCGCTTTCCCCGGTTCCGACCGAACCGGCACCATCACGTAAGCGTACGGTTCGGCCGGTTCCACCGGTTCAAGAGTATGATTTAGAGGAATTTTATGAACCGGAGGAGGGGGAAGAGGAGTATGAGGAGAGTGAATGTGGATTTGAAAGTCTGGATGTGCCCATTGAACCAGACATCTCCCCAGACAGACCTTCAGGAGTGTCTCCTCCTAGGCTTTCTGAGTCCCCTTCTCATTTTATGTTTTATAAAAAAGTGGCTGAAAACCTCCAGCTCCCTATGGAGGAAGCTGTGGATGATCAAGAGGAGCCTGACTATGTAGAAATGATGGATATCCCAGAGTTTAAGAGACTGTCTATTCCTTTGCATAAATCTTTTGGGAAACAGACAGTAGAAATTCTAAAAGCTCCTCACACTATACCTCCTGTGGATAAGAATGGACAAGAGGTACACATCGTCAGGCTCTGATACGGAGTTCCTTACACAACAATGCAGCCATGTTGGGGTAGTGCAGGCTGCAGCCTGTGACAAGGCAAATACTCCCTTGGCTTCACAACCCCCTGACAAGGACTCCAGGAGGATTGATGCCATGGCAAAGAAACAGTACATGGCAGCATCCTTGGGACTCAGACAGGCAAATTATATGGCTTATGTTGCTAGATACCAGAAATCCAGATGGGATACTGTTATGGCTCTAGCAAAACAGGTCCATGGCCAGCTTGCCAAGGAGCTGGAGCAGGTAGCTGCTGATGGTATTGAGGCATCTAAGGTGCAGTTCTATGCTGCAGTGAACTCTAATGATGTGTCATCAAGAGTCATGGCTACATCTGTGGCACTTTGCAGAATGGCTTGGCTCAGATGTACTAGCCTGTCACAGGATACACAGACTAAGGCCATGGATTTTCCTGTTGTGGGTAATTCTCTGTTTGGGGAGCAGACAGAGAATTACATGAAGAAAATGGATGAGTATAGGACCACCTATAGGAGTGCACAGGCCAAGGAAAGGCAGGCCACTCCTCAAAGGCAGCCTTCCAGGGGCAGGGGCAGGCCTTTTCATAGGCCTTTTTACCAAGCCCAGGCCTCCTCTTCTGCTTACGCCCAGAGGGGGTTCTTTAGAGGGAGAGGCAGACGGGGTACAAGCAGGCCTGCTTCCACCCCTCAGCCTAAAGCCCCTGCCAAGCAGGCACCCTGATGGGGTTGCCAGGGCCAATTCTCAGCTACCTGTAGGGGGCAGGCTGGCTTACTTTGTCCAGGACTGGAAGTCTCTGACATCAGACAAGTGGGTCCTGGAAGTAGTAAGCCAGGGACTGGTTCTCAGCTTCAAAAAGTTTCCAAAGGCGAGAACCAGATCCTTTCACCTGCAAATCCACCAGAGGCACTTGCCCTAGAGGCAGAAGTCTCTTCCTCCTGGCTCTCAGAGCCATGGAAAGGGTTCCACCCCACACCAGGGCAAAGGGTTGTACTCAGGTACTTCCCTACCCCAAAAAGACAGGAGAATGGCGGCCCATCCTGGATCTCAGATACTTAAACAAGCACCTTTTAAAACCAAAATTCAAAATGGTGACTCTGGGAATTATTCTACCCTCTCTAAGGCCAGGGGACTGGCTAGCATCCCTGGACCTCAAGGATGCCTCTTTATATTCTCATCAGAAGCTCCCATTCGAAAGTACCTCAGGTTCGAGCTTCCCTCAGGCCATTACCAGTTCAGAGCAATGCCCTTTGGCCTCACCTCGGCTCAAGGGTATTCACAAAATGCCTGGCAGTAGCAGTTGCCTACTAAGAAGGCAAAAATTGCCATCTTCCCTTACCTGGACGACTGGCTCATAGTAGGCCAGTCTCCAGACCAAGTCAAGTTACATCTACAGATAACTCAGCAACTGCTTACCTCTCTAGGTTTCCTTCTGAATCTTTCAAAGTCAGTTCTAGAGCCTGTCCAGCTCCTCACCTTCATAGGTGCAGAGCTGAACACAGAGAAAGCCAGAGCCTTCCTTCCTTTGGACAGGGCAAGGACCCTGGTCTCTCTGGCCTCCTCATTCACCCTGCAGGTCTCTCGACCAGCAAGGCATTTTCTACAGCTCCTGGGGCACATGGCCGCTTCTACAGCAGTAGTGCAAGGAGCAAGATTTCAGATGAGGGACATCCAGTTCCATTTGAGAGCCTTTTGGTCTCAAAGAAAAGACCCTCTAACCAAGTTGATCCCAGTAACTCGAACTCTGATCCAAGCCCTACAGTGGTGGCAGGATCACAGCAATCTGAGACAAGGGGTTCCCTTTGTCACTCAGTCTCACTCTTTAATCCTTACTACAGATGCATCCCTCTTGGGGTGGGGAGCTCACATGGGCGACCTCACTACCCAGGGATTGTGGTCTCCTCAGGAATCTCTGCTCCACAGCAACCTATTGGAGCTCAGAGCAGTTTTTCTAGCACTTCAAGTTTTTTCCAAATCTGTTCAGAACAAAGTTGTACAGGTCAGAACAGACAACACCACCACAATGTGGTACATCAACAAGCAAGGAGGCACTCGGTCTATGGCCTTGTGCACCGAAGCAATGAAGTTGTGGTCTCTGGCTTACTCCCTGAACACCTTCCTTACGGCAGTTCACCTCCCAGGCAAGGACAATGTCCTGGCAGATGCTCTCAGCAGGATTTTCCAGGGCCATCACGAATGGTCACTGGATCCCCTGATCCTGGAGGTAATATTTGCCAGATGGGGCACCCCGCAGATGGATCTTTTTGCAACACCAGACAATCACCAACTTCCCCTTTTTTGCTGCAGACCCCCAGTGTTGGGCTCAGTCCCTCTGGATGCCTTAGTTCTCAATTGGGAAGGGAAGTTTCTCTATGCTTTTCCCCCCTTCCCTCTCCTGTTCAAAGTGTGTCAAAATCAGATCTCAATCCTGCAAAGTGATTCTGATTGCTCCAGATTGGGCCAGACAACCCTGGTATCCACTCCTACTGTCCTTAGCAGTCCATCTTCCCCTGTGTCTCTCCCAGGAATCACAACCTGTTAACCTGTGCTCAGGGAAGGGTTTGGTCACCAACCTCAAATCTCTCAATCTCAAGGCCTGGCTCTTGAAGAGTTAGAGTTTGCTGATCTACACCTCTCCCAAGGTGTAATGGATATATTGAAGGCTTCTAGGAAACCTTCCACCAGGGCTACTTACAATTCCAAATAGAAGAGGTTTTCCATATGGCGCTCTGGGAAGCATATTTCCCCAGAATCTGCTGATTTACCCACAGTCCTGGATTATATGATCCATTTAAACACTTTGGGGCTGAGACCAGCTACCCTAAAGGTACATTTGGCAGCTGTGTCTGCTTTTATTTCAGCAGGTAAACCCTCTTCTCTTTCAGCTCATCCTGTATTCTCTAAGTTTTTTAAGGGATTGCTTCACACCAACCTGCCATTCAGGGACCCTGCCCCTGCCTGGGGTCTTAATGTTTGCGTTGCTCAGCTTATACAACCTCCCTTTGAGCCCTTGTCTTCAGTAGAGCTTAAGTACTTGACTTGGAAGACTGTCTTTCTGGTAGCCATCAGTTCTGCCAGACGCATAAGTGAATTACAAGCTTTGTCAGTGGAGCCTGATTTTATCTCCTTTCATAGAGATAAGGTGGTCCTCAGGACTAACAGGAAGTTCTTGCCTAAGGTGGTTTCAGATTTCCACCTTAATCAATCTATATCTCTTCAGTGTACTTCACTGACCATTCCTCCTCTGGCGAGAAGGCTGCACAGCTTAGATGTGAAGAGAGCCCTTAGTTACTACGTAGAGCGTACCAAGGGTCACAGGTTTGACTCCCTCCAACTGTTCCTCACTTATGGTGAGGTTGGTAAAGGGAAACCTGCCACTAAAAGATCCATTGCCAGGTGGATTGTCTCTTGTATCCAATTCTGTTATGAAAAACTGGGTAAGGTTCCTCCCTCAGGCCCGAGGGCTCACTCTACCAGAGGTACAGCTGCTTCCCTGGCTGCTGCCAGGGACATCCCCATTCTAGAGATTTGTCAAGCAGCTACCTGGAAAACAGTTCACGCTTACCAAGCATTACCCTTGGACATCCAGGCTAGGAGTGATGCTCGGTTTGGCACAGCTGCTTCAGATCTCATTTCCTAAGTAGGTTCTGTCCCTCCTCCATGGAGGTACTGCTGTAGATCTGCATATGACATAATATAGCAAGATTTCATGTTTGAAGAAAAATTACTCACCTTAGTAATGTTGTTTCTTCTAATGGAGTCTTGCTGTATTCTGACCTCCCCACCCCCTGCCCCTCTCAGAACCTCTGTTTTTGCGATGTGGGTGGGCAGTGCAGTGTTGGCACTTAGTAGATGCCCACCTTGTTGTTTTCACCCCTCCTTTTTTTGGGGTGACTGGGTGTTGTGTTTTCATTTTTTGGATCTCCTGACTTGAGTCTTTGTTTGGGACCAAAAAGCGTGTTCTTATATCTAGTAGCCAGTTGGCTAGTGTGGGTTACAGCTTCACACAGGACCTTAGTGAGTTTAGCTCGTAAAGATCTGACAGTTTGAGTTTGAAGAACAACAGACAGAGTTTTCAACCGAGCTCGAGCTCAGCATTCCATGCCTGGCATGGAAAGTTAACTCTTTCACCTCCGGAGCAGTTCGAAGGTTGGGACTCACTGCATATGTCATAATATAGCAAGACTCCATTAGAAGAAACAACATTACTAAGGTGAGTAATTTTTTCTTCTGGCCCACCCGTAAGCTCTCTAGCTTATTTACTAGCCTTCTGTGTGGGACGGTGTTGAAGGCCTTACTGAAGTCCAGATAAACCATGTCTGCTGCCCCTCCCTGGTTCACTACCTACGTCACCCAATCAAAAAAACCCATCAGGTTTGTCTGGCATGACTTCCCACTCATGAAGCCATGCTGTCTTTCATCCTGCATACCGTTGGCCACCAGGTAGACTACCACCCTTTCTTTTATTGGCATCTCCATTACCTTTCCTACCACCAAGGTGAGACGGATGGCGGTAGTTTTCGGCTGCCTTCTTGCTTCCCCCCCTTGTGTAGTGGAACCAACGCTACCCTCTTCCAGTCCCCAGGCACCCACCCTGTATCTATGGGAAAGTTAAACAGTCTTGTCAAAGGTGCAGTCAGCTTCTCCCTCAGCTCACGGGGTACCCTTGGGTGCAAGCCGTCTAGCCCCATTGCCTTATCCACCTTTAACCTGCCCAATTCCTCCCTTACTCTATTATGAACATTCTAGATTCCACTCTTCTACTTTCCCCTCCAGCTCTGGTCCTCTACCCTCACCCTCTTTCATGAAGACCAGACAGAAGTGGCTATTTGACATCTCTGCTTTTTCAAAGTCCCCCTACAGTTTTATTCCTTCCTTCTGTCCCCCACAATCACTATTCCCTGCCTCACCTTCCTTCTTTCCCTATCATACCTAAAAAAGGGTTTATCTCCCCTCTTGGCCTGCTTTGCTATTCTCTTCTCAGTGACTGCTTTATCCCTCCTTATCTCCTGCCCTGCCTCCCTCCTCTTTTCTCTATATGCCTCCCTATCATCCTTTTGTGTAATCTTACACTTCCTTAATACCTTTTTCCTCTCCGTGACCACTGCTGTACAGAGACTTGGTGCTTTGAGAATATGGACACATGAAAATTGGACAGAGTTTAGCGCCCCCCCTGCCTATTTTCTGTATTTTCTCCCCTCAGTCATTGTTCCTAAAAGCAGTAGATTAAAATGTCATAAATAATGTGATTTTCCCATGTCAATCTTCACCATTCATTACTGCTGGGTGTAAGCTGGATGCGCGCACTTGCCATGGGAGCTTTTTTTAATTTTTTATTTTTTTGGAGGGAGGAGTTGGCACCAGTGGCACCGCCCACGTGTGCGACGCACTGTGTGGTGTGTGCGGAGCGACCATTAGGTGCCGTTGACTCCTCCTCTATCCCAGTTCTGTTTCTCCCACCGTTGAGGCTGCACCTGCTATGACCGCTGTGAGAGCATTCTGCTGCACCATTAGGCCTTGTCGAGTTGTCGATGCCGCTTCTGCATCTCCTTCATCCTGGTTCTCCATCCCGATGCTGTTGAAGCCAGTAAGACCGTTCCCGGTTATATTTTCAATGACGCCGGGATCTTTCCTGTTTGTTGTGTTTTTCCGCGTGTCGATTAGAGGGGCTAAGCGTAAAATCCAAAGGCGGGCGTGCCCTATCGCTCCGGTGCCCTGGGCACTTCTCCTTCGTGGATCAAATGATGTCTGCCTTCGGTGCCTGGGACCCAACTATGACATGGATCACTGTGATGCCTGTTTTTCTAATGGACCGCCATATACTGAAAATCCGTGTGTTCAAGATCGGCAGGGCTCCGCCGACTTTTGGGGGACGACATTACCTGTGGGCCTCCCAGGCCAGAACTCTAGACCCTTCATCCAGGTCCCCTCCCGGGTCTATACAGACCGGCAAGGAGGAGGAGGAGGCCTCCTCCAATACCAGCTTTGCCGAGGAGGAGGCTTCTTCGGTGCCGGAGGAGCGGTGTTACTCCTTCCGGGGTCGCGTAGCTGGCGCCATCCCGGCAGTCACTTCCATAGAGGTGCAGGCTCCCTTATTGTTGCGGCCCTTGGTTGCAGGGCCCGGCATTGGCAGACACTCTTTGCCGCTAAGTGGTGCCGCTCTGGATCCTGGTGCGTTTGTGGCACCAGTGATCCAGAAAGCGATGCTGTGGAAGTGGCGTGATATAGACATGGTGCACGTTAAATGGCGGTGGCTTGGGCGGTGCCGCCCTGGGTTCTGGGCGTTTGAGTGCGGTGCCATTCTAGGTTCTGGTACTATTTGGCGGCGCGGTGACTCCGGTGGTGCTGCTTGTGGCAGCAGCTCATGCTCTCCCGGGTTGCTTCTCTGGAAGTTCTTCTGCTCTCCTCCTCCTCATAAAGGGGAAAACTCAGAATTGGAACTGGAATGGCAACCAGATTCTTCGGAGTCGGACGCTTCTGGTGGATGCAGCATCAGGCGGCCCAGCGGCCCTCTCCCTGAGTCCCTGGAGCAAGTTACCCCTGGGGGGGGTGGTCTCACGGCTGGGGGTGGTCTGGGATCCCCCCTGAGGTGATGGTTCCAGGATTTGGGAGGGGCATCCTGTTCTGTGGAGACCCAGGCAGCTGCCATTTTTGGTGCCGCTAGGGCTTCCCAGAAGGGGGTGGGGAACCCTGCTTCTGTGGCCTCCCTTGGGGGTGCCTGCAGAATGGGGGACCCCTACGCTGGTCTTGAGGAAAAGGGCTGCCTCAGTCTGAGGGGTTGAGAGGTCAGGGCGAAGAGCGGCGGCACTCCCCCACCACCCTGGGGGGGTGAGGTAGGGAGGAGTCACTGCGCGGAACCCCGCATTTTCCTCAAGGGCACCCTTGTGTGGCAGCACAGAGGGTTGCTCTTCTGGGCTCATTCAACCCCAGGCGTGTCACAGGGGAGACTCCCTTTCAGGGCTCTTCCAGAGGTTGTCTTCTCAGATTTCTTCCTTGCAACCCAGCATGATCTCTGGACCCCCAGTCACGGTGGCATCATCCCTGGATCATAGAGGCCGGACACTTTCTCTTAGGTGCCCATCGCCCATCCCTCTGTAGACACCTCCTCCTCTCCCGGGCCATGTGGGTCCTATAGGGCCCTTAACCTGGGAGATGTTCAGGGCTACTGCGGCAGCCTTTTCTTCCCATGTTAGGGCCATGGATGAACAGGTCTTCCACCTGTTCCCCCACCACAGGAGTCCTCTGAACATTTGAGCTCCTCTTCCTCCTCGTCTCCCTCATTAGAGGGAGAGGAATCTTCTGTCCACCTGTCTTCCGACGCTGATTTCACTGAATATCAGTGATTCCTTTCGAGGATGGTTCAGGAGCTTAGGATTTCTTATGTTCGCAGGGACAATTCCAAGCGGCAAACACATGCATTCGCCACCTCGTGGTGCCATCCTAGCCCATCCCCTTCCAGGAGGCATCTATCCGCACCTGGCAGTCTCAAGACGCCCCTTCTCCAGGCAGGACAGAGAACTTTATCAGTTAAAGCAGAAAGAGGCTGGGAAGGCAGTCAGAATAGCAAAGGCCCAAACCGAGGAAAGGATAGCCAATTCTGTTAAGAAGGGGTATAAGACCTTTTATAGGTACATTAGGGAGCGAAGAAAGACCAAAGGAGGGATACTGAAGCTTAGTAAAGGGGAGGGAATGTGGGTAGAGGGTGACAGTGAAAAGCAGGGATACTGAACGAATATTTCTGCTCAGTATTCACAAAGGAAGAGGAGGGAGTTACCTAAACCAAACAAGAGAAACACTCTGAAGATGGGGTCGATACCAGTCCCTTCACAGAAGAAAGGGTTATGAAAGAACTCTTAAAACTGAAGGTGGACAAAGCAATGGGGCCTGATGGATTCACCCAAGAATTCTAAAAGAACTAAGGGTAGAACTAGTGACATCGCTGACTACCTCTTTAACAAATCGTGGAGGATGGGGTGGTACCTGAGGACTGGAGGAGGGCAGATGTGATTCCTCTTCACAAAAGTGGGAGCAGGACAGAGGCAGGAAACTACAGACCAGTTAGTTTGACCTCAGTGGTAGGGAAAATGATGGAATCACTTCTGAAGGAAAGAATTGTTGAGTACCTAGAAGCCAGTGGGCACTGGGACCCAAGGCAGCATGGATTCACGATGGGAAGGTCGTGTCGACTAATCTAATAGATTTCTTTGACTGGGTGACCAAAGTAGTAGACCAGGAGGGGCTGTGGACATGGCCTACCTAGATTTTAGCAAGGCATTTGATACAGTCCCACACAAAAGATTAATACACAAGATAGCCAGCCTTGGAATGGGTCCCAAGGTGGTAGCCTGGATAAAAAATTGGCTAGACAACAGGACACAAAGGGTAGTAGTAAATGGAGTACACAGTGAAGAAAGGAGGGTTACTAGCGGGGTACCGCAGGGTTCAGTACTGGGACCGGTCCTTTTTAATGTCTTTTAAGTGACATTGCAGAGGAACTGAAGGAAAAGTATGTCTCTTGCAGGTGACACAAAGATCTGCAACAGGGTTGATACACAAGATGGAGTGGAAAGGATGAGAAGGGACTTGGCAAGGTTGGAGGAATGGTCAAATGTATGGCAGCTCAGATTCAATGCAAAGAAGTGCAAGGTAATGCACATGGGAAACAAAACCAGGGAAGCGACACAATGGGGGTGAGATACTGACAACAGTAAAATAGAAAGGGACCTGGGGGTAATTATATCAGATGACCTAAAGGTGGGCAAGCAATGTGAGAAGGCAGTAAGGAAGGCTGGGGGATACTGGGATGCATAGGAAGAGGCATCAGTAGTAGAAACAGGAAGTTGTTATCCTCTGAACAGACAGTTGGTGAGACCCCATCTGGAGTACTGTGTGCAGTTCTGGAGACCCCATCTCTGCAAAGACATAGACAGAGTGGAGGCTGTCCAGAGGAGGGAACCAAAATGGTGCAGGGTCTGCACCAAGACATAATGAAGAAAGACTAAAGGAGCTTAATATGTATACTCTTGAGGAAAGAAGGAGAGAGGGACATGGATAGAAACTTCCTAAGTACCTCAAGGAATTAACAAAGTCCAAGAGGTAGCATCTTCCAGAAAAGAGATGTGCAACAACAAGGGGCACAATTTGAAGATAGAGGGGACGGCTCAGGGGTAATGTGGAAGTATTTTTTCACTGAGAGGGTTGTGGATGCATGGAACAGCCTCCCTGAGGAGGTTGTGGAGTCAAGAACAGTGGGGGACTTCAAGAATGCATGGGACAGGCATAAGGCAGTCCTAGGGGCGGGTAAGAGGAAGTAAGCTGTTTAACTAGGATCTGCAGCTTACCTGTTAGGTAGGAAAATGGGCAGACTAGGTGGGCCAAGCGGTCCTTATCTGCCGTCAAATTCTATGTTTCTATGTTTCTCCAGCCCTGGCAGACTGCAGGAGACTGTACTGTGCCCTCCAGGAGTCTCTAGGTTCCCTACCTCACCAACCCTCAGGCCTGTCATCCCGAGACACTCCTTCCTAGCCCCGGCGCTTGGCGCACGACTGTCCCCCAGATCTAGATTATGCAGAGTTCGACCGGGGGGACGAAGGGTTTTCTCTTCAGCTTGCGTGTTGTTTTGCATCAGTTCACATCAGGCACACCACGCTGCCTACAACAGGCATCTGTGGTCAATGCTAGCCCAAGCTCTAGCATCACTGCTTAATACGGAGCAATCTAGACAGGCCATTGCCCTCTCTGCCCAAGGTCTGGAACTGGAAAGGCACCAAGCAAGGGCATCTTTTGATGCCAGTGAGGTGGCTTCCAGACTAGTGGGGACTGCGATCTGCATCAAGCGGACGGTGTGGCTTTGTCTGTCCAGATTGTCACCCATTGCCCGGCGTAGGGGGACCCACCTTTTTTTCCAGCAGAGCAAGGAGGATTCTTCAGGGGCACTCTCTGTCCCCCCCCCCCCGCCATCGGGGACACCTTCTTGCTCTCCACAGCCGTAGACTTCTCAGTCTAGTATGGCTAGGGTCTCCCCCTCCTGCTTCTCACCAGCAGGAGGTTGAGGGATCTGTTTCCTCAGGGCTGTGCTAGGCCCCCCTTCGGGGGAGCTTGGTGCTCACCCAACAGTAATGAATGGTGAAGACTGACTAGGGAAGATATGAAAATTACGTACCTACCATAATTCTTGATCTTCTATTGTATCTTCCTCTCATGGGCCTCACTTCCTGGGCGTCTTCTCCGCCCTTCTCGCCCTCCCCCTCCTTGAGGCCAATTGGGGGCTGAGTCCCCTGGTACCTCAGAGCCCTCTGCTCCTTCTCTAAAGTCTCAGAGCATTCACACTGGAGGATGGCGAGTAGGGTCTTCACACTCAACCCTCTGAGGGAACATCCTCTGATTCTTTTACCCCTAGGGTGTCCCCTGTTAGGGGGTCTGGCGTCTTCTGGATTGTCACCCTATAACTGCCATTCTTCTAGGCAGGCCTAGGAGAGTCCATTGAAGTTTTCCTTGCTTCTCTCTTCTTCCTTTCTTGGTTGTCCTGCATCGTCTTTTGAAGTATGGACTAGACCAGTACTCTCTAGGGTATGGTAAGAACTTCTCCTCTACACCTAAGTCAGGACTCACTCATAGAAACATAGAAGTTGATGGTAGATAAGGACCGCAAGGCCCATCCAGTCTGCCCATTTCTTTTTCTACCTTATGAATGTGCCATCGGCCTTTGTTCTGTCAATGGCTTAGTGACAGAATTGGGTCATACTCATCTGTATTGCTCCCTTTTGCCTATCCCACTCCTCTTCTGAATGGAACTGCTCCTTTCGGGGACAGTTCATGTGACCTGGGTTTTGAGTTACTTAAATTTTGGATAAAGGGATGGGAAGAGAAGTCTGCCTCCAATCTGGTCAAGACCTGTAGTCAACCTTGGACTCTTAACCCTTAGCTAGTGGAATCCTTGCTCCCTTGTCTTCAATCCCTGCTGGGAATTTGAAGTTTTCAAGCCAGTGGTCTTCCAATTTACCTTGGCAGATAGCCCTCCTTCCCTCCCATTTATCACTTCCTGTGTCTTCATCTCTGTTTTCCTACTTCTTACATTCTTCTTTCCCTTGGAACTGCCCAAGAACTGAGGCCCTGTAGTCGCTTAGGGTTGGGTGTTCTCTCTCTCTTTCTGTCCCATATTCGGCTTATTCCTTTTTCAGTTTATTTCCTTTCCTTTGTCTATTCCTTGGCTCCCTTGCCTTGCTCTCCTCCTACAGTCTATTTCTGCCTCTCCAGCTGCACAGAACTGGGATGGAGGAGGAGGAGTCGATGGCGCCTAACGGCTACCCTGCACACACCACGCAGTGCGTTGCACACATGGGCAGCACCATCGGCTCCGACTCCTCCTTCCAGACAAAACAAAACAAAAAGCTCCTGTGGCGAGTGTGTGCATCTGGCTTACACCCTGCAGTAATAAATGGTGAAGATACAAGAGAAGATCAAAAATTACAGTAGGTACATCATTTTCATTTTTGGCTTCAGAGGCTCCAAAAACAGACACAACTATGTGACTCACTCTTGCCATGATTGCTTCTAGTTTGCTCCCCATTGCAATATACACAACCTCAACAGGTTTGCAAAGCTTTCCCAGCACTGGGCATTGCAACAGAACAGGGAAAGGGTCTGGGGGCCTCCACGCAGATTGTGCATTGTGCTACGCTGACATCTGGAGGTCACATTTGTATTGCAACTTACATGATGAGAAAGACTCCTTCCCCTGGTGGCCAAGTCAGGGCTCTGTGTATCACAGAAGTTTTCTGTGATGAAGTAAGAGTTCCAGTTTGCATCCCAAAATTGCGCCATCATTGGCTGTGACGGTGTGTCAGGCCCTAGGTGTAGACAGAGCTGGCATATATAAAGTCTCAGGAATGAAGCTCTTGCTTTGTTTTATTCAGTAGGTGTTCAGTTATAAAGATAAACATGTTATCTTGACACCCAACTTATAATAACATGTTATCGTGCAAGTTCAGTATGTCACATTAATATCCTAAAGGTTTGGTACCTTACAATTAGTGATGCTCAGAATCGGCCAATTCCGATTTTCGGATTTGGAAATTGGGGATTACTGATTCTAATCTGATTCCGATTTCAAATCCTAAAAGGATCTCAAAATTGGAATCCAATTCAGATCTGAAATCCTTAATGCTAAATTCCTCGGTAGTCACAGGTTTTAGGATTCAGTTTAGGAACTAGGATTTTCAGATTTCATTTCTGAAAATCTTAAATTTGAAAATCAGATCTGAATTTGACAAATCGGATTTCATTTGGTGGATTCCATGCAGCTCTACTTGTAGTGTACTACTGAACCAATAAGAGAGAGCAGCTTTCCCAATGCTAATAACATCTCAATAGCCCAATGCAGCACTAAAGCCATCAGTTTGAATAAAAGAGAAACCGCTAAGTCTTCGTGCAAACATCTAACTTATAATTAGTAGACATATCATATACAAACCAAATAGATTGTAATTTCCGAAAGTTTAAATAAAAAAAATATGCAATGGCCCAACTCACAGTATGCAGTTTGTCTTCACCTGTGAAAGGCACAGGACTTTCATAACTACTTATTGTCTTGACCCCATAAACATGAAGTTCAGTTGCATGTTTTGAATTGGGCCATTGCATGGCCATTATTATATACAATATACATGAGTATTTTTCAGGCTGAATAAAAATGCTATCTGTAGAAGAAAACACCAATTAGCTGGGTAAATTTTTATCTTCACAGTAGGGTACATCATAAAATTTATCTAACTAGTTTGGTACGTCACAAACAACCTTTTCTGCCACCTATGCCTAGCGATAGCTAGATTGGCACATTCTAGCCAGCACAAACTGCTTCTCAAAAAAAAGTGTATGGCAGCTGCCGGCACATCAAATGTCCCATGCTACAGGAAATTTTCCCATTTAAATAAACTAAAACTAGCTTTGAAATGCTAATGTATAGTATACACCAGACAGGTGGTAGATGCTTATGACATATGATATTTTTCTTCACTCGAAGTCAGTGACCCTTTTTGACCTTCACTTGTAGCTTCACCACTCCTGAAGGTCAAGAGGTCACCTATCACTCATGAAGATAAAAATATCTCATAAGCGCGCATCACATGCCCCATATTTCTTCCTGTAAATGTCTATGGTAATAAACAATATAGGGAAGAAAAATACAAAAATATAAGCTGAATAGTGTCTTACTGTGTTTTCCAAAATCTTTCTGGTGAGGTTAGTAGCATTTCAGGTACAGCACAAAAAGTTTGCTACCTGATCCAGGGATACAAAAAAGATCATGAGAGCAGAGCTACCAGCTTACTGAAATTGACGCTATGTAGTTGTCAGGTAGCAGGACTACTTTGAATTTATCAGCAGGACTTCAGTTCTATTTTGTTTTGTTGCTTTTATTCTAAATATTGCAGTGGGGTAAAATTTAATTTGTTTAGCCAGTAACAAAGTTATGCTAGTGCTTAAGGATGTTCCCTGGTGTTTCAGTAACTCCATGTCAGAGTCATAATTTTTGGCCCATTACATACTGCTCATCTAAACATTTAAAATCCACAACAAAAAACATGGGTTGCCATGCTTGTTTTTCAGTTACATTGGTGAGACTTAATCTCTCTCTTTGTGGAAAAAAAATCTGGAAGGGGTCAGATTGTTTTACGTGGTTAAAACATCAATATTTTAGATGTCAATTGAACCTGAGTGTGAAAGAAAATGTGAAACAAGGAAACCTCATTTGTCATGAGGCTTGCTTCGTTTTTCCACCAGTGCAAAAAATATAGTAAATTACCAATAATACTATGACACCCTGAACTGATATTCCCCCAAAAGGGGAAAATATGTGTATGTTTTATACATAAAAGCATTTCAAACCCATGTCAGTTTCATAAAACTGTTTTTTGAAAGATGTAGAATATGGTTATGAATATAGAAACAGAATGAGATATAGGCGTAGCCATGCTTCTTTTGGTTATAACTGCTTGTTCAAAGTTGCAGTTTCAAAGGTGGTCGGCTCAGGACAAAAATAATTGAATCATCCAAAAGAAAAAGAAAATTTGCAAGAATGCTATTCAAGCAATTCAACAGTACATGCAGAATGGCAAGGACTTTCACATCGAATAAACAAGTGTAACCAAAGACGGACACATATTTAGGTAAAGCGCCTTGAATGATACCAACTGCTGCAATTCTGGGATCCAATTTCCTTGCTGCCATCTTGTATATATTCTTAGTTGGACATGACATAATGGGATAAATCATTATTCTAATAATGCTTCCATATGTTCAAGAATGTCCTTGTGCCACAAAACAATCTTGGAAACATTTTTGAAAGCATCAGAAAAATGAGAATTTGAAACACCAGGGAACCTCTTTAAACGGGTAAGAGTAACGTGTTCACATCCGTGTTTTTATGTGGAATGAAGGGGTATGTGGGGAAATTAGAAATACTTTAATATGAAGGATTTAAAGGCACCATGCAGTGCGCACTTTCCTGTCGCTGTAACCTGATGTGCCGCACAGGCAGCATGCCTGGGTGCTTGCAGTAAAACACTCTGGGGTGCAGAATGTGATGCTGTGACCTGAATGGGTTTTGAGGCTTGTCCACCCTTCAGATTTACTACTTTGAAACAGTTAACCTCATAGTGCGGCTTTAGTTTACGGACTACCCCAAGTTATTTTTGTGGGGCTTAAATCACAACAGAGTTTTGTTGACAGTTTTTTTTTTTTCCTGGGTGCAGGAGTCTCCATATTGATATGCCTTTGGGTTGGGTTATTATAGCCTGTGGCAGGCTTTTCCATATGTAACCCCTCTACAAATGGGGGTTCCCGGAAAGTCTTCCTCGAGCTTGCCTAAATGCTCACTGCCAGGCTGGTGTCCTGCGTTTTAGCAGTTTAAATGTGATTGCCAGAGAGTGCCTGTATAGCCTCTGTGTACTGTCTCTTTAAGAACTGCCTGGATTGCAGTCATAAGTAATCTGAGAGGGAGCTCTGCTGAAAGATGCATCTATTTGCTGAAAATCATTTAGAGTGATAATGTAGTTTGTCTAACCTGTCTTCTTTGCAGCAAGGACTGTTTTATCTCCACTATCTTGGTCCTGGACTGTCGAATTGGACCAATCAGTTCTGGTGGGACCTAAAATGGAGCCAGACTGCAGGAGCTGTCTGGAGTCCAAATCTGTAGGAATTGTAGTTTTGGGCTTTTTGCGCCTTTTTGCACCTGAAGGGGGGGCCTTTATTGTGACTGACAGGAGGATCAGCCAACCCAACCTTTTGGATCTTGGGGAAATTCCCAAGCTGCTTGCTGTTAGAGGCAGATCTAAGTTGGGAGCTGAAGAAGCAAGAGCTCCATACAGTCCCTGTGGAAAGGCCTGAGTTTTGGCCTGCATGCCTGCCTACTGCCCCTGAGAGGGAAAAGAGAATCAGTTTGGACTGAATCCGAGTTTGTGAGAACGAAGTAAGTCAGTGAGTTGTGACCAGGATCAACCTGAAGAAGACTGAAGATTTCGCTGAATGTGATCTGCCTGTCAGGATTTCCAGCTGCTTTTGAATCCTCGGTTTGTGCAGAGACTTTGCGATCGTAATCGGAGAGTGGTTTGCCTATGACAGTAGAATTTCTTTACATATAAATGTGCTGTGAGTTGTTAGTGGGTCGTGATTTGGTTCCCCACTGTGTGAACTGTGTTCTGCTTGCTGGAAGCTGTATCCAGCCCAGAACGGACTGTATCCAAATTTGTCTCCATTTGGCCTGGGCCTTGCCACACTGGCCCAGCCAGACTACCTGCTGCACAGAGAAAGCCATTGACGAGAGACCTGCCTGGGGATCAGCCCCCTGCTCCACACTTGAACAGGAATGATGCCTCAGCGAATCGTGTAAGCTCTGCTTCTCCTGGCACTCCAGATCAACCACCTGCAGTCTCAATTTTTGTCCAGCCTGTGTCCAGTTTTGGGTATCATGAGTAATCATCAGGGTAGCTCCCTGCAACAACAACGTAATCTAAAAGTGTGTCATCTGATTGTCTTGTTGTTTTCGTTTCACGAACTGAGCCCTCCGGCTCCAGATTACAAATAGTGTGTATTGTGCATGTTGTTTTCTTCCATCACAGGGCCTCAACCAGCTGCAACATTCCTGGCTAGCCCACCATTCTCTCTGGGTATCCAGAGTGTGTGACTCTTTATGGACCCTGAAGTGCATGTATAACTGTTTGATTGATACAGCCTTTAAGCAAATTAGCCTGAATACGTCCCTCCCTTGTTCAAGCCCCTTAAATAAATCAGATCTAACTCTTTTTTGCGTTTACTCTGACTGTGGTTCCAGTTTGTGCAAGAGTACTGTACTGCTGTTATTAAATGTGTATAACCTTGTTTTACAGGGGGTTCACAGGGCCAGGCCCGAGGAAAGCCTTGGTGATAAGTGCAAACAGTGTGGGTACTTGTGTGGTGTATCAGGGGTATTGTGAAAGTGATTATTGTGTATTGTTCCAGCCACTAGTAAGGAAAGATGGGGGTTACAGTGTCCCGGAGGGCTGTGCCTAGGTTAACTTGACCACTACCAACACTGACCTCCGGGTGGAGGCACCCATTTCAGAACTTGGGCTCCTTAACCTGCTACTAGCCAAGCAGGCAGGGGTAGTAGCCCTTGGGATAGCACCACCTAGAGGTTACACATGTGTTACAGTAGGGAACCCTATATCGTTAAAAGTATCCCATGTTTGGTTTTTGTAACAATATAAGGAATAGATGTGCATGTATTTAATATTGTATGGATTCCTCAACCTGTTGCAAAACTAGAATTAAGAGACATCTCTTCTAAATGTTTAACAATGTATTGCTGGATATATCCTTAAGCTGAGTTGTGCATCGGTGTCCAAGGATCAGGGGTGAGAAATTGTTTCCAGGAGATTTAACTAAAAGTGGCCAAATATAGTTTGTCAATAGTATTTTACTATAGTGTATAGTGGAATGCTGTTATGCATGAAATTCCATGCCTGGAATATGCTTATTCTGCTGCAGTAGTGATGTCATGTTGTTCTGCTGTAGTAGTGATGTCATTATGATGTTGTGCTGCAGTAGTGATGTCATGTGGTTCTGCTGCAGTAGTGATGTCATTATGATGTGCTGTAGTGATGTCATTATGTGCTGCAGTAGTGATGTCATTATGATCTGCTGCAGTAGTGATATCATGTGGTTCTGCTGCAGTAGTGATGTCATTGTGATGTTCTGCTGCAGTAGTGATGTCATGTGGTTCTGCTGAAGTAGTGATGGCATTATGTTCTGCTGCAGTAGTGATGGCAATATGATGTTCTGCTGTAGTGATGTCATTACGATGTTCTGCTGCAGTAGTGATGTCATTATGTTGGTCTGCTGCAGTAGTGATGTCATTATGTTGATCTGCTGCAGTAGTGATGTCATTATGATGTTCTCTTGCATTAGTGATGTCATTATGTGGTTCTGCTGCAGTAGTGATGCCACTACTGCAGTAGTGATGCCACTACTGCAGCAGAACCACTTGGAATCCTGGCACATTGTTGCTTTCCTCTATTTAATTCTGTGGTGACTGTATTCTAGAACCTCTAGAGACTTCTCAAGTCAGTTTCATTATGAAAGAGAGAAAAAAAACACAAAGCACACATTTCACATAGTACTACTATACACTATAGAAAATACAGGATGAGCAACTTTATGCACAACCTGTGCGTTCTGTCACCTCGGAGTTCTGATTCCCATGGACCTCTTGAGCTTGGCTCTCGAGGTCAGAGGGAATCAGAACCCCTCTGTGGCAGAACACACTGGTTATGCATAGTTGCCCATCCAGTATTCTCTATGTTGTGATGCCAAACATGAACTCAGGACTTGTGTTGACCCCTGCTAAATTTCTAAAAAGGAACCAAGCTCAAAAATGAAAGTTGTGCTTTAGCACTGGCTCTGTATAGTGAAAGGGTTGTACTTGTATCATTAGTAGAAAAAAGTGCTAGGGTTATATAATACAAAAACACTTTGCCAGTGCTAACACAAGATCTGTGAACCCTGGTGGTCTGCTGTGGAAGATTCTCTGCCACACTGTGGAGAGACATAAAAAAGTCACCAATTCCTCTTTGCCAGACATGTAAGTTCTTCAAATGTTTACTCATCAAGAAGTCCTCTTTAGACTCTTTCTGGAAAAAAGCCATCTTCATAGTCACAAAAGCCCTGATGTTGCAAGGCTGAGTCACACAAATAGTCTTTTCTGTAGAAAGGAATCGTATGAGAATACCTTGGGTGTTGGAAACAGAAATGTGCAACAGGGCAAAACCTGATTTATGAGTTTTATTTTTTTTTTATTTCTGTACAGTTTTATTGGAAAATGTCCATAATTGCAGTAAGTCGCAGATGAAGAGTCACACCTGAAGGCCCATATGAAACCTGTGGAAATAGTATTCCAGACACAAATTGGTTTTTAAAAATGTATGTTCAACACAAAATATTAGTCTGCTAGCTTGGAGTGACATAAGAATTGTTCAGTCATAAAAAGTCGACAGGTGTAATGCTTTTGGATTTCATGTAGAGCTGAATCAAAGATCACAGCAAAATGTTTTAAAATATTGGCATTCACCCACCCCTTTGTCCCCTAATACTGTTGTCCTTTAGACACTGCAAATTCTGAACGCTGTTAGAGGATTTAGTCAGGCAAAGGATTCCAGTGCTGAAAACTGATTAATCATTTCTGAAGTGCCACTAGATGTGAAATGTTAGACCCTATGTCAGTTACTGCATGCGTGCCACTGTTTCTGTGTGCCCTGTAATTGTATCGGGATACATTTTCAGCACTGGTATCCTCCTTGCTGAATCCTCTTTACAGTTTGGGGTCTGCAGTGTCTAAGCAACGGCAGTATCAGGAGGCAGAGCGTGCCAGTCTTTTTTTTTGACTTTTTGATACACAGTTGCTTTTATATAGGTTATTTCCAGCCTCTTATCCCACCCCCCTTCTTAGAAACTCCGGAGAAAAACTTTACTAGAGTTACCTATAGTAGATGAAAAAGAATTGGAGTGTTAATACAAAAAGATGCAGCAGTTTCATGTCTGCATGTCCAGATTGGCATTGTTTGGATACCCTAAAATACAATCCCTTTAGGATAGTCTAATATTAGTATAATCCAAATCCGACATCCATTCAGAGGGTTAAATGTTGTCTGAATAGGACATGGATGGCCTAAGATCTAACTATCCTGTATGACTCCCCCACTTTTCCATACTACTATTACGTGAGACGTGAACCCCACCTCCCTCCCCTTCCCCCACAATCATAGCACCCAGATACATTTTAAAGTGAGTCTGGTACCATGGATCCCGACAGCTGTGGCGTTTTTACTATAGTAAATAACCCCGTTGCTAAATCAGAAGTTCCCTCCTTCCCCCAGCACAACCTACAATGCCCACCTCAACTGTTAAGCAAAGAACCCCCAACCAAACACACTCACTAGCCCTGACCCCCCTCTTCACCCCCGAATACCTTATTTTGAGTGCTATGCCATGGAGGAGCAGCTACCTTGCGCTTGTCTTCATTCCATAATAATGAGAAGACGTCCTATAACACCTGATTGTTAGCCAGTCAGGTGTAACTTCTCTTTTTCATTCATACTGGAATGAAGACACTCGCAAGGCAACCACTCCAAAAACACAAAGCAAGCTGTTTCATAGCTCTTCCTGCCACTATGCGTGGGCAGTATTCATGAACTAAAAAAATGGATTACAGTATTTAGTTTGGTATCTTTGTCAGTTTCTTTTAATCCAGATAGCATGACAACTGAAAGCAACACAAGTCCAAAAGAAATACTGAGCAGTTGAGTTAAAAAGAAAAGAAAGGGAAAGGGGAAGTTGTTTAACCAGGCGGGGAAATTGTTTAACCAGGAAAGGCACAGTAAGCCAAAGCTTGTTTTCAGGTGTGACCTGGGAGCACAAAGAAGTTAAGTGACTTGCTCAGGGTCACACAGTATGCAAGTAGGGGCTGTGGGAATCAAACCCAGGTCTCCAGGTGTGTGCAACTCCGTGCCTTGAACTACAGTGCTATACTGCTTCCTGCCTCCTAAAAGAAAAAGAAGAATTAGCATTTACATAGGGCTTTTCATACACATTGTATTCCAAAGCACTTTATAAGAGATGAGAGACTAGTACTGAAGTGACTGTAAACATGTAGTGGCAGCCATTAAGCCTATGTGTACAGATTGTCCATCGGCAATGTCAGAGATTATAAAAAATAAATTGCAGTACGTCTGATAGAACTCCTTGTGTAACTACAATAAGGCTTTTTGAGTCCTTGTTAAGCAGGCTGAAACAGAGATCAAGGAAACACAGAAAAAAGAACTGAGGTGTGAGTGAAGACTAGGCATGTTTTACTGTGGGATTTACCCTCGCCTTCTGTGGTGTGGATTGAGACTCAGCTGAGTGCTATAAACCACACAAGACATGGGTATATCAAACACATGCCCTGGGGTGAATTATTCTGATTATAAAATGGATCCAACAAAAAAACAATTAACAAAAAAAAAAAAATTGTAATTAGACTAAAACTAACAGCTGGGACTTTATCCATGTGTACGTTGTGAGATTTACTCAGGCTGAAGACCCAGCCTGACCAATCAGACAGCAAGATTTCTCTTGTCTTTTTTATAATTAAGCAATAATACATGACAGGGTATGGTATATCATTGGATATTGTCACACCTCAGGAGTGTTGAGAAACATGAGGCTGCAGGCTGAATGTCTTATGCATCTGAGAAGTGATGATATGAGTGTATTATTGCTGTTAGGAACTGAATTTTTTGTAGATTAAAAATAAAATTGTTCTAAAATATTATTTTTGTAAAGTGAATTGGTATAAGAAAAAAAAGTTCTATAATATAGGTTTGTAAGGAGTGGGTGTGTCTGCTTATGTAGATCTGCCCCCATTGTTTGTGTTTTAGACATGTTTTTTAAATTATGCTGTGGAAAGGCACTGCTGGAAGCTGGTATTAGGATTTGAAAAAATGGCTGTGAGGGGAACGGCAGAAGATTCTACAAGTAAATGAAGTGCTTAAGTGAAGATGAGTGTTGCACAATTAGTGGCATCAGCAGGGGTGCCAATGGGGGGAGGGGCAGCCAGGACAACTGTCCCAGGCCCAGATCTCTTGGGGGGCCCACATTTACCCATTTATATGTTTTGGGGAGGAGAGGGGGACCCCAAACCTAAAGGTGTGTCCTGGGCCTGGAAGTTTCTATCGGCACCCCTGAGTGGCAGTGCAGTTGGTCGAAGCAGGCCAATAATGTGAATGAAATGGCTGGTGGCATTGCTGTTGGCCCAAGCGGGGCCTTGTAGTGGATGAAAGGTAAAAAGTTAGGAATAGGTAGTTTGTAGATGTCATGGTTTGCAGCAGTGCAGTTGGTACGAACAGGGTCTTGTAGAGGATACGCTGCAGTTTGGGGCAAGGCAGCCTTTTGAAGTCTGCCAGTTGGGGTAGCAGCGGAGCGCTATGTAATGTTGTGAAAAAGGTGTTGCCAGGAACTTTTTTTAAAAGCATGATCATGTGGTAAGATTTATTAATGGCTAAGACGAGTTCTCAGTCAATCCGAGAACTGGATTTTTTCTGTCCAGCTTATAAAAACAAATTAACTATAGTCAATATGTTCAATACCCATTTAAGGAAGCCTGCCAGACTTTTGATATGGAAATGGTACATCAGAGCACGGATTTGATCTGACAAAGAACATCACCAGAAGGCACCAGTTCCTAATATTGTTTTACAATGATCCGTGACTCTACATTAGGTTAAAAAAATCTATTTTATAACCAAACAAGTCCAGAGTTTGGAGTTAATTAATGTCAAGCTACTAAAATTGATAATGATTACACTGCCTTCTGGCATCCATATTTAATATGTCATTAAGCTTAGCGTAAAAGGCCGAAGAGAGACTTAATCCAAAACCAGTTATCTCTTTCTGAAACCCAATCACACCCTCTGTACAGAGCAGTCCATTTTTAGAGAAATGCCTGGTACTATAACTGCAGTCACTAATGTATGCAACAACCTAGCCTTGGATATAAACAAAAGCCTGGTATCCTTCTGGCATTGCCATTATACACACATCCAAGGCCTTTGATACCATCAGCCACTGAAAATACAGAAGTTTAAATGCTTCTGGCTTCTCTCCAAGAGTAACTTACATTGGTTGGTGTCCTATCTATGAGGAAGGTCATACACCATTGCAGTTTGAAGGTGTGGTATCAGACGTAACAGAGCTGCTAACAGGTGGTGTTCCATAGTCCAATCCCAGGCTTGAATCCTGCCTTAGAGTCTGTCTAAAACTGTAAAAGGAGGAGAGGAAAAAAAGGCCGTCACTTTCAGCACCTGTCACACAGTGCTCCATAATAAAGTAAAAATGGAGTTCATATGGAGGGAACTAGCAATGTTAATAGCTGCTTTTACATTACACTGAGCTGGAACATTACCGACTTGAATTGGCTTGCTCTGTTCCGCTCACACCGCCACCCTATTCTTTTATACGCTGCGACTGTGCAGAGTTCCCAATGGCCTTCAGGTGTTTTGAGGGCAATTCCAGTGGAGGATTCGTAAGTAGGAGTGCACCGATGCAGGTGAAGCAATGTTTTTACATGCTTGCAAAAAACACCTGCACTGGTGCACTCCGCTCCGTGTACCCAACAAACCAGGGAAAGCGTTTTGCCGCAACGGAGTGGCTTGCACCGTTCCGGCATCTCTTTACTCTGCCAAATCTACATCAGTGCAGCAGATCTGCACTCTGGCACTGGTGCAGATCCGGTAGTGTAAAAGCCCCTAAGGTCTTTTCACAGGATTCAGCTGAACTCTTTACCAGTGACTGCACCATTAAGACCAAGAGACCAAGCAGTTGGACTTTTGGTGTCACTGGGAGTAAGAAATCACACCAGGAGAGGAAACCAGTGAAAAGATCCGGGGACTAAACTTCTCGGTGCACAGTGTTACAATCACTGATATGCCATCAACACTGTGTCGGAATAACAGTGCAATGAAATATGCACTGAGGAAATGGCATTGGTTAAAACGGTGACATGTACAGAAGGGCGTGGTGATATAATGGTGCATGACTCCAAACATTCTTTTCTCCCCCTAGACATTCTTCCTCCCAAAGTTGGAAATAGTAAATCATGCCCCCCACCCCACTTTCTCCAATCTCCAGGAGTTGGTAGTAGAAAATCACCCCCGACTTTCTCCACCGCCCCTGTTTGCTTTGCGCTACTGGTACTTTGCGCTGTATTTCTGAAGAGCGGTTTTTGATGTTGGCATTTTGTCTGCACTATTATCAGCCATTCTGTGTTTCTTTCAGCAATCTTGTCGTGGACCCACAGTCACTCACCCAGTGGGAACAAACAACTGAAAGATCCCCGTAGTAAACCCACTGTGGAGGCTGCAGTTGGACCGGCTTGTTGGTCAGATGATCTCCTCAGTGGAAATCGTGAAAATGTGGAAAATATTTAAGTTTATGCAGCAAATGCAGAGCTCAGCTTTACTCCTACCCCCTTTATCTGTAAAAGAGGATGAAGAGGAGGAATGTGATGAATTCAGCACACAAACTAAGAATGGTGGCATAATCGCTCCTGATGCTACAGGGGATGAAGAATTCAGGCATGTTCACACTACTTCACGTCCTGCTATGTGATCTCCTGTGCTCAGCTGCCACTCCATTGGCACCATTCCTGACTTGCATTTTCGCTGCACTCGTAGTCCATCGATGCAGGGTCAGTGTTTCAACTTCCTGTGTTTCAGCCACATTTCCATCTGGAAAGGGAGGTGGCAGCCAGGGGGCCAGTTTGAATCATCGCATAGTGTGGCTTTTGAGTTATGCAGTAGCCATGTGGAATTAAACAGCCTGTGAGTGTTAAGTCTTTTTAGCGTGTTGCTATTTTTTGGTTGATTTCCCTTGCTTCTTGCACCTGGGAAAGGAGAGCAGTATTACACCAGCCCATGAATCACAATATTCAATTCCACCAACAGAATACAACCAGGATACTTGTTGCTGCTGTTATTGTAGTAATCCAGCTGATCAGTGCATTAGTATTTTAGCATCACATGCCAGTGGATGCATGCAGGCCTTCTCATGTCACTTATGTCCTCCAGCTACCATGTCAGATGTAATGGCGGCAAGGTATGATGTGTTGAGGGGCTGCCTATAAGAAACGCCTGCAACGGTACATGAACCCACCTAAACACGGATCATCCCATGCCGAAGTGGAGCAATCTGCAATACTCCTCTTGCTGTTTACACAGCCAGATCTGCACCGATGCAGCTCCTGTGCACCGCTTGCAATGGTGCAGATCAAGGCAGTGTAAACAGGCCTTTTGTCAAGAATATGTGTGACCAGTTCGGTAAACCTAGGCCTGACCCCTTCTAGAAGGGCATCACTTCCTGTCAGTGCAGAACTAAATGATCATCTTCGAGGACAACTCCGTCCATAGAGCCACACCTTTGGAACTGTCATAAGCCAGTATAAGGACTTCTGTGAATCTTTTTACTAGCTGAGACCACCCACGTTGATATATACGTTAAATGCCTATATATCATGTGCGGCTCCACATCTCCTCAGTCTTTTTCTCCTGCCGCCAACTACTCATTGAATTGGAGAAAGTGCCGACATCCATTTCAGTCAGTGTTTTCACATTTCTTTATTTCTTTCTGCTTAACAGCTTTGTTGCATGCTGTCATCGAGTTCTCCCACCACCAAACGAAAAGGTTGTTCTTTTGCTTTTGTCAGTGTGGCGTAAATATATTCAGGCATGATGTTCACATGCATTGTGTTTGCTGCCTGAACCTCTTGCATGACATGAAGAACTGCACCATTTATCAGAGTTTCAACTGGGCCATGAGATGTTGCCTATAGGTTCTTGAGAGTTTCTTGCAGAAAATGAAGAACACCAAGAAATCCTCTTCAGTGTCTACTCCAGTGTCCCCATCTCGCTCTACTGGGTTGGCTTCAGGGGTGTCCTTCAGGTTTCATCGGATGGCCACATTGTTGCTGTCACAGGATGATCACTGTTTATTGAAGGAAAAGCCAAAGAAGACCTCTTTGTCAGACCATCACTGCAAATACTCTTTAAATTTCCCTCGCGATCCCAGTTGCCACAGCATTCCTGAGGGACAGTAAATCTACAGCCGCATCATTGGCCTCTCTCTCTGCCCTGCCCGTTGCTCCAGCTGCAAAGTCTGGCTCTTGCTGTTCCACTGTCGGTGGTGTGCAGCCCATTACTCCTATATCATCTACACTGTCTTGTTATCTCTTCCATTTTCGACTCAGGTTAGTGTTGTCAACACTAATACAATGATTCTAGTGACTGTATCTGAATTAATATCAGTGCCTGCTTCTGCCGCTGTCATCAGTGGTTACTATGGCAGTGGGTTCAGCCTCATCTTTTGCTTCCATTGCTGTTGGTTCTCGTCCCTCAGGGCTATCCATGTTGCTGACTTATGCCACCACCATCTCTGCCCATGCAGCACATGGCCCTTGTAAGTCTTTTTTGGCCTCATGAAGAGGCGGAGGAGTATATAATCCTGACCTCTGTGTAAAGGAAGGGTATGAGGAAGATGAGCAGCCTGTTTTTAGCTTTGACTCTGGTTCCTCTGTCTTCTCCTGTAAGTGAGGACACTGGAGTTTATACCCCCAGGGTGACCCACTGAGGATGCCTCCTTTCAGGCTTTGCTACACCTCATGCAGGAACCTCTGGACCACTTGTTGGTCTCGTTATCCATAGTACAGATTTCCTTAGACAGATGGGCCATTCAGCCTGTACCGCTGGCCGAATGGAACTTCTGTTTGTATTCCAGATACTTTTTGGTTCCCAATCCATTTCCCATCTTGGACCTCAGGATTCAGAATGAGTGCATTGCATTTTGCGTGGTTTTCCTTCAGTCTCGCTTCCCTCTACTTCTGCAAGTGGATTGGCTCTGTGCCCTGGACATGCAAGATGCATACCTCCTTTTCCTCCTGGAGGTCAGGCACTGCCAATTTCATGTCTTGCCATGTGGCTTATTGTCAATGCCATGGGTCTTCCCCAAGTGCTTTGCTGTGGTTTGTGCAGTTTTTTTTGCAGGGAAGCCCAATAAGTGTTTCTATACCTAGACAAGTGACTCCTCAAGGAACCATCCAGGGATTATGCTGGACTCACCAATTGTTCGACTAGCTGGGGATCCTGGTCAGCAAACCTAAATTGGGCCTGACCCCCAGACGGTACCTTCAGTTTATCATCGCTGTCTTGGACAGGATCCAGGCGAGTGCGTTTCTTCTGAATCCCTGTTGGCCTTAATTTGTTTAGAATGGCAATCTACACTATAAAAAAAACTTAAATAAGCAGTCACATTACTCTCTATGGAGCGCACCCCCACGCTCTCCATATACTCACATCCCAAAATGTGCTAGTGTGGGGGCAACGCTAAGCACTAGGAAGGAGGTGAAAGGGATCTGGGCTCTCTGCACCACAGAGCTAAAATGTGATCCTTTCTCTTCTTAAATTAAGGCAGATAAAATTTTAACTTTTAGCAGCATATGAAATGTGGGCAAGTAAGGATCCTTCAGGGATTTGTGGGAGCAATTTCAAAAAGAGCAGTAAAGGTGCTCTTGAAAGCTTCTAGAAACAATCTCATATGGTAGTTCATACAATGTTAGATCTTATCTGTGTCAGTCTTCACCATTCATCACTGTTTGGTAGTGAGCTGGAGGATCAGAACCCTGTGGGAGCTTTTTTTTTTTTTTTTGGCAAGAGGAGACGTCAACGTCGAGATGGCACCGCCCTCGAGGCCAACTTACTACGTGACGCTCGCGGGGTTGATCAGTAACTGTTGTAGACGCCTCATCAGCCCAAGCTCTGTTTCTCCCACTGTCGAGAGAACAAGACCCTGTGTGAGCGCCATCTTTTTCTGCAGCCTAGTCCATTGGGTCAAAAATGCTCCCTAGTTCTGCGGCCTTGTTATATCGACGTCGAACTGGTAAGACCTCTCCTGTTTATTTTTTGTCGATGCTGAGCACTGTTTGTGTATTTTACCATTCAGTCATGTCTGGTTCGGGGGACAAGAAGAAGAAATTTTACAGGGTGGGTTGGCCTCCGATGTGTCGGTGTTCCTATGGCTGACAGTACTCCATCTCTGACCAACATGACCGCTGCCCCACCTGCTTGGGACCGGACCATGATATGGACAGATGCAATGCCTGTTTCTCCATGGATCGCTGAGTTCTAGAGTTGCACACGCTTAAAGTCGGGTGCATGCCACCGACATTCGGGGGCCAGGCTCGTATGCGGGTTTCCAAGAGCAGGTTTCTCAGCTCTTCTGCCTTGTCCCCTCCCAGTCCTATATTGCCCATGGAGGAGGGAGTTTCCGCCTCTTCCAGCCTTGCCTTGGCGGGAACCCCTCCCATGGTGCAGGAGGCCCAGCCTGGTCCCCTAGGGGGCCAGGCGGGAGGCAAAGTCGAGGCAAAGGCTCCTCCAACATCATGCTCTGGGGCCTCTGGGCCCAGGCCGGCGCCATCCTCAGTGCCGCCCCTGATTCCGGCACAGCTTGTGGGCGCTGGGGATCGTGGGCGACTGTGGGCTCTGGGGCCAGCCTCGCGCTGCTTGCTTGGACTCTGGCACCATTCACAGTGCTAGGATGGGGCGGCGGTGGGTCCAGTTTCGGTGCCACGGCTGGGAGAGATCAAGGGGTGTCATCTGGGTCCGAGTCCTCTGGGGATGATGACTTAGAGGCTGACCCGGACTGGCTCCTGGATTTTTCGGAGTCCTCAGATTCCTCCTCTTCCAGCATTTCTGCCCCCACTCAGCCGCCTCCTGGGGAGCAGACTTCTCTCACTGGTACCGGAGTCAGTGGCACCTACCAGTCCTCGGGTGCCCAAGTGGGCACCACAAGGCAGCCTGGCATCTGTGATCCGTCTGCCCCCTCGGGAGGTATACGCCCTCCTAGGGTACTTCTAACTAGCCCGATTTCTGTGCAGGCTGGGGCATCCCAGTCAGGGGAGAGTGCTTCACCCCAGCTGTCTCCCAGGAGTCTGTTACGGGGTGCCAGCTGCCTAGGCTAGTGGTGAGGAAGAGGGCTCTTTCGGAGTCCGAGGGTTTGAGAGGACTTGATTCAATGCAGTGGGGCCTCCCCTGGGAACCTGCAGGGGTTCAGGGTGGAGCCATAGCGTTGGACCGGTCTTCTCCCCCTGAGGTCCCTCCAAGAGGAACATCTTCTCTTGAGGTAAGGGGCCACCCTTTTGGGTTCATGTGGCGCCAGTCGCCTCATGGGGAAAATTCTTCTGTCAGGCTCAGCTCTGGCTGTACCAGCTCGGTTGAGTGGTGTTTGTCTGCTGGAACCCCCAGGTCTCCTCCTTTGAGGACTCCCTCCGGTTGCCATGCCCGCCCTCAGAGGTGCCTGGCCCCCTTGCATCTGACAACCCCTCCCTCTTTCCCAGGTCCCTGTGGTCCTACGGGACCCCTTACATGGGAACAGTTTGGGGCCATGGCTGCACTGTACCCTGCCTACTACCGAGCCATGGATGAACAGGTGTTTCACCACTCCCCAGTGCTGCCTGACCCTATCTCTCTGAGGTCGTCGGCTCCCTCTTCTTCCTCCTCTGAGGGAGAGGAGCCTTCCATCGATCTTTCCCTAGCAGCTGATCTCTCCAGTTATCAGTGTTTCCTGTTGGGGTTGATCGACGAGCTCCACATATCCACCCTAGGTGAACGCAGTCAGGACCAGTCGGCACATGCCTTCTTAGGTAAGTTCAGCGCAGTCAACCTGTTGGTTCCCTCCTGGCCTGTTCCCTTCTGGGAGGCGTTGCACAGGATCTGGCGATGTCCCTTTTCCCCAGTTCCAGCCCCGAGGGACCTTCGTCATCAGTATTGTGTCCCCCTGGGATCTCCAGGAACTCTGCTTCACCCTCCTTTGGGCATGATGCTCCTGGACACCCCCTCTGGGCATAGAAGCCCGAGCCATGACTGACCCCCGGAATCTGACTCATCTGAGTTTGATTTTTGGGGCAGGAGAACTTTCTCCTCAGCACGTCTGTTGCTTTGTGTGTCAGCACATAAGGCCCACCATGCTGCCTACAACAGTCACTTGTGGTCACGACTAGGTCAGTTCCTAGCCTCTCTGCCTAATATGGAGGTAACCAGACAAGCCATTGCCCGCTCCCCATGAGGCCTGGAGCTTGCAAGGCACCAAGCAAGGGCATTGTACGATGCCAATGAGATGGCTTCCAGGTTAATGGGGACAGCGATCTGCTTCAGGCTGTCGGTGTGGCTTAGTCTTTCCCGGTTGTCACCCCTGGCCCTGCGTAGGGTGACTTCCTCTGCTTTCCAGAGAACCCATCTTTTCTCCCATAGGGTGAGGCGAGAGCTTCAGGGGCGCCTTCCCTCTTCTGCGAGGAGTTCCTCGCCCCACCCAGTCCAGTCCCAGGCCTAGCCAGACCTGCAGGGATTCTCTCCTCCGGTGTTCTTCCCCCATTGGCGGCTAAAGGGCACCGTCCCTTAGGGAGGTTCTGGGCCACTCTCGGGTGGTTCGGTACTCAACCAGCAGTGATGAATGGTGAAGACTGACACAGATAAGAAATGAAAATTTTGTACCTACCGTAATTCTTGATCTTTCTGTGTATCGTCACCATTCATCACTGAATCGCACCCTCCTTTCCCTCTCAGGCCTTAGTCTCTGGGTGATTCTCCTCCTCCCTGTTTGTCTCCCATTTGGACCTTGGTCCTTTTCCAGCCTACCCCCTTCCCTTTTGGGGTCGGGTTTTGTTCTCCTCTGGGTGGGCAGACAGGGAGGGTTTCTGCTGCAGGGGATCACCAGAACCCCCTCTCAGCCCAGGTAGCTCTTGGGGTTTTCTTCTGGCTCCCTCTTGTGCCTCTTGAGGGAGTCTGGTTGCAAGGGGGGAACCTGGTGATTCCCTCAGTGTACTCCCCTTGTTTCATTTCTCCTCCTTCTGGAGAAGTTGGTATTCCCCTCTGGTTCCTCCTCTGAGTGCCATTCTCCCCAAGCCTCGGCTTCTTCTCTGGCTGTCTGTTAACCTGTGGCATGGCACCTCCAGAGCAGTCCAGGGCAATGTCTCGGATGTGGGGTCTCCTCTTCCTCCTTCCTTCTTTCTCTGTCTCCTACTCCTCCCTTTCCACCCATTCCTTTTTTGCCCAGAGATCGGGGCCCTACTCTCCCAATCCCTTAGGCTTCCTTCTTTCCTGTCCTCTCTTTGGCATATATCCTCCTTTTAGTTTTACATCCTTTCCTTTTTCTGTCTCTCAGGCCCTTGCCCACCCTCCCAACCCTTCTTATTTTTCTGTCTCTCTCCAGCTGCAGAACTGGGGCCAATGAGGCGTCAATGACGGTTACTGGCCAGTCCACTAAGCGCCATGTAGTACATCGGCCACTGCCTCAACGCAGACTCCTCCTCTTGCAAAAAAAAAAAAATCTCCCGCAAGGTCCTGATCCTCCGGCTCACTACCCAACAGTGATGAATGGTGAAGATACACAGAAAGATCAAGAATTACGGAAGGTATGTAATTTTCATGTATCTAATTGCCGACATGACTATAAAAAATGACTTACGATAAAGTTATTCAGATTGTACCCATGATGCTGTTTTTTTTTTCTTTACCGTGAAGCATTTATATAATGTTCAAAAAACTATATAATGCAAAGCTGTAGCTGTACCAGTGAGCCTCTGTTGGGGGTGCATATTACCCATGTTGTAAGTAATTCCCATTGACAATGTTGCAGCTGACAGAAAAAAGGCATGCGGTAGGTCTGATAAAATTTCTTTATTTAATTCTGGCCTTCTGATCTTCAGTGCTGAACGATGTGGCAGTTGAGGCTTAGAGCTTGTGTATGATCAGTACTTGAATTGGCTCGATTTACTCTTGATTTTCCGAGGGAAAGAGCATGTGCAGGCTATCTGCTTAAAGTGGCAACTGAATGAAACCATCGATTTATGGAACTATAGTTACAAAATGTATGTAGCATTTTTCCTCTGAACCGAATGTATTAAAAATTGAACATTAGATTTCCCCTCTCATAATAATTTTTATTCAAGCTCCATCAGAATCTCATGGTCAGGGTGCGGGAACTATGATCTGCTGAGGGTGCGGATCTTCTGGGGGTAAGATTAGACTTAAACCAGGAGCAGATCACAATGCAAATACCATCGAGTACAGGATACTGAGGGTAACAATACTCTGAGGCGAGCTATTTGCAGAAGGAGGGAGTTAAGAGAACCAGAGAAAAATCAGAATTACTAGAGCCCTACTTGTAACGATCATTAGCACATACCATGTGCAATCGTAAAGGCTAATGATCCTAAAGTTAAAGCGGCTCTGCATCTTTTGGGGAATCTGGGGATACAATCTTGGAAAGTAAAAGGGGGTTACGGACATAAGACAATACTGGGGGAAAAGCAGACATGAAAAGGAAAGTATGGGTTGGGGGAGGGGCTTTGGGGATTGCAAGTGAGCTGATTCAAAGGCTTATAGCCTGAGGTCGTCCTTTTGGTGACGGTAATAGAGGGGTTGTAGGTATCCCCTCAGGGAGCTACCCTATACCTCTTGCCCCTAATTCACAGGGGCACTTCCTGGGTCAAAGAGTTGACCCCCCCAAGGTCCTACCATGGGATACACGTGGAAGTCATCTTACACAACTGTTTAAATACCTTAAACAAGTTAGCACTGTTTATAGTTTAACGGTTATTAGTTAAAATAGTACTACTGATTGGTACCAAGTTTGTGGAAAGTTCTTTGCAAGGTAATGTTTGGAATTTTCAGGTTTCTTTTTTAAGGGTTTTGCTGGCTAAACTAGGGAGGAGGGGGAGAGGTGAAAGTTGGATGGGGTATGAGACAAGATGTCAATTCACTAAGCCTACGTTATGGCACATATGAATATAGTCTCATATAATGTGAAGGGTGTCAATTCCCCAGTTAAAAGGGCAAGATTTGTAACAGAGTTACAACACCTGAAATGTGACGTGGCGTTTCTACAGGAAACCCACCTCTCAAAGCAGGAGCACGCCAAGCTCCGGAGAAGGTAAGTGGGCCAGGTATTGGCAGTTTCACACCCCACAGCCAAAAAGGCTGGGGTAGCAATTTTGATTAGAAGAAACAGCATTCTGAAAATTCAGTCTACAGAAGAGGGTCTACAGGGCAGATTCCTTAGAGTAACCTGTTCATTACAGGGCAAATTGTTACGGTAAAGATATATGCCCCCAACGTGGGCACAGAGAAATTTCTCGTGGAAATTTTCTACAAATTGGGCAGTTTACCTCAGGGTCAGTTATTGTTAGGGGGGATTTCAATGCAGTCCTCTCCCCGAGCTTAGACTGCTCGACAGGTAAACAGTCCACAAACAAAGCTGCCAGCAAAAAACTTCGAGCACTGATAACAGAGTCAGGGTTGGTGGATATATGGAGATCCCAGCACAAGGTAGAGAGGGATTATTCCTTCTATTCACAGGCACAACGCTCTTATTCTCGCATAGACCTATTTTTCACATATAAAATAGACTTGCACCTGTTTTTAAATTCCACTATACACCCAATTACCTTATCAGATCATAGCCCAGTCGCTACTAAATTGTTACTCGGAACAGAAAACAAATCTTCCATGTGGAGACTTAATGTTTCATTATTAAATGAGGAACCCTTTAAAAAACTTGTGATTGAAACAATTGAAAATCTTGAGCACGACTCCCCTATACAAGACTGCTCCCCGTTGATCTGGTGGGACACCTTAAAGGCCATTATTAGGGGTCAAATAATTAGCTACACATCGGCTAAGAAAAAGCAAGCTAAGGCTAGAGGAGTGGAACTTAGGAGGATAGTGTCAGAACTTGAGTCCCAACATAAAAAGAACACGGGTTCCAAACAAATTTTGAAGGAACTGACTCAGGCTAGAGTAGAACTCCAGGCGCTGGAAAACCTGAAAGCAGAGGGCTACCTCAGGTTCTCAAATCAGAAGTATCGTGAGACAGGAAGGAGGGCTCTGAGACTCCTAGCCTTTCGCCTCTGTGAAAAACAGGCCAAGAGACATGTTTCAAAGATTAGGGATGCATCAAACCCAGCTAAGCTCTGGTCCAAACCAAAAGATATTGCCTCCCAATTTAGAACCTTCTATAAAGGGTTGAACGCGGGAGATAAGGGGGAACAGAGGGTCATGGAAGAGTCCAAAACCTTCCTTGATACCATTGCTTTACCAATCCTTCCTGAGTGCACAAGAAACCCTCTCGGCCCCAAGTTCTACCCAGGAAACCCTAGAGGCTATACGTAATTTACAAACGGGCAAAACACCTGGCCCAGATGGCCTTTCTGCAGAGTGGTACAAGAAGTTGAGTAAAACACTGGCTCCCAGATTAGTACATATTTTTAATGGCAGCTTAAATGAAGGGGCCTTTCCTGACTCATGGCGAGAGGCCCTAGTAACAGTTATCCCCAAACTGGGAAAACCTCCCTCCTATTGCGACTCATACAGACCTATCTCCCTCCTTAACCAGGACCTAAAAATCTTAACCCGCATCTTAGCTACTAGATTACAACAACATATTGAATTATTAGTACACCCCGATCAGATGGGGTTTATCCCGCATAGGCAATTACAGGATAATATTAGAAAATTGCTTAATATCATTACACATAAACACTCCTACAGCGCAACTCCATTGGCAATATTCCGCGATGCTGAAAAAGCATTTGACTGACTGAATTGGATCTATAAGAAAGAAGTGTTGTCGAAGGTAGGGGCGGGGGCAGTTTCCTTAAGTGGGTATCTGTGTGTTATCAGAAGCCTATAGCTCGAATCAGAGTTAACGGTACAAATTCAGATTCTTTTAACATAGAAAGGGGAACAAGGCAGGGGTGCCCTTTATCCCCATTACTGTTCACACTCAGTATGGAACCCCTTGCTCAAGCCATCCGGGAAAATCCCACCATTTGAGGGATTCATGTTAATGGAATAGAGAATAAATTTTCTCTTTATGTGGATGACACAGTAATATATTTAGATAAGCCAGAAACATCTATCCCGGAAGTGATGCAACTTCTAAACTGCTTTGGGAAGACCTCTGGCTTCATGGTGAATGTAGAAAAAACTGAAATAATGAGTATTGGAGGCCCCCCACAGAAAAGAGTGCAGAGGCTCATTCCTTTCAAGTGGATTAAGGAAAAAATTAGATATCTGGGGATATTCACTCCTACAGAACTAGCAAAACTCCACCAATGCAACTACCAACTATTAAAAGAACAGGTGTTTGAGGACCTGCATAGATGGCAGTACCTCCCTCTTAGTTTCATGAACAGAGTAGAGACAATAAAGATGAATATCCTGCCGAGGTTTCCATTTCTAGTTGCAACTCTTCCACCCCCGAACCATAAATCAGAGTGGACAGAGTTGAGAAGAAAGTTATCCAACTTCATTTGGGCAGGCCGCCGCCCGCGCAAAAGGTGGGGCCTGCTGATCGAGGCTAAAGATAAAGGGGGACTGGGAGTTCCGGACCTGCAGAAATATTACTTAGCGGCACAAACAACACAAATATTAAAAATGCTGACTCTAGAGTACAGGGGAGGTTGGTATAGGTTAGAGGAATGGGCACACCCTCAAATTCCTACCGTGGGTGATTAAGGCTTCAGATTTAAAAAACATAAACAACATCCGGACTAAACACTCACTGAAAACGTGGCTTAACACCAGGCAATGGTAGGAAATATTTTCTCCAACATGGAGATATATTCCTCTAAGATATTTACCCCAATTTCCAGCCAAACATGAAGACCCCTGTTGGAACCGTTGGGCAAACTTAGGGATTAAATACTTATGTCAAATGGTAACTGAGGAAGGTATTAAATCATTTGCAGGACTTCAAGATGAATTTGGAATCCCCCATAAAGACTTCTTTAGGTACCTTCAGTGCCGACATTATATAACCAACACAGCAGGGACCTCCGCCATTCGGGAAGAACCAGCCCCCACCTTCTGACATATGTATACTAGAAAAGTCTCACAGCTGACACTAGATTTATTTCTTATATATATCAAACCCTACAGGAGGGAGTGGGTACTTTGTACATCCAATCTATAGAAAGTGAATGGCAAGCAGAATATGAGATCCCACTATCAGAAAAAGCATGGACCCAAATTTGGCAAGGAATACACAAAACTACCAATTCCCCCATATGGAGAGAGTTCAGGTGGAAAATCTCTACCAGGTACTTCATTGCACCAGCGATCTCCTCCAGATATGCAACCTCTCGCACTGATAGGTGTTGGAGAGGATGTGGGGATAGAGGTTCCCATTTTCATATTTTTTGGAGCTGCCCTGAGATTAGAAACTACTGGACTGAGGTAACACTGGCTGTCAGAGAAATTTTGCAATTGGAAAACTCACCAGAATTTTCCTACATGATATTAGGCCTTTCCCCTTCAGGGGTTGGTTCTAGGGCACAGAAATATTTGTTTTTTATCCTGATAGCTGCGGCTCTAAAGTAGATTACTCAACATTGGCTTACACCAGTTACCCTTTCATACTCAATATGGTGGTCCAGCGTAACCAGCATTAAAGTAATGGAGGCATTGACAACCCAGCTAAAACTCTGGACAGAACAATTCAACTCTAGATGGCTCCCCTCTTTGAATATGAGGAAACTAAACAAGGTACTCCAATCTTAGAGCAATTGTTAACAAAATAAACAATGAAATCTCATTACCTTCCACAGACATGTGAGAATCTCTCCTTGCTTACATTTTACCTAGTAGACCCAATTTTAGGCACACGTTTTCTATTGTTGTTAAGTATATTCTTAAATTATTTTACTGTAACAACCCCAGTTTAGGGTTTTTCAAGTTAACTTAAGTTAAATTAAATCACCTTGTTATAAAATCTGTTTTTATAGTTGGTACTAAAGTACCTATTGTAAGAGGAGAATACAGAGGGAAACTTAAGAATTACACACAGCAACTGTTTATTTGGAACATAGCTTTATTTTATAGAAGCTCAAGTATGTCACAGGCAGGATTAATCTGGTGGTGGAACGTTTGCTTAGATCCTGCAGCCTTCTGGATGGACTTGAAAGGTAGGCATGTCAGACAGTCCCTGCAGGTGGGAAGTGGACCCTTCAACTTGCCTTACCTGTAAGACATAGAATGGAGATATTAAGGTTGTTAGCTGAATGTAGTTTTAACCGCAAACTCATTAGGAATTTGTAACTGATTGATGGAAATCAAAAGATTGTATGTGTTATTGTATGATCTCCTGTCTGTTTAACTCATTATATCTGATGCCGCCATTTTGGGTCTGGTTAAGCAATGGATGGTTCTGACGCCATATGGCACTAATGGGTATAATGAGTTTTAACAAGATAAAACTCAATAAAAACTAAGTGCAAAAAAAAAAATTGAACATTAGATCCTTGAGTAGAAAACTAAACCGTGTCATGGTCCTGCATAGTGATGAGCCTGAACTGCAATATACAAGTAAACTGTAAGGGTGGTTTGGGGATAAGTCAGGCCACAGAGTGTTAGCCAGACATCTAAGTGTAGTAGTCTGATCCACAGGTAGAAATGCATATTGGTGCACTGAACAATCTTTAAAAGGAAAACCGTCTAAATTAGGGGTCTTCCGCCCTCAAAAGGCTTGCCTTCTGATTTAGCTTTCTACACTAAAAGCGGTGTTTTTCTTGCACCGCAACTGAGTGTATTTTACTTGTGAAAAGTCCACGACCCAGAAGTGTGGCGGATGCTGGGGGGCTCCATTAACTGTAATGGTTTGGTGCCACACCACTCGCTTGAATACAAATGTTTTGAAGCGAATGGTGCAGTGCCGCACCATTATAGTTAATATACTTCGGGGTTGCAGACTTTTCGCAAGTAAAATACACTCAGTTGCGACATGAGAAAAACACAGATTTTAGTGTAGAAAGCTAAACTGGAGGGTAAGCCTTTCAGGGGCGGGAGCCCCCTAATTTAGGCAGTTTTCCTTTAATATGCTATAACACACTCATAAGGAACATATCCAATGTTCACCCTTCTTGGGAGGAGGGCAAATGATGTAAAGGGGGGTGGCAGTTGAAATGACTGATGCCTTGACATGAGGCTGATACACTAAATTGAGTTTTTAATTCCATTATCCACAGGTCGGTGAGAGATGTATTAACCTTTCTTTCTTCTAGTAGTAACTGTGGATTCATAGTCCCCAAAACAGGTACAGTGTACTTATAGTTCTAGGATCGTGGATATGTTGTTCATCCACACTGTTTGGCATGTCTCTTTCCTCTTTAAATCTTGCCGGAAGTCTTCAAGCTGGCTCCTCCCACCAACCCGGGTGGTATATACCTCGGCTCCGCCTCATGATGCCGGATCTTCCTTTCTGCTGGAAGATGCAGGTTGCCTCCCTCGTGCTCACGCATTTCGTAGGCCCTGGCTTTCAAAACTTTGGTTTTACTGACACTAAAACTCATTCGAGTTGGCGATCGTGCTTTTGCATCCTCAATCATGGAAGAGAAATCTTCTCCAGGATTTCGCCAGTGTCCTTGTGGCCAGAAGATGTCGCGCACCGATCCCCATCTCACGTGTATCTACTGCCTAGGTGTCGGCCATGACACCTCATCCTGCAGTTTTTGCTTGGCCTTCCATCCCAACATCCTGGAAGACCGCCAGACACATTTGAAGTGGGGGAGACTGGAGAAAAGGAATCCTCCGGGGAAGTCTAAGGAGGCTAGGTGGGTGGTTTCCGCAGCCGCGGGTTCCACCGAGCAGCTGGAACACATGAAGGTGTTATAAGAAGAAGCCGCCAGTGCTTCAGCGAAGCAAAGCTTTTTCGTTCCACTCAACCTGGGCTCCACCTTTACAGGTTCTTTTAAGGAGTTGTGCCAGTCTCTTCCCACCCGGGGTGAGGCGCCCATAGGCACGCATTCCTCCCGCTGTCAAAAGAGGGATAAAGAACCCAGCTTGTTTTCATCTCGACGAAGGCGCTCTTGGGACCGAGAGAGGTCTCAGTCCCAGGAGCATGCGGTCTCGACCTTGGTTAAGATCGCTTCCTCGGCCGCAGGCTTCACGGACCTTCCGTCTGGCCAGACAACCGAGGAAGTGGCTGATAAGGTTGAGATTATTCTTGACCCAATGGACCCTCTGTCGCCGGCCGTGGACGATGACTCCTTGGAGAGGATTCCGGTCCCCATGTTCCCCGATGAGGAGACCCAACCCGCTGGTGTCCCCATCGAGGTCCCGGTTCTGGACCCCTGGGTTTCACTGATCCCTCCAGTGTCTCCCGAGTGACCAAGTCAGCCTGCCTGATCTTGGTCGAGGTCTAGAACCCCCTCGGCCGAAAGGCCAAGGAGCAGCCATAAGTGCTCCAAAAAGAGGCAATGCCACAGGTCGTCCTCCTCGGATGAGGAGAGACTCTGATGGAAACTCCGGCGCTATGAGGACCTTATGTGACAACAGCTGATTTTGACCAGGCAGAAGCCGGCTCCGCCGCCTACCCCGGCAGTTACTTGGCTTTTGCCTCCTAGGCGGAAACCAACCCCCTCGGAACCAAAGCCATTGGTTCCCCCGCCCGCGGGGCCAGCCTGTCCTCCGGTTCGGCCTTTGCCGGTCTCTCCACCGATAGTGGTGGAACCGCCACCTAAGCAGCCTGTGGGAGGGGCTCCTTCAAAAGTGGACTGACCAGATACCGGGCTTCCCCGATGTCTGTCAGTCACAGTCACTCCAGACTGTCCTCGACGGGTCGAGGGTGATTTGGGCAGCAGGCTGCTGTATCCCAACTCCTCTGACTCAGATGTCACCGGGCTCCACTCTCATCCCAGAGATGATGAGTCGTCCGTTGGCACAGGGATGGAGGAAGGTCCCTCCTCCTTCCAAATCTCATCTCTGATTCTACAGGGATGCCCCTGGAACCCATCCAGAAAAAGGCAGAGTACCCTCTCACGGATACCCCGAAGAGAGGGGATACCCCGACAGAGGCCTTTCCTGTGGCCGAGGCCATTGTTGGTCTGACACTCGAGCATGGCCCACAACTATGTGGTGCCCACGGGGTCCCTTGCGGGGTTCACAGAGCACCCTACGGCCAAGAGCCTGGTGACCACCTCTGTGTTCAGGTGCACTGGCAGTTCTGCCGACACTGACCATCCCCCCCAATAAATAGTCCAAGCTTTTGGACCAGTCAGCGTGGAAAGTCTATGCGGCTTCCTCCTTGGGCCTTCATCAGGCCAGTTCAGCCGTCATCATGGCACACTTCTCTCATGCCCTTCTCGGGCCATTAGATGAGGTCCTCTCACATCTCCCCACAGGCATGCAAACCACGGTTAAGCAGGTCTGGGATCAGGGCCGTGCTGTTGCCAAACAGCAGCTCCAGATGGCCCTGGACATTGGGGATTCTTGTGCCCTCTCGATGGCCGCCACGTGGCCTCTCACCGCAGAGCTTGGCTGAGGCTCTCCTCCTTCCTGGTGGATACTCAGCATAAGTTAGCTGATGTGCCTTTCTTTGGGACCGACTTGTTCAGCCCAGGAGTGGCTGGTCACCTACAGCCATTGAGCAGTCCAATGCCACCTTGGACGCCACTTCTGCCAGGAGTTCTTCGGGCAAGAACCAGCAGAAGAAAAAGAAGAAGCCTTTTCGGCACTCTTCCCCTGCGGTTCAGCAGTCCTTCTACCAAGGAGGACAGCAGTATCAGCAGCAGGCTCAAGCTTGGCACCCTCGGCCCAAGCCTGGACCCCAGCAGGCCCACAAAGGAGGCAAAGGCTCAGGTCCTGGAGCCTCCTTCTCCTCTAAGCCTGCCTAGTGATGGGAGGGGGGTCGCCACCCCTAAATGTCATGCCAGCTCTGGTCCTCCCCTGGGGGGCCGGCTCCGCCACTTCCTTTCCACCTGGTCCGCTATCATTGTGGACAGGTGGGTTCTCGAAGTGGTCGGTCAGGGACTGCTTCTAGAATTCTAGCAGTACCCTCCAAGCTGAGCCCGCGCCCATCGGGAAGAATGGATTTCCGCATGCACCCAGTCAGCTCTTCAAGATGTCATTGCTCATCTCCTCCTAAAGGAGGCAGTAGCTATCGTGGCAGATCCATCTGCAGACCCAGGCTTTGTCTCCAGGTACTTCCTGGTGCCCAAGCAGACGAGGGGCTGGCGCCCCATTCTAGATCTCCCGACCTTAATCAGTTTCTCAGGTCATGCACCTTTCGGATGGTCACTCTGTCCCAGATCATACTATCCTTGGAGCAAAAAATGTAGTTCTTTTCACTGGATCTGCAGGACGCGTTTTTTCACTTCCCAATCTGTCCGTCCCATCAGCGGTTCCTCCACTTCAGGGTTGAAGGGACCCTGTACAAGTTCCGAGCCATGCCATTCGGCCTGTCATCAGCCCCTTGGGTCTTCACCAAATGCATTGCAGTGGCGGTGGCCCATCTCCGGCGTCGGGGAGTCATGATTTACCCCTACCTCGATGATTGGCTCCTGGCAGGTTCCACCCAACAGAAGATGGAGATGTCCAGGGATCTGGCCCTCCAGACCTGCTCTGAACTCGGCCTCTTGATCAACGAGGCCAAGTCAGAACTCGTGCCTTCCCAGATGATGGGCTTCATTGGGGCAGAGCTTGACTCTAGTCAAGCCAGAGCCCGGCTCCTGGCAGACAGGGCAGAGGTGCTCTCCTCGTTTGCCTAATCATTTCTGGTTGGGCACTTGTGCCCTGCCTGGGACTTTCTGCGCCTTCTGGGTTACATGGCGGTGTGCACCTCAGTGGTCCGTTGGGCCTGGTTGCACATGTGCCCCCTCCAATGGGAGCTGGCCGCCCAATGGACTCAGCGCCACGGTCAATTCTACCAGCTGGTCACTGTAACCCAGAAGATGTGGGATGCTCTCCAATGGTGAACTGTCCCAGACCGGTTGCAGGAAGGGATCCCGTTTGTTCGCCCCAAGCTGACGGTCATCCTCACGACTGATGCCTCTCTCATGGGCTGGGAAGCCCACATGGGGGGACAACAGGACCCACGGGTTCTGGACCCCCGAGAAGTCCCGATGCCATATCAACCTGTTGGAGCTCACAGCAGTCATACTGGCACTGTCGGCTTTCGCTCCTCAGCTCCAGGGTCAAGTGGTTCAAGTCCAGATGGACAATACCGCGACCATGTACTGTCACAACAAACAGGGCAGAACGCACTCCCGTCTGCTGTGCAAGGAGGCGCTCTGCATCTGGACCCTCGTAAGCTGGTTGGAGGCGGATCTCCTAGCCATCCATGTGGCAGAAGCCTCAAACCAGCTGGCGGATGCTCTCAGCCATATAGGCCAGACATCCCACGAGTGGTCTCTCCATCCAGAGGTAGCTTACAGCCTGTTCTCCTGTTGGGACAAACTGATGGTGGACCCATCTGCCTCCAGGGAAAACACCAAGCTGAGGCTCTTCCATGCCCACCCCCCTCAACAGGGCTCACTGCAAGGGGATGCCTTCTCGAGGCCGTGGACCCCAGGCCTCCTCTCTGCCTTCCCTCCATTTCCCTTGATTCACAAGGTGTTACTGAAGGCGAGAAGGGACAAGGTGAAGGTGATTCTGGTAGCCCCAGACTGGCTGCGCCAGTTCTGGTATCCAGATCTCCTCAGCCTCAGCTGCAGGCCCCCAGAGTGGTTTTGCACACGCCCGGACCTGATATCTCTGAACCAGGGGAAGGTCTTCCATCCGGACCTTCAATCCCTGCACCTCACAGCCTGGTACCTAAGCGGCTAGAGTTCCAAGCTTTGGGTCTTTCCGAAGATGTCTACACCGTGGTGGAGGCATCTCGAAAGTAATCGACCAGGAAATGTTATGCCTTCAAATGGAAAAGGTTTTCCATTTGGTGTCAGGGTAAGGGTCTGGACCCCTTATCCTGTTCTGTGGCTAACAGTCTCAACTACCATTGGCCTCTCTTCAAAGGGGGTGTACGGTTACTGACCTCAGGGTGCACTGGCAGCCATTTCTTGCTTCGCACAGGCTGGTCAGCCCATTACTGGCGCAGGAGACAGTGGTCAACGCTTTTTCAAAGGCCTGGATCAAATATCCCCTCCGGTGCGTGAACCTCCACCTCCATGGGATCTACTGCTGGTACTGGCAAAGCTCATGAGCAAGTCAATCGAACCAGTGCACAAATGTGAGCTGTCACAATTGTAGTGGAAGACGGCCTTCCTGGTGGCTATCACGTCTGCCAGAAGGACAGGGGAGCTCCAGGTGCTTTTGGTGGACTCCCCTTATCTGGTCTTCCACAGGGACAAGGTTGTCCTGCGCCCCAACCCGAAATTCTTTCCGAAGGTGGTGTCAGAGTTTCACCTTAACCAGGTGTTGACTCTGCCAGTATACTACCCCAATTACACCTCGTAGGCAGAGTACAGGCTCGATACCTTGGACCTGAGACGTGCACTCTCCTACTACAAGGAGAGGACGGTGGAAATTCGTGGAGAGGTTCGCCAGCTGTTTGTCACCTATGCTGAAGCTGTCTCTGGCAGACCAGTAGCAAAGAGGACTATTGCAAGATGGATTACATCATGCATGGGTCTGTGCTATGAGTTGGCGGGCAAGGAGTCTCCCAGAGGGATACAAGCTCATTCTACCCACCATACTGTTGCATCGGTGGCTACTTCCAGGGACATCCCTATCCAGGAAATCTGTCGGGCTGCTACCTGGAAGTCAGCAAACACCTTCATTACCCACTACCACATCGACCTTGAGTCACGCTGGGATGCTGGTTTTGGGGCCTTGGTTCTCCAATCTCTGTTCCCTAAGTAGGGGGTGTGCACCTTGCCTCCCTCCTCCCGGAGGACTGCTAGGAGTCTGCCAAACAGTGTGGATGAACAACATATCCACAATTCTAGAAGAACTGGTTAGTCACCTGTAACAGTAATTCTAGGAGTGGTATATGTTGTTCATCCTCACGGACCCACCTGACCTCCCCGGCCGCGGACGCACACAATGTGGCTTTCAGTGGGCTAAGATCTGGCATTATGGGGCGGAGCCGAGGTATATACCACCCGGGTGGGTGGGAGGAGCCAGCTTGAAGACATACGACAAGATTTAAAGGGAAAAGGGACATGCCAAACAGTGTGGATGAACGACAGATACCACTCCTAAAGCTACTGTTGCAGGTGAGTAACCTGTTTTTTTTTTTTCTGCCATTTCATTTGTACAGTAAATCCTTCTTACCTCTGCAATTGAAATACAAGGTACTATAATTTAATGTTTGTTGCAGCGTGTAAAAGGCAATGGGTTGAGTTACATCTAAACCTAATAAAACTGCATGCTGTATTCTTGTATCCAGGCTACATTTATAGCCTTGAGAATACACCTGTCTACAAGGCTCTGATGAACAAGTTCTTTTGCAGAAACTAACCCAGCAAACCTCCCCACTGGGAGACAGGAATTCACTGCTTGGGTAACTCTAAAGGGGAAAAGAATCTAGCAGATGACATGTGATGAATATGCCAAGACCTGGTAGCTTTTATGACATCTATGTAAGCTCACTTTTATCTATCCCAGCTGTTTCATCATTTCATTTTAAGAGCCATGGACTGGTATTTTTAGGCTTGTGTTACACGGTATCATAATGCACACAAAAGGGACACACATTTCCAGATGGAGAGCTGCACATCTCCTATTTCAACATCTTTATAACACTGTACAGTATTGGTTATACGAACCAGTTTACAATCCTGCAGATATTCCTTTTAAATGTGCTGTTATTTTGTCTGAGCAGGTGTACTAACATAAAAGGCTATCTTTCAGAAAAGAATACAGTGAACGCCGCCTTTATGTTTTTAAGAATGCTGCTGTGTAACCACTACTGAGAACATGGGTACTAGACCTGAATTAGTACAGTAAATCCGAAAGTGTCAAGTGGTAGAAGTTTGCTGTTTTGGATGATGCCAAGCTGGGTACCAGATATGCTGTATTTGTGATAACATTTTGTGCTGAGGGCGGGCTCTGGACTTTCAGAATGTTACTTAGCACTCTGAGAAGCGTTTTTATGATTTTAGAGCCACAAACTGTTTCTGATGAGAAGCAGATCTGTTTGTGAAATAGGACTGCACAGTATCGAGTCCTTTTCATTTTTTTCAGTATTGAAGATGATGTGTGTTTAATTTCTGCCATGGAGACCACTCGTAAAGGAGTTTACTGAGATTCATTCCCTGACAGAAATAGTGGTCCTTTGGAGAGCGAGTCTAGCCCCCCAGCCTCAGATAGTATTTTTTGGCAGCCTTAAAACACTTTTTAAAATTGTTACTGCGCAAACACAAATTTGGTAGTGTCTGCAGAGCCGGCGACGAGAAGTGCTGCATCTTCCAGGAATCCTCACCATTGGTTATCACTTATGGTCTGTGGCTGGAGGCACACTTTTTTTGTAGGGAGGGAGCTGATGTCAGCTACTGACGCCGCCTGCGTAGCTTTCACCTCCTGCTTTATGCAGCTCACTTCTGTTCTTCCTGTCATAGAGCACACTCCACGGGAGCAACAGCACCCCAGTTACAGTCTACCTATTACCAAGCGTGTACCACCAGTGAATACCTGTAACACTGGTTGCTTTTTTAATCTAAGCATTATGTACTGTACTGTTTTGTTTGCTGTGATGTATTGCTCTCTCGACGAGGTGCCTTTGTAAATGAGTCTATGACTCAAAGGTCTGTAAGCCGATGATCTAATAATAAAATAATAATAAAAAAAAAACCAAAAAACTCATTGTCGCCGAATTTCAACCTGCGTCACTGCTGAAGTTTACTTACAGTGCCCTTCTCAGCTTATTATTTTACTTTTCTGTGATGCTGAAGTCCGGGAAGAAGGGGGCTAAGAAGATCAAGAAAGTCCAGCAGCCTCCCATCATGCGTTGATGCCCCTTTGGGAAGCAGATGGCCGTGACAGACTGGCATTAGTGCTGTATGGCCTGCCTTGGCCCTCAGCTTGAGATGGACGTGTACAACACCTGCTTCTCAGTGGACCACCGTACCCTTGAGATCCACATGATGAGGTTTGTTTGCCAGACCCCCTATGTTTGGAGGTAGGGCGTTGCATACGTACATTCAAGGCACTGTTACTAGGCCTTTCCCCTGAGACCTCTGGTTCTGTAGAAGTACAGGGTCCTTCTTGACCTCACCCTGTTAAGGTATCAGAGGCCGAGCCATCAGACATGGCAGATGTATGCTAGTTAGCTCCTTGGGGCTTTGTGTCTAAATTTGACTACAAAGCTGTTTTTATTTTTTGTCTTCAGAGCTTATATAAAAATATTGTTCATCTCTCCTGCTATCTATGGCGTCGAGCAAAAACAAAAATTGCCAGGGGGAACTTCATTTTGAAGCTGCAAACTCAGCGCAACCAGGAAAGTCGGGTGAGGCCGCTCCTGAGTGCGGAGACCGTGGGAGGCAAGGAAGAGCTGGAAATGGAGGTGCTTACCAAATCGCTTGCAGGAGTTCCCTGGATGCTGCTACAAATGCAGCAAGAAAGTCAGGGTTTGTGAACTTGGCTGCCCAACTCACCCACCTTCAGTGAGTTGTGATGGGGCTTTTGGAGACGTCTGCAGAGCATACCACACAGATTGCCGAACTGGAACAGAAAGTGAGCAATTTGGAAGACATGCTGGCAGAGGTTTCGGCGGATAGAAATGGGCTCAAGACTTCACTAGAAGAACTGCTGGCAAGGGTCAACGACCAAGAAAATCGATTGCGGTGATCCAGCATCCGCATTATTGGTCTGCCTGAGGGGATGGAGGGACCCGGACACTGCTCAGGGGCTGCAGAAGTGGTTGATGCAACAGTTTGGCCTTCCAGAAGATCATGAAGGCTTTGAAATTGAACATGCACACCGTGTTGGTCGCCCACCTAAGCCTGGTGAAAGGGCGAGACACTGCCTAATCAAATACCTCCACTTCACAGATAAAGAAAAACCAACTGGGCCAATTTTGTATGAAAACACGAAGGTGTATGTTTATCAAGACTACAGTAAAGACCCGCAGAATCAATGACAGAAGTTCTCCAAAATAAAGAGCAAGCTGTACAACCTTGGCTGGTCTTTCACTTTTCATTACCCTGCTTGTTTACAGCTAGACCACCCAGGGCAACTCCACGTTTCTTTATGTACCCTAAAGCCACTGAAAAGTGGGTTGCTGAGGAGGAGACCAGGATGGATAGGGTACAAGCTGAAGATACCTGACTTAAGTGAAGTATACCGTTATTTTTGTCATTTATTCCCCTGGGGCTTTTATGTTCACAGCGCATAACCCTGAAATGATTTCACTTTGAGTTCTTTGCAGTTTGTTTTTTGTGGCACTTCCTGTTGTCAGAGATTCCTGAGGGCACTGACCAGTAGGTGGCCGCTTCTGAGCCTTGGCAACTTTACGATTTGTGAGTTTGATTGAATTAGACTTCCTGACCGTGTCTGGGGACACTGGTAGCGATGGGTAGGCTTGGCGCCTCCATGAGGAGAGCTTAACATTTGTTGTGGAACTTGTATATACCATTCGGACTAGGTCGCTATTATCAGATTTTTCTGCTGCCTTGAACATTTGCACATACAGTTGACTTTCTTTTCCATATGGCATGAACCATATAAAATACTGGATTACGTCACTATTATCTGAATTTCCTGATGTTTTGAGCTTTTGCAATACAGCTGCCTTTAGCGGTTTTTCTTTCATGTTTATTGAAGTTCACATTTCTACTTTAAACCTGTTACAGCTTTGTTTTTGTCATGGCATAGTTTATGCGATGCCCCCACGTTACTAAACAATGAGAATACCGTTTATCTGCCAGCTGTTAGTAGTGGGGATCTTGGCGGGCTATGTTTTGCCCGCTAGCTGTGGGGGGAGGGACTCGGGGATGTTTCCTACGGGTGTTATCTGGAAGAGGTGTGTGAAGACGGGTTGGCTAATTGGAGGGGGGGGGCAACAGTTGGGGATAAAGCTTGATATGTGTGGGGGGTTGCATATAGGGAAGCGGGGAGACAGTGGGCACAGTGTGGGGGTTGGGACTGGTGGGTTGCTGAGGTCTAGCCCTAGAGAGCTAATGTGCCTATTACTTCAACCTTGTATTGTCTGCCACTGTTGTATTGTCTGCCACTGTATGACCCGGGTCACAACTGAAAATGGTCCTTTGGATCAACTTGCCTACCCAGTCACCAAAAAAATAAATAAATAAAATTGCTCTGTCTCTCCTCATGGGTTGGCATTGGCGACCTCCGGTGCTTGCTTGCACTGTCCTTGGGGTGATATAAGTGGGGTGAGGGAAGTTTGGGGAGGAAGGGGGTTCTTTGAGTTTATGTTTGCATTATAAAGTTAAAAATCTGGTTTGAGGTGAGCAACTTTCTGTAGATGGCCGGGATCTGTGCTTTACAGGTGGATATAATGGCATCTGATATTAAGGTGGTCACATGGAATATTAACGGCCTCAAGACCATTTTGAAGCCTAGAAAGGTCTTGGCAGAGAGGTGCAGGATGAAGGGGCAAATCAGTCTATTTTCTTTGGAAGGGTGCTACCGTTTGGAGAGACTTTAAGAGTTTAAGGTTATTTACCTTGGTAGCGAACTCCTCCATGAGTAAGAGCGCAATAATTTTGCTATTTGGAACTTTGAAGAGGCAAATCATGTTGCTTCAAGAGACCCACTTCTCAGCTTCTGAAGCCCAAAATACTGCTGTCTTTATGGGGGGGATGTGGATATCTTCCACATACTCGTCCAAGGCCAGGGGTGCCTCAATTTAGTTTCCCTTGGGCCTCCGAGTAGAAGTAGTGGCACCGCTGGTCGCTATGCGTTGGCCAAAGTACACCTCCTGGGGGAAATGCTCTTCTGATTAGATCCATTTATGCTCCAAATGTGGAAGACCCTGAGGTTTTTTTAGCGTTTGGCACTGGTTATGTCTCGGTGGGATGGGGTTTGGATTGTCAGGGGTGATTTTAACTGTGTACTTGACACAGTATTGGATCGCTCAAAAGCAACTGCGGTCCCCATGTCTCGGAATGCCAGGGCCTTAGAACAGATGCAAGGGGATATGTGACTGGTGGACACATGGCGTCACAACCACCCAGTAGGAGGAGATTACAGTTTCTTCTCTCACATACACCAGTTGTATGCACGAATAGATAGACTTAGTCTCTACCTCCATGCTGATGGGGGTTGGGGAGGTGGACTGTCTTCCATCGTAGTGTCTGACCACGCTCCTCACTGCCTTTCCGTAAAGTTTTCTGGAACCACTTGCCCTCCCCGCAGTTAGAAACTAGATCCGCTCCTTTTAAAAGACCAGGGGTATATTAAATACATGGAGGGGAGCATACAGAAGTTTCTCTTTCATAATGACAGGAGTGATACGACCCATGGGACCCACTGGGAGGCCCTGAAGGCCTTTACCAGGGGCCAGACCATTTCATATGCCTCCCATCGGAAGCGAGGGGAAGAACAGAGTTTGGCCTCTTTTCGGACAAAGATCTCAGCATGTGAGGTGGCCCATAAAACTAAGCCCACCAAAGCGCTATATGATATTATACAATGATTAAAGTATCAGTATAATACCCTAAACAGTTCACAGTTGGAGAGGTCTATACTATTGGCTAATGCAGGTGCCTACTTCGATGGGGACCATGGGGGCAAGATGTCGCATGGCAGATTAAATGCAGAGAGGCTGAAAGGATGGTGGGAGGGATCAGTGACTCTCAGGGAGGCTTGCTACAAGACACAAAGTATTAGCAAAGCTTCTGGGACTTTTTACAAGGAGTTATACACCTCAGAATGCAAGCCCACCCGGGATGACCTGGCGTCTTTAGGGACGGTCCCGAGGAGAGTTGCCCCTTCACACGGTCCGCGATAATTACAGTTCTGCCCAAGCCTGATAAGAACCTGACTAAATGTGCATCATATAGGCCCATCTCTTTGTTAACTGCTGACTATAAAATTTTGGCTAAGGCAGTGGCTACTCGTCTGGAACCTGTGTTGCCGTTGTTAATACATCAGGGCTAAACAGGATTTGTAAAGGGTAGACTAGGGAAGCACAACATCACGCAAACCCTGAATGTACTCTATAGATGGGGTGGGTGAAAAATTCTCATGGGGCAGCTGTGATAACACTGGATGCAGAAAAGGCTTTTGACTGTGTGGAGTGGGGCTACCTCTTTGAAACTTTGGGTAGAGTGGGATTGGGCCCGAGCTTCTGCCATTGGTTACGTACATTATACACTTTGCCATCTGCCCAGGTGGCGGTAAATGGCTGCCTGTCTAGATCTTTTATTTTGGAGCGAGGTACGCGTCAGGGGTGTCCGATCTCCCCGTTACTATATGTCCTGTCTTTGGAGCCTTTGGCAGTGGTATTACGGGCACACGCAGATATAAGAGGTTTCGTGTGTGTGTGTATGTGTGTTCTGAGCACAAGATCTCCATGTATGCAGATGACCAGATCCTTTATCTGCAGAATCTTGTGCAGGACCTTCCAGCTGTCCACAGCCTTATGAGTAGGTTTGGGGCCATATCTGGCCACAAAGTTAATTGGACAAAGAGTGAGCTACTTCTGGTGGGAACTCAGGATAGGGCCCAGTTGATAACAAATCTGGGGGGTCTACAATTAGCATCACAGATAAAATACTTGGGCGTCATACTCTAACCCTCTATTGGGCACCTTTATGCTCTTAACTAAAAGCCCCTCCTCTCCAAACTGTCAGAGGACTGTGACCGTTGGATGGCACTTCCTCTGTCTTTGCTGGGTAGGGTGGGTGTGATAAAAGTGACCATCCTTCCTCGATGTCTATACCTGTACCAATCCCTTCCTATTAGGGTCCTGCAGTGGCACTTCCGACTTCTATATGCCTTAATGCATAGATTTTTGTGGAGAGGTGGTAGTGCGAGATTCGGAGAATATTACATCGACCTCCTGGGAAGGGGGGGTGGGGCTACCTGATTTCAGAGCCTATTACTGGGCAGCTCAATTAGCGTTTATTCCGCATGACCAGAAGGGAGGTATGCGCCTGGGTGAGGTTGGAGGAGTTGCTGGAAGACAACTTTAGGAATAACTTTTTGAGTGGTGCACTGGCCTCTCTGACCGAGCAGCCGGTCAAAAACCCCTTCACCAATACCACCTTGGGGGTCTAAGTCCGGGCTCACCAACATATCGATTGGCAAGGGGGGGGTCTCTCCTTATGTGGGGTTGGTCTTTGCAGCGCGTAGGAAGGTGGCTTGCTCTCTCCCACTTGTACAGCGATTATGGCACTGGAAACGGCAGGGACTGATATATGTTCATTGCAGACATATCATGGGACATCAAGAGCAAGATCAGTCTGTTTGCTGATGATACCAAGGTAGGTGCGGTGGTGGATGACCTAGGGGGGTGGCAGGGGTTGCAGGATGATCTGGCAAAGCTTGAAACCTGGTCAGACACCTGGCAGCTGGGCTTTAATGCCAAAAAGCGCAAGGTGCTGCATTTTGGGATGAAGAACCCAAGGAGGAGTTACCAGCTAGGGGGAGTGCAGCTAGCCCAGACAGAGGAGGAGAAGGATCTGGGTGTGCTCATTACAGGGTCAATGAACAACTCGGCACAATGTAGGAAGGCAGCTGCAAAGGCCAACAAAATGCTGGGTTGTATTGCAAGGGGTATATCCTCAAGGAGGGAGGAGGAGGTGATTCTGCCACTGTATAGGTCATTAGTTAGACCACACCTGGAGTACTGCGCAGTACTGGCGTCCGATTCGAAGAGGGACATTGTTACTGAGGGGGCAGCGCAGAGCCACAAAGATGGATCAAGGGGCTGGGGACTTATCACACGAGAGGAGGTTGAAGGAGTTGAACATGTACTCACTGGAGCAGAGGAGAGACAGGGGGACATGATTGAAACCTTTAAATACATGAAAGGAATAAACAAGACAGGTACAGAGGGGCTGTTCAAAGTAAGGGAGGGAGGGGAGGAGGCCACCAGAGGCCATGATATGAGACTGAGCGAGGAAGGTTCAGGAGGAGATGAGAGACACTTTTTACAGAGAGGGTGGTGGCTGGGTGGAATGCGTTACCTGCTGAAGTGGTATGCAGTAGAACAGTGGACTGCTTCAAACGAGGATGGGACAGGACAAGGGGAGGGTTAATGAAGGGGAAGGGTGGAAGGGAGGGGCAGCTGCAGAATAAGGGATGCTAGCTGCACATTCGAGCAACTTGATAGACCTCTAGGCCTTTATCTGCTGGCAAATTTCGTATGTTCGTATGTGGAACAATTATAGGAGGGGGGTCTTATTTGTAGCTTTCAAACCCTTTGTTCAAGATGGGGCCTGCACCCTGGGGACCTTTTTGTCTATCTCCATATTCGTCAGATGTTTGGGTCAACCTTGCTGGCCTCGGAAGGGTGGACTTCACCCTCGCCATTTGAAGAGGAACTCTATAGGCCGCAGCCTGGTCATAAACATTTCTTGATTTTTTTTTTTTTTTTTTTTTTTAACCACACCATTGTGGGTGTGAGTGTAGACACGTTAGACGTGAGTAGGCTCCGGTGGAGTGAAGACCTTATGCTGCCTATTGACTCTTACACATGGAAGCTGGCCTGCTGTCCCTATCTGAGCTGCTCCTACAGCAATAGGCTCGGACAAATTCTGTTGTATTTTTTGCACATAGCTTACGTAACACCAGTTAGACTTCATGCCATAGAAAATTCTAAGTCTGAGGTGTGTCCTAAATGTGAGGTAGAGACAGGGGACTTCCTTCATATGACTTTGACATGTGCAAAGGTTGCCCTGTTCTGGCATGTCTTTCACAGAATCATGTCCCGGGTATTGGGATGTGCCCCTCTCAAGATCCTCCCTTGAGCTATTACTAGGTGCGAATCTGGTCTATCCCAATTGGACCGTTAATAACCCCCTATGGTATATTGCCTTAATTAATGCTAGAAGGACTATAACTCAGGTGTGGACGTCCCCCAACTCTCCCACGATCAGTAGATGGATAAACAGTTTGTTCTCCTGTGTAACCCTGGAGGAAGCGCAGATGGGAGCTCTGGGCCTTTCGAATAAGTTCTATGAGGTATGGCAACCCCTGATTGAGGCGACAGAGGGGGGATGGTTCCCCGTGTAAAGCAGAGGTTTTCCCTCCTTTCCTACTCCCCGTCCTATCCTACCCCTGTGTTAAGTAGGAGATATGTTGCTGAGCCTCTCACTTTCAGTGGTTGCTGTCACTGTTCCCCATGACCACATTACAACTTATGCCTTACACCAAACTTTTGGCTTATCACAGTCAGAAAACTGTTGTCACTTTATGATTTTGTTTAACAGTCATTTATGTGACTCGTTATTCTCCCGACCTGTGAAACGCTGTGCTGTCTTTTTTAAAGTAATAACCTGTACCAAACAGTAACATAGTTCACACTATGAAGATAACTATATCTTGCTAGACAGCTTGGCTAACTTAGTAAGTAGAAGGATTTGTGATCATGTATTTGCTGTATGTCATCACTCAGGAGGTTGCTCTGTCTTTTGTTAACCTTGAACTACCTAATAAACTATTCTTGGGAAAAAAAAAAGGTATCAGAGGCCATGGAGGGTTGGTCTGGTGGACAGCTGACTCCTTCTGGATGGTCGGCTGTGAACCCCCCTTAGTTTGACTGCCCTGAGCAGCAGACATTCCTGATGGTAAGGCCAAAAAGCTATATGCTCAGTGTACACTGGTGGACATCTCAGTGTCATCTGGTGCTGCCCTTTCTTTTGTCACTATTTATTTATAGTGACTCTTGAGCTGGGCAGCGCCTGCACCATGTGCCCCCCCTCCCGGCACCATTCATGATGTCGGAGGGGGGACCAGCACCAAGGTTGTTGTGCATCCAGTTGCTGAGATGGAGACTGTTCTTTCTCTGATGTCGCTAACAGCACCAAGGGGGAGGGTGACGCTTCCTCCAACGATGAATGTGACGATGGCCATGCAGGGTTTTAAATAATTGATTAGCAGTTTTTTTCCTGGGACAATACTAAATGTACAGAAAGTATTTATATAGGTTTTCTAGAAGTGTCATGTTTGTTAAACACAGTGAGGCAAGTGCTATGCATTTTTTACAATGTTTTAGCACTTTTATGAGCAAAACGCTAATCAGTTTTTAGAGTTAAATAAAACCCTGCCATGATGTTGGTCCTGGGCCTGATGGTGTCATCCCTGGCCCTATTCACGGTACCATGGTCCGTGATGGTTCTGGGGTCTGAGGCTGACATTGAGCCTGGCACTGAGGGTGGTGACAGCTGTGGAGATGGGGATGAACCTGCTTCTGAGGTAGTTGTCAACCCTGAGCCCAGCACAGCTTGGAGTCTGGTAGCCTGGGGGTGGTTTTCCACAGAGTCTCAAGTCGACATTGGCAACGGTGAGGACCGGGACCACCCTATGGGGACTGTATGGGTCTGCTCTCCTCACCTGGGGGAATCTCCCCCTTCCCCAGAGCAACATCTGGGTCACTCCTGTAATGTAGGAGGACCCTATTAGGGTGACTGCCAGGCACTTTCCTCAGGTGAGGCCCCTTGAACAATTTTGCAGCCCTAGCTAGAGGCCCTCAAGGCCTTACGAACGTACAAAATTTGCCAGCAGATAAAGGCCTAGGGGTCTATCAAGTCTGCTCGAATGTGCAGCTAGCACCACTTATTCTGCAGCTGCCCCTTCCTCCCTTCCACTCCATTGACCCTCCCCCTTGTCCCAGCCCCTTTTGAAGCAGTCCACTGTTCTACTGGATACCACTTCTGCCGGTAACGCATTCCACCCAGCTACCACCCTCTCTGTATAAGTGTCTCTTCATCTCCTTCCTGAACCGTCCTCCCTCCAGTCTCGTATCATGTCCCCGAGTGTCCCTCCCCTCCCTTACTCTGAACAGCCCCTCTGTACCTGTCTTGTTTATTCCTTTCATGTACTTAAAGGTTTCAATCCTGTCCCCCCGTCCCTCCTGTCCTCCAGCAAGTACATGTTCAACTCCCTCAGCCTCCTTTCGTATGGTAAGTACCCCAGCCCTTTGATCATCTTTGTTGCTCTGCGCTGCACCCCCTCCAGTAATTTTAATGTCTCTCTTCAGATGCTGGCGCCAGTACTGCACGCAGTACTCCAGGCACGGTCTAACTAATGACCTACACAGTGGCAGAATCACCTTCTCCCTCCTCGAGGATATACCCCTTGCAATGCAACCCAGCATTTTGTTGGCCTTTGCAGCTGCCTTCCTACATTGTGCTGAGTTGTTCATTGACCCTGAAATGAGCACCCCCAGATCCTTCTCCTCCTCTGTTTTGGCTAGCTGCATTCCCCCCAACTGGTAACTCCTCCTTGGGTTCTTCGCCCCAAAATGCAGTGCTTTGTACTTTTTGGCATTAAACCCCAGTTGCCAGGTGTCTGACCAGGTTTCCAGCTATGCCAGATCATCCTGCAACCTCTGCCATCCCCCAGGTCATCCACCACCGCTCCTATCTTGGTGTCCTTAGCAAACAGACTGGTCTTGCTCTTGATGCCAATGATATGTCTGCAATGAATATCCCAAACACTGGTCCCAACACTGAGCCCTGTGCGAACACTGCTCGTCACTACCCTTGGGGTTGACAGCTCCCCATCCACCACCACCCTCTGTTGCCTTCCCTGAAGTCGGTTCCCTACTCATCTCACCAGCTTTGCATCTGCTCCTGTGCCCTCTAACTTACTTCCCAGCCTCCCATGTGGCACTGAGTCGAATGCCTTACTGAAGTCCAGATACAGGACATCCATTGCATGGCCCCCGTCCAGGTGCCTAGTTACCCGGTCATAGAACTCCACCAGGTTGGTTTAGCAGGATCTGCCACATATGAAGCCATGCGGTCTGCTGTCCTGTAGTCCTTTGGCCTCCAGGAGGGCCATCAGCTTACCCACGATGGATGTGAGGCTCACCGGTCTGTAGTTCCCTGGTTCATCCTTGGGGCCACTCTTGTGGAGGGGCATCACATGGGCCATCCTCCAGTCCTGAGGTACACACCTTGAGTGTAGTGAGGCATTAAATAGGTCTGTCAAAGGTCCCACAAGGACCTCTGCCAGCTCCTTCAGTACCCTGAGGTGGATGCCATCTCGGCCTGACACCTTGTCCACCCTCTGCCCTCAAACCCTTCATAACTCTTTCCTCCATGATTTCCCCGTCTGTCACCCCCCCCCCTTTTTCTTCCATTCCTCCTCCCTTAGGTATCACCTCCTCTTCCCCTTAGTAAATACCGAGCAGAAGTAATCATTTAGCACTTCTGCCTTATCGCCCCCCTGCTTCCACCCAACCCTCGTCCTTACTAAGTGGCCCTTACAGTTCCTTTTCTCCCTGATGTACTTGAAGAAGTCCCTCTACCCCTTCTTAATGCCTTGTGCCAGCCTAAGATCCGTAGACTCCTTGGCTCCCCTTACTGCTCATGTCACCTCCTTCGATTCCTTCAGGTACTCCTCCCTGTCCTCCCCACTCCCTGTTTTCTTGTACCTTCTAAAGGCAGCTCTTTTCCTCCTTACCTTTTCCATTATCTCCTTCTCACCCAGCTCGGTTTATTAGCCCTAGCCTTCTTGCTTTGGGCTTTGCTGCAGGTTCTAGTTGCCTCCTCTATCCCCAGCTTTATGAGCCCCCACCTCTGGTTAGTGCCCATACTAGGTTGAATTCTGGCCAGGTACCCTTTTACCATTTCCCCCATCCTCCCAAAGTCAGCTGTTTGTGCCAAATTCCACTCCTACCTTGCCCATATCCAATGTGAGCCATACTGAGTGGTGGTCACTCCCCGCCAGCGGTTCTTCCACCCTAAGTTCCCTCACAAACTCTCCATTTACCAGCACAAGGTCAAGAGTATTCCCTAACCTGGTTGGTTCACTGACCATTTGCATCAGGAAGCTGTCCTGGAAGGCATCAAGCAGTACCTGCTCCCTTCTATTCCTGGTTGTTGGGGTACTCCAGTCCACTCCTGGCATGTTGAAGTCCTCCACAATTGCCACACTACCCTTCTCGCAGGTCCTCATGATCTGTCCCTCTAGTTCCCTGTCTAAGTCCTCTGTCTGAGAGGGCGGCCTATACACTACTCCCATTCTGAGAGTCTTATTTTTGGAATCCTGGATTTGCACCCAAAGTGACTCCTTACTACCTTCTTCCTCTTCCTCCCTTACACACTTCAGTCCTTCCATCACATTTAGTGCCACCCCCTCCCCCTTCCCAATCGCTCTATCCCTACGAAATAACCTGTACCCTGGTACAGACAGGTCTCAGTCATTGTATTGGGTGGCCCATGTTTCCGTGATGACTGCAGTGTCCACCTCTCCCTCTGCCATGAGCGCCTGTAGCTCTGCAGTTTTCCTCCCAAGGCTCCTAGCATTAAGGGTAACCACCTTCCACCCTTCCCCCCCCCCATCCTGCCCTCCTTTACTAGCATCACCAATAGTACCTGCCCTTTGTCCTTTGTCACTGTCATGGGGAGTAAGCTCATATAGCTTCCCAACCTGTGGTCTCTGCGTGTCTCTTGCTCACTGGCCACACCCTGCTCCTAGTTTAAATTCCCAACTTCCTCTATGTACTCCTCCATCCTCTGTTTCAACACTTTCTTTCCCTTCTCGTTCAAGTGTAGTCTGTCCTTGGAATAGAGACTACTGTCCTCCCAGGTCCCTCCCCACCCCATACCCTTTAGCATGACACCAGGTTCTTAGCCATCCGTTAAATTCCTCTGTTCACAGCTTTCTTGCTGTACTTGCCTTGGGCACTGGAAGTATCTCTGAAAAAGATACTGATCTTCCTGCCCCCTCACATAATTGTCCTAGTAACTCAAACCTCCTCTGGACTATATCTACCATCTTGTCAGCCAGGTCATTTGTCCCCAGATATATAATTAAATGAGACTTGTTCCTACCCCTTCTAGCATATTTTAGAATGGATTGTCCCACCCTTTCCGCTGTCATTCCTAGCATGGTCTCCACCCAAATGTGACTATGCTTCTCCCCTTTGCTACCCCACCTGACTCCTCTTAGTATTGAGTCCCCCAGCACTAAGATTCCACCCCTCTTACTCACTGCTTGCTTCCATTCCTCTCCATCTCTTGTTCCCGGATCTTCCTCTTCCTCCTGCACAGTATTTCCCCCTTCTGCCCCTGTTGTAATTCCCCCAGCAGAACCCCCCGCTCCAGTTTTATCCGGGCTTCTATCAGTTACTCCTCCAGTTTCATCACCTCCCTCTTCCTCCGCCTCTAGTACTGCAAAACAATTTCTAGGATCGTGAATTTGTTGTTCATCCACACTGTTGGGCATGTCCCTTTCCCCTTTACATTTTGCCGGAAGTCTTCAAGCTGGCTCCTCCCATCCACCCGGGTGGTATATACCTCGGCTCCACCCCATGACTCCAGATCTTCCTTTCCACTGAAAGATTCAGGTTGCCTCCCTCATACTCACGCATTTTGTAGGCCCTGGCTTTCAAATCTTCGGTTTTACCGAGACTAAAATTAATTCGAGTTAGCGATCGCGCTTTTGCATCCTCGATCATGGAAGAGAAATATCCTCCAGGATTTCACCAGTGTCCTTGTGGCCAGAAGATGTCATGCACCGATCCCCATGTCACGTGCATCTACTGCCTAGGTATCGGCCATGACACCTTGTCCTGCAGTTTTTGCTTGGCCTTCCATCCCAACGTCCTAGACGACCGCCTAGTACGTTTTAAGTTGGGGAGACTGAGAAAAAGAATCCTCCGGGGAAGTCTAAGGCTAGGTCGGTGGTTTCCGTGGCTGCGGGTTTCACCAAGCAGCTGGAACGCATGAAGGCGTTCAAAGAAGAAGCCACCTGCACTTCGGCGAATCAAAGCCTTTTCGTTCCACTCAACCTGGGCTCCACCTTTACAGGTTCTTTTAAGGAGTTGTGCCAGTCTCTCCCCACCTGGGGTGAGATGCCCTAGGGCTCACACCCCACCCGCTCTCAAGAGGTATGAAGAATCCAGCTTGTCTTCATCTCGACGAAGGTGCTCTTGGGACCGAAAGAGGTCTCAGTCCCAGGAGCATGTGGTCTCGACCTCTGTCGAGATCGCTTCCTCAGCCGCAGGCTTCACAGACCTTCCGTCTGGCCAGATGACCAAGGAAGTGGCCGAGGAGGTCGAGAATATTCTCGACCCAATCGACCCTCTGTCACCAGCCGTGGCCGACTCCTTGGAGAGGACTCCGGTCCTCATGTTCCCCGATAAGGAGACCCAGTCCGCTGGTGTCCCCATCGAGGTCCCGGTTCCGGACCCCCAGGTTTCACCAATCCCTTCGGTGTCTCCTGAGTGACCGAGTTGGCCTGCCCAATCTTGGTTGAGGTCTAGAACCCCCTCGGCCAAAAGGCCAAGGAGGAGCCATAAGCGCTCCAAAAAGAGGCGACGCCACTTGTCGTCCTCGCCCTTCTCGGATGAGAAGAGGCTCAGACGGAACTCCGTTGACGCTACAAGGACCTTATGTGGCAACAGCTGATTTTGACAGGGTAGAAGCCAGCTCCACTGCCTACCCTGGCCATTACTTGGCTTTCGCCTCCTAGGCCGAAGCCGAACCCCTTGGAACCAAAACTCTTGGTTCCCCCACCCGTGGTGCCAGCCCATCCTCCAGTTCGGCCTTTGCTGGTCTCTCCACCGATAGTGGTGGAGCCGTCACCTAAGCAGCCTGTGAGAGGGGCTCCTTCAAAAGAGGACTGACCAGATACCGGGCTTCCCCGACGTCTGTCGGTCACGGTCACGCCGGACCATCCTTGACGGGTAGAGGGTGATTTGGGTGGCAGGCCGCTGTATCCCGACTACTCGGACTCTGATGTCACGGGGCTCCACTCTCATCCCAGGGATGATGAGTCATCCGTTGGCACAGGGATGGAGGAAGGTCCTTCCTCCTTCCAAGGGATCATCCATCTCATCTCTGATTCTACAGGGATGCCCCTGGAACCCATCCAGAAAAAGGCAGAGTACCCTCTCACAGATATCCTGAAGAGAGGGGATACCCTGACGGAGGCCTTTCCTGTGGCTGAGGCCATCGTTGGTCTGGCACTCAAGCTATGGCAGCACCCTGCCTCATGTCCAGCACCATCTGCCCGCATGGCCCACAAGTATACGGTGCCCATGAGGTCACTTTGCAGGGTTCACAGAGCACCCTTTGGCCGAGAGCCTGGTGACCGCCTCTGCATTCAGGCATACTGGCAGTTCTGCTGACACAGATCATCCCCCCGATGAGGAGTCCAAGCTTTTGGACCATTCGGTGCGGAAAGTCTATGCGACTTCCTCCTTGGGCCTTTATCAGGCCAGTTCGGCCGTCATCATGGCACACTTCTCTCATGCCCTTCTCGGGTCATTAGATGAGGTCCTCCCACATCTCCCTGCAGACATGCAAACCACGGTTAAGCAGGTCCGGGACCAGGGCCGTGCTGTTGCTCCAGGTGGCCCTGGCCATTGGGTATTCTTGTGCCCGCTCAATGGCTGCCGCAGTGGCCTCTCGCCGCAGGGCTTGGCTGAGGCCAGCTCTCCTCCTTCCCGGCGGATACTCAGCATAAGTTAGCTGATGTGCCTTTCCTTGGGACCAACTTGTTTGGCCCAGGAGTGGCCAGTCACCTACATCCCATTGAGCAGTCCAATGCCACCATGGATGCCACTTCTGCCAGGAGTTCTTCGGGCAAGAACCAGCAGAAGAAAAAGAAGCCTTTTCCGCACTCTTCTCCTGCAGTTCAGCAGTTCTCCTACCAAGGAGGACAGCAGCATCAGCATCAACAGCAGGCTCAAACTTGGTGCCCTCGGCCCAAGCCTGGACCCCAGCAGGCCCACAAAGGAGGCCGAGGCTCAGGTCCTGGAGTCTCCTCCTCCTCCTGTAAGCCTGCCCAGTGACGGGATGAGGGTTGGAGACTTAGCCACTGTGCTAGAACAATGGCGAAATTCTGGACGCGGACCCTCTCTTCCCCTTCCACCTCGAGTCTGCCCTTGCAGTTCAAACCCCCCCTCTGTGTACTCTCTCAGGAATACTGACTCCCGGTCCCTGTCTGTCCTACACATTTCCACAGCCAAAGGCCAAGTAGCTTTCAGCTACCGCTTGCCTAAACTTTGGAATTCCTTGCCAGTTGACGTTAGGCACACAGACAACTCTCAGTGGTTAAACCAGCTCCTCAAGTCACTCCCTCCCCCGTTCATGCAACCTGCATCTCCGAAATGATATATAGCCCACTCTCACCCCTATCCTTTACCAATCCTTGGCACATCTCTACTTGCCTAGCATCCGGCCCTAGCCTAGCACCTGGTGCTTCCTGGCCACTACGACTGATAACCTAGGCATTCGCTGGCGATACATGTCTCGCTCCTAATTGCAATGTTGGTCCATGGACTTGTTAGTAGCTCACACTCTGTTAGACTACTGCCTTGTTATTGTACTGTTTAACTCCTGCTAAGATGCTGTATCAGCAATCTAAACTGTTGAGTCAATTGTGCTAAGATGTTATCTGCAATGTGATTGCTGTGTTCAAATGATGTACTTGCTCTGACCTTAACCCCCTTCCCCCAGGACAAATCTGGAATCAAGCGGTACTCCACACAGTATGCCTTCCTGGTGAAACTCTTAAATAAATAAATAAATCTCTGTCACGCCAGCTCTGGGTCCTCCCGTGGGGGGCTGGCTCTGCCACTTTCTTTCCGCCTGGTCCGCTATCACTGTGGACAGGTGGGTTCTCAAAGTGGTCGGTCAGGAACTGCCTCTAGAATTCGAGCAATACCTCCCAGCTCAGCCCGTGCCCCTCGGGAAGAGCAGTTCCACATGCACCCAGTCAGCCTCTTCGAGACACACATTGCCAGGCGGGATCCGCCTGCAGACCCAGGTTTTGTCTCCTGTACTCCTGGTGCCTGAAGCAGATGGAGGCTGGCGCCCATTCTAGATCTCCATGACCTGAATCAGTTTTCAGGTCACGCACCTTTGGATGGTCACTCTGTCCCAGATCATACCATCCTTGGAGCGAAACATGTGGTTCTGTTCACTGGATCTGCAGGACGCATTCTTTCTCGTCCCAATCCATCCATCCCATCAGCGGTTCCTCCGCTTCAGGGTCGAAGGGACCCTGTACGAGTTCCGAGCCATGCCGTTCAGCCTGTCATCGGCCCCTCAGGTCTTCACCAAATGCATTGCAGTGGTGGCGGCCCATCTCCGGCGTCGGTGAGTCAGGATTTACCCCTACCTCGACGATTGGCTTCTGGCAGGTTCCACCCAACAGGAGGTGGAGATGTCCAGGGATCTGGCCTCCAGACCTGCTCTCAACTCTGCCTCCTGATGGGTGTGGCATGTGTGTGCCCCCACACGTGTGTGCTGTGCGCTGGGAAGGGTACAGAAAAGCGGAAAATGGTGGCTGGAGGCTCTATGAGGTCCCGCTGCCGGTCCGCCGTCATGGTCTCCCCAGATTTGGATTGTGCTCCGGGGAGGGAGGTAGCTTCCTTTGTGGCCCCGCTGAGGAAGGGGGTAATCAGAAGTGGGGTCTTGGGGATGGTCGGGCTGGCCGGACGAGTAGTGCGGACGGAGTTCCTATCCGCAGCACGCCAGAAGTATAAATAATTGGAAAATAAATGACAGACATCACAGACATGATCATGTTTACAGGAAAGAGGATGACTGATATAAAATACTTGGCTTCTAGTACTGCAGACCACGTTGGGGCCTCAGAGCCTCACACATAACTGACCTCCAGATTCAGGTATCACTAGACCTGTAAGGAGCCCCTGCCCTTAGGTGTTCTCCCCCACACAGAGGACTGAGAGTATCTCTTACCTTCCGAGTGAGCCACCTCCTCCCTAACAAAGGGTATCATGGTACTGTGACCCATAAGTAGGAAGCAGTGGTGGAGACTGATTTTGGTAAGATATAAAAGTTACATACTTACTGTAACGGTCAATCTTCCAGAATATCTTTACCATTGAGTACCATCCTGTCCCACCATCCCCAGCTCAAGGAGAGCCAGGGACTTTGGGCAGGTCACCCTATTGTTGCTGGCTGGGCACCTTTTGTGCTGCATACCTCTCTCTCTCACTTGCTTCCTTCACTATTAGGGCAGCCTGTTGTTAAACATAAATAATGGTCTGGCACCCAAAGCAGGGCTCCCATTCTACCTAAAAAAACCAAAAACAAACACTAAGCAAAAACCGGGGTGAAAAAAACAAACAAGGTGGTGACTCCTCTTTTTCCTTCCTCTTTGCTTCCCACTCCTTTTTTATGCCTGGGGTATATCCCATTTTCTTAGGCATATCCCTATCAGTTACTACATGCAACCTGCACCCTCCGGGTACTACCTAAATCTAACTCCCCTTGGCAGTAGCCCTGCTTCTGGATGTGTGCTGAGCATTAAGAGTAGAGCAACCTAAGCTAGCCTTGGCACAGGGTACACCCCTGTGGCTTGCAGGAAAGGCAAGTCATTTTTTTTTCTTCCCGTGGTTTTCTTCTGGCTGTGCCAGACAATATGTTCTTCTTACTCCCGGTTATCATGGTTTTTCTCCCTATGCCCAGTTGGCAGTCAAGCCCAGCAGTCTGAGGCACAACTGCAGAAACGAGTACATCTTGACCCCTAAAGGCCTAGCAGCCCTGCAGTTCCATATGCACCAGGGAATTTTGCCATGCCACTCTTCCTGTGTTTTGGGGGAGTAGCCTGTTTTAAAACAAATAAGTAAAATAAATAACTAAATAAATCTTTTGATATCATGCTACTTGTTTTCAGGAGTCATTTGCAGCTTTTTCTGCTCCTTGGCACATTTATGCCATCTCATTTACAAAGGTGTCCCTGCTTTCTTGCATACCCCTCTCTACTTAACGGACAGAGCCACTTGTTTATAGGTCTGCTGCATTAGCATCACTACCCCTCTGTGTTATTTGGCTAGTAATGTTGAGACTCTGACTCCATACTCGGCTACCTCACTGTGCTACTTAGTGTGCCCTCTTCTCTCTGTCTAAAGGTAGGTAGTCTGGTATTATTTTGTTGTTCTTTTGTTTTCCTATATATCCTTTTCCCTATCCCTTCAGGCCAAGGAGTTCTCAAACCCTCTCTGCTTTAGTTCCTCACTTTGTGTGTCTCTCATGACGAATAGAAATGTGGCTGGTGAGAGTACTGGCAATGGTGTTTGGCTAGCATGCGGCACCACATGGTGTGCAGGTGCTGTGCCCAGTAGCCGTTGTTGGCACCCTAGCCAAAACTTTGCTGCCATGGCGTCCGGGTGCCTCTAGCCCAGACCCATAAGTCATTATCAGTGGTAAAAATATTCTGCAAGATCAGCTGGTAAGAAAATAACTTTCATTTGTGGGATAAAGGCATGATTTGGGTGGGTGAAGACACTTGGTGATGCCTCGTGTTATTCCACAACAGTGGACACCCTGTCATGTCTCATTGCTTCGTTAATTAATTAGTTAACTAATTAATTATACTTTAGTTGTAAATAACCAGGCCAGGTAAATGTTTTTTGATGCTTTTTCATCAGTACATCCCTTGGAAGGTTTCTACTAAAGTGTCAGTTCTCTCTCTCCCGCCTCGGGCGGCCATTTTGAATAAGGTTAAGAATAGAACATTTAGACTCACATTTGAGTTCTGGGGCTGAGTGAGTGTTACATTTACTTTTAGAACCTGTTTTAGCACCCTTGAAAACACAAATCACTCACTGAACTTATCCCCACAGATGTGTAGTGAAGAACATAGTATTGGCAGTTTTTGTTCTGCTGTCTTGAGCACAAGGTATATACATTGCATTGTCAGTGGGGTGTTGGTAAGAGGTTATGTGTATTCAGTCACCACTGTCTTATCTGTCACCAGTGTGAAATATGCCATATACATTGACCTTTGTATATGTCTGTTAGCTACACAGCTACTCAAGTATTTTATTATCTGACAATCAGGCATTCCTGACTAAAGGTTTTGGGCATCTGGGATTTGCAGATTGTCTTAATGTTTACCTGTGCTGTTCATAAGGGTTCATTATGGATGTATTAGAAGAGATTGCAGAAATTATGTTGGGGGAAGTCCCTCAAAATGTATGCATGCAGTTTCGGGTGCTTTGCCAAATTAGCCTTCAAAATATATTGATTCAGTATAAAACTCACCCAGCACTGGAGAAAGAAAACGGTTAAGCCATATACTGCAAGTTGCAGTATTTTTTAGTGGTATTGTATCTTCTGTTTGGCACCAGGAATCCATCGCTGATGTTTTACAGTAAGCATCATCCTCCAGCCAGGGTGTGATGCGTGGAGATAGGACGTTATGCCGATTTATGGAATTTAGAACTGAAGTTCAAACTCTGCACTGTGGTCACACTTTCCCTGTAGTTCTAACATCAGATATGCTTCTTCGCTGAAGAGAGCAGGTGCCCCAAAGTACAACACCAATATTTTGGTCTCCAGAGTGTCTTTTTATTATTATTTGCTTTATTGTTACAAGTCTTGTATTTTATTTCTTCAGTAAATCTTTGTTAATTGGGGTTTATTAGTTGTGTATATATAGTTACGGTTCTCCAGTTCCCGATTGGTTCTCAGGAACCAGAGAACCCCACAACATAGCGTGGTTCCTACCTTTAGGGAACCTCATTCATTCCTGAGAGAATTGTTTTAAAAGTTTTACTAGAACCATTGTCTAACTTTAGTCAGCAATGTTCCCCCTTTTGGTTTATGAGAGGGAATCTAAATAAGACCACAACAGCAAAAAGTAGAAAAAATATCAAAGGGTTAAGAAAGTTATGACCATGAGGGGGAAAAAAATGCCATTGAAATGAATGGGCCCATTCAGCAGAGAAAGGGCAAGTGCTGGAGGGCGCCAGTGTTAGGGCTGGGAGTGCTAGTCTGAAGAGTGCTGGTCGGCTCAGGAGGATAGATACCTTAATGGAAAAAAACAAGAGACAGGTGAGAAATTGTTCTTCTTGACAGGGATCCTGTTAAACAGTGAAGAAGACCATTGACTTGCTTTTTTAAGCTCTTCCAGAATGAAAACCCCATGTTACTGTTCAACATGAACCTTGCCTTCATGAGCAATGAGTTCTCCCCGGCCTCACAACATACTTGGGCTGTGACATTCAGTACTCTTCCTAGGAACACCACCCTCAACATCAGTATTTCTAATGTTCTTTTTCTTGTTTTTACTGAATACATTTTTTTTTTTGAGTTATCTATTTTTCTCCCCTCTGTGCCCTGAATCCGCCTCTCCTTCAGGCATCCAAGGTCACCAGCACACCTTCTAAACCCCTCCCAAGCCCCTTCGCCTCACATTGCAGCCTATCTCGAGGTAGCTCGGTGTTACCCTTCGCCGAGTGGGTCCCTCTCCTCCAAGTGAGAAGGCACTGGTTGGGGCAGCCTAGTACGCTATATTTTTCCTCTGCCTCTGGTGCTGGTGAGACGGCTGGCCCACAGGAAGTCTTCCGGCTGTGCTGGTAGACCAGATGGCGTCACCCAGCCAATCCAGAGCATTTTTTCCACGTTGTGGTACTTCCCACATTGCGAAGCTTTTGTGCAGTGCTCCCGGTCTCCACTGGGGGCTGCTGCAGAGCAATGTGACCCTGGAACCCACCCCAGGAGAGGAGAGCAGTCCTGTGGACGCTCAATCCTCTCCTTCCCCTGCCAACCCCCGATGACCAGAGTCCATTCCTGAACCCGGGTCACTGGTGTGGGGTGAGGTAAGGCGCCAGCGCCTCAAACCTCTGCACCAGCGGGCCAGCAATTTCTTCGTTTTTAACATAAATCTATGGGTGGCTATAGCAGCTTTAAAAACGAATCTGATAGATTGGCGGCTCTGTGGTGCCAGGCAGTGGAGGATTGCTCTGGCATGCTGGCGATGTGAGGAAGGGCACAGAGAATCCACATGGATACTTTATTTTCTGGGATCGAAGGCTCCAGCACGCTGCTCTGGCAGTGACACCTAGCGAAAGGCGTAAGGTGGCATGGACATAGCAGATGACCACAGAGCATTGGTCATCCCCTAGCTCACCTAGGGCAGTCATGTTCTGGTACTGGATACTATGGGGAGGTGGGTAGGGACTACAGTTGGGAAGAAAAGTCCCTCATTGACCAAATAATGGGTCTGTCTCTGGAGAAGGCCCATGTCCGTAGGATTCACAGATGTGCCGTCACCATCCCTCCCTTCTCCACTGCAGTGTACCATGGTGCCACTGAATTCTGTTCTGTCCATCTTCTGCTGTGACCTCATGGTTTTGGGGGGGAGGCGCCTCGGGGGCTAAACCGAGGGAGACCATTGACATGGGCAGGACAGTGATTTGGTCTCTGAGAGGTACCAGGTATTAACTACTGAAGTTCCTGGATGGGCAGCAGATCAAGAGTACAGAGCCCTGAAGAACTTGTCAGAAGATGAATAAAAAAGAAAATAACAAAGAAAGAAATACTACGATGAGGAATAGTACTCTTTCCATTTGAGATGGCTTCAGGTTATCTGAGGTCGTGTATTACCAAGTCTCTTTTAAACCCGAAAGTGGCAGAGGAAAAGCAACTGCCCCTTTTTAAATTTCAACGCCAAGTCCTAGGGAGTGCAGATTTGCATGTGGCAAGAAGACCTTTGAAATTCATATAGTCGCACAGAAGCCCTAGTTATGTGAAGGCCTATCCAGTCATTTAGAAAAATAGACAGATTGCTTGCAGAATGTACCCGCAGCTCCCAGGAGAGCTGGGATTCCGAATCAGCAGTGCGTTCCCTCCTGCTTAATATGCAGAGACCGTTCCACAATTCAGCAAATATAGCTTTCTGTCTCCTACATACATCATATACACACACAGCAGCAGAGACGGTAACCCTGACGGTGCATTCACCAGCACTGGCCCTCCAATAACCTTGCTGCTGCTGCTCCAAGGTTACTTCTGTATTGACTGAATGCTATAAATATTTTAAGTAGCCCTGCTTTCTTTCTTTTTTTTTTTTTTTTTAAACAAAGCTTTTGAATTGCAAAACGTGAAGTAACAGAGGATGCACATTTTTGCTGTGTATAAATTTACTTCACTGGCTTCTGAGCTTCTGTTCTTCAGTCCAAGACATTATTGCTTTACATCAGTTTTTCTCCATTTTTACCTTTATAACTTCCAGTTTTCTTGTTTCCTTTGTGGATAATCTTGGAGGTAAAAAAATAAATAAACTTTCTTAGAATTTCCACGTCTCCATCAGGAAAAAAAAAAAGATAGCTAGTTGAAAAAGTAAATTCTAGGGACATGGATATGTTGTTCATCCACACTCATTGGCAGTATCCTTGCCGCTTTAAATCTTGCCGGAAGGTCTTCAAGCTTGCTCCTCCCACCCAACCGGGTGGTATAACTCTCGGCTCCGCCCCATGACGCCAGATCTTCCTTACGCTTGGAAGCTCAGGTTCCCTCTTAACGCTCTGCGTTTGCGACTGGTTCTATTTCTCCGTTTGCGGATTTAAAATAAAAATTTGCAAAAGACTTCAGTCTTCGATCCCTCACGCTCGCGATGGACCAATCGACTCCGGTTGGAGATGCCCATGCGCAGAAGATGTCTCGGACGGATCCACACTCACGTGTGTCTACTGCTTAGGCCTTGAGCACGACCCGCAGGCTTGCACCTGTGCTCATCTTTCTCGGCCTCGTCCTCGAAGACCGTGCTGCCCGATTGCAACTGGGCCGTCCGAGCGTTCCCTCGGTGAAGTCAAAGGAGGCGGTTGGCGGTGTCCTCGCGGGCGGGCTCGGCGGATCAGCTCGAGCGGATGGTCGCCCTCGAAGAGGAGGCGGCGCGGGCCGTATCTTCCTCGGCCGCGGCATTTATCCCGCTCTCTCTGGGTTCTTCCTACACGGCTTCTTTTAAGGAGCTTTGTCTGTCCCTCTCCACTAAAGGAGAAGGGCCTGCGTCTGCTGGACCTTATTCCCGGTCCAAAAAGAGGGACAGGGTAAGTCCCTCCGTCGGCGCTCTTGGGAGGCAGGAAGGTCCCTCCCGGGCGTCCGTCGTCGGTCGACCGCTCGTTGACCTTCGCCACTGGCCTCACGGTGTCCCGTCCAGGTCAGTTGACCGAGACTCCCACTGATGAAGTCGAGATTTTTCTCGACCCATTGGACGGGCTGTCGCCTCTAGCAGCCGAGATTCCCCTCTCCCCGGTTCCCCCGGGAGGAGTTGAGGATCCCGTGGGCTCGTCTGTGCCTCCGGTTCCGGAGCCCTCGGATGGACCTTCCGAGCCGAAGGGAGTGCCGGTTCCGGCCGACACCTCCCCGCACCGACCCCGGAAATTCCGGGACTCTCGGTCTCGGTCTCGGACCTCTTCGCGGTCCAGCCGTTCCCACCGTCATAGGCGGTCTCGGTCTCGGCACCGCGGTAGGCGGCGTCGCCGCTCGTCCTCGTCCTCCTCCTCGGATGAGGACCGGGCGTAAGTACGTCGCGATGCGAGGACCTTATGTTTGCAACAGCTCCTCCTGGCCGGGAATAAGCGACTCCGGCGCCTTCCCGGCCATTAAGTGCTGTCCCGGGCGGCGACACAACCCTCGACTTGTCCGAGGAGCCTATACCAGGCGGTTGTTGGCCAAACCAGCTGCTCCCCGATTCGGTGGAACCTCCGCCTCCACAGCCACCACTGGGGCTCCGACCAGGATTCTCGGTGGCTAAGGGTTTACCCATCGGCTGTCAGTTACCCTCACTCCCGACCGACCTCGGCAGGTGAAGGGTGGCTCAGGCCAGAGGCAGCTCTTCGAGGACTCTTCCAAGTCCGAAGATGATTCCTCCTTCTTCTCCAAGCGACTGGACTTGGAGTCTTCAGGAGGTCAGTCAATGGACGATAGCCCGTCGTCCTTCCTAGGACTGCTTCGGCTCATCTCGGAGTCTACCGGGATGGAGCTCGAACCCGTTTCCAAACGGGCCAGGTATCCCCTCACGGAGATTCTGGACCGAGGGGATTCTCCGACGGAGGCCTTTCCGGTGGCCGAGGCCATAGTGGGTCCGGCACTGGAACTTTGGCAGCGCCCTGCTTCCTGCCCTGCGCCTTCGCCAGGATGGCCAGGAAGTATCTGCGGTCCTACGGTTCCTTGTCCGGTTTTGGAACACCCTCTGCTGAGGGTTGGTTACCGACAGCGTTTTCCGGCGTGCCGGCAACGCCAGGGATGTGGACAAACCTCCTGACAAGGAGTCCAAGAAATTGGACTACGTCGGGCGAAAAGTCTACGCTACGTCCTCTCTCGGCCTTCGTCAGGCCAGTTCGGCCGTCCTCATGGCACATTTTTCTCATGCCCTGTTGGGCTCCCTGGATGAGGTCATCCCTCATCTTCCCGCCGATCTGCAGACTACGGTTAAGCAGGTGCGGGACCAGGGCAGGGCAGTGGCCAAACAGCAGCTCAAGACTGCTTTGGATATAGGGGACTCATGTGCCAGATCGGTGGCGGCCGCAGTGGCTATGCGTCGGCGGGCTTGGCTGAGGATATCCACCTTTACTTCGGATACCCAGCACAAGTTGGCGGATGTTCCCTTTTTGGGGACTGACCTCTTCGGCCCTGGGGTGGAAGGTCACCTGCAGAGGATCGAGAAGTCCAATGCCACCTTGGACTCGGTCTCTTCCGCTCAGAAGGACAAAGGCCGCAAACCACAGCCTAAGCCCTTTCGTCCTTCTGTGCCCCCGGCGCGCCCGGCCCAGCAACGTCAGGGCCAGCAGGCTCGGCCTTGGCATCCCAAACCCAAGCCGCCGGCTTCCTCTAACAGGAGGCAGGGAGGAAAGGGCCCAGGAGGTCCCTCGGCCGGTCCCTCCTCCAAGCCTGCCCAGTGACGGGCTGAGGGTGTCGCCCCCATCCCGTCTGCCCACCCCTGGGTCCCTGGGGATCGGCACTTCCGTTCCACCTGGTCCGCTGTTACCACGGACAGGTGGGTCTTGAAGGTGGTGGGAAGAGGCCTGCCTCTGGAATTCGAGCAGGCACCACCCTTCAGAGCCGTCGCCCCTCGGGGGGCTTCGGGATCCCCAGCCTCACTGGCGGCTCGTCGAGCCGACATCGCTCTCCTCCTCCAGAAGGAGGTGGTAAGAGAGGTGGTGGACCCTCCTTCAGACCCAGGGTTTGTGTCCAGGTACTTCCTGGTTCCGAAGCGGACGGGGGGCTGGCGCCCCATTCTCGACCTACACGACCTAAACAAGTTCCTAAGGTCTCGAACCTTCAGGATGGTCACTCTGGCTCAGATAATACCATCCTTGGAACGCTGCGTGTGGTTCTGCTCTCTGGACTTGCAGGACGCGTTTTTTCACGTCCCTATCCGTCCGTCTCACCAGAGATTCCTTCGCTTCCGAGCGGAAGGATCTCTCTTCAGTTCAAGCCATGCCCTTGGCTTGTCTCCAGCTCCCAGGGTCTTCACCAAATGCATGGCAGTGGTGACAGCATTCCTCTGACGCCGAGGGTCGGGTGTACCCTTACCTGGACGACTGGCTGATAGCAGCTCCTCCAGGAAGGAGGCGGGTGGTCCAGAGATCTGGCCTCCAGGTCTGCTCTCAACTGGGCCTCCTTATCCGAGGCCAAGGCCGAACTCGAGCCAAGCAGGTGATTCTATTCATCGGGGCGCAGCTCGACTCTCTTGAGCAGCGCGGCTCCCGCGGACAGGGCGAGGTTCTTTCCTCCTTTGCCCGATCATTTCTGGTTGGGCAATTCGCCTGCCGGGACTTCCGCGCCTCCTGAGTCTCATGGCGGCCTGTACCGGCGTGGTCCTTGGGCCCGCTGGAACATCGTCCCCTTCAGTGGGGACTGGCCAGCCAGTGGTCACTAGCGCTGCGATCCCTTGGACCAGCTTGTAGCCGGTGACACAGGGGATGTGAAAGCTCTCCAGTGGTGGACCGTTCCAGATCATTTGCAGGAGGGGCATCGTTAATCCGCCCGAGCCGCCGGTCTCTCTGTCGACCGATGCCTCTCTGATGGGTTGGGGTGCCCATCTGGGGAACACCGGGCTCATGGCCTCTGGTCCCAGCGGAGTCGATGCCACATCAACCTGCTGGAGCTCCGGCGGTCCGCCTAGCTCTCACCGCCTTTGCTCCGTTCCTCCGGGGTCAAGTGGTCGAGTCCAGATGGACAATACCCACGACCATGTACTATCTAAACCGCCAGAAGCGGGGCCGCGCTCCATGCTTCTATGCAGGCTCTCGCATTTGGTCACTGCGTCGCAGCCTGGGCGGATCTCCTAGCCATTCACGTGGCAGGAGCCTCCAACACCCTGGCCGATGCCCTGAGCCGGATAGGGGCTGCATCCCCAGTGGTCTCTCCTGCGGAGGTAGTACAGCATCTGTTCTCCCTTTGGGGCACACCTCAGGTGGACCTGTTTGCCTCCATGGAGAGCAGCTGAGTCTTGTTCCATGCCCGCCCCCTCAGCAGGGCTCGCTGCAGGGGGATGCCTTCTCGAGGCAATGGACCCCGGGCCTCTTTACGCCTTTCCCCCATTTCCCTTGATCCACAAGGTGCTTCTCAAGGCGAGGAGGGACAAGGCGCAGGTGATTCTGATAGCCCCAGACTGGCCTCGCCAGTTCTGGTACCCAGATCTCCTCAGTCTCAGCTCCAGGACTCCGGCAGCTTCCAGCTCGCCGGACCTGCTCTCAGTCAATCAGGGAAGGTGTTCCATCCGGACCTTCAATCCCCTGCACCTGACGGCCTGGTTCCTGAGCGGCTAGAGTTCCAGGCCTTGGGTCTTTCCGACGAGGTCCTCAATGTAGTTGAGGCGTCCCGTGAGAGTCGACCAGAAAATGCTATGCCTTCAAATGGAAAAGGTTTTCCATTTGGTGTCAGAGCAAGGGCTTGGACCCTTCCTCCTGTTCCTTGGCAAGCATCTTGGACTATTTATGGTCCCTTTCTAGTCAAGGGCTTAGGTCGGCGACCCTAAGGGTGCACCTGGCAGCCATCTCTGCTTACGAGGCGCGGGCGGGAAGCAGTCGATGTATGAGGAGAAGGTGGTCGGCGCTTTCAAAGGCCTTGATCATTTCCTCCAGTGCGGGAACCCCACCTCCGTGGGATCTACTGCTGGTACTGGCAAAGCTCATGGGCAAGCCATTCGAACCTATGCACAGTGTGCTCTCTCTCACCTGTCGTGGAAGACCGCCTTCTTGGTGGCTATCACGTCAGCCAGAAGGATGGGAGAGCTCCAGGCGCTTCCATCGAGTCTCCTACCTGGTCTTCCCACAGGGACAAGGTTGTCCTCGCCCCACCGAAATTCCTTCCGAAGGTGGTGTCGGAGTTTCACCTTAACCAGGTGTTGACTCTGCGGTGTTCTACCCCAATCACACCTCGGAGGCGAATATAGGCTCCATACTCTGGACCCTAGAAGGGCGCCCGCTTATTATAAGGGAGCGACGGGCTGAAATTCGGGAGAGGTTCAGCTGTTTGTCACTCCACGCTGAAGCCGCATCTGCAGACCTGCAGCCAAGCGGACGATAATCAGGTGGCTAACCTCCTGCATAGATCTCTGCTATAAGTTGGCAGGCATGGAGCCTCCCAGAGGATAGAGCTCCATTCTACCCGCCATACTGCTGCAGCGGTGGCTGCTTCCAGGGGCGTCCTATCCAGGAAATCTGCAGGCTGCTCCTGGAAGTCAGCAAACACCTTCATTACCCATTACCACATCGGCCTTGAGTCACGCCGGGATGCTGGTTTTGGGGCCTCGGTTCTCCAGTCTCTCTTTCCCAAGTAAGTATATGGGGGTGTGCGTCTTGCCTCCCTCCTCCCGGAGAACTGCTAGAGTCTGCCAATGAGTGTGGATGAACAACATATCCATGTCCCTAGAAACAGGTTACTCACCTGTAACAGGAGTTCTAGGAATGGTATATGTTGTTCATCCACACGACTCCACCTCGACCTCCTCCGGCTCGACGCACAACCTGAGCTTCCAGCGGCCAGATCTGGCCATGGGGCGGAGCCGAGAGTTATACCACCCGGGTGGGTGGGAGGAGCAAGCTTGAAGACCTTCCGGCAAGATTTAAAGCGGCAAGGATACTGCCAATGAGTGTGGATGAACAACATATACCATTCCTAGAACTCCTGTTACAGGTGAGTAACCTGTATTTTCAGACATTCTGGAAATATGACCAGTAAGGAGGCTTGCATTCTGAGTTTATTGAAGTGCTCTGAAGCCTCAACACCGTAAAGTAAAAGCAAAAGGAAAAAAAAGATGCAGCATATTTTCACTCTGTTTATTATGGCATTACTATCTTCTGTAGTGGGCATTATGCTGAAATCTGGACCGGTTTGGTGCAGTAGCCTTGAGGTGACTAATAAAGTCAGTCAGTATAGCCCAGTGGTTTAAGGCTCTGAGCTGCAAATCTGGTGACATCCAGCAGACAAGACCTGGGTTTGAATCCCACATTTTCCGCTTGCATACTGTGTGACCCTGAGCAAGTCATTTAACTTCCCTGCGCTCCCAGGTCGCTCCTGTAAAAAAGCTTTCAGCTTAGCGTGCTACTCCTGGTTAAACAACTAAATTAAAGTATAGTATTCCATGATAAGGCCCCTCTGTATTCTCATTGTATAAGCCGGTCCCATTGATTGGAATGAGGTCAGATATAAAACAAACCACACTAGAAAATTTCTGATGTCACTGAAACCTAGACTGTCAGCAGAAAAATATCCAGAGCTCCATGCAGTCTGTCTGTAACCCTGCCTGAACCCATGCTGTGTCTAACACTGGGCTGGATGTAAAGAACTGATAGCCCTGGTGCCAGAACAGCATCCCCTTTCCCATGTAGCCGGTTCTCCCCTCTGTTTGAGGACTACACTGTTCCCCTATATATATCCCACCCAAGGTTTTTTCTTTTCCTCTATTCTGTTTATGCCCCCTTCATCTCTGGCATCAGACCCCCATTGCCTCTTACCTGCAGTCCTCCTTGGCTGCCATATAGCCATGGTTACCCCCCAGGTGGGTCGGAGGGTGACAGGAACCCTTCTGACATGATATGCATTTCAGGCCCCGTGGGATGTGCCAGTCGAGTTTGGGGAGGGGGGTCGGAAGTACCAGGGCTACTAGCCCCCCGATGCCAAGGCCCTGTTTTTCCATTTTTTTCCACTCCCCTGGGATGCTGCCATCTGGGACTTCAGTGTACACATGTGCACAGTCATGAGTGACCGCACACGGGAACCAGGCAGCATCCCCTCCCTGCATCACCCACCCAGTGCACTTCAACCTGTGGTCACCCAGGTGACAGTGTAATAGCAAGGAGTGCAGCCCTCCCTCCCTCCCTTCCCAGAGGAAGAGGAGCACATCCTGTGGGACACCCGATTCTCCCGCAGGCCCTCCAGTGACCCAGGCCTGGTGCTTGAACACAGGTTGCTGGCCTCACAAGGGGTAGCTGTACCAGTGTGCCGATTGTCCAGCTTATCCCACCCAAGCCGAAGACCCTTGTCAGTCTTGGCCTTGATCACTTCTCTGGGCAGTTTGTTCCATTTATCCACCATCCAGTCAGTGAAGAACTTTGTCTTTCTTCAATTCCCTCCCACCAGTTTCAGCCTGTGCACCCTAGTCGCTGTGTCTTCGGCTCACTTGAGTTTCATTGTGAAAGATTTGAGAAAATGGTGCCCCCCCAACACATACACAGAACACACAGGTTGTAACTGACTACTGTAGATCCTCAGCTCTGTAGCGAGTTATAGTTTTTGCTTTAAAAGATAAAACTGTACATCATTAATACAGACGATTATATAATGTGTGATATGTTGTACCCCTCTGTATACCTGATCAATGTACTGTAGTAACTACAATCAGAAGGAAGTTACAGGCCATCCGGCAGCACAGCATTAGCTCTGCCGCTAGCTGTGCTGGTAACCCATGTTTGAAGAGGAGGATAGGCAGTCAGAGGATGGCCAGGGGAGGAAGGATCAAGCATCTCGGGGACTGCTCTCCTTCCTTGGTTGGGGGGGGGGGACTCTGCTGCCACTATGTGACTGCCAACTAGTGGAGACCAGACAGAAGCACAGGGAGGTGTACCACAAGGGGATGGGTCCGCCATCGGATGCCTGTGAATGCATGTGCACCAAAGCATTCATGTGCGACCACGTCATTGCACATTGGCACCCCAAGGAGAAAACTGGGAGTTGGAGTAAAAATGCCAGGCTAAGTTGGCACCCCCCGCAGGCTCTCCCACGACCAACACGGTTGGCCACTCAACACATTGTGGTCATAGCTAAGTGGTGGATAACCTGTAAGTCTGCAAGACGGTCACGGTCATGACAGGCATCACCAGATTGGACTTGGAGGGGAAAAAAAGTTAGGGATAAACATTAAAAAATTAATATCTATAAAATAAACTAGCAAAAAGCATCCGATTGAACTTAAAAATATGTATTTCTCCAGACGTGACACAAGGCTTCTTGCTTACTGTTGACCCAAGAACATGGGTTGACCAACATAGACAGTGGTGCTGGGGGACCTTGGATGGGGAGTGCAGTGAACTGATTCAGTTTCTCAGCCCCTTCTGGAAAATGTCACTGCATGCGATGCTTTAGGAGACTTGTTTGTCAAGTAGCCTGTCTTGCTTCAGCCTATCTTCTGCAAATTGACAGGCAGGGTACTTGTCGTAGATATTTGCATTTTTGTGTAAGAACAAAAATGCAAATATCTATAGTGGTAGAGTCCAGTGAGATGCATCCCACCCCACTGATCCATTTATAATTTAATATTTTTGCATATGACCCGGTTTGGAGGCTTTAGGGCTAATATTTATAATGATTTGCTCTACACATTAGCCTTTTTGAATCACTGGCAGAGGCACCCGAATAGGAACAATCAAAGGAAATAATGCTCCGTGTATTTAATGAGTGGTTTGAGAGGTTAAAGATCAGGAATGCCAATTGCAGGTATTACACACAAGTAAGAGGTTACATCGAGAATTATTTACGGATTTTATAGTCTCCTAGGGGAACCCTTTGAGCTGATATACAAGAACATAAAAGATCAGAAAAAAAATGAAGAAAGCTGCCGTCACAGAGGATGTTTCCATTGTAAAAAAAAGCCTGAAAATTGAAAGGTTTTCAGTCTTATCAAAGATTGCCTAATGAAGAAAGCTTAGTTACTGAGCTGTAAACCGTAAAAAGGTTGTGTCCTCAAATAGTGTGCAGTGTAGTGCAGGGAAGTGGCTCTTTTTATTTTTATATGTGCATTTGCATGTATAATAACTGGGTTAGGCTTTTTCCTATAGGGAAACCATGGCGTAATTTGCGTTATAAAGGAGCATTTATAATGGCAAACACGCGCACGGTTTCCCTCGCTATGCGCATGCCCAACCTACAGCTCTTCCGGGTTTTCACTGCTCGCCATCAGACTTCTTGGTCGGTCGAAACTGCACCGCTGCCACTATCTCTAGGCGGTAAGTAACTATTTAAAAAAAAAAAACTTCCCAACAAAAATCACACCGTAAAGGGGACAACAAAACAAGAAAAAGTAAACTGCTGCTAAGCGACAGAGGACTCGGCTAAACATCATCCAGACCGCAGCCGCACCAGACCATTTATTTTATATAACTGGCTGTGGCGAAAAACTAACCCAGCAATTATTTAAAATAAAATATGGGGTGGTGTGTGTAAACTCGAATTTTACACACACCCTCGGGGTTGGATGCCTGGATAAACCCCTCGAGCTTTGCTTTCGGGGTTTATATGCCAGCCAACCCCTCAGGTGTGTGTAAAATCTCGTTACACACACCACCCCATACTTTATTCTCTATTTTATTATGTTTAACCAGGAGAGGCACGCTGAGTTGTAATAGCTCATCCTCTGTGTGCCCTGGAGGGTGCGTTACATGAACCTGTTTTATTGATGAGGGAACGTTGGCCATTAGTCCAGGGAAACGCCCCTACTCTTGTTCAATCAGTGCCATGAGATCAGGACAGTGACCAGAGATGGGCAGACGGGACCTTGGTGTAACTTTCCAACCAAAGGACAGCATCTCGAGAGTTTAACCACACTCCTCATACTGCACTGTACTGTCATGGATGTCTTGGATATTACCCCCAAAACCTGATGTGGGGCTAGAATACTCAGCGTTCTGATCTTCTGACCCCAGAGGCAAGCGTGCTGCCTACCGAGTCGCTGTACTGCACTGACTCCGTTTAGAAGACGGGATTGAACTATACATGTGGCTTTAGGAGGTCAGAAATGTAATAATTTTATATTTGGTGGGTGGGAGTTCCATTTTTTTATGTCCCACCCCACCGCACACACACAGTTTCTTCATAGCCATGGTTTCCCCCACCATCCTCAGTCCTGGGGCATTGCTTCAGAACTTGGTTGGACACAGCAGCAGGTTTAAAGCATCCGTTCTGAACCTGGTGTCCCAGTGCAGATTGCATCTGGGTTGTTTAATGCACACAGTTCTGATTCTGCCCTCCCACCTGCTGTATATCTACTTGTAGAAATTTACAGCATTTTCATATGTAACTCGAATGTAGTAATTAAGGTTGGGAAATATTTGTGCATCTTTAATGAAACTGTATTCTCCATAGAGCCGGAGGCACCAGGGGACTGCAGGAGTTAGAACTGTTGAGACCGGAATTGTGTATTGTGCTGCACACAAAACAGCATAAATTATGGTGCCAGCCCCCACGGGTTTTGCCCATGTAGACCTTTATCTATGTTTATCACTTTATAGTATGTTTTATTTAGAATGTACCATTTATTTTGTGGTCTCCGTTCCAGTTTCGGATCTTCAAGTTTCTCTGAGTGCTACCTCATTCAACCAGTTCTCTCACTGACCATTATGGCAGGTGTTCCAGAATGCCGTTCCTCTCTGGGTGATCTCCCATTACTGGACAGCATCACAGCCCAGAGGATAGGCAGTCTCCCACTCCCCAGAGTCGTAAATTGCTCGGTCCCAGCCCCATATATGCTTGGTGTCTGTCTCCCAGGACCACATGACCATAACCTCATCTTTGCACTTAGATGTGTAGACATAGGTTCTTATCTGGCCCTTGCCTCACTGCTCGAGGCCGCTGGCTTTGTAGTGTGTGGTTGCTCCTGGGGGGTGCGGGTAACCTTTCCCTGTCTTCTGTGGTGCTGACACCTCAGTCCACAACATCCCACTGCCTATAGGAATGTCTCTAAGCAATCATGCTATAAACGTTGCACTGTGATATAGGGTCCTTCTGGGCATTTGCTGCCTAGTCTTAGTCCCTGAACAGTCTTGCCTATGGCAGGGTTTCTCTTGGTGACTTCAGACTCTGTTCTTAACAGACTCCATCTCTAATGTGTACCCAATCTCTATGGCGTAGTGGTCTTGCTGCTGTATTGCTCACTGGTGAGGCCCCACCTGGAGTACTGTGTCCAATTCTGGAGGACGCATCTCAGAAAAGGCATTCTTGGGGTGGAGGAAGTTCAGAGGAGGGCAACTAAAATGGTGCAGGGGTTGCATGAGAAGCCCTGCTAGGACAGACGGAGAGATCTCGGCATACACACTTGGAAGAGATGAGAGGGAGAGGTGACATGAATAGAGATGTACAAGTACTTCATGGGGTAAATGTTGCAGAAGGGGAGTGGACCATACTCTGTGCTTTGCACATGGAGCGTGCCGGCCATAAAATTTCTGACCTACGTGGGGTCAGAGTACCTCCAGCTCTAAATCCAAGGAGTGTGGCTGTATGAAAAATATATTCTTGAAGATCTTGAGTTACCTTAAGTGACTAATTTTTTTACCTCTACATGTGAGTTACAACATTTATGACTATGCCAGAAATCGTCTGCTACCACCAAGCAGATCCATGGGCCTTCTCTAAAGCAACGAATTTCCTCCCCAAAATTTTTTTTATCTTAATTATTTCACAATTTCTGTAATTAGGATAGCCTAGCTAAGATGCAACATCTTTTTCTATTGGGTTTCTGTTTCTACCCAGATTGGAGTAGTAATAGGTTAAGTGACTCGTATGAGACAACATAGTGAGTATTTAGCAGGGCTTAAACCCGCAGTCTCTCAGTTTCCAAACCAGTGCGCTAACCACTAGAACGCACTGCCTCAAAACGAAATGCTGTACTTAAAGATGCATTGTGACCATTCCTGTATGAGCTGCTGTAGATTCCTGTGTGGTGCACTGCTGATAACCTTGTAGAGACATGGCATGGATAGGTTCATCTGCAGTTTAATTTGTCTAGAGTAAAAACTTCCTAAAGCAACTTTTTTTTTTTTTTTATCTGCATCATTATTTCATCTTGTCTTAACACTAACCGATCAAGAGTATAGGCTGGGCAAAGTCTAGAAGGGGATGAGGGTTGAATGAAGGGGTGGGCTGGGAGGCAGAAATCACAGTGAATAGGATGAGGGAGGCCCTTCAGACGCTAAAAACTGATAAGTTGCCGGGGCAGGATGGGCTACACCCGAGGGTTATGAAGGAACTGGCGGATGAGCTAGCAGCTCCTCTGGTTGCACTCTTTAATACCTCTCTGCAGACAGGATGGGTGCCTCAGGATTGAAGAATGGCTCATGTAGTGCCTGTCCACAAAAGGGGGGTCTAGAGAGTATATGGGGAATTACAGGCCTGTCAGCCTAACATCTATGGTAGGCAAAGTAATGGAGGCCATTATCAAGGAGAGGCTCGGGAGGCAGTTGTAAAGGTTGGGGCACCTGGATGACGAACAGTACGGTCTCGTCCTGGGGAGATCGTGTTAGGCCAGCCTCATAGATTTTTATGACTGGGTGACGGGGGCCCTGGACTGCCATAGGCCGCTGGACGTCCTATATCTGGATTTCAGTAAGGCATTTGATTCGGTCCCCCACAGTGGGCTGCTAACAAAGCTGGGGGGGATGGAGGTGGGAGGACAGTTGCTCAGATGGATAGAAAATTGGCTAACGGGGCAAATACAGAGGGTAGTGGTTGGTTGGATAGTCTCCTCCCCCAGGAAGGTCCTCAGTGAGGTTCCCCAAGGTTCGGTATTGGGGCCACTCCTGTTCAATGCCTACGTTGCGGATATGGGGAGGGGGTAAGGAGCAGGATGAGTCTCTTTGCGGACGACTCAAAACTGGCAGCACTGGTGGATGGGGATGAAGTGAGAGAGACAGTCCAGAGGGACCTGGATACTGTGATGGGGTGGTCAAAGAGGTGGGGTTTGAGGTTTAATGCAGGGAAGTGTAGGGTGCTGCTTCTGGAGGTCAGAAACCTGGGCCACGTATACACCCGGGTGGGGGGGAACACACTGCAAGCCACATCGAGCGAGAGGGATCTAGGGGTGGTGGTGGTGGACGTCAAAATGAATAACACTGAAAATTGCAGAAGAACTGCGGCAAAAGCAAACAGGATACTGGGATGCATAGCCAGGGGGATTACATCCAGGAGGAGGGAGGTGATCCTCCCTCTGTATAATGTCTTGGTCAGACCACATCTAGAGTATTGTGTGCAGTTCTGGTGACCTCACCTCAAGAAGAACATAGCACTGCTGGATATGGTCCAGAGGAGGGCAACCAGAATGATTCAGGGCATCCCTATGAGGAAAGACTGGAAGAGCTTGGGCTGTACTCGCTGGAGGAGAGGAGAGACAGGGGACATGATAGGATCTTCACATATGTAAAAGGAATAAACAAGGGTGGAGCCAAAGGGATGTTTAGACTAAAGAAGGGGGGAACAATCAGGGGTAGGAGTGGAAGCTAGAAGGGGGAACTACCGGGGGGGACGCAGGAGGCATTACGTCACTGAGAGAGTGGTGGAGCCATGGAATGCACTGCCCAGGAGTCTGGGGGAGGAGGGCACAGTGGAGGGCTTCAAGAAGGGGTGGGACAGGTACAAGGGAAAACTGAAGCCAAAGATGACCCTCTCTAGGGGGGTGGAAAAGCGAGCACCCATTAGGACGCTGGCTACCGAGCAGACACGACAGACCATCAGGCCTATTCTGCTGGCTTTTAGTATGTCAGTATGTAAGAGTACATGAATTCCTAACCAGTCAAAATCAAATACCATACAGGGATTAAAATTGGCAGGTTCACATTACAGTCCACAAGGCAGAAAAAAGTCAAATGCAACTCTGGCTGGATTTTGAGCCACAGTGGTAGACAAACTTTCTAGTGCTTGTGGAGAGTTACTTCTACTTGCAGTGTACTCTGTTGTGCTCAGGAGTGTAATCCCCCCACCATTGGCGAAGAACACATGATCTAAACTATGCAGTAGTATTAACGACATGACTGCATATTTCATTACAAGCCTGATGTATAATAATAACATTTACGATATGCACAGCCCATTACAACTAGCCATATACGGTGGAGTCGTGATAGAATCCCTGGCTATTTTTACAGCTGAAATTGTGGCCTTCTCGGACATGACTAACATTAATATCCAGCAGCATGGAAGCAAGTTGAGCAGAAAGTATTGCCTCTGCCACGCGTTTCTTGGACAGCTATATGAAAGCACCAAGTTTATCTTGTTTTCTGATGAGTATGTCCAGTACTGTACTTCCGTTTAGCAGTGGATAGCTGGTTACAGTTGTGGGAAGGTCCTGTACTTGCAACACCCTTTACTCCGATTAGAGATCTCTGCCTGATGGTTACTGTCAAGGTGCTGCAGTTTCTGAGGCTTAAACTGTTTTCAAGACTTTAGCTTTGCACTCTCTGGAAACTTTTGCAGTTTTTTCATGGCGATTAGGAGAAAAGTAACCCCAACTTTGCAGATACATTGGTGGACAATTTTAGCAAAGAGTCTTTATTTATTCAATCTACCAGTGCCTTTGAGTGCCAAGCAGCTCATTTACAAAGGTTCCACGTTGTGTGTGTGTGTGTGTGGGGGGGGGGTTACAAACAGACGTAGGAGAACAAACAACTGTGTTACAAATAACCAGTGCAATTAATAAAATAACAAAAATAGATTTCGATATAAAAGTGTTATGAGCGCCAAACAGCTCTTTTGCAAAGGATTCCACGTCAGTCATCATAAATAGACATCAGGGGTAAAGTGATTATGGGTATCTAGCAGCTCATTTACAGAGGGTTCCAAATCAGTGGGGAGGGTTACAAACAGACGTAGGAGAACTAACAAACTGAGTTACTAATGATACAGTGCAATTAATGGTACATCATAAGTAGCCATCCGTAATAAGGAAAGAGCGTAGAGTTATGAGGAAAGGGGGTAGAGGAGCTTAAGACCTAGGAAAAAAAATTGGTAGCAGCCACAGGCATTGTCATAGTATTGCTTGGGGAGGGCGGGAGGCATGTAGTAGGGAGGGAAAAAGGTAAGCAGAGGAAAGGCAGGGGAGAAAAAGAAAAAGAGGGGTGGCTCAAGAGAGGGTAGAAATTCAGAGGGGGTCAGAGTGGGGAGGGAGATGAGAGGCAGGTAAAAATAGGGGTGAGAAGGAAGCAAGGAACTGTATTACCTATGAATTAGGAGGTACAGTCACAGGAGCTTTCAGATATAAGATGTTGTCTGGGACACCTTATGCAAATTTCCATGTGTGCACCCAAATGTTTAGAAGTCCATTACAGAAAAATACCTTATTTTGTCTCAGATGGCAGTTAGGGAAGTGACTTTGAAAGTTGTGGTGAAAAGCATGGTGCATTTCTGGACTCTTTGCTCGAGAGTCCAAAGCAGAGTTCCACGGTCATGGAACCCTTTCTAATCATCCCCCCCCCAAAAAAAAAATCTTCCACTGCTTTGTCTCCTGTTTCAGGACAGGTGTCTACAAAAAATAATACGTCTGAAGCCATTATGTTTGCCCCAGTTGCATTTAACTTCGATATGTTCTTGGTACAGTATTTCATATCAGATTTATTAATCTTTTAAATGAAGTTCACTTGAACAGCTAAGCTACTTCACTGGCTGTTTCAAAAACACTTGACTTGTACCCAGTTGACATCACAGTTGCTGTGTTAATGTCATTGCAGTCTGTTGTCATGATAAGCACTGTGATGAAGGCATGACAAAGCGTGGGTTATTGAGCGGTTTAACCATGTTTCATGTTGTGTGTCACGAGGCACAACCGAGTATCTTAAAGAGGTACTGACACCTTAAAGAAAATTTTGAAAAACATATTAATTAGGTACAATTTAGCTTGCATTCCATATATATTCTATTAATTTCTCTTCCCGAATATTAGTGAGTACATTTGCATGGATACATGATCTTTATTCCTTATAGTTCTTAGAGTTTATCTGCCTCTATGTCTTCAAACAACATGAAGTCTTGCTATATTCTGACATATGTGGTGAGTCCCAACCTTCAAACTGCTCCAGAGGTGAAAGAGTTAACTTTCCATGCCAGGCATGGAACGCTGAGCTCGAGCTCGGTTGAATCTCTATCTGTTCTTCAAACTCAAACCGTCAGATTCTTTACTCCGCCTCACTGAACAGTTGCTCCGGAGATTTCTCCTTCTGCTCGGTTCATTTTGTCGGTTAAAGTATTGTTTTTCTCGGTTTTCGACCGAATTTAAACCGCAACCGGTCGGTTCAAGCTCTCTGTGGTATTGTGAGTACTAGATTGGTTTACATTATTTCTTTCTGTGTGGAACTTGCAAACGGTTTGTCGGTTCAGTTTGAACCAATCAGGTTGTCTAAAATATCTTAATCTGTGATTTAGAGTGTGGTTACCGGTTCTTATCGGTTCTAAAAAAAAACCGATTTTATTACGGTTTTTTCCACGACCTGTGACACGGTTGGGAACCGATAAGAGGGTCTTACCTGGCGGATTGCCATAAACGGGTAAGTTTGGTTAGGACTGGCACTATGTCTGAGAAACCCAAAAGGAAAACCGGACCCACTGGGTTTCAACACTGCAGTGTGTGTGGGGATGTCTTTGCCAGGGCTGACCCCCACACACACTGTGTTTGTCTGGGGTTTGACCACCTCAATGCAGACTGCCAGATTTGTAAAAATGTTCCTGCATCTACCCTGGAAAAGAGAGTTGGTAGGCTCAGGAAAGGGAGGCCAAAAGTCCGCTGAACGGATGGCCAGCCGGTTGGTTCAACCGAACCAGAGGAGTGCCCTCTGACCAGGCGAGACTTCCTCAGGCAAAGGAGAACCGGCGCTGAGAGTCGGTTCCAGCAAAAAGGACTAGGAAGTCAGCTGGTGTGAAGCCAAAACTTTCCTCTCCAACCGCTGAAGAAATAGCCAAAGCGATTAAAATTGTCCAGTCGCTTTCTCCGGTTCCGACCGAACCGGCACCCTCAGGTAAGCGCCCGGTTCGGCCGGTTCCACCGGTTCAAGATTATGATTTAGAGGAATATTATGAACCGGAGGAGGGGGAAGAGGAGTATGAGGAGAGTGAATGTGGATTTGAGAGTCTGGATGTGCCCATTGAACCGGACATCTCCCCAGACAGACCTTCAGGAGTGTCTCCTCCTAGGCTTTCTGAGTCCCCTTCTCATTTTATTTTTTATAAAAAAGTGGCTGAAACCCTCCAGCTCCCTATGAAGGAAGCTGTGGATGATCAAGAGGAGCCTGACTATGTGGAAATGATGGATATCCCAGAATCTAGGAGACTGTCTATTCCCTTGCATAAATCTTTTGGGAAACAGACATTTAAAATTCTAAAAAATCCTCACACTATACTTCCTGTGGATAAGAGAATGGACAAGAGGTACACATTGTCAGGCTCTGATACGGAGTTTCTTACACAACAATGCAGCCATGTTGGGGTAGTGCAGGCTGCAGCCTGTGACAAGGCAAATATTCCCTTGGCTTCACACCCCCGGACAAGGACTCCAGGAGGATTGATGCCATGGCAAAGAAACAGTACATGGCAGCATCCTTGGGACTCAGACAGGCAAATTATATGGCTTATGTTGCTAGATACCAGCAATCCAGATGGAACACTGTCATGGCTCTAGCAAAACAGGTCCCTGGCCAGCTTGCCAAGGAGCTGGAACAGGTGGCTGCTGATGGTATTGAGGCATCCAAGGTGCAATTCCATGCTGCAGTGGACTCAAATGATAATGGCTTGGCTCAGATGTACTAGCCTGTCACAGGATACCCAGACTAAGGCCATGGATTTTCCTGTTGTGGGTAATTCTCTGTTTGGGGAGCAGACAGAGAATTACATGAAGAAAATGGATGAGTATAGGACCACCTATAGGAGTGCACAGGCCAAGGAAAGGCAGGCCACTCCTCAAAGGAAGCTTCCCAGGGGCAGGGGCAGGTCTTTTCATAGGCCTTTTTACCAAGCCCAGGCCTCCTCTTCTGCTTATGCCCAGAGGGAGTTCTTTAGAGGGAGAGGCAGACGGGGTACAAGCAGGCCTGCTTCCACCCCTCAGCTCAAAGCCCCTGCCAAGCAGGCACCCTGATGGGGTTGCCAGGGCTGATTCTCACTTACCTGTAGGGGGCAGGCTGGCTTACTTTGTCCAGGACTGGGAGTCTCTGACATCAGACAAGTGGGTCCTGGAAGTAGTAAGCCAGGGACTGGTTCTCAGCTTCAAAAAGTTTCCAAAGATGAGAACCAGATCCTTTCCACCTGCAAATCCACCAGAGGCACTTACTCTAGAGGCAGAGGTCTCTTCCCTCCTGGCTCTCAGAGCTGTGGAAAGGGTTCCACCCCTACACCAGGGCAAAGGGTTGTACTCCAGGTACTTCCTTACCCCAAAAAAGACAGGAGAATGGCGGCCCATTCTGGATCTCAGACACCTAAACAAGCACCTTTTAAAACCAAAATTCAAAATGGTGACTCTGGGAATTATTCTACCCTCTCTAAGGCCAGGGGACTGGCTAGCGTCCCTGGACCTCAAGGATGCCTACTTCCATATTCTCATCAGAAGCTCCCATCGAAAGTACTTCAGGTTCGAGCTGCCCTCAGGCCATTACCAGTTCAGAGCAATGCCCTTTGGCCTCACCTCTTCTCCAAGGGTATTCACAAAATGCCTGGCAGTAGCAGTTGCTTCCCTAAGAAGGCAAAAAATTGCCATCTTCCCTTACCTGGATGATTGGCTCATAGTAGGCCAGTTCCCAGACCAGGTCAGGTTATACCTACAGATAACTCAGCAACTGCTCACCTCTTTAGGTTTCCTTCTGAATCTTTCAAAGTCAGTTCTAGAGCCTGTACAGCTCCTCACCTTCATAGGTGCAGAGCTGAACACAGAGAAAGCCAGAGCCTTCCTCCCTTTGGACATGGCAAGGGCCCTGGTCTCTCTGGCCTCCTCATTCACCCTGCAGGTCTCTCGACCAGCAAGACATTTTCTACAGCTCCTGGGGCACATGGCTGCCTCCATGGCAGTAGTGCAGGGAGCAAGATTTCAGATGAGGGACATCCAGTTACATTGGAGAGCCTTTTGGTCTCAAAGGAAAGACCCTCTAACCAAATTGATCCCGGTGACTCGAACCCTGATCCGGGCCCTACAGTGGTGGCAGGATCAGAGCAATCTGAGACAAGGGGTTCCCTTTGTCACTCAGTCTCACTCCTTAATCCTTACTACAGATGCATCCCTCTTGGGGTGGGGCGCTCACATGGGCGACCTCACTACCCAGGGGTTGTGGTCCCCTCAGGAATCTCTGCTCTACATCAATCTGTTGGAACTCAGAGCAGTTTTTCTAGCACTTCAAGTTTTTCCAAATCTGTTCAGAACAAAGTTGTACAGGTCAGAACAGACAATACCACCACAATGTGGTACATCAGCAACAAGGGGGCACTCGGTCTATGGCCTTGTGCACCGAAGCAATGAAGTTGTGGTCTCTGGCCTCCCTGAACACCTCCCTTATGGCAGTTCACCTCCCAGGCAGGGCAAGGCCCTGGCAGATGCTCTCAGCAGGATTTCCCAGGGCCATCACGAATGGTCACTGGACCCCCCTGGTTTGGAGGTGATCTTGCCAGATGAAACACCCGCAGATAGATCTTTTTGCAGCCCCAGACAATCACCAACTTCCTCTTTTTTGCTGCAGGCCCCCAGTGTTGGGCTCAGTCCCTCTGGATGCCTTAGTCCTCAATTGGGAAGGGAAGTTTCTCTATGCTTTTCTTCCCTTCCCTCTACTGTTCAAAGTGCTAGTCAAAATCAGATCTCAGCCCTGCAAGATGATCCTGATTGCTCCAGATTGGGCCAGCCAACCCTGGTATCCACTCCTACTGTCCTTAGCAGTCCATCTTCCCCTGTGTCTTCCCAGGAAGCACAACCTGTTAACCTGTGCTCAGGGGAGGGTTTGGTACCCGAACCTCAAATCTCTCAATCTCAAGGCCTGGCTCTTGAAGAGTTAGAGTTTGCTGATCTACGCCTCTCCCAAGGTGTAATGGATATCCTGAAGGCTTCTAGGAAACCTTCCACCAGGGCTACTTATAATTCCAAATGGAAAAGGTTTTCCATCTGGTGTGCTGGAAAGCATATTTCCCCAGAATCTGCTGATTTACCCACAGTCCTGGATTATATGGTCCACTTAAATACCTTGGGGCTGAGACCAGCTACTCTAAAAGTGCATTTGCCTTTATTTCAGCAGGCAAGCCCTCTTCTCTTTCAGCTCATCCTGTCTTCCCCAAGTTTTTCAAGGGATTGTTTCATACCAACCCTCCGTTCAGGGCCCCTGCCCCTGCCTGGAATCTTAATGTTTGCATTGCTCAGCTTATGCAACCTCCCTTTGAATCTTTGTGTTCAGCAGAACTTAAGTACTTGACTTGGAAGACTGTGTTTCTGGTAGCCATCACTTCTGCCAGACGCATAAGTGAATTGCAAGCTTTGTCAGTGGAGCCTAATTTTATCTCCTTTCATAGAGATAAGGTGGTCCTCAGGACTAATAGGAAGTTCTTGCCTAAGGTGGTTTCAGATTTCCACCTTAATCAATCCATATCTCTTCCAGTGTACTTCACTGACCAATCCTCCTCTGGCGAGAGGAGGTTGCACAGCTTAGATGTGAAGAGAGCCCTTAGTTACTCCATAGAGCATACCAAGGGTCACAGGTTTGACTCCCTCCAACTGTTCCTCACTTATGGTGAGGTTGGTAAAGGGAAACCTGCCACTAAAGATCCATTGCCAGGTGGATTGTCTCTTGTATCCAATTTTGTTATGAAAAACTGGGTAAGGTTCCTCCCTCAGGCCTGAGGGATCACTCTACCAGAGGTACAGCTGCTTCCCTGGCTGCTGTCAGGGACATCCCTATTCTAGAGATATGTCAAGCAGCTACCTGGAAAACAGTTCACACTTTTACTAAGCATTACTCCCTGAACATCCAGGCTAGGAGTGATGCTCGGTTTGACACAGCTGTGCTTCAGAGCCTGTTTCCTAAGTAGGTTCTGTCCCTCCTCCATGGAGGTACTGCTTTGTAGTCTGCATATGTCAGAATATAGCAAGACTTCATGTTGTTTGAAGAAAAAATGACTCGCCTTAGTAATGTTGTTTCTTCTAATGGAGTCTTGCTTATTCTGACCTCCCCCCCTGCCTGCCCCTCTCAGAACCTCTGTTTTTGGGATGTGGGTGGGCAGTGCAGTGTTGGCACTTATTAGTTGCCCACCTTGTTGTTTTTCACCCCTCCTTTCTTGTGGTGACTTGGTGTTGTGTTTTTCATTTTTTGGGTCTCTTGACTTGAGTCTTTGTTTTGGGACCAAAAAATGTGTTCTTATGTTTAGTAGCCAGTTGGCTAGTGTAGGTTTACAGCTTCCACACAGGACCTCAGTGAGTTTAGCTCGTAAAGATCTGACGGTTTGAGTTTGAAGAACAGACAGAGTTTCAACCGAGCTCGAGCTCAGCGTTCCATGCCTGGCATGGAAAGTTAACTCTTTCACCTCCGGAGCAGTTCGAAGGTTGGGACTCACTGCATATGTCAGAATATAGCAAGACTCCATTAGAAGAAACAACATTACTAAGGTGAGTAATTTTTTTCTTACTCCCTACTTGAAGTCATAATTCTCTGTTGTGATGTCAGTCTGTTGTCATGAGAGTAACTGTGATGTCACAAGCAATGCATTATGACTTTAGGTAGGGAAAATGCAACAGGAGTAGATGAACTCTTAAGAAGCAAAGATCCTGTTTTCATGCAAATTACCTCAGTAATAAATAATGGGGAGGAGAAATACTGAACTAATGTGAAATACATGCTAAACTGTGTCTAAATATCATGGTTTGTTACTTCTCCTGAAGGTGTCAGCTGCTCTTTAACCACACAAGAAGTATATAATCCCCAATTACCCACGTCCTGGAATTCCTTATTGCGATTATGCAACGGACCCATGTGTAAAATAAATTTAAAATTTTATTTTTTTTTTATATAAATGCCTTCCTCAGTTGTGGTTTATTGTAGGATTTACCCAATGGTAAAGACCTTAATTGACCAGTCAGGTTAGAGGATTTTTTATGTCTACTAAATAACTCCATATGTACTATGAAGACAGAAAATCCTGGTGAAAGCTTGTTATACAGACTTGGTGTATTATTTGGTAGAACATAGTGCAAAACCTGGAATGTAAGTGGATTAAAAAAAAGGTGTTCTCCAGTACTTTGTAATAGCTAAACAGAGTACATTTTTGAAAGAATATAGGGAAGTGGATATACCTGCTCTTTAAATCTGGCAGGATATTATGACTGCAGAATGCTAGGAGTTCAGTCTCTGAACAGTTGTAAAGGCAAACTAGGCTGAACCTGTTAATCCTTTTCCTCTGTAGAGGCTGATTTGTAAATACTGGTTTCAGTTCTGCTACTGCTTCATCTCTATAGGACTTTAGTTATCCTGGCGGGTGTTTCTGATCTACACACAGCTGTTAAGTACCATTTTAGAATTGCATTATGTAGTTTTTGTCCTTGCTCAGTGCTTCCATTGTTGGCACAATGCATCCATGTTCTACTATAGAACTTTGTTGTTGAGAAGGACATAAACTACATAACACTGTGCTACAGTGGTATTTAACACCAAGTGTATATCAGAAACGCCCACTGTGGTCACTAAAAGGCTAGTATAGATGGAACAATAACAGAATTGGAACTCGTATTTGAAAATCAGTTTCTGTGGGGAGAAGTGGCTTTCGGGTTCATTGCAGTTCTCCTTTAAAAGTAGACTTCAAAAATGTATTTCTGATGCTGCCTTCTAGTTGTTGTTTATTATAGTCATTTATCGTATGTTTTTGGTTTATGTTGTTTTTATGTGCTGTATTTCCTGGAGTGCCCATTACAGGAAGGCACAGCAGACATAATAAAATCTAAGCCTTTTGAGTAGGAACAGCCCATGTGTTTCATACTGACCGACTTTGCTGGAGAGGAATGGATCTATTTAGCTAAATGGCTGTTGGCTGGCTAACATAACCACACCAGGCTCAATTACTTAAAAAAAAAAAAAAAAATGGAGGGGGCGGAGGCACAGTGCATTTCCACTGCCTGTACTTAATGAATACCATCCTTCGCTGAACCTATGTTTTGCACCCCCCCCCCCGTTTGCTTTATCTTTTCTGAGAGTGAGTATTGCCTAGTGGTTAGAGCACAGAGCTGTGAATCTTATACACAGATCTGAATCCCACAACTGCTACTTACTCATTGTGTGACCCTGAGCAACTCATTTAACCTCATTTTCCTTATTTCTCTCCCTTTCTCTATATCTGACTGCCCTGTTAACTTAATGTATCTGTGCATGCCTGATGGCGGTTGCCAACTGTTCACTGATTATAAAGCACTTTGGGTACGCAAGTGTGTATGAAAACTTGAAAAGCACTATGTAAAACCAAATCTGTTTCCTTCTGTATCCTTCAGAGCCACAACTAGCCCAGAAAGTCACTCGAGTTCTGTGTTTACCGACTACGAGCTGCATTTTGGTGACCTCTTAAGAAACTAAATCAACTCCGACTCTTGTTCTGTACCTGTCCACAACTAGCACATAAGAAATTGCCATTAAAATATCCATCACAGAATTTCATTCCCAACATTACTACCACAATTCTTTTTAATAAAATATTTTGATTTGTAAAAAGGGTGAGCATTTTTTGCCTGACCTGGACACCTTTGTGAAGCAAATAGAGAATGTGAGTAATCAGGCTTTGAAATCAGAGTGACTGTAGAAAGTAGATGGATGGAGTGTGTGACGGTGCTATGAAGAAATGTGCATCCTGATGAAGGGAAAAAAAACACACGAGTAATAGAACATGGGGTGAGCGGAGAGACAAGGGAGAACTGATGGGCTTCACCCTACAGCAGTAAGAGCTAATGCTGAAGAATGTCAATTTTAAGACCTTTAGAGCTGACATACAGTTCCCCTCATCAGCCTGTACAGCTTATTCTATTGTGCCAAAGAGTTGTGTTTCACCCTGAATGAACTTAGAATTATTTACCTTTTTATCTATCCTTCTACTGGGAATTCTTTTTTTTTTTTTCCCCTGGGGAGATCCCTGCAAAAATCCACAAATGCAGGTGGGCATACTTCTCAGCCTGTCAGCATTAAAATACATAGCACTGGCCTTTATTCAGAGCAAGTGGTCAGACTGTGTTCTTAGGAATAATATGTCTAAGAATAGTAGGTCCCATTTGTTCAGTGTTAAGGAATGTTTATATCAATTTAGTTCAGTGTTTTAATAGATTGTATGTCCAAACATAGCTCTGACATTATGAGGAAAATCAGTACACCTTCATGGAGAAAATGTGAGTGTAAAAATCATACTGCTAAGCAGATTTCATAGCAGTTGAGAGGTACGCAGTTAGGCTGTGGGCTTGATCACAGAATAGTGCCTTCAAAAGTGTGATACATTCTCTGCTCAAAATAACGTTTGAACCACAGCTAATTAACTAAATTTATTATTCGTTTTTTCCCCCCTAATTCTTTTTATCCTCCTACCGCACCTGTCCCTTAGGTCTCTCTCAGGTGTGGTCACTCGGACCGGTCTTTTTCCCATTCTGCCTGAGGTTCTCTCCATGCAAGTTGTCCAGTGGACCACCCCTGCCTTCACATCTACCGACCCCCATAAGCCCCGGCTCCGAGTCACCCCCGAGGTGGGTCCGCCCTACTCCTCTGGCGCTCTGTCTATAATCTGGATGTGGCTGTCGGAATGTGGAGGAGAGCCGGAGACTGGCTGGGAGTAACCTGGCGATGAGTGTGGGGACTGCCCACTGAACTCACTGTTGCCTACCCGGGTGCCAGGCCCTTTTTCTGTGTTCTTTTGCCCCGGGAGCGTGGACGTGATATGACGTCCAGTGCAACATGGGCATGCTCCCGCACCCACTTGCAGGACGTCCACCATCACTCCTTTACCCCAGTGCGTGCTCCACGTCTTGCTGCAGTCTTCCAGCCTCTGCTGGAAGCTGCTAGAGCAGCAGGGAGCTGCAACCACCCACCCCAGGAGAGGAGAGCAGTCCTCTGGATGCTCAATCCTCTCCTCCCCTGCCGACCACGGGCACCCCAAGTCCGTTCCCAGGTCGCCGGTGTGGCATCCAGCGCCATTAGTGCCACTGGGCCGGCTAACTAAATTTACTATTCACTAGAAAAAATAATTGTGCTGGCCCGCTAGTGCAGCAGTAGATCTACTGCTCATGGTGCCAACAGCATGGGTTCTGGAACGAGTCCAAGTCATTGGAGGGTCAGCCGGGGGGGGGGTAGGGATTGAGCATCTCACAGGAGGCACTCATCCTCCAGGAAGGGATCGTGTTGCAACCTGCTGCACTACTGCCACCTGGGTGATCACGGGTGGTGGTGCAGGGGCTCAGCAACTAATAGGGAGGAGCCCTCAGATCGGGCGTGCGGATTGGCCGTGCGAGGCCCTTCCAGCAACCATTCACGTCGTCTGGACTCAGAAAAGGCCTGGGAGTATGAAACCTCAGTCTGCCCACCATGTCCACCACTGGAACTGGGGACACTGCCAGTCATCACCTCTGCTGTGGGTGGCCAGATGGACTGTGGAGGGGGGAGCACAGCAGTGTATCCACAGGTGGGCTGGCGGTCCGGACTGGACAGGTGGCAGGCTCTCGGTAGGACAGTATACAGGCAAGTTGGCTGGGGTGGAGGGAGATTCTACCTGGCCGTGAGCAGTGGCAAAAAATAAGTTAATTATTTTTCTTTCCATTTTGTTTTTTTAATTTTTATCAAATAAAATAATTCATAGTAAAAAAAAAAAAAAAAAAAGTAAATGAATAAAGAGAAGAAAGAAGAAAAACCATTAATGCGGATGTTGAGGTCTACACTGGGTTTCCCGTTGACAGCACCTGCCTCATACGTACGTGCAGAAACAGGATTAACAAACCTGAAAGCATTAGCTGATGCAAATATTATAAATTTTTGGATAAGATTAAATACTCAAGAGGATGACAGAATGTCCAGAAAATGTTTGGAGAAAAAAATACTGGGTTATGAATGGTATTAAATCACCGTGGTTGCAGAAAGTTAGAAGGATATTGAAGTCAGTAGAATTGGACAAATTACTGGACTTGACATTTCAGAATGTGGTGATTTCTGTTCAGTATAAGAAATATATTAAAAAGTTGTTAATTAAGAAGTTTAATGATATAGATATGGAAAATATTAAAAATTCCCGTTATTTGTTGTGGTATAGCAGCAATGTTTTAAATCATAAATATAAATATTACTTGGATGTGCTAGAAGAACCAGAATTAAGAAAAGTTTATGCCAGATTTAGAATTGAATCCCAGGAGTCAAATAAATTAATGGCTAGATTCAATAAAGTAGAAGATCCGGTATATTCCCACTGTTTATGTGGAGTTTCAGAGACAGAACATTTGGTTCATATGATATTAAAGTGTAAGTGGTACGAGAAAGCTAGAAATAAATGGCTGGCAGATATTTTATCTGATTTACTAGGTTGTGATGATGAATTGAAGATTAATATATTGCTTACAACAAATGAATATATAATAAGAAAAACAGCAAAATTTGTGACTAGAATAAGAGAAAGAAGATCTAGAAATATTAGGACAATGATTATAAAACCCTAAAAAGAGAAAAATTTAGGGAATAATTAAGTTATTGCATTACGGATTGTCTTAAATAAGCATAGGGGCAATGAATATGTATATTCTATGTATGTTCCCTTTTGTATAACTGAAGGTTGTATAAGTATTATGTATATGTCTATATGTCTATTTTTATATCTCTTCTTTTTTGCAAAGATCTTTTTAGATTGAACAAAAAAACTAACTGAACTAAAGAGGACTGCACTGTCAAATAAGCATGTATTGTATTATTTAGCAAAATGTAGCTTTTCTGTAAACTTAATCCTGTTGTCACAACATGAAACAGTACAAAACACAAATACGTTTGATAAATTGCAGACAAGCTTTTTATTTTATCAGTTTTCTTAATTTGTTTGCTACAGTTTTCCTGCACTCTATCAGTTTGCTTAATCAAAATTCTAATTGCTTCTGCAAAACCATATAATTAGTTGTGGTTCGGACGTTATTTTGAGCAGAAAATGCCACATTTTTGGGGGCACTATACTGTGATCAAGCCCTTGTATCTCTGTGACAGCATTGCTTGTTAAAGAAACCGGAATTGCATTTGTCCTGAGTAGTCTGACCTTTAAACATAGTAGAGTTATCCTATTTGATCAGGCTTTTCAGCTTCGCTGCTTTGGGATGAAAGGTGAACCATCCCAGATCAAGTAGTGTGGACTAAATTCCAGTCTCTGGCACTGTGTGTTGTTACTTGGTGATTTTTTTTTTTTGTATACTTTATTTATACTCTGAGGCAGGGCATCTCTCAGATGTGCTCACTTGACCTACGCCTGTACTCCTTGCTGTGACCCCCCCCCCAGGACGTTCCAGCCCCCTGGATCACCCCCTCGAGGGAGGATCTGAGATTAGAGGGTCCGTCCTAGTAGAGGACCAGAGGAGGGATGGTCCAGCGGTGAGAATGTGGGCTTGGTCCCTGGAGCCCTAGCCTCTGTCCCTTCAGGGTATTTATTTTTTTTTAGCCGTTGTGGTTTCCCCTCTGGAGCATGGATGTGCAATGACGTCCTGACACAGACGTGCCAATGCCCGCCACCACTCCACCCCCAAGTCAAGGCACCGTAGGTTCCTTGTGGTGCCCCCCATCTCCATCAGGGGCCACCAAGGAGCGGCACAAAGCTCTTATCCCTCCCCCAGGGAAGGAAGAGCAGTCCTCCGGATGCTCAATCCCTTCCCTCCCCTGCCGATCCCTGACAGCCTGATTCCGTTCCCTAACCTGGGTCGCCGGCGTGGTGTGAGGTGTGGTGTCCAGTGCCTCAACCCTCAGCACCACTGGGCTAGCACTTGGTGGTTTTATTGCTATCACTCATTGCACTGGTCTGATCGTATGGACTTCCAGGGCTATGACATATGCAGTATCAAATATAATTCACTGTGCGAGTCTTATGGATCAGTATCCCTTCTCTCTGTTGACCTCAAAATTTTTACCTCAATATTAGCTTGCAGGGTGCAGGAGGTAGTTGGGCACTTACTCAGCCCAGATCAAACAGGATTCACACAGGGACAGAACCTCCATGCAATATTCTGCATCTCCTTGATGTCATGCATGCTCAAAAGTCAACCAGAATTTTCCAACTAGCAATATCGAAGGATCGGATGCAGAAAAGGCTTTTGACTAGGTTGACTGGGCCCTCCTCTTCTGTACCCTTGAGGTGATGGAGTTTGGCAGGAGCTTCGTACAGTGTCTCTCCTGCCCTTCAGGGCACTAGAATAAGGGGGCATGCAATGAAGCTAAGAGGAGAAAGTTTAGGAGAGATATCCAGAAATATTTCTTGACAGGAAGGGTGGCGGATGACTGGAACAGTATGCTAGAGGAGGTATTGGGGGCAAAGACTGAGGAGCTTCAAGCATGTGTGGGATGGGCACAGTGGGATATTAGGTAGAGGAATGAGGGGAGTGACACCTATGGTCAACTAGGATCAGTGGTGATGGAATAGGCAGGGACAAGGGAAAGACTGGACGGGCTTAAAGGTCCTTTTCTGCCAACAAAATCAATCTTTCTCCTCATTGTACATGGCCCCAGAGGCCATGTTCAGAGTTGATGGATGTCTGTGATCGAGATTCCCCCTAGGCAGGGGAACTAGACAGGGCAGCCCCCTCTGCCTTGTACGTAGAGCCCTAGCAGCCACAGTAAGAGCAAACCATGAAATCCAGAATATCAAGGTGGCAAAAAATATTACTCTATGCAAATGACACCTTTTTTATGTAAGGAATCTGGCCTAGTCAGTCCCAGCCTTAGTACAGAAATTACATCACTTCGGCTCTGTTTTCTGGCTGTGAAACTAATTTCACCAAATCTGAGGCACTGGTGATCCCTGGCCACTCACTGCCCACAAGAATTTAAAGAAAATTTCCCCTTTAAATGGGCTGTCTACATAGATACATAGACAGTGTCGACAGATAAGGGCCTATGGCCCACCCAGTCTGCCCATTTAAGTTTGTAAGTTCAGTTTATGTTTTCCAGTAAGTCTGGATATGTTCAGTATGGATATGTTCAATATGTTCAGTTTTTTAGGACTTAAGCACACTCCCATTATAGTCAAACTTTACAAGTTAAACCATCTGAAATTACTAGAACTATCTACTGACGACACACCTGGAGCCTACTTCCCCTTTCTTTGGGGGGGAGAGAATGGCGGTTTGGAAAATTAACATCTTCCCCTGGTTGATGTTCTTGTTCCAGGCTCTGCCAGTCAGACTGCCTAGCAATTTTTGGAAAAGGCTTAAAAGCTTTTATTAAAATTCCTCTGGCAGGTTCATAGAATTGGAACAGCTATAAATACACCTACTTACCTAAAAAGAACGGTGCGTGGGCCTACCAAACTTTGAGTTATATTACCTAGCGTCCCAAACTTTTCAGGTGGTCACAGTCATTGAACAAAAGATAGATGTGGGTTGGTACCAATTAGAAACTAGAGCCACCCTCCCGGCACCTATTTTTCACACTTCCCACAGCAAAATCGACCCCCACCCCTCTCAGACAGATCCCTAAGCCCTGGGCAGAACACACACACACACACACACACACACACACTCTCTCTCTCTCTCTCTCTCTCACTGAGAGTGGTGAGGAAGATAAGAACAAACACATTTTCTGGCTGCCTCATAACCATTATAATCTTTGATGCCCTCCAGCGACCAGATTCTTAGGGTAGGGTACAGTAGGCCATATTTTCAATAAGCCTCTCGCAATTGCCTTTTGATGGGAAAGAAAGCATCTCTCCATTTAACCACATCGGGGGCAAATCATTGAATACTTTAATTTTGCCCCCAATAGCATAAATCCTCTTACCACCATTATAGTAGATCCAGAGTTTGCCTCCATGAACAAGGATGGGAGGTTTGTTGGGTAGAACCATCCCACTCTCACTAGATGGAAAGGGAACGGGAGGATGGGAGGTTTGTTGGGTAGAACCATCCCACTCTCACTAGATGGAAAGGGAACGGGAGGATGGGAGGTTTGTTGGGCAGAACCATCCCACTCTTACTAGATTGAAAGGGAACGGGAGGATGGGAGGTTTGTTGGGTAGAACCATCCCACTCTTACTAGATGGAAAGGGAACGGGGACATTGTTTACCCAGGAAAGGCGCACTGTAAGCTGGATCTTGTTTCCAGGTGCAACCTGGGAGCAAAAGAAAGCTAAGTGACTTGTTCAGGGTCACACAGTATGCAAGTGGAGGCTTATGGGATTCAAGCCCAGGTCTCCCGGTTTGCAGCTCAGTGCCCTATTCCACTACGCTATACTGCCGCCTAATTAGATAACAAATAGTGGCTAATGAGTCATGCATAAAATTCAAACATTTGAAGAAGGAATATGGGCTCCCCAAAAGTGATCTATTTAGGTATTTCCTGGTCAGGCACTACCTGTCACTAGAGCAATATCAAAAATAAACTTGTCGTTTTTATAGTTGCATATATTATATTGCTAGAGGATAATGCCTGAGTAACCGTGGTTAACCGCGATGTAATCAACTCAAGCCAGGACAATCAAATAAACCTTGAGAGCGCAGCTTGAGAGGTTTACAGTTGTCATGGCAACTGCGAGAGGTGATTACGTTCGTGGTTGACCACCGTTACTCAGGTATTGTATTTTATAGTGTATGGAAAAACTAGCCACTGTGGGGGGAAAAAATGTTTTTTTTTTTCAATGCTGCTGTTCTGCTAGGCTATGAATGCCTTCTGATTTGAATGTCGAGCAACTGAAGTGCTGAAATTAGCCATTGCATCTATACTGCAGCGGGTCTGTAACTGTCTGAATGGAATGTGTACATTTTGAATGAATGTCCAAGCAGCAGATCACCTTTCCTTTCCAAGAATTTTTAAAAGGTGGTGACATTCTGTCCTGTAATTCCATCATTATGACATAGTCAAGCGAGGTTTACAGCATACTGATGTCATAACGATGGGATTATCAGGTTATAAACTGATTGAAAACGGGGATTAATAGACACTGCCCATACATCATAATGGAATGTTTGAACCAATGAGAAATCAGCTAGCACAATGCCTGATGATATCCTAAAGGTGTGCCAGTCTCTGACCAGTAACTGAACACCAACAGAAATTGCTCATTCTTCCTATCAAGAGCCCATTTCAATGTTAATCTTTGTAAAATTATATGGTATCTAGGGGATACTTAATCACTTGGGTCAGAATTTGTTGTTCATCACCAAGTGTGAGAAGGCAAGGCTATACCTCATGGGTGGCGAAGCCAAGACTGAGTTTTAAAAATCCTCCTCCCTCACAAGTGGAGATAAAGTGTGTATTTTGTCTGTTGTGTGCCATTCTTTCATCAGTTTCAGAATTATAACTTTTTAATTATTTGTTTGTGTGGAGATTTAAATCTTTCTCTTTCAGCATTGCAGCTGGCTTAGGAGTACCACAAGACTGTTATAGTATATGGTTAGGGTTTGTTGTGGATGGAAAACAATGGTTTTCCAAATCCTGTTGTAGGACAGTTCAAAGGTAAAAAAAGTTGTTGAACTATCGTTCTGCCGTCACATCGATAGTACAACAACTTTTGCCCCTTGAGCTCCTACCCGATTGGTGGAAACGGGCAGTGATTTTAAAAATGTATTCTAAAATGGCGGATCCATTTTTTTTTTTTTTTTATTTAGTTGTTTAACCAGGTATAGCACACTAAGCTGGAAGCTTTTTTACAGGAGCGACCTGGGAGCACAAGGAGGTTAAGTGACTTGCTCAGGGTCACACAGTATGCAAGTGGAAGCTGTGGGATTCAAACCAGGTCTGGTCTGCTGGATGTCCTGGATTTGCAGCTCAGAGCCTTAGACCACTCGCTATACTGCCTCCACTTAGCGGCGGTGGGAGGCGAGCAGACAGTTTGGACACGGACTGCCATAATTGGCTCCGGTGTCCCAACTATCAATTTGCATTTTTTTTAAATCTCTGGCGAGTTCGGTAAAAGCGGTGGGACCGCGGCAGGCGTATGTCGCTATATTTGGGGCGTGGCCGGAACAGACTGTAATCGTAGTGAGGAGGACGGTATTTTGTGAGAGCCGGGACTCTAGCGAGGACCAGTGCAAGAGTGTCTACCCAAGGTATGGACCTTGTGTTTATTTGGGGGGAACCATATACTATAAAAAACAGTGGATGGTTGACCATCCACAACCAAGTCTGTGTTTCCATCTCGGGACTTGATGATGCCATGGAGACCTCTCGAGCTTCACTCTCGGTCTCTATGACATCATCAACTCCCTCGATGGAAACACAGCCTTGTTGTAGATGGTCAACCATCCACTATTCTATATGTGTTGTCATCAGCATTGTGAAAGCTGCTCTCCCATTGCTTCTGTTCTCATTCTAAGGTCAAGGAACGTGATTATGATGTATCTGTCCTGTAGACAGACATTTATCTGGAGGTTAGATGGTGTGATTAAGCAGTAAGCCACAACGGGTTGTGGGTTATCAGGGGATTTACCATGGCTGGAGTGGTTTGCCCACGAGGCGCAGCTGAGTGGGTAAATCCTCGCCAGCCATGAATCTCAATAACCTTACATCCTCAGAGTGATGCATATGAATATTAGAGTACCGAGGTTCATTTTTACTGTAATAAAATACAAATATTAAAGAGGTTGATTTGTGTTTTTATTTTTATTGTATTTATTCCTGTGCTGAAGATGATTTATTGGATAGTCTCATCAACAGCCGTTAGTTGTCAGAGGATTTACATCGATGGTAAACTGCCAGTCTGATGATTTTATTGGCTGTTCACTTATGTCCATGGTATAATTAGTAATAAGCCACAGGAGGCAGAGTGTCCTTGCATCACTGGGAAGTGCATTAAAAATAGAATAAAGTATGGGGTGGTGTGTGTAATGAGACTTTTTACCACCCCCATAAACCCCGAGAGCGAAGCTCAAGGGGTTTATTAAAGCATCTAACACCAAGGGTGTGTGTAAACTCTGAGTTTACACACACTACCCCATATTTTATTTTTTATAATTGCTGGAGCTCCCCTTTTTTGCCACAGCAGTCATATAAAATACTAGGCATTCCAGTGTGGCTGCGCTCCGGTTCCATTTTCAGCCAGTTCGCACATTAGTCCCCCTTGTGTTGGAAATGAGCTAATTAAAAAAAAAAAAAACTTACCAGCAAGTTCCATTGACGGTTGACTTTACAGGTAGAAAAAGCGGTCAGGAAGCGAGGAACTGCGGCGGGCGCATGCGCAGAGCGAAGGAAACTGTGCACATGTTTGCCATAATAAACACTCCTTTATTATGGCAAATTACGGTATGGTGTCCCTGTGGGAAAAACAGGAGACTCCTTAATTATAATCCTTTAAGGCACACCCTGGAGTGGCTCATCACACTTATAAAATGGCTCAGTGTTTGGTACAGTATAAAAATTAGTACTTTTCCCACCAGTTCAAATTAAATGTAACCCGAACTTGAATTTATTTTGTTAAAGTGGAAAAATAGTCCACCAAGTGTGGGTTTGTACAGTACATGGTGCTGTTTACAAGCACCTGTGATTCCTGTTCCTGTGATCGTGTAGAATATGAACCACCATCGGATCTACGCTGTTAGCCTAGGGCTCCAGTTATGCTACTTGCTCACTGGCACGCTCCACACAAGTCGGCCTCGCTGTAATTTTTTGTTAGTTTATTTGAGTTGGGGGGCTTCGACCCCCATGTTAAAAAAGGTGTGTGTGTGTGTAGGGGGCAGAGTCCTCCAACTCAAATAAACTGACAAAACCTCACTTACAGCATGCTCTATGCCATGTCAGACTGTCTGTTATTTTTATTAGTTAATTTGAATTGGAGGCTTTGTCCCCCACACCCTGTGTTTTTAAAAAAAAAAAAAAAAAGGCATGGGGAGCAGAGCCCCCAACTCAAACGGACAAAAACTAAACAGCAAGCACGCAACAAAAGGAGCTTAACGAAGCTACAGTATGCATGCAGTGAAACTAGAAGAAGAATAATTAGCATTTATATAGCACTTTTCATACACAATGTATCCCAAAGCGCTTTACAAGCAATGCTAGACTGGTAGTGAAAAGGCTGAATGTGTAGTGGTGGCCATGTCGCACATCAACACCCACACACAGCCTGGACAATTGCATGAAGTGTTTTTATGGGAAGGGGACTATTGGCCAAGACACCGGGAATGTTCTCTGCTCTTTGTGGAGAATGCCTTGGGTTCTTTTACTTCCACGTGGACACCCACCAGCACATCACCAGGTTGGTAGAAGGGACCTCGGTTTAACGTCTCATCCGAATGACTGCACCCCCAGTACTGCACTCAGGTGCCAGCGTTTTTAGGTGTGAGTCCAGTCCTGGTGTGGGATGAGAACCCATGACCCTCTGGTCCAGAGGTGGATGTGCTACCAACTGAGCCTCGCTGACAACCGACAACTACACTGTATTCTCTGTAGCTTTATGCTATGCCAAAAGCAGTGGTCCAATATTTTACACAATCGCCCCTGTCCCTTCTCTGCCCCCCTCCACACACAGATTACCTTTCATTCTCCCCCCCACCCCCACCAAGTCAAATTTAAGCTCTTGGGAGATAAAATACCTTTTTCAAGTTGTGGAAATATTTAAGGGTAAGGTGTGAGTCTGGCAGTGTAGCTAGTTATTTTAAAGAGTATGTACAATTTATTTATAATTATTTTAAAATATCAGTATAATAAAGAGAAAAATTTCCATGATAGTGGTTAGTGCATTTTTTTGTTCTTTGACTTTGGAGTGCATTGATGTGTTCAAGTAGTTGTGTGCGTGTTTTTTTTTTTTTTTTTTTTTGAGGGGGAAACCAGATTTGGCAGCTGACCAAGCATTTATAGAGCGTTAATACACAGTCAGGTGACATCTCTCAGCCAATGAAATTCCTAGATTTCTTCTTGCCATTTTATAAACACACATATACAATACTAGGGGTGATGGGATTGTGAAAATAAGTGGATATCTTTGCTGTTGCGTAGGTCACAGTTGATAGCATAAAGGCAACTACACTTCAATGGAATACTAAACCAATCAGATAGCAGCTTTCAGAAGGCTGAAGAAGTCATAGTAGCACAGTGCAACACTGAAGCCATAAGTAGAAATATGTGAAATGGTTTAAATCTTCGAAAAAACAGCAGATCTAAGCCAGGTCCTCACTTGTGGAGGGAACATTACTTTCCATTTGTGGTCTTATGTTCCTGCCTCCTCATTCTTGAAGATAAATTGCATTATTTTGAGTGCGGCCAGTGTATAGCCCCTATAATCGATGTCTGTGTACATTTATTTAATTGGAAGAACACCTTTACATTTACAAACACTTTTTATTCTGCACTGCTTTGAGCAGCTAATGTAAAGAGATTAGGTTGTTAATCTTTTTCCTGATTTATAACTGGTGTGTTCAGCACATTTACACATGCAAACTCTGTCTTTGCCTCGCTTCTCTCTCTCTCTCTGTTTCCACCCATGTGAGAACACTAAGCAGGCTGAATTTTAAATCTGCAAGTACAACGCACCCGAGTAGTGCCTCAGTTTTTCTGAACTGCTCGGCACAAGGCAGAGTTTCATACGCCCAATATCTTAGTTTGGAAGTCGGTGGGGGTGGAGTAGAATTAATTCATTCTTTGTGGTTTTAAAAATTCGGATCTGGCTGATGTAGTGTGTGGTAGATTCATGCAGTGCTGTCTCAGCCTGTAGATCGTAAAGGAAAATGCTCTTCCCTGAAATAACCCCACCACCTGACAGATAAACCTCATGTTAGGGGTTTCACTCAAAAATATTTTTTTAAATTAACTTGCTGTAGCTTTGTTTCAATTTGTAAACCCCCCAACCCAGTATGTAAACAGTAGTCGCACTGCATGGCACCATTTATAGTATGAGCACGGCTCGACACGGGTCATGACTCACTTTTACTGAATGCATACAAGTGAGCTGAGCCGTGTCGCGAGGCCATTGTTAACATACCAGGGGATTTGACAAATTGAAATACTGCAGAAAGGTAATAAAAAGATAGATTTATTTTTTCAAGTGAAACCCCTAATCGGGAATTGATCCGCTGGGTACTGTGGTTATTCACTGGAGAGTGTTTTCCGAAATTTCCCTAAGAGGACAGGGACACTTTGAATAGTGTATTATGCTGTGAACAAAAGTTAGTAGTCCATAACAGAATTATTTATTTATTTATTTATTTTACTTTCTGTGATTCCCTCCATACTCGCTGAGTCAGGCTCTGTCCTTCAGCCTGTCCATAGACCTTTCATCCCATGCCTACAATGGTCTCCAGTGGACCCCAGATACCCTCTACCATTTATGGATGTCACAGTATCACATTTTCAGTATTACAATATTTAAGTTAAAAAAAAAAAAAATCACGGTATATTGTTTACCACAAATCTGCAGCATTTCCAGTTTTAGGAAACTAGTAAAAATCTGAAGTGGGGAATTGGGGAGTTATAGTGGCACCTGAAGAGGGACATGCTGTTGGAGCAGTAAGTTAGACAGTTTATCACAGTATATTGTGCTGCACGATCCCTATATGGTTTTGTGTAGGGTGATAAACTATTGTCTGTGGGAATTATCATGAGAGAGCATCATACTGTTACCATGACATCCCTACTACCTGTTCCATTATATGCTGTTTCTTTTGACACTTGAACCCCTTGATGCATGCTGCCTTTTTTTGTGGGGGGCACTTAGTCCCAAAGTAGCTCTTGCCCTCACCCCATCGGTGCTGCAGAAGCACTACTGCTGATAATGCAGGAGGCCCGGTCAGGAATGAGCCCAGGCTGTTTGGGGGCTGGCGGGGTGGGGAGGAAGAGCATCTTCTGGGTTGTCGCGATATCTTCTTGGGAACAGAGTGCTGCGGGGGCTCTGCCAGCCTCAAAGAAGTACCCAGAGTAGGATTATGCCTCACATACCTTCCAGTAGAGTCATAGTTAAACAGCTTTGAGGGTGGGTTTACAGTGGAAGCGCACAAACTGCTGAATACTGCAGTCATGCAGGGAAGCCCCTTGTTGAAGGGTCCATTCAGAAGAAAATGTAACCTTTCAGTAATATCGTTGCCTTATAATTCCTTTTTCTCTTCCTTCTGGAACAGCTACCCAATAATACAATCAAAATGCTTTACAGGGTTCAGTGCACAAGACAGAAAGGTCTCTTTTCCAAATTACTGCTTGCTCTGTTAGACCTTTTAATGATGACTTGAGCCCTTGTTTAGACCAGAATCTAACAAAAATCCATAATAATTTTTCTTGGCATAAGTAAAATAAGAAAGCAGTAAAAGTATGTGTGACTGGAGGTACGCAGCATTCTCAGAGGAATAAGAAACCTAACTGAGAAGGAAGCTCTTGTTCATCTTTTCTTTTCCCCCCAAGCTAGAGGTTTTCTTCAGGGTGAACCCCCACTGAAGTGTTGTTGATGGAGGGGTTTATAAAACCCACCAGTCGGACAGGAAGGCATAGAAAAGGTCTACCATACACACCCCATGCTCTGCAGCTTCTGACCTTCTGCCTGTGCACTCATTTGGGATCTGGGCCTTTTCTGTCATCAGAAGCCACCAGTTGTGCTCTATCCCCTTTCTTTTTTTTTCGTTAAATTGTGACTGTTTTTGCTCCCAGTGATCAGCAGTTGCCCCCTTCAGTTGGCACCCCCCGCCCTGTCATCCTGCCATCTCCAGGACTTGCCTCATCCCTAGTAGCTCCATGATGTGCCCCAACCCCATTGTGACTCCATCAGGATTGGCCATGCCTTGGCAATAACTGAATCCATGAGCCTGGTCAGCGGGTGCAGGGACTGCGAAGTGCAGGCGTCATCCCTCATCGTTGCCAGGATTAGCCACAGTCTTCTTTGTCCCTCCCCTTGGAGTCGGCAGCATAAACGTTTGCATGCAGTGGGTGTGTACATGAATGAGCCATGTTGACTCCACCTTACCCTGCTTGCCATGCAAACTGCACCTCCTGTACTACCACAACAGGCGCTCATGCAGTGGCGCAGTCAGCCCTCCCTCCCTCCTTCCCCAGAGAGTGCGAATGTCCTTTGGGACACTCACTCCCTCTCCCCCTGGCTAGTCCTCCAGCATCCCGGGCTTGTTCTTGCACCTGGTTCACCAGCATCATGTGTGGCGGCCCTACTGCTAGGCCAGCTCTCCATTCCCTTTCTAAAATTTTCCATGATAAGGTGTTTTCGTCCTTTCGACCACTCTAGACTGAGACATCACAAAGTGGCCACTGTGAAACCGTAGCTCTTTTAAGGTCTTGAAATATAGATTTTGCCATGGGTAGGTGCAACAAGCAACAGTTAGGTCTTCCCTCTCATTGTTACTTTGTGCAGATGGTGTTGACTCTGGACTCCCATCAGAACTGGTAGAATTTATTCTTTTCACTGTTAACCTGATTGTGGCAAGGACCCCCATGAAAGTGAGATATGGCATCTCACTGGTCCCTACTGCCTTCTGTGTGATGCAGATATTATGTAAATGTTCACTTTTCATGTATTTTTATTTTTCTATGTAAATATTGTTCCTGTCTAGAAGTGTAGTGTATGTTGTCTTGGGCTGTAGGGCCTCTCGATTTGAGTTTGAAACTGGAGTAGAAAGGGACATTAAAGAGGTCCTGTGACAGCACCAAAAATAGCAAGCAAAAATGAATGATTTTTAAAAGTAGCCAGTTACTACTTTTTTGTTTCTGATGTATTTAACTTTTTCCATTTGCTCACTTTACCTGGAGACTGCCATCCCTAGTTTGATTTCTCTTCATAACTGAGCTGGAGTAAGCTGAATGAGCCCATCTGATGCTTAAGAAGCTGCTGATTTCTCTGGGAAAACTTAAGAAAACCTAATATTTAGACACAATTCAGCTTATATTTCATATATTTCGTATTGATTTCCCTTCCTCTAATTTATTACAGAGGAAATGTGCACAGAAACAGGACCTTCATCCCTCGGAGTTTGTCCCAGCAGCTTGTCCCCACTTGAAGTCATCATCCTGTTTTGTGATGTCAGTCTTTTGCCATGGAAATAACTGTGATGTCACACACACAGTATTATGACATCAAGTGAGGAAAAAGCAATAGGAGCTGATGGTTAGCATCTGCTCAGTTCTGTCGGTCAGGAGAAGGGTCCCTCCTGATGGCCCCGCCTTGGGGGGTATACCAGGATGCCAAGGTAAATCCCCAAGAAGGTGGGTGAGGGTGCTGGGTGAGCGGGCAGGACTAATGGAAGCCAGCTGGCAAGAAGAGATAAAAGCATATTAAATTTACAAAGAAAGAGCTGATGACCTTTCAAGGAAGAACTAATGTCAAATATAAGCTGAATTTTGTCCAAACATTGTATTTTTCTAAGTTCTCCAGGGGGGCCTCTACTGCTCTTTAAATGAAAAGTTGCATAATGTATACTGTGTGCTGAAGATGCATTAAGATCCTGCTGCTGAGTGGGTAAAATGGAAAGCTACTAATATTGTTTCTCTGGCAAAATAAGTCATAAATCCAGCTTGTGATTCCATCCTGAGTCTTTGAGAGATTTCTGCTGAGTGTCAGTGAGCAGCCAAGTCACAGGCCTTGAAATCCCTCACCTGCGTGTAGGCCAGTATGGTAAGAGCATACAGCAAAACGGGGGAGCTTGAGGCCAAAGCCCGAGGCACTACAAAGGCCAAGACTTGATGGCACTCGCGAGACCTGGTGGGAGAGTAAATGAGTGGGACAGTGAAATGGAGAAACACTATTCCGAAGGGATAGGCATGACAGGAAAAGGAGCCGAGTGGCTCTTTGTAGTAGCAGATTGTATTTGTTTAACATCCTATCACATAGGCTCAGGTCACTCACAAAACTACAATATACAGCCACAGATCATACCATAATGTGTTGCTAGCATCAGTTCTAGCTCCAAAGCATTAAAATAGCTCCAATAAAACACAGATTTAATTGATGGTTTGCTTTGAAGCAGTGGGCTAAGAAAGGTACACAGAAGGAATTTAAGACCCTGCTTAAAGGTCTTCACTGAGAGGGCCTCCCTTAACTGACAGGGCAGTGAGTTCCAAAAACCAGGTGCCGCAATCACAAACGGCCTGTCCCTAGACTGCTATAGTCTTGATCTGGATACATCCAGGAGTCCCTCTTCAGACAGGTGGAGGTCATAGTGGAGCTTAAGGGAAATAATTGGCAGGGCTGCTTGCAATGATCTTTCAGGAGCTTAGCCAAACTGGAGAGTGGCCAGTGTGGTTACATCTTCAAGAAAGTGGCAAGATCTGAGGTCTGTCTCAGTTGTCTGCCTCTAAAGGGAGGAGAGAATCTAAGGAGAAAAACCCTGCAGCATAGCAGCATGAAGTCAGAGTGCCACCATCTCCACATGTTAGCAAAGTCTTTTTTGGGGGGTGGGGGGCTGCCTCCACCCCCCACAAAGGAATTCTCTGTTGAGCAGGAGTTGCTTTGTGGACCTCTGTAAGTCATAATAGAAGGGAAGGACGGGGTGAGAGATAGGTCAAGCAGAAAAGCTATCTCTCTAGAAACCATTTAATCATGATGTACACTTTAATAGAATGTCCCCACCAGGCACCGATTAAGTAGATCTGTTATCCTGTGGCCAGCTGCTTCCACTTAAATGAGATGTCCCTACCACCCAGTTGAGATGGTTGGTGTCATCACAGTCAGAAGTCCCTTGCACTGACAGCTTAATCCCCCTTCAAGCACCTAGTCTTAACGCCGAATTGGGTGTGAACATAAACTGTTACCACTGATCGTTCCTCCCTTCCTCTCCTGTGAATTTTTTTTTTTTAATATTCTTTATTTTTATTTCCTTATAGCAGGTAATCGCATTACACAAATTACATTCTATAATACAGTCAGCAGATAGTTTACTCTTTTATACAATGTCTAGAGTATTTTTAATAGGCTAAAGCAGGCACCTTTATATGCTTCGTATATGCAAACAAATACAGAACTTACTATCCTTTGGATATGTAATAATTTTATTAATTTATTAAGGGATAAAATCTTTATGCAAAGGAGTAATGTGAAAAACCCCATGGTCTCCAGGTGAGTTCAAATTGTTTCACCCATCCCATGTGAGTGGCTATCACCTGTTCCAAATAGTAAACCTAAGACGTGACTGAGTGCCATTGGGAGAGTGTCGGAGTGGCCGCAGTTCATCAAAGGGATGCAAGCATCATCTTGGCTGCTACCAAATAGAGATATATCTTACTCCTACTTGGCGGGGTTGCCTGTCTTTTGTGATTTCTTGATTAAAGTTTAAAGTGAAATGTGGACTGCATCTCCAGCGGCAGAGTAGGGGAGCTTCATCTATCTTTTCTGTATTAAGGAAAAAAAAAAGTTCACCACTTGTGCTGCTCTGAAAGTAACCTGCATCCCTAACTGGCATCAGTGCAACTCCCCAGATTGAACTGCGGACAGGGTCTTCCCTTACCTGTGTGTGTACATGTATGTATATCCAGTGTCTGAAACTCCTGAGGTTGTGCTGCTCCCCAAATCGAACTGCAAACAGGGTCTTCGAGAGAGAGGTGATGGCTTTTTTTTTTTAAAAAGGGTAATCCAAAACCAGTCACGCTCTTATCTGAAAAGAAATAGCGTGGAGCACTTGATAGTGAGCATAACACTCTTTGCTAGGTGGCATTGGTGGTGCTGGGGGAGGGGTTCATGCTAAATAAGTCTTAGCAAAATTGTTGACTAAAGGTGTACTGTACCTGTAAAGAGCTAAAAGGGAAGCGAGTGCAGCTGTACTGTATGTGGCACAAGCCATTTCAGTAGCTTCTCCTTTAATGGGATGGCTGCCTAATCGTCATGAAAAGCCTGCCACAAGGGAGCCTCACTTAAGCGGCTTTTACTGTAGATATGTAAATGTCTAAAAAATGTTAAGATATATTTCCTTAAAGGAGGAATGCATTGAAGTGATAATTCATGTTCCTTAGTAGAAGTTGCTTTTAAAGAGGAAATGCAAAACTATTTAAAAAAAAAAAAAATCATCCCTTTTCCTAATAGGACAGCCACCAGGCCTGATGTATTACAAATAAACTGCAGGAATTGTAATTTCTCACCCCAGGAATACTCCTGTAACCCCCCTGCAAATGGGGGTCCCAAAAGTCTTCCAGGAGCTTGCCTGAATGCTCCAAGTCTGGGCGGTGTTCAGTGTCCGAGCTGTTTAAATGTGGTTCCAAGTGAGTGCTATTTGAGCCTCTTTAAGAGCTGTCTGCTTGCAGACTTAATTAGTTTGTATGGGGGGGACTGTGTATTTAATGCTTGAATCCCGCCCGAGCTGCTGCTAATTTGCTCCATTTCTGCCGTCGCTACATGTGCAGAGGGAGCCTTGTTGAAAGATATTACTGTTTGCCAGAAATCTTTTAGAGTGACTGAGAAAATGTAGTTTGTCTAACCTGTCTTCATTTCAGCACGAACTGTTTCAGTGTAGCTCTTTCATTTTGGTTCTTAATAGCTGACTTGGACCAATCAGGATGATAGGGAGACCCTAAAGTGGAGCCTGTGGACGAATTGGAACTTGTTCTCTCAATTTTGAGCCAGCTGCAAGGGGACTGTATGGGCAGTGACTCTGGGAAATGTAGTTTTAACCTTGGCACCTTTTTCCACCAACTGAGAGAGTCTTATTGTGAGTGACAGCCGAACCAGCCAACAGAATGGTGTGGAGCTAAAGGAAATGCCCTGCTCTGTGACTGGAAAGATTAGATCAGCTGTGACTGTGAAAAGAGAAGGAGCTCTGTGCTTCTGTGGTGTATAGTTTGGCGGGAAGCGCATATGAGGCCCTGAGTTTCAGTCTGCAGCCTTTGTGAGTGCCAGTTTGGACTGAATCCGAATTGTGAGGAGAAAGAAGCACCAGAAGTGTGGAAACCAGGCTCACTCTGTAGAAGACTGGAGAAATTGCTGAATCGCGTTCGGTCTGTCAGGAACTGAAGCTGCTGTGTGTGCTCCCGGGTATTTTGCAGTAATTGCGATCGGGATCGAGGAGCAGCCTGCCTGGTATAGTACTTTCCTTTTACATATGAATGTGCATAGTGCTTGTGGGGAATCACTATTTCCAATTCGCTGTGCTGTGTGTTGAAGCTGGAAGCAAACCCCAGCTTGTCTCAGACTAAATCCATTTGCTTTAAACTGCAGTGGGGTCCAGTCACAAGGACCTTGTCTCCATGCCCTGTTGTTTCTGACTATCCAGAGAACATCCACCATCTGGTTCTCAGCTTGGGTATTGTGAGTACAAATCAGGGTATTCCCCTGCAGCCTGTTTTCAACCACAAGTGTGTCATCTAATTCTTGTTGTTTCACTGCTTCATGGACTGAGCCATCCGGCTCTGGATTACAATTGGGTGTTGTGCATATATTTTTTTTCTACAGGGCCCTATCCATCTGCACCTGCTAGCCAACCCCGGGCAACTGACCTGGCTAGCCCCCCCTCCTGCAACCTGGTACCCAGAGTGCGACTTTTCAGACCCTGTATGTGTGCACAGTACTGTGATTTAATGCCACCAATTAACCTGATTTCCCCCTCCTGTGTTACTGTCCACTAAATAAATCAGATTTGTTGTTATTATACTATATACTGTCTGTGGTGTTGGTACTTATGGAAACAGTATTGTATTTCGCTGTGTATGTTGTTTAACCTTATTTTAAAGGGGGTCCTCAGAGACGTGCTGCAGAATCAGTCTCGAGGGTAAGTGGTGCTTTATGAGTGAACAGTGTGTATACGTGGGGTATTGGGGCTGTAACTCCTGTGTACTGTGTGAGCCACTTGAGGGAACCAAAGGGGGTCACGGTGTCCCGGAGGGCTGTGCTCAAGCTAGTCTAACCACTACAAACCCTGACCTCTGGGTGGGGGCATCCGCCATAGAACCTAGGCCCCTCAACTTGTCAGTAGTCAAGCAGGCAGGGGTAGTAGCCCTTGGGATAGCGCCACCTGGGGGTTACACTCCAATATTCCTAACTCTTCTGCAGTATACCTTTAAGGTCAGATCTGCCCTGAGATAGAATGCTATGCTAATGATGGAATCATTGGCATGAGCCACTTTTAAAATGCTGCCACCTATCAACTGCCTACATTCTAACCCTCCGATTTCTCTCTCTCCGCCTGTCAAGACCAGACACCTGGAGATTTCCTCATCATCTAGTCAAAGAAGCCTTTATTAATAACAAATATGCAAGTATTTTCATTTGCTGCCTAATTTCAGTGTTATTTTAATAACCGTTGGTTTATTTAGCTAGTTTTGTGTTTTCTCGGTTTCTCACGGTTTGGAATAACGCTGAGGAACCAAGGTACTTTTAGTTAGTTTCAGGGGACTTTCCCCCAGTTATTTACTAGTTTTTATAAATTTTATGTGCTAAAATCTTTGTTTTTTTAGAACCGATACCTTCGGTTCCAAACTGCTAATCCCGGTTCTGTTTCTATCGGTTCCCGGTTCCGCTCGTTTTCCCCGATCGGTTCCTGAACCGACCAGAACTGATAAAAATTGTTTTTTGAATTTAAAAACCTTTAGTGCTTTGTGGTTGTGGTTTTTCTTCATTATGTCAGAAAAACCTAAAAAGAGAACCAGAGAACCCGGTTTTAAAAACTGTTCTGAGTGTGGTGAAGTTTTTGCCAAGGCAGATAAGCACCCCATTTGTGTTTTCTGCCTTGGTTTTGACCATTTAAAAACTAACTGTGACATTTGCAAATCTTTTCCAGAAAAGACTTTGGAAAAACGTCTGGAGAGATTAAATAAGAAATGTAAGGATCCTTCTGGCTCTGACCAGCCAAAACCCTCAGGGTATGTGGGTGACACCACTACTTCTACTGTTTCTGCCCCGATACTGGTAAAAAAGAGACCCTCTGGACCGGCTAGCTATCCGGTTCCAGGAAAAAAAGTGAAGAAAACAAGGCACACTGAACCACCTGTGGAAAAGGGGACTTCTGTGATGCCTGCCACTGTGCCTTCTCCTTCAGAGATTGCACAGGCAGTAAAAATAATGCAAACTTTGCAGGGTCTGCTGCCTGTGGTTTCATAGTCCCCAGTCCAGACTTCTGCACCTTCCAACCCACCCTCCTTTCCTGAGGAGCGTGGTGAGGAGGAGGAGGAAGAAGAAGGTGAGCCTACAGAGCCTGTGGTCTCCCCTGAACAGGAGTTTGGCTCCCCTCCCAGGACTATAGAAGGTTATTCTTCTCATTTTTCCTTTATCAGGAAAATTGCTGATGCCTTGGACATCCTTACCTCTGAAGCTGTAGAGGATGAGGAGGAGGCTGAATATTAGGAAATGATGGTGCTGACTCCTACTAAAAAACTGTCACTCCCCATAAATAAGTTTTTTAAAAGAGATATTTTCAAACTCCTCCAAGCTCGTGGCTCTGTTCCTCCTTTGGACAAAAGGTTGGATAAAAGTATCAGCTTGACAGAACAGGGGCTGAATTCTTATATTCACACCCTGACCCCCAAGGGGTGGTGCAAGCTGCAGCTTGTGACAAGGCAAAAGTCCCTCTGGCTTCCCACCCTCCAGAAAAGGACTCTCGAAAAATTGAAAGTATGGCCAAGAAAGGTTACCCGTCAGTCTCTCTGGCCTCTAGGCAAGCTAACTATCAGGCCTATGCAGCCCAGTACCAGAACCTCTCTGTCGGTCTCTCCTGGTCATGGCTGAGAGAGCACCTTCTCCTCTTTCAGCAGACCTAGCTGAAACTGCTAGATTTGGCCAGGAAGCTGCCAAATACCAGTTCCAGATGACAGTGGACAGTAATGAGACTGCTGCAAGGTGGATGGCAAATACCATCGTACAGAGAAGGTTTGCTTGGTTGAGAGCCATAAACTTTATGCAGGATACCCAGAATAAGACTCTGGATTTTCCTATGGAGGGCAATTCCCTATTTGGCAGCCATACAGAGGCCTATATGAAGAAGGTGGATGAGTATAAAGCCACCTTCTGTAGCAATTCTGCAAAAGAAAGACCCTCCACCTCCTCCAGACCTTTCAGTAGGGGAGACAGGGGCAGACAATTTAAATTCAGGCCTTTTTATCAGGCCGTGGTACTTCCTCAGGCACCCCAATACCCGCAGCAAGGGTATTTCAGGGATAGGTGCAGAAAAGGTGCCAGGCGTGGTGCCCAGTCTCAGCCCCAGTCTAAGCATGGTTCCTGACTTCATCGATCAGGCTGCCTCTCCTTTGCCAGTAGGGGGCAGGCTGACCCATATTTTCCAGAATTGGAAAACTGTCACCACAGACAAGTGGGTTCTGGAGATAGTGGGTCAGGGCCTGTCTTTAAGTTTCAAGTCCTCCCCTGTTCAAAAAAATCAGAGTTTTCAAACCAGCTTCCCTCCTGGAAAGCAAAAGGCTGGAAAAAGAGGTGAAACACCTTCTTTCACTAAAAGCAGTGGAACCAGTGCCTTTGCATCAAAGGGGAAAAGGACTTTACTCAAGGTATTTTCTCATACCAAAGAAAAATGAAGTGCTGCAGCCTATCTTGGATCTCAGGGTCTTCAACAGGTTCCTAGCAAAACCAAAGTTCAAAATGGTGACTTTGTCTCTGATTCCACCAGCACTCCGAAAAGGAGATTGGCTGGCATTATTGGACCTAAAAGATGACTATTTCCACAACCCCATAGGGGAGTCTCACAGAAAGTATCTTGGGTTCAGACTCCTGTCGGGTCATTATCAGTTCTCAGCTCTACCCTTCGGTCTCACTTCAGCACCAAGGTGTTCACAAAGTGTCTGGCTGTGGTAGTGGCTCGCCTGCGCAGACAAGGTGTCGCAGTATTCCCCTATCTAGACGACTGGCTGGTGGTGGGAAATAAACAGTTAGCAGAACACCTTCAGCTCACTCAGCAGCTTCTGCAATCTCTGGGTTTCCTTTCAAATCTAGAAAAATCTGTTTTTCTTCCCTCTCAAATTCTGCAGTTCATAGGAGCAGAATTGAATACCATAGTGGGCAGAGCCTTTCTACCCAGAAAAAGGGTAAAAAGCATCCTGCAGTTGGCAGGTTCTTTCAGGCTCAGTGTCCCAAGGCCTGCAAGGCATTTTCTTCAACTTCCGGGCCATATGGCAGCTGCAACAGGCACAGTGCTGGGCTCCAGATTTCAGATCATGGACATCCAATTTCACTTAAGAGCTCATTGGTGCCAATGAAAGGATTCCTTGTCAAAGCTTGTTCCTGTAACAAAAACATTTATCCAGGCTTTTCAGTGGTAGAAAGAGGAAACCAACCTCAGAGAAGGGGTTCCTTTCCAAAAAGAACTTCCATCAATGATTCTCATAAAAGATGCATCCCTCTTGGGCTGGGGGTGCTCATCTAGCAGAGCACACTACCCAGGGCACTTGGTCAAGTGCAGAGACTCTTTTACACATAAACTTGTTGGAGCTCAGGGCAGTGTTTCTGGCAATTCAAGCTTTCAAACCACTGATACAGGGAAAGGTAGTGCAAGTCAGGACAGACAACACTACCACCATGTACTACATAAGCAAGGGGGGAACAAGGTCAAGCCTCTTTGCACAGAGGCTATGAGAATTTGTACCCTAGCTTACTCACTGGGCTCCTCACTACAGGCCATTCATCTGCCAGGCAAAGACAGTGTTCTGGCAGATGCCCTGAGCCGAATCAGCCAGGACCATCACAGATGGTCACTGAACAGGCAAGTGGTGCAGACCTTATTCAGGAGGTGGGCCCCCATAGAAATAGACCTCTTTGCTTCTTATCAGAGTCACCACTTGCCACAGTTCTGTTGCAGACCTCCAGTAGTGGGCACGGTTCCTCTGGATGCCGTTATTCTGGACTGGTCTGGAAAATTTCTGTATGCATTCCCTCCATTTCCTCTGGTATACAGGATGCTGTTGAAATGCTGGTCTCAGCCAGCAACAATGATTCTGATAGCCCCAGACTGGGCCAGGCAGCCATGGTTCTCCCTATTGCTGTCCATGTCAGTGGACAAACCAATACATCTTCCCAGGAGGCACAATCTTCTGACCTCCAACCAGGGGGAGGCTCCTGTATCCGAACCTCAAGGCACTCAGGCTCAAAGCTTAGCTCTTGAGGACCTAGAGTATACTGGTTTACATCTTTCTGAACCAGTTATGGATGTTTTAAGAGGATACAGGAAATCCTCTACCAAGAACACCTATGCTGCAAAGTAGAAGAGCTTTTCTATTTCCTACTCTAGTAGGATTATTGTGCCAATCCAGGCAGGAGTCCTGTTGGTACTGGACTACTTGGTCTACTTACATAACACAGGCTTACAGCCTTCTACATTAAAGATTCATTTGGCTTCAATCTCGGCCTGTGCATCTGCAGGCAAGTCTTTCTTTGGCATCAACCCCCATATTTAAAAGTTTCTTCAAGGGCCTTTCTCATATGTTTCCACCAGTGAGAGAACCGGTGCCAGCTTGGGACCTTAATATCTGCATTGCCCAACTCATGGTTCCTCCCTTTGAGCCTGTGTTTCAAACAACATGAAGTCTTGCTGTATTCTGACAATTTGCAGTTAGCTCCAGCTCTTGAACTGCCCCGGAGAGTGAAGGGTTAATTTCTATGCCAGGCATAGAATGTTGGGCTCGAGCTCGGTTGAAAACTAAGTAAAAAAAATTAAATACACTGTAAGATATTAAATATCTAGTAACTTTCATAGGTTAATCAGTACAACTTTGGGGACAGTATTAAACAAGAGAACGCGTACCTAAACGTCATCAGATTAATGTAAATTGTTTTCCATTTTCCTGACTAACCTAAATGCAGTTCTGTTTTGATTCACTCCATTTGAAGAGGTTCTACCACACTCTCAGTACTTATGCGTTTTCTATATAAGGGTTCTCCTCACAGAATTTGTACTGCCGACCTTGCAACTCTTTCAAAATATGTACTCATAGTGTATAGTAGAGCATTGTTCTGTATAGAATTCCATCCCTTTCAAAATGCTGTTGTACTACGATTCAGAGGTCATGGAATGTTATTATAATGTCCTGCATTAATTCCTAATTTGTAATTCTACCCAGTTATCTGCTAATGTTGGTCCTGTAGTCGTCTTTCACAAAATATGCTCCTCTCTTACTGCACCCTCACAATATTTTTACCTTTACCCTTCTCTCAAAATTTGCACTTTAACTCCTGCACTCATTCAAATATGAACCCCATTTTCTGCACCCCTCTCTCAAACTTAGTACATTAGCCCATACCATCATGTGTGCATTTACCCCTGCATTCCTCCCATATTTATACCATGTGCACCCCTGTCCAAATCTGTACCTGTACCCCTCCCAAATGTTGCCCTTGCATACCAGCAACCCTTATGAAATTGGAACTTGAACCCTTTAAAATTTGCACTTATACCCTGGCGCACATCTTGAAATTTGTATTTACACAACTGCATCCCTCCCCAAAATTGTACTTGCGCCCTTCCCAAAAGTGGTACTTGTACCTTGTACCCCTGAGCTCCTCCCAAAATGTGTACTTGCACCCTTGCACCCATCCCAAAATCTGTACTTGTGCCTTTGCACCCCTGCACCCAACCTAAAATTTGTAATTTTACCCCTGCACACCTCCCAAAATATGTAGTTGCGTCCCTTCTGAAATAGCCATACTTCCCAAACTTTGCTTCCTTACCATCTCACACCTCTTAAACTGTGCAAAGGGCTGGGTGCAGACTTGGGGAGTAGTGCATGAAAGGTACAGTGCATATTTTTGGAGTTGTGTGGTACAAAGGGTTCTAATTGTGGTAGACTAGGGTGTACTGGTAGGTGTGTAAGTTGCTTGATGTTTATAAGAGAAGGAATGCAGATTTCTGACAATCTTTCAAATGTTGCTTCTTGTGCAGGGAATGGGGTAAAACATTTACAAAGTGCATGGCTTATGGAAGGAATTTTGGGACAGTTACAGAAGAAGGGATAGAAATCTTGGGAAGAGTGGAGATATAGTTTGCAGAGTATAGGGTAGGGGTGAAATTTTAAGGCGGCTCCAGGGCCTGGGACAACAATGTTTGGGAGTGAAGTGAGGTAGGAGGTACAGATTTTGTACAGGGTGGTGTGGGGGACAAACTTGTGGAAGGTTGCTGTTTTGGGGGAGCTGTGCAGGGGAGGTTAAAGTTTCAGGAATCATGAGGTATGGACTACAGATTGTTGGAAATGTATGTATGGTATAAATTTGGAACATGCACAGATGGGCACACATCTTAGGTAAGTGGTGGTGGGTACAGATGTTGCTGGGGTAGGTAGGGAGTACAAATTCTGAGAGGGTTGTGAGGGATTAGCGAACAAATATTGGGATTGGAGCAGGTTAAGGAGATTGGTGCAGGTTAAGAGTACAACTATCAAGGGTAAGGGGCAGATTTAGGGAAGTATACAGGATTTTTTGGAAAGTGCAGAAGTTTACATTTCAGGAGAGGTGTTGTGATATGTATTTGTTTCAGGAGGTGTAGGAGATGGGGTATAAGTTGTAAGAGTGATGCAGGGTAGAGATGGAAACTTGAGAGAGGTGTGTGTGTGTGCATGTTTTGCAATAATTACAAGGGAGGGGCAGGATACAGGTGTACATTTTTGTGGATTTATGCATTTGGGGCGAGGTACTGGGGTGGTGGTAGTATACTTTTTGTGAAAGCTGTGGAACATCAGCAAAGGGAGTGAATCCGAAAAGAATACATAAGGATGGAGTTGTGGTGGCTGCATTCTGGGCAGGAAAGGGAACACAGGAAACCAAAATTTATATTTTAAGAGTATATGAGATTTTTTTTTGGGGGGGGGGGCTAAATACAATGCTTAAAAGGTTGGTGATCTATCTAGGGCACGTGCCAGATATTTACCGTTTTGTCCTACTGGTACAGGTCCTTTCACAAAAAAAACTTCCTGTCAGAAAATTGGTAGCAAAGACTGATTTTTGCCATTCACAATTTAAAGAAAAAGATTAAAGCGCTATATTTACACCAGTTGTTTTCTAGTTCTTTATTTTGTTTACTTTCTCCTGTCGTTGGTCCACTAAATATTGTAGATAATGCAGCAGTTATTTTACTGAGTCTTTAAAATGTATCCGACTCTCCCCTGCTAGCCACATAATCATTTATGACATCAGTCTGTTGTCATGGTCAGCACTATGATGTCATAAATAAAGTCACTGTGAGGTTAACTGGAGAGGCAGATGTTTTCAATTTTTATTTTATACAGTCTTTTTAGATGGACTACAAATATGTAAAGGTAAATCTTGGAAAGGGACATTTAAAAATGGAAAAAAATTAATTCTCTTAAATTGTTATAGCTGAAACGTTTTATTTATGAAAGCACCTGTTAAAGTGCAGAGTTGTTCTTTACTGTGTATATTAAGCTGACAGGACCTGGAAGAAAATCATGTCATTGTTACTTGAATGAGATCAGTACTCACCCAGGATTCCCCTGGCTGGTTTGAAAAAAGCCTGACAAATTTTTTTGTAAAACCATCAAACAAGAGTAAAACAAAATAGTATTTATACATGAGTAATTGCAATTTCTGAGCTTTATTTGTAACAAATTAGGCCTAGTTGTTCTCATGGTGGGCAAACAGTACATTTTAAAGCGTTGCATCTGAGCTTTAAAGAACTATTGATGCCTCAAAGAAAACTTTAAAAAACATAATTATTAGCTACAATTCTGCTTGCATTCCATTTATATTTCATATATTTCTCTTCCCCATAATTTATTACTAAGGAAATGTGTGTGAATATATGATCGTTGTCCCTTAGTTTATATTGAGTTTATCTGCCTCTATAGCTTACTCCCTACCCCAAGTCATAATGTCCTGTTGTGTCATCAGTCTGTTGCCATGGGAGTAACTGTGAGGTCACAAGCAGTGCTCTGTGACTTCAGGTAGGGGGAAAGCAGCCAGAATAGGTGAACTCTTCAGGAGCAGAAATCCTGTTTTCATACAAATTACTTCAGTAATAAATAATGGGGGTGGAGAAATACAGAACTAATAGGAAATGCAAGCTGGACTGTGTCTAAATATTATGTTTCGTTAAAGCTCACCTGAACGTGTCACCAGCTCTTAAAGTACTGATTGAGGTTTATTATTGTTCCATCTACATACCACAGTGGGCATTTCTGATTTACACTCTGGCAATAAGTACTGTTTTAAAACTGTACAATATAGTTTGTCCTTTTCAACTACAGAATTTTGTAGTGGAATGAGGGATTATGTCAACAATAGAATAACCGAACAAGAGCAGAAAGGACATACAGTTCTAAAATGGTCCTTACCAGAGATGTGTAAATCACAAACACACATTGCGATATCTAATAAAAATTAAAATTAAAAACTTGCATAGCTAGAACAATAACAGAATCTGAACCAGTATTTAAAAACAGCTTCTACTGGGGGACACAGATCTTCCCTTGTCAATCTTCACCATTCATTACTGTTGGGTGTAAGCCGGATGCGCGCACCCACTATGGGAGCTCTTTTTTGGGGGCGGAGGAGTGGGGCCGCCCACATTTGTGACGCCTTTCACGTGTGAGAAAGGCGACTATTAGGAACTACAGACTCCTCCTCCATCCCAGATCTGTTTCTCCTGCCATTGAGGCTGCACCTGCTATGAGCTGCTCTTCATTTTATCTGTGTCATAGCTCAACATTCGAGTTTTTGATGCCGCTGTTTTCTCCTTCGTCCCGGTTCTCCATCCCGATGCCATTGAAAGTCGGTAAGTCCGTTCCTTGCCTTTTCTAATGGTGCCAGGATCTTTTATTGTGTTTGTTATTTTCGCATCATGTCCAGTTCGGGAGCTAAGCACAGATTGAAAGCGGGCCGGGCCCCCATGCGTCAGTGCTGCTGTGGCCAGCATTTTTCCATTTCGGACCGGCATGATGTTTGTCTGCGGTGCCTGGATGCCTGTTTCTACGTGGATCGTCACATTCTGGAAATCCACGCATTCAAAGTCTGCAGGGCCCTGCCAACTTTCGGAGGATGATGTCGCTCTCTGGCCTCCCAGGCCAGATCTTTAGACCCTTCCTCCGGGTCTCCTCCCAGACCTATACGGTCCAGTGAGGAGGAGGCCTCCTCATCTTCTAGTCTTGCCGAGGAGGCAGCCTTTTTCCTGGTGTCGGAGGAGTGGCGTGACTCCTCCCGAGGTTGCGTCATTGACACCGCCTCAGCAATCACCTCATCAGAGATGCAAAGCTCCCCCAGTGTCGCGGCCCACAATTACTAGGTCCGGCATTGATGGACCCTCGATGCCACTGTGTGCTTTCCTTTTCAGATTCTGGTGCTGTTTGCGGCACGGTGATCAGATGATTGCCGCCCGGTGCGCTTGACTCTGCTGGCAGCGCCGTTTTGAGTTCGGTGCGTGGACTCGACCCGGGGTCGTGGGTGGGTGGGTTGGTGCTGGGTTCCAGAGTTGTGGTTGGCGCGGTGGGCCTGTCCAGTGCCACGTCCTGGGGTGGTGCCATCTCTAGAGAAACACCGGGGTGGCCACTATTGAGGTCCTTCTAGTTGACTCCTCTTCGGAAGGAGGGCAACTCAGATTTGGATCCGGACTGGCTGCCCGATTCTTTGGGATCAGAAGTCTCTCTGGCGCGTGGTGTCAGGTGGCCCAGCGCCCCCATTCCTGAGTCTCCAGAGCAGTCTGCTTCTGAGGATCCCTCGGACGGGGGTGGTCAGGGGTCTCTTTGGGGTAATGGCTCGGAGACTGTGGAGGGGGTTTTCTTCTCTGGAGGGGCTGCAGCAGCTGCCAGTGTTGGTGCTGCTACATCCTCATGGTGGGGACTGGAGACTCTTGCTTCTGTGGCCTCCATTGGGGGGGCTATAGATCAGCGGACTACCTCACTGAGGTCGAGGAGGAGGGCGTCCTCTGAGTCTGAGGGGTTGGGGCGAGGGGTGGTGGTGCTCCACTGCCGCCCTACTGGACGCAGGGAGGAGCTGCAGCGCTGAGCCTAGTCTTTCCTCCTCAAGTTCCAGGGTGCCCTTTGGTGGCAGTGCTGAGGGTTGCCCTTCTGGACACATGCAACCCCAGGCGCGTCACAGGGGAGATTCCCCATCTGGGCTCTTCCGGAGTTCGCATCTTCAGATTTCCTCTCTGCAACCTAGTATGATCTCAGGGATCCCTCCAGTTCTGGCTCCATTCCCTGGATTCCAGAGCCCTGGCAGAGGTCAGGCACTTCCCTACAGGTGCCCATCTTCCATCCCTCTGCAGCCCCCCCCCCCCAGGCCTTGTGGGTCTTACGGGGCCTTTAACCTGGGAGATGTTCAGATCCATTGGGGCGGCCTTCTCGTCATATGTCAGGGCCATGGATGAGCGGGTCTTTCTCCTGTCCCCTCCGCTGCAGGAGTCTTCTGACCAGTCAAGTTCCTCATCCTCCTGGACTCCCTCTTCTGAGGGGGAGGAACCCAACATTCATCTATCTTCCGATGCTGATTTCACCGAATATCAGCATTCCCTTTCGATGATGGTTCGAGATCTCCGTATCTCCTATGTTTGCAAGGACAATACTGAGCGGCAGATGCATGAATTCCTCATAGAGTTCAGTGCCTACTATCTGGTAGTGCTGTCCTGGCCTATTCCCTTCCAGGAAGCGTCTATCCGCACCTGGCAGTCTCCAGCCGACTGTTTTCCAGCCCCGGCAGACTGCAGGAGAAGGTATTGTGCTCCCTGAGAGTCTCTAGTTTCTCTCCCTCACCCTCCTTTGGGTCCCTGGACACTCCCTCCGGGCTTCGGCGCCTGGCACGCGACCGTCCACCGGATCCAGATTCCCTACAATTCGACCGGTGGGGGTGAAGGGTTTTCTCTTCTACTCGTGCGTTGATGTGCATCGCGTCACATCAGGCACACCATGCTGCCTACAGCAGGCACTTGTGGTCGATGCTAGCATTACTGCCTGATTCGGAGCAATCTCGACAGGTTAGTGCCCTCTCCGCCATAGGTCTGGAACTGGCAAGACACCAGGTGAGGACATCTTATGATGCCAGTGAGGTGACTTCCAGGCTTAGCGATCTGTATTAGACAGATGGCATGGCTTAGTCTCTCAAGATTGTCATCCCTGGCCCGGTGTAGGGTGATCCGCTCCACCTTCTGGGGGACCTGTCTGTTTTCCAGCAGGGCTAAGAGGCTTCTTCAGGGGCTCCCTCCGTTGCCTCATCTTCAGAGGACATCTCCTTGGCCTTAGACTTGTCAGTCTAGTACGGCTAGGGTCTCCTCCTCCTGTTTTCCACCAACAGGAGGCTGAGGGTCATGTTCCCTCAGGGCTGTGCTAGGTTCCCCTTCGGGGGGGCTTGGTACTCACCCAACAGTAATGAATGGTGAAGATTGACAAGGGAAGATATGAAAATTACGTACCTACCGTATTTCTTGATCTTCTCTTGTATCTTCACCATTCATTGCTGAATCCCTCCCACCTTCCTCTCATGGGCCTCATTTCTTGGGTGTCTCACCTGCCCTGCTCACCCCCCCAAGGCCATTTGGGGAATGAGTCCCCCTGGTACCCCAGGACCTTCTGTTCCTTCTCTGAAGCCACGGAGGGTTAGATCTGAGAGGACAGCGAGTAGAGCTTCGCCCTTACCGTCTGAGGGAACTCCTTCTGATTCTCTTTTTTTGTGGTGTCCCCTATTTTGGGACTTGCTTCAGAGGTCAAATTTGGTTTTGAAGCCACCAGTCAGCATGGGCTAGTGTCTGGGAAAGCCCTCTAGCCCCTCAGTCTCCGCTGGCCTAACTGGTGTTCTTTGAAACATTGCCTTCTGCAAGTAATTAGAGGAAAATTTACTGGCCCGATCTGAAGTCTTGCAGCTTTGGCTGGTGGACTGGTACCAATTTTGACCCATGCCTTATCAGTCCAGGGAGTCGGAAGGAGTTTCTTTCCCTGTCTCTGTCTATATTCTGAAAATTGGTTGCGCCCTTCTTAGGGCGCCCTTTTTCTAGTACTCTTGTCATATGGCTATGTACTAGTGGGGTCTTTTTCCCTACACCTAGTTGGGGCTCTTTCCTCTTCAGAACAGATCCTTTTTCCCTTGGGGCAACCTATGAGCTCTGAGCTTGAGTTTTGGGTAACTGGATAGTGGGGTGAGTAGGGAAATCTGCCTCTCTTGTACCAGGCTGTGAAGAGGGTTCAGTTGAACCATCTAGAACGTTTTTATCTGAAGGGATCCTTGCTCCCTTTCTTTCAAGCCCTGGGCCGGTAAACTTCAAGCCAATTTCACCCAATAGACATGGCAGATTTCTCCCCTCCTTCTGCTATCCTTTTTCTTCTTCCTCCTCCTCCTCTCTTCCTTCATCTGATCCTCCCTCAGAGCCACCCAAGGAGTGAGGCCCTGCGGTCCCTTAGGGTAGGGTTCTCCTCCTTTCCTGTCCTCTCTCCAGTTTGTTTCCATTCCTCTTTCTAGCCCTCTGCTCTCTTGCCTCGCTCTTATCTTTTCTAACCCTTTTTTTCACCTTTCCGACTATACAGAACTGGGATGGAGGAGGAGGAGGAGTCTGCAGTGCCTAACGGCTGCCCCTCATGCACCGTGCGGTGTATCACGCTCGTGGGCAACGCCGTCGGCTCCCGCTCCCAAAAAAAAAAAGCTCTGTAGCGAGTGCGCGCATCCGGCTTACACCCAACAGTAATGAATGGTGAAGATACGAGAGAAGATCAAGAATTATGGTATGTACGTTATTTTCATTTCTCTTTTAAAACGGGATCCTTTTTTCCCCCTTAGACTTCTTAAGCTTCCGAAGAAGGACTTGTTGGTCCGAAAGCTAAATCTGTTTGTTCTTTTTGTAACATCCTTGTTGGTTCAATAAGATACCAAAGCATGTGTTCGGGACTTGTCCTTACTAGGACCAATACGGCATTAAACAGTTTATCATCTGTTCATGTTACTTATACCTGACATGAAGTCAAAATCCTCTGCAGTGACCTTACAGGTTGTTGCCACAGAAGTCTTTCTGATGCCATAAACAAAAGATTATACTTCATGACAGGAAAAGCAGCAGGAACAAATGAAGTCTAAGGGAAAAGGGCATACTTGTATTTCATAATTAAGGTGTGTCCAGAAATTCCGATTTTATTTGTTGGCATGGTATGAGATTTGAGCAGTGATGCAAACCGTAATTTGTTGCAGAAAACTGGAAATCACTTTTTAGTCAGTGGTGGGATCTCGACCTGGTTCTCCAGGTTCAGAGCTTTTAACCACTAGGGTATGGTGCATAGTAAAAAAAACAGAAATGCGAGCTCTGATCTAAATAAGATAAAGATAAAGAAGAAGGGATAGAAGGTTCATTGTATCTGCCCTGCCAGAGATGATGCTAACCGACTTTGTGACCACCTTGGAGAGTCCTGGGTGTTCAAGAGGCAATTATTCATTAAAACTAGCTTGACCAACCCTTGAACCATTGATTTGCATAATCAATCATCTTTCAGCAGTGACTGGAATGCTGAGGTGAGAAAGGGATACAGCGATGTCAACACCATTTTCATAGATTACTTCTCTAGTTCATGTATTATTTAAAATTCTACGTGTACATGGCTAATACATGCTATATATGCTATCACTCCACACATAATAGAACTTCCAGCAAATATAGCATAAGTACATTTACACAGCCCCCCTCCACTGTGCCTACTGAGATCTGTATAGAGCGCCTGAAGCCTGTGGTCCTCCTCCACTTCATCACAAAGCTTATTTTAGGGGTGGAGTTGCAACGCTTAGCTCATACAGCAAAGTTATGTATTTCAAAACCGAACAAATTTATCTTATCTGGTATGCAACTCCTTGGTATGAGTTGCCTGCCCAAAGTGTGAAAACATTTGCTGCTCTTTAAACACACACACACATTTTTTTCAGTTGTTTAACCAGGTGAGACACACTAAGCTGAAAGCTTGTTTACAGGTGCAACCTGGGAGCACAGGGAAGTTAAGTGACTTGCACAGGGTCACACTGTATGCAAGTGGGGACTGTGGGATTCAAACCCAGGTCTCCAGATTTGCAGCGCAGAGCGTTAAACCATTGCGCTATACTGCCTCCTACATTGCAGTAGTGACCTCAAAGAAGTGGTGCTGCTATTTTTTATGTCCCCTCTCCCACTCTTCACCCCCCCCCACCACCTAAACAGTTGGATTCACCATGGTTGCTGCCTTTCGCTGGCCAGAAAGGTGGGCATATGGCTGTCTTCACAGCCAGTGCTGCTCCTTGGTCAGCTGGCAGGCAGAGGGTGAGGGAATTCTGGATGGCATTTCATATGGCCTGCACCCTGCTCTCCTCCCTGGGACCTGTGCAGCTTTCTTCTGCGATATACTCTGCTCTAGTTTGGGATTCCGCATTTGCACATCAACCCAAGTCTCCCAGGTGGAAGTGTGACGTACCATCACTGAGCCAGCCCCCACACAGCTGCTTATGAAAAGCTTTCTGTAGGAAGGGATTAACTTGTGGGAGTTGGGAATGCTTTCACATAAATTATACAATGCAAATTTTAATCAGGTCTGTTCAAACTATCACACTACTGGCTTTTTATGGCTACGGTTTATCTTGCCTTTCTTCCATCTTGCTTTGTTTGTTTTAATTTACTGCGTCTCGTGGTCCATTCCACATTTTGTTACTAATCTTGCAACTGCTGTATTCGCCAGTATTGACAGTCCTGTTTGCTTAATGAGCATGGTGTATTAGTCTGACAAACATGTTTCTTGAGGGGGGCCTGGCCAAGCAACCCGGCAGCATGATACGCATTTCAAATTGAAATAGCAAATATTGCAGTTCTGCTAAGCAATCATTTAAATGAACAGGATGCTAATTGTAAAATTGACTGGATCCACATAATAAAACCATCTGCTCATTTCCAAATGCCAAGAGTCCCCCACCCCGCCGGGTTCACGTTTTCTGCAGAATGGTATGAATAACTTTATACAAAGCAGAGTGGCTGTGCTGTTCTTGTACTAGGGTGGAGGTGGTGAATGGGTTGTGTCTTCTAGTTCTTTGTATGACTTACCCACATTTCAGGACAAAAACTAGCTGAACATGCAGCAGACACTCTGTGGAAGAGATGCTTCTGGCACAGCAAAACGTCATCCTAAAAGAGTTTGGGACATTATAAAATTGCTCGATTGTGGTACTTGACATGCTAGTGTAATATTCTGCAGTGCTAATTTTTTACACACCACCACACCCTTTTGTGTCTTATTTGATTAAACAAATCTCTATGAATTAGTACATGCTTGAACTGAATACTTGTTGGGCCCTGCTTATGAAGTGTGGGGGGTGGACTTGATGGATCTAGTGTCTCTTCCAAGCTAAAATTACTATGTTGCTATGTACGTTACTATGTATACAAGAGTTAGGCAAAAGATATGAAAAAAGTCTTGTACTACCAAAACACCACGGCTTGACTGTCTTTCAGCATGAGAGCATGCAGGCCGTCTCCTAATGGACTCGCCATTTGCACCATTTTAGAAAGCAGCAGAGCTCAGCTGTCCTTTCCTGTGAGTCGTGATGAGTCAGCAGCTTAGTAGGTTTAGAGGCCCCAGGTCAAAATCTAGCAGCAAAGTTAAATTTGCTCAGCAGAAACTCTAAATGGCTACTGTAACCTTGAAGCAGAGTGGCTTCATGAGAGAAGGCAGATGGACTATCTTTTTTTTTTTTTTTTTTAATTTATACTTTTTGTGCTAGCCCCCTGAATCTCCGGCTGGCCCTCCAGCTCACCGCCACTGCCCCAACCCCACAGAGCCACAGTTTACACCTCTTGGCAGGGGCAAGGCGTATGCCCCCAACACATCCAGGTGGTGGGCGGGCCTTGGCAGTGGCAAGGAGACCGTCGGGCTATGCTTAGTTTTTAGTTTCTGGCAATGGTAGGCATGAAGTGCAATGACGCAACAGTGGAGCTCCGCCTAGTGTCCGCACGCCCTCCCAGCCTCAGACTCGGCCCACCAGCGAGCCACCCCTGCAGGGGCGCTACACCAGGAGGCATGGTCCCCTCTCCCTCCCATGGAGATTTGGAGCATGCAATTGGTGCTCAATCCATCTCCCCCACTGACTCTCGACACACGTTAGGAACTAATGAAGAATGTTTTAATCTACCTGTTAGTGGTTCCATATGAGGACATATTTATGGAGCTAGTCAGTGACTGTAATCCAGTCTGGCTGTGCATTGAAGGAATAGTATTCAAGCGCATTTCAGTTCAGTTAAGGTCCCTGAATGTCAAGAGGACTAATCAGAGTTGATGTACCCCAATCCACAGCAAAAACGCATTGCTAGTATTAGAAAAAACATGAGCGTCATTGTCTTATTGTTTTTTTAACCTTATTCCCCCCTAGATCTCATTGCTCCAATTAACCTTTCAATATTGTACAGGTGCCCATCTTCCTTCTGAGAGGGCAAGTATGCCAAGGCTATGACTTTGTTTGCTAGCAAGGGTTGTCAGTGTTGTGGCCAGGGCTACCCACCCTAGAATCCAGCACTCTACCTATATGTCACTATTTGCTTCCACAGGTTTAAGTCCTAGGAATGAAAAATGCATTTCTGAAACTGGACGTTGCAGTTAGATCAGTGTGCTGCGGTCATGCCACCAGGAAGGAAATAGACAGATGTTGATATATTTTTCTAGCCCCTATCCATCATGCTAGCTGCATATGCTTACACTCCACACTATGCTGAGCTGGGAAGGGGAGGGATGGAGCAGGATTAAAAATGCTGGTCTTGTTGAGCTTCCCGAGTGGAATGTGGAGCTGGGGGTGGGGAGGGATAGAGGCAGAGCTGCGCTGAAAATGGGGGACTGTTTGGCTGTCTGTGGGTAAAGTAGAAATGAGGGGGATAGAACTACATTAAAAAATGGAAGTCCAGTGCCGACTCAGTGGCACAGAGGGCAGAGGTGCGGCACACCTTACCCACGGCCACACCGGCCACACCCTTTCAGGAAGGGACTCGGGTCACTGGGGGGGGATTGGCCAGAAGGGGGGGGATTGAACATCCTAGGGACTGTTTTCCTATCCCAAGGAGTGGCGTGGTTATTAGTCTCGACCTTTGACTGCTGCTGGGTGGAGGCCATGGTAGCACAGGTTGTGAGCAACTTGAATGGAGTGTCTGTGGTTCCGTGGGTGCATGCATGCCTCCACATGCACATGCTTCCAGGCAGTGAGCAAGGGAGAAAACAGAAATGGGGCAGTTGGGCTTCATGAATTCCCATCACTCCTTCTTGGCTCGTGACAGGTCCCCTGGCTGGGGCTAGTTGGGGGACTGGACTGGGGAGGCGGATGTCTGTTGGGAGAGTGGGAACAGGACTAAGAGGCTGCTGGACTGACTCACAAAAGGCTTTATGGGGGAAAAGAGGAAGTCTAGGCTTTCAGTGGGAGGGGGTGATAGAGCTACACTAAAATAGTGGTCTTTCGGGCTCTCTGAGGGTAACTGAGAGCTGGAAGAGGTAGAAGTACTGTGTATTAAAAAGGGATATCTGTTGGACTTTCTCGGGGGAATGTGGAGCCGGGGTTGGGGGGGGGTAGAGTTGTGTAGGAAAACAGTCTGGGCTTGCAGATCTGGGAGTCAGAGGGATAGAGCTACACTAAAAATGAGGCTTGTGCTTTCTGGGGCAAATGCGGAGCAGGGAGTCGAAGTGATAGCACTGCACTGAAAATGAGGATCTTTGGGGTATTCTGGAAGGAAATACTAAACTGGGCAGAGGAAGGATACATTTTATACCAAAAGCAAGAGTCAGTTTGGGTTCTGGGAAGGAATTCTGAGTTTCTTAAGTAGGGAATTTTTAACATGGGACCATTGCTGTCAGTGTGTTACACATGTAGATGTATTTAAAACACTTTGAAAATACCTGTGCAGCTTTGTAGGGCCATATCTTGTTAACTGTGATTGCTAGTTGAAAGCTCAAACTGTTCTTTTTCTAACAGTGTTTGGCATCTCTGGTTGAGATGTTGTCCCCCTGAATTTGTGTATGTGTTTACAACATGTCAGTGTTGCTTTTTGTGCGTTTTTAAACACAGTAAAGAGTTTTTTTTAATTTTTAAACTTTTAAGAAGCTACACTGATTTTTTTTGGTACATATACTGTATATGACCTATAAATAGGGGAAAGGATGTGCTGGGCTTAGATACTGTTTTTATCTTAACTGATTCTTGAATGGCTTGTTCATTCACAAGTGACATCACTACTACATCATAATAGATTGATGTCACTACTGCAGCACAACAGCCCTGCAATGTATGGTGGGACACTTATGTATGGAAATCCATGCCTAGAGCAGCACTGTTGTGCTGCAGTAGTAACGCCGCAATGTTGTTGTATTTCACTAGCAACGTCATTACTGCACCACAACAGAAAAGAATCTCCCGAGCAGCTGTCAAGCACGCACTACAGCTGCCATTGGTAGCTTTGTGAAGTTTAAATTCAGTTCATGTGACCATGCTAAGGACAGCAGTACAGGTAGTTGATAGACAGCAGCCCAAACAATCGGATTGCAGCCTCTGTCATAAGTCAGTGGTGTGTGAGTAAAGGAAAGGCACTACATGGTTGCGAGCGTCAGGAACTTTCAAACTGAACTGCTTATTAATGAAGTGGGTAGAGTTGGAGCTTGTGCTAGTTTCTGTTTTACGCTGTTGTTAATGGTATAAAATAGAGATCTGAGCACTTTAATCATCAGACTTATCCCTGTATTGTGTATAGAGTACCATATGCTATACATGATTGTGTGAGCTGTCCTGGTGGTCCTGAAGGTTGAGGCACTGAACACCACACTTTGCTTCATACTTGACCCATGTTCGAAATGAGCACGAGTTTGGGGGGTGGGACTGAGCATTAAGACTGCTGTCCTCTTCTGGGGGGCTCTACGTGCTCCACTTAATGACTGCCGCCACCTGGAGGTCTAGTGGTAGTGCGGGACGGAGGCAGCAGATGTAGGGAGGTGCTGTGGGACTCTGCAGCACACGCGTGCCTCCACACATGCACGTTAACGAGCACACCCCAGCGTGGGGAGGGGTGAAAATGGAGGAAAAGGGTGGCAGGACAGGCATATGTGACACCTGCCCACTGATCCCTCACCCACCACATCACCAGGACCAGAGGCCAGAAGACTGGATTGTGCTTTGGGGGGAAGGGGGATGGCGTGCTCCCTCTTCTAACCCCTCAACGGGGGGGGGGGGGCGGATTCTCAGGTAAGTCCTGGCAAGATGTCGGACGGTGGGGATTGGTGGGGCAGAGCAGATGGGAGCCCATCCTGTCCTGGCCACAGGGAACAACACTTGTATCTAAGAAGAAAAAAAAAGATTTTGCATGGTTCTCCACACACAAACATGGCAGTGTCTGAATGTTGAAGCTGGCGTGGCAATCAGCAGACCTCTCAAGCTGCACTGTTGTGGTCATTGGTTGCCATGGTAACCTCTTGATTGAGACATACCCTTGTTGTGTATGGAGAGCCACACACAATCCTCTACATTCTAGGTGTGGATTTCCATGCAGAACAACATTCCACCAGACACTATAAAAAGACTCTGAACATTTGAGGTCAAAACTGGAAAAAAGTTATGAACGAACATTGAGATTTTTCAGTGTTTACCCATGACTTTTGAATATTTTTACTTTTGAACCCACGTTCTCAATATACTCATGTTTTTTTAACCCCATCGAAAGAACATGGCAGGTGTCATTATCAAATCCGGACTCGCCAAAACCTGTCATTCCACAAACTGTGTTTTAGGTCGTATTTCATAAACGACACTTATGTTCATATGCTGAGGGGAAAACTAGTATTTTGAAAAGTCGAGTCACAATCTGAGAAAATGACAACATGTGTGAACCTCTTCATTTCCCAATCATGACAATTTCACTATTATAATTCATGTTGTTAATTTAATTATCGCCTCTGCACTGTCCATTCCAAGCACCTACACAGCAAATACAAGCAAGCAAACGTTCAGCCATTCAGCAGTGACAAATGTTTATTATAACCTTTTAAGAACATGCACTCCCTTCTCAGGCTGACTGGGAAGTTTCCATTTTATTTGTGGGTTAATACCTTGGTAACGTTACACCCAAGTAAGGAAAGCAGGCGGAAGCAAACACTGCTGTCGGAGTAATTCATTAATGAGAGCTAATTGTTTGTAAACTGAGCCGTTGGCATTGACCTTGTTTCCTTGGTGTTTCAAGCAGGAATAGAAGTGAAGAGAGCAGCCACATCAGAAGGAGGGGTGCGTGTGTGTGTCTGTCACAAGAATCGAATAGCTGCCAGTCAATTTCAGGCAACCTCCCCAGCTGTCCTAATAGTTGTGAGGCAACCTCCCCAGCTGTTCTAGTTGTCCATAAATGTAATTCGTAAACTCACAGCATTACAGTAAACACTTTTTAGTTGATAACGGAGGCAGTGTTGGTCTGCTGAGAAGTTACTGTTTCTGTATATTACAGTCAGCTGTTCGGTTTCCCTAACTGTTATATAGGGTGCTGGAGCCGTGGAACAATCTGCCAGCTGATATAATGAGCACAAAACTATCAGTGGTTTCAAACATGGCTGGGACAAGAGCGAAGGGCTTAATGGTTACTCAGTGTAGAGTGGTAGTAGTTTGAAAGACTTAAACATGGAACCCCAACATGCAAGATCCCAAGCCAGATCGCGAGACAGTCAGATGGTCGACGCCCGGTATCCTGACCACGTAACTCTGACAGATGTGGTGGAGTTTTTGTCAGGACGGTTTTCTGTTGTACTTGTCTGTGTAGTTTCTGCTACTCAGGTTCTGCCTGTTGTCCCGGAGTGACTTCCACATGGGGGAAAGGGATTTTTGTCTGTTGCCCAAATGCTCCATCTCCCGAATGTGTGCCAGTTTCGGTGAATGTTTATATTTAGCAATATTTAGTAATATTTAGTTTCTCCTTCCCCCAGGACGTACCGTGAGATGAGCATTAAGTTGCTCAGTGTATCTTTCCTGGTGAAACAATTCAGTAAATAAAAAAGTTAGGGGGTGCATGGGCGAAGCCCTCCGCATTGCACAGAAGGTGTTATCTGCGGGGTGTCTAATTGTTTTTAGGTTATGTATGTGTGCTGTTATTTGTTTTGTCCCTATGTGTGGAGTGTCGGGCTCTTTTAATAATGTGTTTCCGTGTTTTAGGATGTTTCGTGACTCTGGTTGTTGTGTTTGTCACTTGGTCTCAGTATGCTGTAGCTTGGGATCTTTCTTATTGGGATCTCTTACTCTGTCTGGGTGGTAGCAGTGGGGCTGGGAGCATGGGGGTGGATAATGTGGGTTAGAACCCTTAATGGGCACTAGGTATTGGGTTTGTTAGGGTTTATGGGTAGACTGGTTGGACCAGTGGTCTCTTCCTGCCTTCAGTATGTATGTTTCTGTGTTTTGTGTAGTAGACAGTTGAATAACAAGCACTCCATCTCTTACATGGACCAAATGCAAGCCATTAAGAAAGATGAGCAATTGTTTTATTACATTTTAAAATCGTGCAAGGCAGTATAGCAAAAACAGTCATTTCCACATTGCAGCTCTGAGCGCTGCCACTGTGCCATCTAGCCAGACAGTTAAGTCTGTATGATATACTTTTACAATTTTAAAATGACAAGTGTCGTCAGCTCGGTTTCTATATATTAACAATCCCCTCCATTGAAGAATTGCTCCAAATGCATAACTACAAAGCTTTCTGTTACTTAAATCGAAGCTGTGCTGGGACTGCATGATTGGGTTTAAAGAGGCCATTTCTACAATCCCCACTCCCATGATCTCCTCCCCCCCCCTTTAAAAATCTGAGACAGAGAATTCCCTTCTTCAGTGCAAATGTGATTTTAAGTCCTGCACGCAAAGGTACTATCCACTTTATGTTACATTAATGAATGCAGCACTCTACATGACAGCTGTTTTAGTCCCCATAGTCCCCTGGAGTATATATTACGCAGTAGGGATCTTGCCAGATTGCTTGAGGGTGAGGGTCTTAGAACCCAAATGTTTTCCTGCAGTAAAGTCGATGTCCCCAAGTTGTGGAACATTTTTTTTCTACCATTTTGGGAGTTAAGCCTAACTGGGAGAAAATGTTATACAATTTTGCATCTTAGGCTTCCACTTCAAACAGACCCAGAAGATCCTATCTGTGTCAGTCTTCACCCGTTCATCACTACTGGGTACAGTGCCGGAGCTAGGACCCCACGGAAGACTTTTTTTTCTATGGGCAGAGTCGACGCAGGGCTGGCGCAGCCCTCAAGGCAGATTGTTCTACGTGGCGCTCGCAGGTTTGCTGTTATGTCATCAACTCCGCCCAGCCTCAGTTCTTCTTCTCCCACTGAGTGCAGACCTCGTGAGGAGACTTCTACAAGCAACTGCATTTGCAGCCGAGATCTTCCTGAACATAAAGTCTCCACCACTCATTCACACTGATGGGCTCTACGCCGGAGGCGCTAGGACCCAGCGGGAGCAAACTTTTCGAGAGGGATCAGCACCAGAGATGGAACCGCGAGGAAGCGGCACCACAAGCCATGGCTCGTATAGTAAAGACTACCTCAGCGTCGACCCTCCAACCGCCTCAGTTCTTTTTTTCCCACCGTCAAGTGCGCTTCAGTGACGACGACGTCGCTCGCCCGCTGGGAGTCAAACTTCAAACTAGCAGCATAGTTTTCAGTTTATTGTTTTGTAATTTATCTTCAAAAGTACCGAGTAGATTTTAATTAAAATTATTAATTAATAAAGAAGTCTTCAGCCCTCCATTGATGGAGTCGACCATGAGCAGGTCAGGTGATGATAGGGAGACTTCGTATGAAAGCTGTTTAGTCAGACGTGCTGGGTCTGGTCCGCCGCCCTCCCCGGAGGGGGGGGTCTAACAATGGATGGTCCAATGCTCAGGGACATAGGTGGTCCCCCCTGAAAGTATAAAAGGAAACTGTCCCATTTACGGCACCGTTCGGTCGCCTTGCGGTATGTCTGCGCGTCGGCGGTCGGTCATTGGGGCTAGGCACAGTTCTCCTCCCCTCTGAGTAGCCGGTTTCTGGCTCCGGTGCCCGACCTCTTCGACATCGGAGCCCGTTCTCACCTATTGGACTAGCTTCCGATGAGCAGTTTCACTGGTGGGCTGCTCTTATGGATCAGTGGGTACGGAGGTTGGTCCAACTGCCTGGCCTGGTCACTCCAGGACCTTCGGACCGCTCGAGGGACTCGGTAGGGTGATTGGACCTTCCTAATTGTGCGGCGCCGCCGTCGGTGCCATCGACTCCGTGCTTGGGTGTTTTCCCCCTCACGTGGCTGCGGCACGGGGTCCACACCGATGCCTCTATCTCCTGTTATGTTTCCTTCTTTTTCTTCAAATCCGGAACCTTGGGACACTCTTGGAGCCGTCCGTGGCACAGAAGGGCTCTGTCAGCGCCGTCTGCGGTGCTGAGGGCTCTGTCGGCACAGTCTGTGGCACCAGGGGCTCTGTCGGTGCCATCTGTGGGACCGAGGGCTCTGTCGGTGCCGTCCGCGACATCAGGGGCTTTGTCGGCGCCGTGTGCTGTGCTGTTTCCAATGGCGCTGACTTCGTTGGGTTTGACGCCATGTTCTTCATTGGCGCCAATGCTTGGTGCAGTGCCGTCCAGCCTCTGGGGATTTTCAACTCCCGATTCTTTCCTCTTCTAATTTCCATTCTGATTTTCACTCCTTTCCTGTCCATACAGTCTCCCCCCCCCCCCGGACTGTCAGGAGATGATTTTGAGCCTGACCCAGATCTTCATCTGGGTGATGATGTTGAAGGAGCAGGAGTTAATCCTGCTGCAGAGCCTGTGGTCAAAGACCTTTCCTTTAAGTCTCTGCTGAAAAATTTTAATTCCACTCTTTCTCTCCAGACCACAGAAATTGATCCTGGGAAGCTTTTAAGACTCCAGTACCTACATGTCCCGGAGATCCATATGGATTTAACTCCTCCAGTACAACCATCTTTTGAGACCCTTTCTCAGATGGTATTGAACAATCCTGCTCTCATCCCTTCCGTGGCTAAGTCCATAGATAGGAAGTACGTTGCTCCCAAGGATCGACCCATATTGGCCTCGCAAGCTTTTGCTGATCCCATTATAGTCTTAGCAGAGAATGACAAGGCCGTCCTCCCTCAGGCATCCTTAGCCCAGCCTATCAATAAAGAATCTTGTAGGATGGACACCTTAGGTAAGAGTCTTTGCTGCCTCCACCCTGTGTACGCGTATTGCCAGCTATCAGGGCTATTTTTCTCAATGTGAATATGTCCTTTGGCATTCGCTCAAGCAAATGATAGCTCTGCCTGAGTTGTAAACTAATTCAGAGCTACTTCACACCATAACCAGGGGCATCAAGTCCAATAACCAACAGGCTAAAGCTGCAATGGATGATTTGGATACTGCTTCTCGGCATTTGTACCCATCGCCACTCTTGGCTACGTACTTCGGGCTTCACGAATGATGCCCAGCAGCAGGTCATGGCCATACCCTTTGACGGTATGTATCTGTTCGGACCCCAGGTGGAACAAACTCTGGAAGCCACACAGAAGACTAGATCAGCCATTAAGATAGCTCGACCAGCACCCGGCCCCTTTCAGGAGGGGGGGGTGCCAATAAGCGTAAGTTTCACTACCGTTAGTCGTTGGGGCAAAGGCGGGGGCTTGAACAGAAGCCACACCCCGCAGCCACAAAAGAAAATGCAGCAGAAGGCACAAGCCCCCAAAGTGCCCAGTGCCACCTTCTGAGTTCTTGGCCCAGGTCCCACCTCAACTGCCCGAGGGGGACTCTTCCTCAGCAGTGGGAGGACATCTGACTCAGTTCTATGACCGGTGGAAGTCTATAACATCAGACAAATGGGTCCTCCGGATAATCTGCGAGGGGTATTCATTCAATCTTTCAGAAACCCCCCTGGATCATCCCCTCAAACGACAGCCCAGGCTGTCGGCAGTACAGTCAAACCTTCTTGCTTCCGAGGTGCAAGGCCTTCTGAACAACAGGGCAGTAGAAGTAGTTCCGCCGGACCAACGAAACAGGTTTCTACTCCCATTACTTTCTAGTTCCGAAGAAAACTGGAGGCATGTGCCCCATTCTGGATCTCAGAAGGTTAAACAAATTCCTTCACAAGGAAAAGTTCAAGATGATATCTCTAGATACCCTTCTACCTTTGATTCATCAACACGATTGGCTAGCCTCCCTGGACATGCAGGATGCCTACCAACACATTCTTATACACCCAAAGCACCACAAATACCTGAGGTTCGTAGCCTTGGGTTAACATTATCAGTTCAGAGTCCTGCCCTTTGGGCTATCCTCTGCGCCATGAGTTTTTACAAAGTGTTGTGCAATTCTCACAGCACATCGCAGGAAAATTGGAATTAAAGTGTTTTTATACCTGGACGACTGGCTTCTAGCAAGCCCTTCCAGGCAGGGAACTCTAGACACCGTAGCCAGAGCTTCAGACTTCCTCACGTCCATGGAAGTCCTGCTAAATCGCAACAAATCACAGTTGCAGCCCTCCCAGAAACTCCTTTTCATAGGAACTCTTCTGGATACCTCCTGTGCGAAAGCTTTTCTTCCAGAGGACAGAAGGAGCGATATCCTACAGATGGCCCGATACATCAGAGAAAACAGCTCGGTTCGAGCTATCTCGTTGCAGCGGATGCTGGGTCTCATGGCATCCTCGGTGTTCACTGTACCTCTAGCTCATCTCCACATGAGAACCTTTCAGTGGATGCTCAGTACTCAGTGGTTCCCAACCACTCACCCTCAGTCCTTTCCCATCAAGGTGACAGAACCTCTTAAGAGGTCACTCACCTGGTGGTTGCAGGACAACAACCTTCTAGAAGGGTATCCCTTTGCTCCTCTGGATCATCAGATCTCCATTACCACTGACGCATCCCTAATGGGGTTGGGAGCTCACTGCCAGAAGCTCCACACCCAAGGTACATGGACTCAGGACGAGTCCCGACTCCACATAAACATCCTGGAAATGAGAGCCGTCCTCTATGCAGTCTGGGCCTTGAAGGACATACTCTGTCACAAGAACATTCTCCTTCAAACATACAACAAAGCAGTGCTCTATTACATCAACAAACAGGGCGGTGCACACTCTTACCCATTATGCAGGGAAGCTATGAGAGTGTGGGAATGGTGCCTGGAGTGCAAGGCTCTAATCCACGTGGTTTACCTACCAGGCATTAAGAACAAACTGGTAGACCGTCTCAGCTGAACACAGACAGATCTTCACGAGTGGTCTCTAGACTTAGCCATTGCTCAGTCACTCTTCAAAGAGTGGGGAACTCCAGACCTGGACCTTTTTGCATCCCCACTCAATGCAAAACTACCTCTCTTCTGCTCCAGAAATCCAGGACCTGGCATTTTCTGTCAGGATGTGTTCAGGCTGCAGTGGACAAAACACTTTCTATACGTCTTTCCTCTTCTTCCTCTAATTCAGAGGTCTTAAATTCGAGTCTCAGGGAGACAGAATGATTCTCATTGCTCCCTTCTGGCCTCGACAGATATGGTTCCTGCTGCTCAGCAGTGTGTTGGCAACACTTCCGAAGGCACTTCCCCTTCAGACGAACCTTCTGACCCAAGGGCCCATGGTCCATCCCAATCTGAAGGCGCTTCACCTTCATGCTTGGCTTCTGAAGAGATAGAGGTGAATAGGTTCAATGTTTCCCATAGGATTTCAGATATTCTCTTGGCTGCGCATAAACCAGTCACTAGAAAAACCTACACAGCCAAATGGAAGCGTTTCTCTCTCTGGTGTGCAAAATCCTCTTCGAACCCTTTTTCCTGTCCACCAAATAGTCTTGGAGTACCTCAAATTCAGGTCTGCAGTACTCTACTGTCAAAGTTAATCTCTGTGCCATTTCAGCTTATCATGAGCCGGTACATTCCTTGTCTCTGGCTCAGTTGCCTGTAGTTAAGAGGTTTCTTAAGGGCATTCTGCATACCAGACCTCCTATCAGACGTTCAGTTGCAGCCTGGGACATTAAACTTGTGGTAGACATGCCCACTCGGAAACCTTTCGAGCCTTTAGCTACCTCCGAGTTGAAGTTCCTCACTTGGGAAATGGTCTTCCTGGTGGACATCACTTCAGCCCGTAGAGTTTCTGAAATACATGCTCTGGTCACAGACCCAGCGCCCCACCCCCACCCCACCCCCGTACACTGTATTTCACAAGGACAAAGTAGTTCTTAGGACTCACCCTAAGTTTCTTCCCAAGGTTGTCTCAGAATTTCATTTAAACCAACCTTTAGTCCTATCTACTTACTTTGCTAACTTCCAGAATGAAGGGGAATGTACCCTGCATTCTTTGGATGTTAAAAGAGCACTGTGATTCTATCTGGATAGAACAAAAGAAATTCGCAACAACTGTTTGTTTCCTTCAGCGAGACCCGGCTGGGTCAACCTGTCACTATTGGGTGCATTTCAGTGTGGCTGGTAGCATGCCTCCGCTACTGCTATTCTATGGCACAGGTTAAGCTAGAAGGCAGAGTGTAAGCTCACTCTACTAGAGCAGTCGCAGCATCTGTGGCTGAAATCCGCAACGTGCCCATTGCAGACATTTGCAGTGCGGCTACATGGAGCTCAGTGCATACTTTCGTTAAGCACTGTGGTTTAGATGTCCATGCCAGAGGACATCTGTCGTTTGGTAGGACTATTCTTAACGGACTTCTGTCCTAAGTATGTGAGCTCTTAGTTTCTCCTGCCGCCCGTCTCGGGGGTTTGTTAGCTCGGTACTCTCCCATTAGTGTGAATGAGTGGTGGAGACTTTATGTCCAGGAAGATATGGAAATTACGTACCTACCGTAATTCTTGATCTTCTTGGACGAAGTCTCCACCACTCATTCACATGCCCACCCGCCATCCCCCGAGATCACGTCTCTGTTTTTGGTCTTCACTCCTTCAGTGGTTGGGCTGTGAAGACTCTATTGTTGACCCTTCTTACATGGGTCATTTTTAGACTATCTCATGTCCGATTTTTGTTAGGTTAGACCTCTAGGTTAGTTACGCTGCACCTCCTCGGGGGGGGAAGGTATTGAGGTGATTGGAGGGTCGACACCGAGGTAGACTTTACTGCATGAGCCATGGTTCATGGTGCTGCTTGCTCGTGGCTCTATCTCTGGCGCCAACCCTCTCGAAAAGTTTGCTCCCACTGGGTCCTAGCACCTCCGGCATGGATCCCATTAGTGTGAATGAGTGGTGTAGACTTCGTCCAAGAAGATCAAGAATTACGGTAGGTACGTAATTTCCATTTATCCTTCGCGGCCTAGTGTACGAAGGTTCTCGGTTCTGTTTCACTCTGCTTGATGTCTCTTCTGGCCGGTAAGACTGTTTCATTATTTATAGCGATGTCGAGTACTGTTTTTGTTTGTTTACCGTGTGAGCATGTCTCATCCCGGGGGCAAAAAATTGTCGAAGGTGGGACGGCCACCAATGCGTAGGTGCCCCTGTGGCCACCTTTATTCCGTGACGGACCAGCATGACTGTTGCCTCTCCTGCCTCGGCCCGGCCCATGACATGGACAGCTGTGAAGCCTGCTTCTCTATGGACCGTCGAGTTCTTGAGATCCACGCGTTTAAAGTCGGACTTACGCCGCCGACTTTCGGGGGGAAGGTTTGCAGTCAGCGGTCCAAGGCCAGGGTTCTCGACCCTTCCTCCAGGTCCCCTCCCAGTCCCTTATGGCCCGTGGAGGAGGGGGCCTCCAACTCTCTTAGCCTTGCTGCAGCAGGGGCTTCTTCCGCAGTGCAGAAGGCCCAGTCTGTCCTTTTCGGAGGGGCAGGCGGGAGGCACCACTATGGCGGTCGCCTCTTCGGGGGTGAAGGCTCCCTCAGTGTCATGTTCTGGACCCGGACCGGCACCGTCCTTGGTTTCGGTGCCGTTAACGCCGTCGGAGGCCTAGAGGGTGGCGTTGTGGTCAGTGCTGGGCTGTCCCTTGGTGTCGCTGTCACTCCTGGTGCCGTTCATGGCTCCGGGGATGTCAGTGACATTGGGAGAAGTGCTGCTTTGGTTTCTGGATCTGTGTCTGGTTCTGGCGCCGTGCGCAGTGCCGTGACTGGAGTCAGCACCATTCCCAACTCCGGTGATGTTCATGGCACTGGGGATGGGGGCTGCGCTGTGGTCAGCACCAACCTTGGCTCCGGCACTGGGGTGGAGCGCGGTGCCCTGCTCGGTTTCCGCCTGACTCCGGTGCCGTTCTTCATGCTGAGGAGGGTGGCGGCATCGAGCGCGGTACCGTGCTTGGCTCTTGTGCCGCCTGCGGTATTGGGGCTGAAGGTGGTCCGGCTTGTGGTCCGGTAACTGGTAGGGATCGAGGGGTGATCTGGCATCGAGCCTCGGGGTCTACTTCCTTCTCTGAGGACTCTGGGTCTGATCTGGATTGGGTCCTGGATTCTTCGGTAAATCCTCCAATCCCTCTGTGTCCAGCTTCTTGGCCCCCACTCGGCCTCCCTCTGGGGGTCAGTTGTTGCTGGTAGACTCTGGGGTCAGTGGTACTGACCAGCCAGTAGTAGTCCTTGTGGCCACTGCCGTGAAACCTAGGGCCACTGGCACGTCTGCTCCTCCGGCTGGGGCACCCTCTTTTCTGGTGTGTTTTGGACAGTCCAAGTTTGGGACAGCCCGGGGCACACCAGGAAGGGGAAGGTACTGTTCCCTGGGCGGATTCTTCAGACTCTGCCCAGAGTTGTCAGTTACCTGGGCTGGTGGCTATGAGGATGAGGTCCCTCTCAGACTCTAAAGGGTTGAGGAGTCTGGGTGTGGCACAGCGCGCCCTCACTGGAGTCCGGCTGGGTTCTGAGAGGAGCCGCAGTGCTCACTCTTCCCTGGATCGTTCCTCGAGAAGGACTTCAACTTCAGAGGTCAGGGGCTGTCCATCTGGACTCGCATGGTCCTAGTCACCTCAAGGGGGGATTTCTTCCCCTCGGACACAGCTCTGACCATTCCGATCCAGTTGAATGGCTATAAGCTGCTGGGACCTTCGGGTCTCTCTCCTTGAGGGGAGTTTTCTCTAGGCCCCCCCCCCCAACAGAGGCCATTCTTCTGCTGCTAGGAGCTTGTCCTCATGCCTCTGCCTCCATCCTCAGCTATCCCAGGCATTCCCGGTCCTAGGGGACCTCTCACGTGGAAACAATTCACAGGGTTCAGCTGCACATTTCCCTACCTACCTCCATGCCCTGGACCAGCAGGTGTTCCACCATGCTTCCGTGCAGCAGGACCCTGAATCTTGGAGCTTGCCTGCATCTTCTTCCTCCTCCTCGGGGGGGAGAGGAATTGTCTGTCCACATCTCCCCAGCGTCTGATCTTTCTTCATATCAGCGCTTCCTCTCCAGGATGTTGGAAGAGCTCCATCTTACCCCCGTCCCTGTCAGCAATCCCGAGCATGTGACACGCACCTTCTTAGGCGAGTACAGTGCAGCCAACCTGGTGGTTCCCACCTAGCCTGTTCCCTACCAGGAAGCATCACATCGACTTTAGCTACATCCCTTCTCCACTGTTCCAGCCCCGAGGGACCTACGCCAATGGTGTTGGGCCCCCCCGTCCGGGTCTCCAGGTTCCTTGCCTCATCCCTCTTTGGGTTTGACCTGTCTGGACACCCTCTCTGGGCCTCGCACCCCCCACCATGACCGACCCCCAGCCTCGGACTCTGCGGACTTCGATTTTTGGGGGAGAAAGATTTTCTATTCGGCATGGATCCTTCTTTCCATTGCTTCTCATCAGGCCCATTTTGCTACCTACTATAGGTTCTTGTGGTCTATGCCTGATATGGAGAAAACCAGGCAAGCCATTACCCTCTCTGCTCAGGGCCTGGAGCTAGCAAGACACCAAGCAAGGGCATCTTATGATGTCGATGAGGTAGCCTCCAGAGCTATAGGGACAGCGATCTGCATTAGGCAGATGGCATAGCTTCGCTTATCTCTGTTGCCATCCCTGGCCCGGCATCGGGTGATTTCCTCCGCATACCGGAGAACCCACCTCTTCTCCCGCAGGGTGAGACGGCGGCTTTCGGGGCACCTTCCCTTCCCCCACTGGGGGCTCCCCATCTCACCCAGACCAGTCTCAGGCTTTCCCAAGCCTGTAAGGGTTCTCTCCCCCAGTGTCTCACCCACTGGAGGCTAAAGGACCTAGTCCCTTAGGGCCCCCTTTGGGGGGCTCAGTACTCACCCAGTAGTGATGAATGGTGAAGACTGACACAGATAAGATATGAAAATTACGTACCTACCGTAATTATTGATCTTTCTGTGTATCTTCACCTTTCATCACTAAATCCCGCCCACCTTCCCCCTGGGGCCTCAGTCTCTGGGCTCCCTCCTATGTGTCTCCCTGCTCCCTCCTGTGTGTCTCCCTGTTGTTTTTCTCCTCGCTGTCCTCTCCCTTGCAGTTAGGAGGAAGGGGATCCTGGCGACACACAGGGAGGAGTTTTCTCCTGTAAGGGGTTGTTATTTTAGGGTGGGGGGAGGGTCCTCTCCCTCTTCTTTAGCCTTATCTTCTTCTCACTTCCGTTCTGGAGTGAGGTGAGGGATTGGGGGGGAACCCCCTTCTGGTTTTCCCTTGACCTGAAAAACTTTTGTTTTACTTGCCCTAAGTTTGGATATCCTTTGGCTATCCTTTCTAACATTTTAGGTTCCCCCTTATTTTGGAGGGGGGAGGAGAGGGAGGCACCCCTATTCTTGACCCCCTCTCTTAAGGTTGACCTTCTCAGGCTAATGCTGCTCACTCAGACCCAGGCTTTGCCTCCCGGCAGCTCTTAACCCACTAGATAGTCCAGATGTTTTGGTCTGTTATCCTTTGCTAAAGCCCTAGGTCCAGGATAGTCTCTAGGGGTGCAGTCCTCTTCCCTCCTCTCCCTTATCCCCCTATCTTTCCTCCTCTCTCCTCCTTTCCAGAGATTGGGGCCCCTTCCCCTTTTCTCCAATTTCCCGAACCTAGCTTTTCCTTCCTGTCTCCTCTGTCGTTTTTATTTCTCCTTTTGGTTTTTATATCCTTTCCTTTTATCTATCCCTTGGGATCCCTTGCCCCACCCCGCCTCCCTTTTCTTACACTCTCCGGCGTCTCAGAAATTAGGCTAGGGCAGAGTGGATGACAAATAACGGCCAACCCGTGAGCGCCACGTAGAACGTCCACCTCGAGGGCGGTGCCGGCCCTTTGTCTACTCCGCCCATAGAAAAGAAAAGTCTCCCGTGGGGTCCTACCCAGTTGTGATGAATGGTGAAGATACACAGAAAGATCAATAATGATAGATACGTAATTTTCATTTTTAGCTACCAGAGATTTTAGTTTGGCTAATAAGATGTATGATTGGTGGGGAAATGGTCACTTAGCAAACGAGTACTGAATGTGTATATCTAATCCAGTCACTGTAACTGCGGAAATTGGAGAATCTGTCTGTATTCCCTTGAATCAATACAGCCCCTTAAATATTTCAATTAAAAAAAAAAGTTACATCAGATATCAATTATGCCACGCGCATTTCTATTTCATAAGTATAGGCACTGTAGTAGGAACAACCAGTTAATTATTCGGTTACTGTTGATCTGCTTCTTGAGCAACTCGGAGAGTGGGAACACACAGAGGTGGGAAATTAATGAATGGGTGTATCTTTAATGACTGAACAGGAACATGGTGGGGGGGGGCAGCATGCATGCAGGTTGTTTCTGCAACAGGGGGTCACCCTGTGAGCTGCAATTCATTTGGGTTTTACCGTACAAGATGGAAACAGCTATTGCTTTCAGAATTTTAAAATGCAAAGAGCAAATCTCAGAGTAATTTCAGGAATCTTTGCGCTTATGGATTTAAACTGAATAGTTGGAGATTTGGAATACTTAAGATTAGTGTCCTATCATGGCAAGTCCTTCAGCTGAGACCTAACCCTCCTGTCTGTAAAAATGAGGATGAAAAACAATGGAGGCGTGCTTAGATTTATTTTTGGGATGGGTTAGGGTGTAGTCCAAGCCAGGTGCAGCCTTATAGTCTCTGGTGAGCACTGATGGGAAATGAATTATAAATTGGTGCTAGCTGGTTGCTTGGGAACTCCTTTAGAGCCCTGTTCATAAAAGATTTCTGCTATAGGCACAAACTGAGAAACACTTTTGTGGATAGGGCCCTCAGTCTATCACTTCAGTTTTTATCTTGAGTAGTAAAGTACCCCCCTTCCCCACACCCCCACACACATAGTTCGAGAGCCCAGGTCATCTGCGAGTGGACACACTGCCAGCAGGGGAACCTTTATGTCTACAGTGGACTCCCAGAAATGTGAAAATTCAGCAGAGTTAGCTCATTTTTAATGCATATTCTTGCCATTGTTGTGTCCAAGGATCTCAATAATATTGTTCCTGGTCTTCGGCTATAAAAGCTGCTCACTTATTTATTTATTCAATTTTGATGACCTGGTAGTCCGACTAGGCCCCGAAGGTCCCTTTTTCAGATGCGAACCGGAATTAGTTACAAGAAGGAGAGAAATTACAGCAGTGTACAAGGAACGTAGAACTTAATACAGCAGAGTACTCAATACTTAACACATTAGGGTGACTTATGGCCACGGTGGGGGGGGCTGAGCCATTCAGGTTACAATCTGGCCAGGCCACCAGTGGAGTTTGTTACAATACAATGGGTGAGTGTAACAACCAGGAAGGAGGTTACAGGCGTAAGGTGGGCAGAACAGTCCCGAATAGGGGGTAGTAATAGGATTGGTTCTGGCTAGCGTGGGGGAAGGAGAAGGCGATTAGCAGATTTAGGAGGGCAGCAGGGGATGCGTGGGAAATGGGATGGGACCATTGACAAGTACTGAAAAGATACTTCCCAGATTTAGACTTTTTCAAGGTGTTTTATTGAAATAGCTGAAATCTCTGCTATGCCGCCAACCTCTGCTAAGCAAACAGGTATAACTAGCTGAGTGTAAGCAAACAGTAATTCAGTGCTTTAGAGACAGCTGGGTGTGCCACCGGAAGAAAAGGCAATCAAAACAAGGCAGAAGGACTAGGACTTGCCACTCAAAAAAAGAAACATAAAGGGACACAAGTAATAAACACCCCCTGATGAAGAACCATTTTGGATCAAAGCTCTGGGGGTTACCTGTCGTGCCCTCAGCAACTCTGACTCCTAAACAAATTATTTGGATATTTATTGCTTTTGTTCCTTTGTTTTTTCTTGAGTGATGAGGGTGAGCCTTAGTGGCTTACTTATGTAGTTTTTATTAACCAGGTAAGTGCACTAGACTAACAAATGCCTATTTTCGGGCATGACCCAGGAGATTCCTACAGTCACAACAGATAAATAAGTCAAAATACAGAAGTGGATAAAACTCGGAACATCTCATGTTACAGATTGGGCAAATAATACGTACACTGTACGTTATATACAAAGCACACCAAGCAGGGCACTGGTAAAACTGACCCAAAGAATTACAAGTGGTGTAGATCACAAAGGTATACAACAGTCAGGGCCAGAGCCACACTCTGGAAAGGAAGGAGTCAACAAATTACGTATGATCAAGTACAGGTACATAGAGATGACAAAAAGGAGATGGTTGTGGTACCTGCTTCGAAAAGTGTTCACAGATTGGCACTGACAGAGTGCTGCAGGTACAGAGTTCCATATGCATGGGGCAGCACTAGAGAAGGCAGTGTCACCAAGCTTTGTTTTGGCTTTGGGAATGGAGAGCAGGTCATGATCAGAGGATCTTCCCTCATCAATCTTCACCATTCATTACTGCTGGCTGTAAGCTAGATGCAGGCACCCACCATGAGAGCTTTTTTTTTTTCTCGGTCACAAGCCAGCTGATGCCATGCATTTTGCAACGCTGCATGGTGTGTCTGGGCGTGCCATCAGCCACCACAGACTGCTCCTCCATCCCAGTTCTGTTTCTCCCACCGCCTAGGCTACACCTGCTGCGCGAGTGACCGTATATTTGCTACCGCCATTAGGCTTTCAACTCGACGCCGAAGTTTTGACACCACTCCTTCATCCTGGTTCTCCATCCCAACACTGTTGAACCCAGTAAGACTGTCCTTTGTTCTTTTTGACAGCGCTGGGATTTTGCTAATGTTGTTTAATTTCACACCATGTCTGGTTGAGGACCCGAGCAGTAATCGCGGGCCACATGCCCCGTAAATCCGGTGCCCCTGTGGCCAGCATTTCTCTGTTACGGATAGACTTGATGTTTGTCTTCAGTGTCTGGGACCGTACCATGATATGAACCACTGCAACGCGTGTTTCTCCATGGTCTGCCGCGTCTTGGAAATCCGTGCTTTTAAAGTCTGCAAGGCCCCGCTGACTTTTGGAGGACGATGTCACCCGCAGGCCTCCCAGGCCAGAACTTTAGACCCATCCTCTGGGTCCCCTCCCGGGTCTATATGGCCCAGTGAGGAGAAGGCCTCCTTCACTTCCAGCCTTGCCGAGGAGGAGGCTTCTTCTGCGGTGCTGGAGGAGTGGTGTGATTCCTCCCGGAGTCGCACTGTTAGCGCCGCCCCAGCAGTCACCTCCACGGAGGTGCAGGCTCCCCCGGTGTCGCAGCCTACGGTTGCTAGACCCGGCACTGGTGGACCCTCAGTGCTGCCGAGCAGTGCTGTTTTGGATCCTGATGCTGTTCATGGCACCACAGGTGATGCTGCACTGGGTCTCCATGCTGTTCGCAGCTCCGGCAACTTGGGCGGTACCATCGGCGGTGCCGCTCTGGGTTCTGGAGTGGTTCAGGTGACTCGGGTGATGCCACTGGTGGCACCACTCTGGGTTTCAGAGCCATTGGCAGTGCTGCTGTGAGTTCTGGAGCGGCGCAGGTGACTCGGGTGGTGCCATCCGCGGCGCCAGTGACTCGAGCGGTACCATTGGCAGCGCCGCTCTGGGTTCCGAGGCTGTTTGCGGCATCAGTGACTTGGACGGTGCTGTGTCTCATAATGGTACCATTCGCGGTGCCGTTGCCAGGAGCTCTCCTGGGGTCGCTAGCCTGGAGGTCCTTCTGGTCACCTCCTCTTTGGAGGGGGATGACTCTGAGTTGGACCCAGACTGGCAGCCTGACTCTTTGGAGTTGGAGGACTTTGTGGGATGCGGCATCAAGTGGCAAAGCGGCCCTATCCCTGAGTCCCTGGAGTATGTTGCCGGCGAGGATCCTTCAGCTGGGGGTGGCCTTGGATCCCTCTGGGGCGATGACTCTGGGACTTGGGACGGGGTGTCCTTCTGCAGAGGCCGAGGCAGCTGCCATTTTTGGTGTTGCTGCAGCCCCTCGGGAGGAGGCGGAGACTCCTGCTTCTGTGGCCTCCCTTGGGGGCCTGCGGGACAGAGGACCCTTACGATGGCCTCAAGGAAGAGGGATACCTCAGAGTCCTAGAGCTTGAGAGGCCGGGCGGCGGCGACACTCTCTCACCACCCTGTGGGGGCTGTGGAGGAGTCGCTAGCGCTGAGCCCTGCCTTCCTCCCGAGGGCTCTGGGCACCTTGGCAGTGCAGAGGGTTGCCCTTCTGGATTCATGCAACCCCAGACACGTCACAGGGGAGACTCCTTCTGGGCTCTTCCAGATTTTGCCTTCTCAGACTTATTCCTTGCAACCTGGTACGATCTCAGGGCCCCTGGTCATAGTGTCATCATCCCCTTTATCTCAGAGCCCTGGCAGAGGCCAGGCACTTTCTCTTAGGTGCCCATCACCAATGCCTCTGCAGATACCCCCCTTTTTCCCTGACCATGTGGCTCCTATGAGGCCCTTAACCTGGGAAACATTCAGGGCCACTGTGGCGCCCTTTTCTTCCTACATTGGGGCCATGGATGAACAGGGCTTCCGCCTGCCCCCCCCCCCGGAGGAGTCCTCTGAACATTCACGCTCCACCTCCTCGTCTCCCTTTTCTGAGGAAGAGGAACTTTCTGTCCACTTGTCCTCCGACACTGATTTCACTGAATATCAGCAGTTCCTTTCGAGACTGGTTACAGATCTCTGTATTTCTTTTGTTTGCAGGGACAATAGCGAGTGGCAGACGTGTGCTTTCCTCGGTGAATTCGGCACTCGCCACCTCGTGGTACCTTCCTGTCCCATCCCTTTCCAGGAAGCATCTATCCGCACCTGGCAGTCTCTAGCTGCCCCTTCTCCATCCCCGGCAGACTGCAGGAGATGGTATTGTGCCCCTGGGAATCTTTAGGTTCCCTACTTCACCCACCTTTGGGCCTGTTGTCCCTAGACACTCCCTCTGGGCCTCGGTGCCTGGCGTATGACTGACCCTGGTTCAGGATTCGGTTCAATTCGAACAGTGGAGACTAAGAGTTTTCTCTTCGGCTTGTGTGTTGATGTGCATTAGTTCGCATCAGGCACACCACGCTGCCTATAACAGGCATCTGTGGTCGATGCTTACCCAGTCCCTAGCATCGCTGCTTGATAAGGAGCAGTCTAGACAAGCCATTACCCTCTCTGCTCAAAGCCTGGAACTGGCAAGGCACTAAGCTCGGGCATCTTATGATGCCAGTGAGGTGGCTTCCAGACTAGCGGGGACAGCGATCTGCATTAGGCGGACGGCGTGGCTTCGTCTATCCAGATTGTCATCCATTGCCTGGTGTAGGGTGACCTCCTCCACCTTCCAGGGGACCCATCTATTTTCCCATAGGGCAAGGAGGCTTCTTCAGGGGCGCCCTCCATCCCCCCCCCCGTCCACGTGGGACACCTCCTCGCTCTCCACAGCCTTAGACTTGCTTAATCTAGTATGGCTAGGGTCTCCCCCTCCTGCTTCTCATCAGTAGGAGGCTGAGGGATCTGTTCCCTCAGGGCTGTACTGGGTCCCCTTCGGGGGGGGCTGGTCCTCACCCAGCAGTAATGAATGGTGAAGATTGACAAGGGAAGATATGAACATTATGTACCGTAATTCTTGATCTTCTCTTGTATCTTCACCATTCATTACTGATTCCCGCCCATCTTTCCCTCATGGGCCTCAATTATTGGGCGTTTCCTCCACCCTGCTCGCCCTTCCCCTCCTTGAGGCCAGTTGGGTGCTGAGTCCCCCTGGTACCTCAGAGCTCTCTGTTCTTTCTCTAAAAGTCACAGAATGTTCACCCTGGAGGACGGCGAGTAGGGTCTTCACCCTGAACCCTCTGAGGGAACTTCTTCTGATTCTCTTACTGTACTTCTAGGGTGTCCCCTGTTGAGGGTTGGATGACCCTCTGGCTTGTCACCCTATAACTGTCATTTTTTCAAGGCAGTATTAGGAGAGTCCGTGGGAGTTTCCTCCCTCTCCTTTTTTCCTTTCCTGGTTGTCCTTGCTTCTCTTCTCTGAAGTGGAAACTACATTAGCGCTCCGTCTGAGTACTGCACCAGATTTTCCCTACTCCTAAGTCAAGACTCACTCCTCTTCTAAGGAGAACTGCTTCCCTCTGAGGGGCAGTTCATGAGACCTACACTCTAGGTTACATGTGTTTTCGGATAAATGGGTGGGGAGAGAAGTCTGCCTTCTCCAAACCGGTCAAGGCCTAAAGTTCAACTTTGAATGCTTAACCTTAACTGGCGGGATCCTTGCTCCCTTGTCTTCAAACCCTGTTGGGAATTTGAAGATTTCTAGCCAGTGGTCTTCCGATTTACCTTGGCAGATAGTCCTTCCTTCCCTCCCCTTTATCCTTCTTCCTCTCTTTCTTTTCCTATTCCTTACCTTCCTCTTCTTTCCCTTAAACCGTCCGAGGATTGAGGCCCTGTAGCCACTTAGGATAGGGTTCTCTCGTTTCTGTCTTCTATTCAGCTTATTCCTTTTTCAGTTTATTTCCTTTCCTTTGTCTATCCCTTGGCTCCCTTGCCTCGCTGTCTTTCTATAATCTGTGTCTGCCTCTCTGGCTACACAGAACTGGGATGGAGGACGAGTCTGTGGCACCTGACAGCCGCCGCGCGTTCACCACACAGTGCATCACACATGTGGGTGGTGCTGTTGGCGCCGACTCCTCCCTCTGGGGGGGATGCTCCCATGATGGGTGCGTGCATCCAGCTTATACCTATCAGTAATGAATGGTGGAGATACAAGAGAAGATCAAGAATTACGGTAGGTACGTAAGTTTCATATCTTGGTGGGTAGGTGCTGCATGGAGGTTGGAGTAGCTGAGCAATAGGTAGCTGGGACTGCTTTGTCACAATATTGAAAATACACGTCCTAGGGTCAGATCACGTAGAGCTGGGGGAGGGGAGCAGCCAATGAAGTCTGTAATTATAACATACAGTGGTGTGCATGGCGGTTTGACGCCAGGGCAGAACAACAAATGTAACTGAGTTATGGCAGCGGCTGAGAAAACAGATACCCCTTATAAACGTTCAGGGAGTAGTACAACACCGGCTATTTATTTATTCATTTTATTTATTTATTCAAGTCTTGGATTACAACCTTTGAGCTAGAAGCTCATTTACAAAGGTTACACGTCATTAGTGAATTAATACAAACAGTTCACATTACGTCGAGTATAGTAGGTGATACAAAGTTAGGTCAATTACAAAATAAAAAAAATAAAAGCTACATTTTAATCATACAGTCAGGTAGGCATATGTTTGAGCTGACAGGTTGAGGTACAGACAAGAGAAGCTACTGATTTCAATTAGAGAGATAATAATAGTGAAATGAATAAATGTAGAGAGCTTGGAGACAAGAGGGGAAAAGAAGGGGGCGGCTGGAATTCAGGGCTGAAGGCCAGAAGGACCAGAGGCCCTTTGTCAGTGTAGGTCCTGGTGGGAGTCTGAGGACTTGAGTCCCATTGTCAGCAAAGAGTGTGCGAGGAAGAAGGGGTGGGGGATTGCTAGTGGGAAGGAAGAAACTTGGAACTCTTAGGTAAGGTGAGAGTGAATGGGAGCAGAAGGGGGTGAAGGAGGGTGGGTGTAAGAAAGGGGAGGGTAGAGTGTGGTTGGAGAATGGGTTAGGTAAGCAGGCATGTGTCAAAGTGCTGAAGTTAGATTAGTGGCCTATTCCAGAGGATAGTTTGTCTAAAGAGCACGAGCAGGTCATGGAGCTAGTGAGGTAGGAACAAAGTTTTATCTTAAAGGGCCCAAGTTTAGGCTCTGCGAGGAGGTCGGCTGGGAGTGAGTTAAGCCACTTTGGAGCACGGTAGAAAAAGGACCATTGCCCTTGGGTCGTTTGGCGGGAAGGGACTTTGTATTGTATATTAAGGGATCTCCTTGTCGGACGGGAGGGGACAGATTGATAAAGCATGGAGCCTACACCTGGAAGGATAAGACCAAGTGAGGCTTTCTTGGCCAAGAGACAGATTTGGTATTGTATGCGATGGTCAAGGTTCAGCCAGCCTGTTAGTGAGTAGAGGTCATACGTGTGGGTTAGTCTTGGGACACCAAGGATTAGGCGGCATGTCTTGTTTAAGGCAATCACAATTCTTTTCAGGGTTGATTCCGTAGCAGAGCCATATACTATGAGGCCATAGTCAATTATAGACAGCACTGAGGAGGTGATTGCAACTTTAAGGGCATCAGGCAATAGCTAGCCGAGGTGAAGGGGCGAGACTATGACTAACTTTGTACATCAGCCCTAACTTGGAATTTACTGACTGACAGGTGCCCGTGACGTGCAAAGAAAAATCAAAGATGGGTCAAGTGCCGCACCTAGATAATTATATGAGGAAGCCACTGCAAGGAAGGTACCATCACTGCACACAGCGGAGAGGGGAGTTTGACAAGTTTTAAGTTTGGGAGTGGAGCCAAATAATGTTGCATAAGTGTTAGCAGCATTCAGGAGGAGGAGGAGTTTATTTTCCAGGAACCAATTTTGTAACTTTCTGGAGAGCAAGTGAAAAATGATTATTGACCTCTGTTATGCTTTTGGGGCACAAATATAATACCAGATTATCAGCATAGAGGATGGGGTACCAGCTTGGAACACAAGTGGAATAAGATGAGTTTTAAATTAATCTACATTGGCTGGTTATTACACAACATATTGAAATAAGCACTTAACCCCCTCCTCCTATCTGAGATAAAATAATCGGAAAGAAAACTCTTGAGAGCTTCATCTGAAATTAGTGGCATTACTGGGATTTTTCTGTGGGCTGATTGAATTGTCACAATACTTTTGCACTCACTGAAATTAAAAGCAAATTCCTCTGTGCTTGCCAACTCACTTTGGTTCGGGAGCAGTTTGGGGTGGGTGAATGAGCTTGGACATGTTACTGTCAAGTGCAGCACTTCCCAGCTAGGGGGAGTGGCACTATTCTTGTGCTGCAGCAACCTTTGTGGCAAGCCAGGGAGCTTGTCCCTCATGAGGTTCAACTGGGGCTGCCAGAGCCACCATTAGACTGGTAGCTCCATCTAGTGGGTAGAGGAAGGAAAACATAAATAAATAAATTGCGGGGGTGGGGAGGCAGCTGCCAGCCTAATGGTGGCCATTGCATACTCTGCCCCCACATCATGGATCTTGCCCCCTGTCGCTCTGCCATGAGGGGAGGGGGTTTGGGTGGCATACTAGTGGACAGTGGGGCTTGGTGGTTGCCTTGGCTGGGGGGACGAGCACAGGTGGAGGAAGAAAAAGCTAGATAAAAACAAAAATGAATTCCTCTCATTAAGAAGCAGTAACACTGTGATGCAGTATCTGAGAGCTGATCAGTTGACTCTGCTGTGTTCTAGAAAGTACTGGCTGCTGAGATTAGTAGGCTGAGGATGGGGATTGGGTAGGGGGAGCATGCGGAGGTGCTAAATGGCTCGTTTGCCTTGTTCTTTATCAAGGAGGCCGGGAGCGGCTTTGCAAGGGGAGAGGGAAGGGGGACCGGCAGTCAAAGTGGGGGAAATGAATGTTGAAATCCCCATTGGGAGGGTGTGGGATGCCCTTAAGGCCCTAAGAGCAGATAAAGCACCGGACCCAGATGGGATCCATCCCAGGGTGCTTAAGGAACTGGCTGATACCCTGGCCGCACCCCTGGCAGACCTTATCAACTCCTCCTTTCAGTCAGGGTGGGTACCGCATGACTGGAGGATGGCCCATATCGTGCCTATACACAAGGGCAGCTCACAGGATGAGCCGGGAAACTATAGGCCGGTTAGCCTGATGTCAGTAGGGGACAAAGTGATGGAGGTCAGCTTGAAGGAGAGACTTGAGGGGATTCTGAAGGTGCGGGGCTACCTGGATGATCACCAGCACGACTTTAAAGACAGATTGTGCCAGACCACCCTGGTGGAGTTCTAGGAAGGAGTGATGAGTGTGCAGGACCAGGGCAGGCCAGTGGATGTCCTCTTTCTAGACTTCAGCAAAGTGTTTGACTCAGTGCCACAATCTGGGCTGCTGGGGGGATATGGGGGTGGGGGGGTAGATAGTCAGGCGGATAGGAAACTGGCTAGCAGGGCGTGTACAGAAGGTGAGGGTTGGGGGAGGTCTCATCCCACAGGAGAGTCATTAGTGGAGTCCCACAGGGATCGGTACTGGGCCCACTCCTGTGTAATGCCTATATCTCGGACATCAGAAGCGGGATGAGCCTCTTTGCCATTGACTCAAAGCTGTGGGCGGTGGTGTATGGGGAGGAGGGGAAGCTGGCTCTCTGGGAGGACCTGGAGATTCTGGGGAGGTGGTCACATGCCTGGAAACTAAAGTTTAATACTGGGAAATGCAGGGTTCTTCATCTGGGGGCCAAAAGTCCATCTCATATATTCACCTGGGGGGGGGGCATTGCAGGTTTCGAGGGGGAGAAGGACCTCTGGGTGGTGGTGGATGCCAAAATTAATAACTCGGAGCAGTGTAGAAGGGCTGCGGCCCAAGCAAATAAAATGCTGGGGTGCATAGCCAGGGGGATAACCTCAGGGAATCTAGAAGTGCTCCTTCCACTGTATAATTGCCTAGTTAGACCACACTTTGAATACTGCGTGCAGTTTTGGCATCCTTACTTAAAAAGGGATATTGCTCTTCTGGAGAGGATCCAGAGGAGGGCAACCAGGATGATGTGGGGTCTAGGGGAGAAGTCTTATGGGGAGAGACTGCAGGAGCTCAGACTGTACTCGCTGGAGGAGAGGAGGGACAAGGGGATATGATTGAGGTCTTCAGACATCTCAAGGTAATGAATAGGGTAAGCCTTGAGGGAGTGCTTCAGCTGAGGAAGGTAGGGGCCACCAGGGGCCACTGAATGAGGCTGGATGGAGGAGACTAAGGGGGGAAGCAAGGAGATGCTACTTCACTGAGAGGGTGGTGGAGCCCTGGAATGCGCTGCCTGTGGAATTGGTGGCTGCTACAGCTGTGGAGGGGTTCAAAGAAGGGCTGGGATAGGTATAGGGGGAAGGTACATCCCAGAGCCCTGCTGGGGGTTGGGGTGAGGGACCTTGTAGGCAGGGAGGGGGGGCTATAACGGTGCCCTGGGTAGGCACTGTTCTTTGAGCAGACTCGATAGACCATAGGGCCTAATCTGCTGGCTTTTTAGTATGTTAGTATGATATTTGACTCACGTTTTTTTCTCTTGTCTATAGAATAATCATGATGCAGAGAATGCAAGACTGCTTATTTTTGCTGTTACTCAAATGAGGGATTATGCTCTGCCCAGGCTACCTCACCCACCCCTGTCCATCGAGGAATCTGGCAGCAGAGACGTTGGACAGCTTGGCATTTGCTGTTCCTCCAAGGTGACGTTATGCCCAGGTTTCCTCAATTCCCCTTACTGGGTTAATTAAACAGATTGGTTTGACAGGCTGGTATTTGCTGTTCCTCTAATGTGGGATTATGCTTTGCCATGGCCTCCCACCTCCTCTCCCTTTATGGAATAATCATAAAACAGACTGGTTTGACAGCCTGGTATTTGCTGTTCCTCTAAGGTGGGGTTATGCACGGCCCCGACTGTGTCTGCTCCCTTTGAGTAATGACATGACAGACTGGTTCGACTGCCTGGTATTTGCTTTTCCCCTTAAGGCGGGGTTATGCTATGCCTAGGCTGCCTCCCCCCTCCCTTTATTGAGTAATCCTACAACAGAGAGGTTCAACTCCATTGAATAAAATCATGCAGCACAGGCGTTCAAGGGACACTGTCAAAACTCTCGAGCATTATATTGATTCTGGTTTAAAGGCCATATTTTATGATTGCTCCCCTGCTGTAGAATTTGTTGCTTTAACTGCTCGCTTTCTATCTACTTCCTTTTTTTCTTAGCAAAACTGAAAACCGCCAATTGATGTAATTGTATCAAAGCCTTTCACTTACAGTAGGATACAGGTACCAAGCATTTAGCTACAGCTTATTGACTGATTCTACCTCAGGTGGACAATCATCACATGTGCTTTGTAAATGAGGGAAATTTTGGGGACTAGCAGGAGCTGACCATATCACTTTGACAGTTGCGTGTTTTCTGTTCCACCACAGTGTGGCTACTGTGCAGAGGCATTTGGACTAACTGTAAATGTAAAGGAGCTGCTGCAGTACCAGAACATGCCACTGTGCTTCCCCTCTCTGGGGTGTGCTGCCAGCAGCAGGGCCTTCCCAAACCTGCCTACCTGATCACCATCTCCTGGGCTTGTTCCCGAACCCAGGGACACATCTCCTGTTCCAGGAGGACCAGTCAAATGCGTGCGTACCTGCAAATATGCAAACACACCACTACAGAGTGTGTGTGTGTGTGTGTGTGTATGTATGTATGTATGTTTATACAATAGGGGTGACCTCTGGATACTCTCACTCGTGCCTTCAGCACTCGTGATTATCGAGAGCGCACTCTGCAGGAGTGAAAATATTTTCCATATCACACTCCTGCCCATCATATATCCCCTATGTATATAATCTGTCTACTGTATGTAGCAGATAATCCACTACAGGGTGTGCAGTCATTCTCTGATATACGTACACCTTGGTATGCATTGTGAGGCATGAGGCTGCAGGCCAGGTGCATTCAGCCACCCAACACGTGCATATATCAGAGCATGGTCACACACCCAGTAGTGGATAATCTGTCTTATACAATGGCCAAAACTGTTTGGGGGGAGGGGGGAAGAAAAATAGAAAGAAGTGCAGGTGTGTGGTTTTTATGGGATAATGCACAGTCATGTGGTGTGTTTCGTCAAATCAGGAGACATTTTTACTGATTTTTCTCACCCATTTTATAAATATGTATATATATGTGTGTGTGATATGCCATGGCAGTAATGAAAATTTAGAAAATGGGCTTTTTATTTGGAGGCATCTGATTGGCTGGTACCCATTCAACAGGGGTACATTAACTTTCAATAGATGCCCAACAAATAAAAAGACCTAGCCCTCATGCCCAGCCAGGTATCCTTGTGCCCAGCCTACTTCACCATTGGCTGAAGCACTGGGTACACATTTGAAACCGATGCCATTTTTTTATTACCACTTAGTGAGAGAGACTGAGTTACACACACACACACACGAACTCGCATAACGTATACTGGCAAAACTTGTTCCTTCTTTCTTTTTTTATTTACCAGCATTATTTACCTTGGATAAGCGCCTATTAAAAGCCACCTGCTCCATCGCAGCTGTCCTTCAGCTCAGCCCCCTCCCAAGCCCCCACATCAGTGCCAAGTATTTAAAAGAAACCACTGACTTGTACAAACAAAGCATTTGAAATGGGGATACCATAACTTTATCTCTCCCGGTCCGTTCTGCTGCCGATATCTTGACTACCCTCCTTTCTCTGGTGCCATTTCTGATATCTGTGAGAAGTCCATCTCCTTTTCACACTCCCATCTACTACTCATAGTGGAAGGCAGCGAGGACCGGGAAGCTGTCTAATACACACACAAAAGAAAAACAGAAAAACTTCTGTCCCAGTAGTCAGGGCAGGCAACGAGGACCGAAAACTAAAAAAAAATGCAGCCTAAACAACTGCCTCAAGTCCCAACCATGCTCACTACCAAACCACTCTTCTCCCAGTCATAAGTTCACAACATCTCCTGCAACAAGCCGGCAAAAATACAGCACCACCACTGCACTGCTGGCATATTCTGATTATGCACACAAGGTGCTGGATGAAGGCAAACTGGTGGGGTCCATCTTCATTGACCTCACTAAAGCCTTCGACACCGTCAACCACCCTCTACTGATAGTCCAGCTCCAAAGACTGGGAGTGGCACCAAATGCCCTAAATTGGTTCAATGATTACCTATCACAAAGGAATCAGTGAGTCAAAACCAGGCAGACGTTATCCAGCTCCAGAGATGTACTCCTAGGAGTTCCTCAGGGATCAATCCTTGGTCCCTTGCTTTTCAGCCTCTTTGTTAATGAACTGCCCGTGGCCTGTGACACCAATCTCATCCTGTATGCGGATGATGCTGTGCTGCTGAGTAGTGGTACCTCCCAGGTAGCACTACAAACAGGACTACAGACCTCCTTTAACAAACTTGAGGACTGGTTCTGTAGAAAAAAGGCTGCTATTGAACTGCAAGAAAACCAAGGCCATGCTCCATTCCAGCCCTTTCAATAAATGCAGGCTCACTCCCCTCGAAATCACCAATAACGCTGGTGAGCAGATTGAGCAGGTACAATCATTTAAGTACCTAGGGGTCACCATTGATGACTCTCTCACTTATACAAACCACATTGACTCCCCTTGTCAGATCAGTAAATACAAAGATCGGGGTCCTCTACAGACATAAGAAATCCCTCACCCTGGAAGCACTCCAAATCTCAGTCTCCAGCTCAGTACTCCTCACGATAGACTACGGGCTTGTGGTCTGTGGAGCTACCACTGATACTGCACTCAACAGGGTCCAAATTGCATTAAATAAGGCATGCCGCCTGACCCTGTGCGCAGACCATTACATTCACACTTGCACCCTATATGAGAGTACTAACTGGCTTAACCCAAAAGACAGGCTCAAATACCAAACCTGTCTACTGGGTAAGAAGGCACTGCTCGGAAAAACCCCACCCTGCATTGAAAACCTGCTCAATGCCTCTCTCTCATCCCACATCACCAGAGGGAGGAAGAGTGGAGCACTGTCCATCCCATTCCGGCGAACCTCACTTGGGCAGCGTACTTTCTCCTACCGAGCCCCCCTCTGGCTAAATGAACTCCCGCAGAAACTACAAACACACAGGCTGCCACAGTTCAAAACAGGCCTCAAACAGCACCTAAAGTATAGCTCACAATGCACCTGTTTCTCAGGCCAAACCTGAAAGATAAACCCACACCCACCGTTAAACCCAGCACAGATACCGAGAAAACCTGACCTCATCCTAGCCTAGCCAGGAGCACTAGTAAGCTACTAATCCTCCTTCAGGCTCTGTGTACAGCCCCCAACCCCTTCTCCCACCTTTCTAACGTAGTCTATCAGTGGACCTCTCGAGGTTTCCAGGGCTGAGCCACCCTAGAATCATCCAAGACATAACCTAATCCTCTTACAATAGCTTTGTTTTCCACTGTTGGCCTAAAATTCTCATGTACTACTCTTTAACTGCCTAATGTGCTGAACCCTGTAACAACTGTATTTGTTCTGAAATCTGTGACTACTGTATTTGTGTCTTGTATTATTTGTCCACCCTGACGTGGAACCTTTATAAAAGAGCTCACGCTCAAAGGTCTTCTGATATTTACAAATAAACAAATAACCATAAACAAGTAAACAAACAAGCAACAGGCAGTATGACAGAAAAACATATGAGACTCAAATGAAAAATTAAAATGAAACCAAAAGTGAAGAGTGTGTTATGAACAAAACTGTTGCATGACTGGGGGGGGGGATTCCAACTAAAGTCTGCTGTGGGAACGGTAACTGCATACCAACCAGATTTCTAACTACTGGGTCTGCAGTAGGACAAAAGGCTATCATTCTGATAATGGTGGAGGAACTATTAATTAAAAAAGGTAAACAAAATTAATTATTAACAATTTTGTCATCAGACTTTTTATTTTTTACAGTGCCCATTTTCTAAGCGCAGTAATACCCTCCAGAGTGGGTGGTATTGGGGAAATACCGGGCCTTGCAGGGGCTATAAGGCCCTCCACCTGCGGCATCTGGCCTCATTACACCCCTGGGCAGTCCGGTATTTCCCAGTACCGCCCACCCTGTTGGGTATTATTGCGTACATCACTGATATTGTTCCTGAGTGCTGTTTGACCTGATGTCATCATGAGTGGCAAAGCCAAGAGTGATGTCAAAAAGTCAAGCTACACAAAGGAAATATCTGTGATATTTTAATTTTCACCATGGCATATCTGATTTATGCCGTGCCTTTTATTTATACAATGGCAAGGAAAAGATCCTGCATTCTGATTGTTTAGTGGGCACCTTCAGCAGTGATGTTAGTCCAGCACATCCTCAATATAAGAAAGTGAATGAAGCTGAAGCATGGCATGTGGAGCCCCCGTGTGCCCACATCATCCTGCTTCATAAAATGGCAAGACAAAATCTAGAAATCTCATTGGCCAAGACAGATCAGCTGACTATACATTAATTCTCTGTATACGTAGTCATCCTGGTCCTAAACCACATTACATAATGAGCAGATCAGTCCTCCTACAACTAGAAGTCTCCCTACAACCAGAACTGATCTTCCACCACAAACATGACCACTACCTTTACACTTTAGAAACCTGCAACTGGGCCCTAAAATTAAAATGATCTTAAATATAAAATAAAACTAATTAAATGTTGCTATTCCGTATGTAAGCATGTTGACATACTACAGTAAAGAAGAATGGGGTGACCTTTAGGCCTCACAACCCCAATGACACACCTCGGCATCCGTCAGTCTGTGGAAGAGGGGGGTACATGAAAGGGGGGGGTAGGGGCCAACCCTAAAGGTCTCATTTCCTGACTTTTTGTGCTTTAGCCCTAAATGATGCATTAACTCAGTTTTTTTGGCAAGAATTTCCTTACTTTTTGAGAAAGTGTAGTAAAGTACAATGTTGCACAAGTTGGTGGGAGCCAACGTGCACATTTCTGCCTAACATAACAGTACAGGTACTGAGTATCATATGTATTGGTGGAAGTGCGGGGCCCTTTGGGCCCCAAACTCCCACCAGCTTGAAACAAAACAAACTTTCAATCGTCGAAGTGGCAAGATTCTGCACCTGTTTACGTTTTACACTCCTAACCACTGAAAAGTACCTCCGTGGCAGTAAGGCTAGCTACCCTATAAATGTCAAGCAACTACCCCAGTGAAGAATGCTAGCCACAAAATGTAAACTGCGTCACACAATATCTCTGCAGCAAATTAATGTTCTGACACCTAAACACCATAATTCACATCTACAGGACTTCCCCTCAACACCCTCCAAATTTCAAGTTAAAACACCAATCCGTTTCCAAGATATTTAATTTTAAAGTTTTAGCACCTTTAAAAATTATTTGATCATGAGTATCGACCAATTCGCGATCAAAGATCCTCTTTGATCATGAGGGGACATCTGGTTGTGAAATTTAGGCTATCTGGTCCCTCCCAAAGACATCTGGTCCAGCAAAAATCTGGCCATCTCGTCCCCGCCTTCACGAATGAAGCTCGCAATCAAGGAATTTGCAGGCTTGCGACTAAACAATTTGCAGGCTCACGATCAAAGAATTAAAAAACATTAAAACACTATTTTTTGACACAACTACATTAAATCACAGGCATAACTCGATAGAAGGAAGCCCCCTGAGTAAAACCCATTCTAGTTTGACTTCACAAGTCACCCCTGGGCTGAGATATTTGTTTTTTTCCAGCCCCAAACTGAAAATAAGATGGCGTCCGTTGCGATCAATAGATTTCTTGCGATCAAAGATTCTTTAATCATGAGCCTGCACATTCTTTGATCGTGAGGAGTGACCAGATGGCCAAAACCTCATTCTTCTTTCACAGAATAACCATATAAATTTTCCCATAGACTTATAATGGGAGCTAAAATGTTTAATAACTTTTGACTGGATTAATATTTTTTCACCAAACAAAAGGTGGCATGCTCCTTCACCCAAGCTCTTTCTACGTGCCAAGTCTTAGACTGGCAGACCACACGATGGCCGTGCAGCGCCACAGACAAAATGCGAAAAACTGCCCACAGAACTGGCGAAAAGTGCATTTTTTCAGCGTTTAGGTGCACAAAAACCATAAGTCTGACCGAATCACAACTTGGCAAATCAAGAGATCTACCATGCCCCACCATGCATACCAAATTTCATGCAGGTTCGTTGAGCGGGTCCAAAGTTATCAATGTGCAAATTGTCAAGTTTAACATAGAAGTGCCTTCATAACCCTAAATAGTATCCCATTTAAGGTTAAATTGTGAAATTTTGCAGCTTAATAACTTTGCCACCATATGACGGATTTGCCTGAAATTTGGCAGGCACGGAGAGGTACCATGGATCTCTGGATCTGCCACATTTTATAACGGTCAGCTATACGGTTGCGGAGCTATAAAGTGCAATAGAAAGTCGTATTTACGCTTTTTTGTGCATTCTGTACTCACGCCTACAGGTCGCATGGTTTGCACGACCGGTACAAAACCTTCAGGGAACATGCAGCTGGAGTCCCCGATGTGCCTTTCGAAGATTTCGTGAAAAAATATTAAACGGTTCAAAAGTTATTCAGAAAATAAATTTCCCATTATAGTCAATGGAAAAAGTTAACAAAAAGTTCGACAGTGTCGCAAATGCAGTTTTTAGTGTCACAAATGACCCCTGTAGTGTCATGAGTCAGCCATTTTCCTTTTCAGTTACTGGTCACAGAAATGCTTGCCATTTAAATTTGGGAACCTCTAGGGACACAATTCTTTTTGTGTTCACCTAGTCAAGCTCTGAGGATGCTAGCCATGTTTTTTTTTTGGAGGCGATAAACACCCTGAAATATGTTTTGAATTTTTTGTAAACTGTAGTGTCACACTTGTGACACTTTTGTGATTTTTTTTTTTTGCGAAAGTGTCGTGATTTGCGACACTATGCCCAAAAGAATAGGAAATCGTTGCCACTCTGCTGCAAAATAATGGTTTGGTCTTTTGGGCTGAAATTTGGAGGGAAGAAACCAAGATCCCACAGATGTGCCTTTTGGTAGTTTGGTGACAAAATATTGCAGGGCTGCAAAGTTACGATACTCCGAAGTTGACGATTTTTCCCATAGGCTAACATTACGGTGTCCGCCTCGCCTTTCGAGGCCCGTATCTCGGAAACATTTCGAGATATGGACTTTTCATCAGAAAAATCCTTAGCACCCTGGTTAAGTGCAAAAATAACTAGGAAAGTCTTAAATTATATGAAATTTTAATTATTTTTCTACATCGTACGGTTCCTGAGATATAAGCAATTTAGTATTCCAAGTGTTCATTTTCTGTTCCGAGGCCCATTATTATGCATAGATTCTTTGTATTCACTGTGTTTCTCAATGCAGCTTTTGGGGGGAAAAAGGATGTGCATTTTTTGTTACTGTTGCACTTTGCGTTTCCGTAACAGTTTGCGTTAGCGTTCCCATCTATGCTACCGTGTGCGTTACCCTTTGCGTTTTTGTTTGCTTTACATAGATACATAGATACATAGACAGTGTCGGCAGATAAGGGCCTATGGCCCACCCAGTCTGCCCATTTAAGTCTGTAAGTTCAGTTTATGTTTTCCAAGAAGTCTGTTGCCCCTTACCCCTGACCTCCAGAATTCCTTTATGTCTATCCCATGCATTCTTAAATCCCGTGATTGTTTCAGCCCCCACCACTTCCTCTGGGAGGGTGTTCCACTTGTCCACCACCCGTTCTGTGAAGAAATTCTTCCTCACGTTTCCTCTGAATCGTCCCTCCCTCCAACTTCATCCCATGCCCTCTAGTCCTGGAACATCTTTTTGGCTTAAAATAGTGCATTCCTGCACCCTGTTCCTCCCTGTAAGATACTTGTATGTCTCTATCATATCCCCTCTCTCCCTCCTCTCCTCCAGGGAGTACATGTTCAGTGCCTTCAACCTGTCCTCATAGGACTTGTGATGCAATCCATGCACCATCTTTGTTGCCCTCCTCTGAACCTTCTCTACCCTGTCTTTACTGTTAACATTTGCATTTCCATTACTTTTTTTGTTTGCGTTTCCTTTTGTGTAACCGTTTGCATTTCCATTTCCATTTGCGTACGCGATTCCATTTGCGTTCCTGTTTGGCGTCATCATTGCTGTTACCGTAATTGTTTGCGTTTCCAATTGCGGTACTGTGACCGTGTGCATTATGATTTGAGTTTCCGTGTGCACTTGCATTTGCGTTTCTGTTTTCATTAACGTTTGCATTTGTGTTTCTATTACCATTTGCGTTATCGTTTGTTTGCGTCACCATGTGCGTTACCGCTGCGTTACCCGTTAGTTCTATCTTTATAATTACACGTTTTCTCAAAAGAAGGAAATTCATGACAAAAAAATCAATTTAATGCATCAGTTAGGGTTGTTCTACAGTGGCAAAAGCGAGGAAATTCAATGTTGGGGTTCCCATCCTTACCCCACCCGCCCCACCAACAGGCATCAGGTGTGCGTTGGGGTCGTCAGTCCTAACTCTCACCCCCATTCTCTTATACTGCACCACCTCAGCTTGTTTACACATGGGAAGGGGTGAGAGTTAGGACAGGTGACCCCAACGCAGACCCGATACCTGTTGGGGGGGCGGGGTGCAAGGGGGGTGGGAACCCTAACTTTGAATTTTCTTGCCTTTACCGTTGTTTTGCCATATATATATACACACACACACACACACACATATATATAGATATGTGTGTGTGTGTATGAGTGATCTCAAATATATTTTATGCACTTGATGTCGTCTGCTAACACAAAGTGGTGGGTATTCCTCTCTGCTTATCAGGATTTATAAATGCTAGTTTTCCATAATATAATTCTACGGGTAACAGCCAGCCTCCTGCACACACAGCACTTATTTCCACTGTTCGGTCACCATTTATCTCACACGTACCACATCTATTGTGTTGTTCTGCACCTCTCAATCATTTGTCAGTTGAGAGGTTCTGGGCTGATGATGGACCGCGAAGTAGAATTCTAAGTACAATAGACAGGTCTCGATAGATCATTTTAAGCGACACTGATATCTCAGGGAAAAGATAAAAAAATTAAAATTAGGATATGATTCAAGTTATAATTGATGCATTTTGTTGGTTCTGTCCCTTTTATATTCTTTGCTGAAGACCATCTCGCATGAAAAACAGGAATGCATTACCTTTGCTTAATTTCCTACTACTGCTAGAATAAAAAAACATAATAGCATTAATTTTCAATTTTTACATTTGTTTTTATGACAGAATTAGCTTTGTGATGCATTGCGGAGACTAGGCACTTGGCTTCCATGGAAGGAGGACACGAGCCACGTCGCATTCACTCATCACAAGCCTGCTGACCAAGGGGCAGTATGAGCACCAGCCCTGAAGGCAGCCACTTGTCTGCCTTTTTTTGCCAGAGGACGGGTGCAGCTGTGGCGACCATGGAGAAAAATGGCAATGGAGGGAAAAAATGCGGGGAACAGGAATGAATAAAATGGGGGGGAGGAACCTTTAAATAAAAATATCATGTTGAGAAATACCTCTTCATTGCTTCATTGTGTTTTGTATTGCGGTTTCGTCATTCACTTATGCTGAGCCACCGCATTGCAAGGGAAGCAGCATGACATAATTTTAGACAGTCTAATTGTCCTGCTGCTAAAAAGAGGGAAATTGGTGCCATTGTTACAGTATAAGATGCAAATAATGCTGTCAGTAAAGGTTTACAGCTCTTAGCTTTCTTAAAAGGGAAATGCTCATTACTACAATTCCCACCCTGAGTAACACACTAAGTGCCTGTTAACATTTTTTTTTTTAACTGTCATTTTAAATTACATACTTATTATTGCTAACAACTCTTTAAGCAGCAGATAAGCCTGCACATGCTTTCTGCTGCCGAACGTCAGAACAGTTTGAACCAATCCGAGCACTGATCATGCAGCCCCTGAGCCACAACTGCAAGACTGATTTCAGCCGCAATAAGGAATCAACAACCCAGACTTTGCTGTGCAAAAATCCTGGTTTCATGAGTAAATAAAAGTAGTTTCTAAATCATTAGGACTTGTACTTTGTTTGGATTCTTGCAATGTTCGGTTTTGGGTGAATTTATTTTCTCGGTTTTGGAGACCCAAACTTGAATTCTAATTCTTATTCTCTTGAATTCTATCTAATTCTTATACTTTTTATTTTTTTTCCCCCTAATTCATATTTTCTAGTATTTTTTACTCCGGTTTACACCCTCCCCATCTTGGGTGCGCGTGTGGAGGCACGCGCACGCTGTGCTTTGAGACATCCTCTCTACTTGCCGTCCCTCCAGCCTGTGTTGCCATTGGTCCTCCACCCAGTGGCAGCAGAACTACAGAGAGACAGTCTCCTGGAAGAACAGCTGCCGGTAAGCTGCTCTGTCCTGCTCCCCGGCTCCCTGATGACCCAACATCATTTGCAAACCTGGGTCGCTAGGCGTGATGCGAGGTAAGGCATGATGCCTCAACCCTCTGCACCACCGGGCTGGCCTAATTCTTATTCTTAACAAAAAAAAAAAAAGGGTAAGAATTCAGAGTTCTGACATCACAGCTGTGACTTATGACAAGTGTATGGGCTGTGTGAGCAGTAACCTGTAACAGGTGTGTGGGAAGGCAGATCTTGCTGCATGCCCCAAGTGGGATATTAATCATGAGGCGCAGCCAAGTGCTTCCAGCAACCTGGAAAGTATGGCAAGATCTGTCTTATGACACACTCTGAACCGGGTTATCGTGCTTATAAAACAGCTCATTAAGGGGAAAAGTAAATCTCTGAAGGACATTTTTAATGTGATAGTAAGCCAGCCATGTGGTAAGACGAAGCTTACTGCATGGTCACATGATGTGGTTCAGGCAATTGCATTCTTCCTTTTCTCACTGCTCTTTTTACCATTGCAATTACATGAGCTAACTGGATATGACTGATTGATTTACAGAGTAGATAGCTACTATACCCAGTTGGTTCTTAAGTATTTCTTTGATGCATTAGTAGCCTGAAACTGAGTTTTTAATTCTTGTTGTATAGGATTGCAGAACTATAGTTGCCCGGTTGTGCTGCTGGTGTTAGGCTGATAAGTCTAGTACACACACACACACACACACACACACACACACACACAAAACAAAAGTGCCCTAAAGGGCTAGTAAATCACACAGTGTTTATTTCTTCTATTACATTCATTCATTCTTTCTTCATAGCATAATTTAAAAACATAATCTAATTAAAAAAAAGATGAAGGTTAGGGCACAAACATTGTAATGTTATTGAAGTGACAGACGGGGCTTGGCATCCATCTTGTCTGCTCTTCTTGCTGCTTAACAGTGACTACATCCAGTCTTATTTATTTAGTTTTTGTTGACGGGGTAGTGCATGAGACAAAAAATGCCTACTTTCAGGAATGACCCGGGAGGATTACGATGAAATTAGTGCAGATTACAAAAGAACATGAATTACAACAAAGAAAAACAAATTACAGTTTACAGGCAGAGAACACAAGGCTAAACAGCATTACAAAACATGCTGTCCGCAGTGAAAGTGGCACAGGGCAAAAGTTGGACATGGGTTGGGGGGGAGAGTTTAACAGAACTGTTAAGTGCAGTTAGAAGCTGAAGATGTCAGCAGATGATTCTTTCTTGTCCTTCTGATAAGGTACTGGGACGAGACACAAAGAGTAGTCCAAGAGAGAGTGCCTGAAAAAGTTAGCAATAAAAGGTGGGGTATTAGTCCGGATGGTCTTTTCAGTGAAACGGCCAAGGGTGCGCAAATGACTATTGGCTGGAGCCAGCCAGTCAAGATTGATATATTTTTTTTTGTTAAGTATTTTTGTTGACTGGGAAAGGAGGACTAGGCAATGCTGTGTGTCTAACCGAAGGAATCCCTCAAGTAAATGTTTACACTTTATGCAGTCATCTCAGTCGAGACTGACACCCCAGAGATGGAACCTATGCAAATTTTAGAATTCTGAATGTAGGTTCAAACTCTGCATCCGTGCTCCATTCTGGTCGTTGCTCATATCTGTTTCTCTGCCTGAAGAGAGCAGTCGCCCTGTAATAAACTCTGGTAATAGCTGATTCTCCAGTCACATTTGTATTTTGTATCAAAACAAGTGTATTTTAGTCAGTTTTTTTTATTACTGTACTCTGTGTTTAGCTAAGGTTTTCTGTAAATGACAGTTTCTCCAGTTCCCGGTTTACTTCCAGGAACTGGAGAATATCCTACTTGGCTACCATGACTATTTTTGGCTATTTTGACTTTGACACCATGTGTTTTTTTTTTTTTGTTTGTTTGTTTGTTTTTGGCTGATTTTAGTGGTTAACTATTTTTAGCTATCCAGTTTAGAGAATGGGGCATTTTCACTTTCCGGCTGTGCCTTTTCACCTTAATTGATGAGTTCCTGTTACAGAAGCTGCGATTTGACCTTTGGCACAGCTTTTAATGGTCACAAGAAATGTGTGCTAATTATCAGCTGTTTATAAAGTCCTAATTCTCAGAACTGATATGCATTCCCTAAAGTATCCATATTTGACTGTACCTGAATAAAAAGTGATAGGAAAAGCTGTATATTGCATTGTTTTGTTTTTATGGGCAACATTCGTCTGCAGTTCTCTACAGGGATCCAATAATTTGGAGTTTTTACTGTGTCATGATTTATGTACAGAATGCTAATTATGAGCTGTTGACCTCTCAGAACTATGCGAAGAGTTCTGTGCACCAATTGTGACATAGCTAAAACTCCAAATTATTGATTCCATGAATCACCTTTTATTCAGGTACAAATAAATGTATTTATTTTTACTTTATTTGTTTATTCGGAAAAATACCTTTGAGTCTGAGACTCCTTTTCAAAGGTTCCACATCAGACACAGATACCACCTGGAGAACCGTACAAAGTGGTTCAGCAGGGGGACACAGGTAACAAAGTAACACAGAATGGTACAAGAAATACAGTAAAAGACTAACATTTGGATACTAGTAGATTCAGCGTATTAGGTTCAGGAGCCGTTACACAAGTTGTTGCACTTATAATCTCCACTAATTAGCAGTTCGGTGGGTACAGCTGGGGTGGGGGTCAAGAAACAGCCAGAGGCTTTAGTCAGACTAGGAAGGGAGTTGGGCTGGGCTAGGATCCATGGCAGTCACAGGGATTGGAAGACTGTAGATGATTCCTGAGGTGTACTTTGTAGGTGCCAGTACTATTCATGTTTATGATGGTGCTAGGTAGGTTATTTATCCAGGTGGGGGCTCGGAAGGCAAAGGACCTTTGGAAAAGTGGGTAAATATGGATACTTTTGGTGAATGCATATTTCTGAGAATAAGAACTTTATAAACAGCTGCCTATTAGAAATGATTTCCTGTCCTCTAAGTACAAGAGCCATTTCAAACAACATGAAGTCTTGCTATATTATGACATTTGCAGTATAACCCCAGGTTAGAACTGCTCCGGAGGTGAAAGAGTTAACTTTCCATGCAGGGCATGGAATCTTGTGTGCGAGCTCGATTGAACGCTCTGTCTGTTGAAGCTCAAACTTAAACTGTCAGATTCTTTACTCCGCCTCTCTGAACAGTCGCTCCGGAGATTCCTCCTGCTGCTCGAGTTCGTTTGTCGGTTTTAAAGTGTAATTCTCGGTTTATTTTGCAATTTAAACACATGTCGATGCGTTTCAAGTCTGTCTGTGGTATTGTAAGTAATAGATAGGCTTATTTATTATTTTTCTTCTGTGTGGAACTTGTAACGTCTTTTTGGTTCGGTTTGAACCATCAGAGGATTTTAAAATTACCTTCTAGCCCTTTAGAGTGGGTTCCGGTTCTTATCGGTTCTAAAAAACGGATTTTATTACGGTTTTTCCACGACCCGTGACACGGTTGGGAACCGATAAGAGAGTCTTGCTTGGTGGATTGCCATTAACAGGCAAGTTTTGGTTAGGCTGGCACCATGTCTGAGAAACCCGAAAGAAAAACCGGACCCACTGGGTTTCAGCACTGTGGCCTCTGTGGGAAAGCCTTTGCTAAGGCTGACCCACACACCATTTGTGTATATTGTCTGGGGTTTGAACACCTCAATGCAGACTGCCAGATTTGTAAGAATTTTCCTGCTGCCACCGTGGAAAAAAGAGTTGGTAGGCTCAGGGAAAGGGAGGCCAAAAAGTCCGCTGACCCGGATGGCCAGCCCAGTTCGGTTCCATCCGAACCTGAGGGAGTGCCCTCTGACCAGGCGATACTTCCTCAGGCAAACGAAGAGCCAGCTCTGAGGAGCCGGTTCCAACTAAAAGGACTAGAAGGTCAGCTAGTTTGGGTCCAAAAGTTCTTTCTCCAACCGCTGAGGAAATAGCCAAAGCTATTCAAATTGTCCGGTCTCTTTCCCCAGTTCCATCCGAACTGCACCATTAGGGAAGCGCCCGGTTCGGTCAGTTCCCCCGGTTCAAGATTATGATTTTGAGGATTTTTATGAACCAGGGGAAGGGGAGGAAGGGTACTAGGAGAATGTGTGATTTTGAAAGTCTGGATGTGCCCATTGAACCGAACATCTCTCCAGACAGACCCTCAGGAGTGTCCCCTCCCAGGCTGTCTGAGTCCCCTTCTCATTTTTTGTTTTACAAGAAAGTTGCTAAGACCCTGCAACTCCCTGTTGAGGGAGCTGTTGATGATCAAGAAGAGCCTGATTTTGTGGAAATGATGGATATTCCAGAGTCTAGGAGACTGTCTATTCCCTTGCATAAATCTTTTAGGAAACAGTAAAAATTCTGAAAACTCCTCATTCTATCCTCCCTGTGGAAAAAGGATGGACAAGAGGTATGCTTTATCAGGCTCTGATACGGAGTTCCTATCCCAGCAATGCAGCCATGTGGGGGTAGTGCAGGCTGCAGCCTGTGACAAGGCTAATATTCCTCTAGCCTCTCCCCCTCCTGAAAAGGATTCCAGGAGGATGGATGCCATGGCAAAAAAGCAGTACATGGCAGCATCTTTGGGACTCAGACAGGCAAATTATATGGCTTACGCAGCTAGGTACCAGAAATCCAGATGGGATACTGTCCTGGCCCTAGCAAAACAGGTCCCTAACCAGCTTGCCAGGGAGCAGGAGCAGGTGGCTGCGGATGGTATTGAGGCATCCAAGGTGCAATTTCATGCTGCAGTAGACTCTAATGATGTTTCATCAAGAGTCATGGCTACATCTGTGTCTCTTCGCAGAATGGCCTGGCTCAGATGTACTGCCCTGTCTAGGATACCCAGTCTAAGGCTATGGATTTTCCTGTTGTGGGGAAATTCTCTGTTTGGAACAGACAGAGAATTATATGAAGAAAATGGATGAGTATAGGACCACCTATAGGAGTGCACAGGCCAAAGAAAGGCAAGTCACTCCTCAAAGGCAGCATATCAGGGGCAGGCCTTTTCATAGGCCGTTTTACCAAGCCCAGGCCTCCTCTTCTGCTTATGCCTAGAGAAGGTTCTTTAGAGGAAGGGGCAGAAGGGGTTCTAGTAAGCCTGCTTCTACCCCTCAACCCAAAGCCCCTGCAAAACAGGCTCCCTGATGGGGTAGCCAGGGCCGATTCGCCACTACCAGTAGGGGGCAGGCTGGCTTACTTTGTCCAGGACTGGAAGTCTTTAACATCAGACAAATGGGTCCTGGAAGTACAGGGTCTGGTTCTCAGCTTCAAAAAATTTTCGAAGATGAGAGCCAGGTCTTTTCCACCTTCAAACCCTTCAGAGGCACTTGCCCTGGAAGCAGAAGTTTCTTTCCTCCTGGCTCTCAGAGCAGTGGAAAGGGTTCCACCCATACACCAGGGCAAAGGGTTGTACTCCAGGTACTTCCTTACCCCAAAAAAGACAGGAGAATGGCGGCCCATCCTGGATCTCAGGTATCTAAACAAGCACCTTTTAAAACCAAAGTTCAAAATGGTCACCCTGGGGATTATTTTACCCTCTCTAAGGCCAGGGGACTGGCTAGCCTCCCTGGACCTCAAGGATGCCTACTTCCATGTTCTCATCAGAAGCTCCCATCGAAAGTACCTCAGATTTGAACTGCCCTCAGGCCATTACCAGTTCAGAGCAATGCCCTTCGGCCTCACCTCGGCCCCAAGGGTGTTCACAAAATGCCTGGCAGTAGCAGTTGCTCATTTAAGAAGGCAAAAGATTGCCATCTTTCCTTATCTGGACCACTGGCTCATTGTAGGCCAGTTGCCAGAACAGGTCAAACTACATTTACAAGTAACCCAGCAACTGCTTACATTACTAGGTTTCCTTCTCAGTCTTCCAAAGTCAGTTCTGGAGCCTGTCCAGCTTCTCACCTTCATAGGCGTAGAACTGAACACAAAAGAAGCCAGAGCCTTCCTTCCTCTGGAAGAGCAAGGACCCTGGTGTCTCTGGCCTCCTCTTTCACCCTGCAGGTCTCTCGACCAGCAAGGCATTTTCTACAGCTCCTGGGGCACATGGCTGCTTCTACAGCAGTCGTGCAGGGAGCGAGATTTCAGATGAGGGACATTCAGTTCCATTTGAGAGCCTTTTGGTCTCAAAGGACAGATCCCCTAACCAAATTGATTCCAGTGACTTGAACCCTGATCCAGGCCCTTCAGTGGTGGCAGGATCAGAACAATCTGAGACAGGGGGTTCCCTTCACTCCCCAGTCTCATTCCTTGACCCTTACTACAGATGCATCCCTCTTGGGGTGGGGAGCTCACATGGGCGACCTTTCCACCCAAGGGCTGTGGTCCCCTCAGGAATCCCTGCTCCACATCAATTTGCTGGAACTCAGAGCAGTTTTTCTAGCACTCCAGGTTTTCTCCTCATCTGTCCAGAACAAGGTGGTTCAGGTCAGAACAGACAATACCACTACAATGTGGTACATCAACAAGCAAGGGGACACTCGGTCTACGGCCTTGTGCACTGAAGCAAGGAAGTTGTGGTCTTTGGCTTATTCTCTGAACGCCTCCCTTACAGCAGTTCACCTCCCAGGCAAGGACAATGTCCTAGCAGATGCTCTCAGCAGGATTTCCCAGGGCCATCACGAATGGGCACTGGATCCCCTAGTACTGGGGGTAGTATTTGCCAGATGGGGCACCCCGCAAATAGATCTCTTTGCAGCCCTAGACAATCACCAACTTCCCCTTTTTTGCTGCAGGCCCCCAGTGTTGGACTCAGTCCCCTGGATGCCTTCCTCCTCAGTTGGGAAGGGAAGTTTCTTTATGCTTTCCCCCTTCCCCTTCTTTTCAAAGTGCTAGTCAGAATCAGATCTCAATCCTGCAAGATGATCCTGATTGCTCCAGATTAGGCCAGGCAGCCTGGTACCCTCCTCATGTCCTTAGCAGTCCACCCTCCTATGTCTTCCCAGGAATCACAACCTGTTAACCTGTGCCCAGGGAGAGTTTGGTATCCGAACCTCAAATCTCTCAATCTCAAAACTTGGCTCTTGAAGAGTTAGAGTTTGCTGACCTACATCTGTCTCGAGGTGTATTGGATATTTTGAAGGCCTCTAGGAAGCCTTCCACCAGGGCTACCTGTAATTCAAAATGGAAGAGATTTTCCATATGGTGTGCTGGAAAACATATGTCCCCAGAATCTGCTGGCGTGCCCACGATCCTGGATTATTTGGTGCATTTGAATTCCTTGGGGCTGAGACCAGCTACCCTTAAAGTGCACTTGGCAGCTGTGTCTGTCTTCTTATCAGCAGGTAAGCCCTCTTCTTTATCAGCTCACCCTGTGTTCTCCAAGTTTTTTAAAGGGTTGCTTCACACCAACCCTCCGTTCAGGGACCCTGCCCCTGCTTGGGATCTTAATATTTGCATCGCTCAGCTTATGCAACCCCCTTTTGAGCCATTGTCTTCAGCAGAGCTTAAGTACTTGACTTGGAAAACTGTGTTTCTGGTAGCCATCACCTCTGCCGATAAGTGAGCTACAAACCTTGTCAGTGGAGCCTGATTTTATCTCCTTTCATAGAGATAAGGTGGTCCTCAGGACTAACAGGAAGTTTTTGCCTAAGGTGGTTTCAGACTTTCACCTTAATCAATCCATGTCTCTTTCTGTGTACTTCACTGACCATTCCTCCTCTGGTGAGAGGAGATTACACAGTTTAGATGTCAAAAGAGCCCTTAGTTACTATATAGAACGTACCAAGGTCACAGGTTCGAATCCCTCCAATTGTGCCTCACTTATGGGTAGGTTGGTAAAGGAAAACCTGCCACTAAAAGATCCATTGCCAGGTGGATTGTCTCTTGTATCCAATTCTGTTATGAAAAACTGGGTAAGGTTCCTCCCTCAGGCCTGAGGGGCTCACTCTACCAGAGGTACAGCTGCGTCTCTGGCTGCTGCCAGGGACATGCCTATCCTAGAGATATGTCAAGCAGCTACCTGGAAAACAGTTCACACTTTTACTAAGCATTACTCCTTAGATATCCAGGCTAGGAGTGATGCTCGATTTGGCACAGCTGTGCTTCAGAGCCTATTTCCCCAAGTAGGTTCTGTCCCTCCTCCATGGAGGTACTGCTGTGTAGTCTGCATATGTCATAATATAGCAAGACTTCATGTTGTTTGAAGAAAAAATTACTCACCTTAGTAATGTTGTTTCTTCTAATGGAGCCTTGCTATATTATGACCCCCCCCCCAGCCTGCCCCTCTCAGAACCTCTATTGTTTGGGATGTGGGTGGGCAGTGCAGTGTTGGCACTTCACTGATGCCCACTTTATTTTCACCCTTCTGTTTGCTTAGGTGTTATACTTAATTTTCTTTCTTGAATCCCCCGACTTGAGTCTTTGCTTTGGGATCAAGAACAAAAAGGTGTTTTTGTAGTTAGTAGCCAGTGGCTAGTGTAGGTTTACGGCTTCCACACAGAACCTTAGTAAGTTTTTGCTCGTAAAGATCTGACAGTTTAAGTCTGAGCTTTAACAGACAGCGTGTTCAACCGAGCTCGCACTCAAGATTCCATGCCCTGCATGGAAAGTTAACTCTTTCACCTCCAGAGTAGTTCTAACCTGGGGTTATACTGCATATGTCATAATATAGCAAGACTCCATTAGAAGAAACAACATTACTAAGGTGAGTAATTTTTTCCTTTTTTACTATTGGGCTCTTGTACTGCATCGTTTTTGGGGGAATTGTTTTGATTATTTCAGGATTTTCTCTAATAGGTGTATCAGAGAGACCTTGTAGACCATCAAAACAATGTGCAAATTGTTTTCCGCTTCTGGGAAGGGGCGGACTGTTTTAACCTTTGTTTAAAGTGTATAGGTTCACAACACGACTTTGTAAATTGTAAGTCCTGTCATAATTTTTGCCCAAAAACATCATTTAAAAGGGTAAAAGTTTAAAAAAAAAAAAAAAAAAAAAGTCTGCCTCCTCAGTCGGCCTCTGTGTCATCTGTATATAATAAACCAGGGTGGTTCCAACGGTGGTGGAAGGCACATATCTAAAGGGTCCATCTCCTCATGTAGAGCAGCAAATAATGTAAAAGGTGACGAGAAAAAAAGATGAAGCTCCACGGTCATCAGCAGGGCTTGGTAAAGATGGTTCAGATATCAGGGTGTCCGCAAGGGGAAACCCTGAATCCAGTGATGGCAAAAATAAAAAATTAAAAAGCCTTAGAGCAGGCACTGGAAATTGTATCTACCAGAAGAAATTGAAAGAAAATAATGCCACTGCCACTCCTTCTAAGATGTCTTCATCAGAGGATGTACCAAAAATGTGGCAGTTTTTTCATGTGTTCCAGGCCGTGGAAAATTCCAGTAAGATACCTGCCACTCCCTCTCCAGGCTCAGGGTCCAAACTATCTGGCTGCGAAGGAGGAGAGGAAGAAGAATATTGTGCGCACATGAAGGAAGGTGATCCTGTGGTGTCAGAGGGCACACCTGAGCAATATTTCAAACCTACTCCAAGGCAAATTGAGGACTACTCATCTTTTTCCTCATTTGTCAGACAAACGGTTGGTACCCTCAACATTCCCCCCCGCTAGAAACGGAGAGAAGGATGAAGAGGGTGCTCATTTTTATGGACATGCTGGGAGTAGCTCCACCAAGAAGGATGTTACTTCCCATACATAAACCACTTAAAAAGTCCATAGCAATCATGACTGCATCCACTTCAGCTGCAGCCATTGACAAAAAAACTGAGGAAAAAATATCAGGTGGACAAGCGGGGAGTGGACTGTCTGTACGCCCATTCTAATCATCATGGGGTAGTCCAGGCTGCTGCTTGCGAGAGAGCAAAAATCCCTCTCATCTGCACAGCCCCCTGAAAAAGACTAAAAAAAATTGGATATTATGGCAACAAAGGTTTATGCAATAGTGTCCCTGCTTATCAGGCAAGCAGCTTATTCAGCATATACAGCATAGTACCAGAAAGCACTTTGGCACACAATTCTGGCACTGGTAGAATGAGCAGAGGATGGATTGGCACAGGACTGGATTGCTGCAGCAAAATCAACTCTGGATACCATAAAATATCATTTCCACACTGCAGTGGACCCTAATGATACTGCTGCCAGAGGTTTGGTTCATTCAGTGTCATTAAGAAGGTTTTCCTGGCTAAGGACTACATCCTTTTCCAGGATAATCATAACAAGGCCACGGATCCCCTCTTTTGAGGGAGAGTCATTATTTGGTGACAAAACAGAGGCCTAAGTGAAAAAAGTGGGTGGTTACAAAACCACTTTCAAAAGTAACAGAAGGAAAAGGTCTCTACCTCCTAGAGGGCGCATGGAACAGGAGGCAGAGGCAGGAGGTAGTTTGCAAGAGCCTATGTCTCTCTTACGCACCCTGTGAGTACCAGTCACAAATTACTGTAGGGAAAGAGGAAAAAGGACTTCCAGGCATAATGCTGCAGCTCCAGTGCCTAAGCCCCAGCCAAAACAAAACCCCTGACAATTTTGCCCAGGTTGCCCAACCATTTCCAGTGGGACGAAAATTGGCACACTGCTTCCAGCAATGGGTAGACCTTACCCCAGACAAGTGGGTTCTGGAAGTAGTGGGCCAGGGGTTGTATCTGCAGCTCATACATTGTCCAAACTTGCAGAAACACAGAAGTTTTCCTGCTCACTCTCCCACAGAAAAAGTCTGCTGGAAGTGAAAACAAACTGTTTATCAAAAGCCATAGAAAAAAATCCCTGCCTCTCAGTGGGGCAGTGGCCTAGTCTCAAGACCCTTTCTGTCCCACAAGAAAAATGGGGAGTGGCGACCCATATAGACCTCAGGTTTCTGAACAAACCTTTGAAAAATAGAAAAATTCAAGATGGTCACACTAATAACAGTGATGCCATCTTGCCAGAAAGATCATTGGTTGGGGTCTCTGGATCTGAAAGATGCCCATTTTCATGTCAGTCTCACAGAGAAGACCTCTGATTCCGGCTGTGGAACTGCCGGTACCAGTTCACAGCTCTCCCATTTGGTCTCAATGCCAAGGGTTTTCACAAAGTGCATGACTGTGGTGGCAGCACATCTGAGAAAACAAGGTGTGGTGGTTTTCCCCACTAGTTTTGTCTAGCCTTGGTGGGGGGAAACAGAACAAGAGGCAAGGTGCTCTGTTCACTCAGTAAAGAAGCACCTTGGAGAACATGGGATTCTTGATAAACCTGCAGAAGTCCCAGCTAGAGTCTGTTCAAGTACTGGACTTCATAGGAGCAGAGCTGAACATCCTGTGGGGAAAAACCTTCCTCCCACAGGCCAGAGTGACAACTTTGATAGCAACAGCAGAGTCTTTCACAGCAGGTTAGCGAAGACCTGCAAGAAACTTCGAGCAGTTACTAGGTCACATGGGTGCATCCACAGCTGTGCCAGGTTCCAAATGAGATGCCCAGTACCACTTAAGAGGCATCTGGTCCCAAAGATGGGATCCACTTTTAAAGCTTTTGCCAGTGGCAAAAGCACTAGTGGAATCATTACAATGGTGGAAGAATGAAAGCAACCTCAGAGAGGCCATTCTCTTCCTTCAGCAAGCACCAGCAAGTAGTCTTACTGTGGATGCCTCACTGCTGGGGTGGGGTGCCCACCTGCCGGACCTCAGAGCAAGTGGCACATGGAGCCCACAGGAGTCACTAGAACACATAAACCTCTTGGAGCTCAGAGCAGTACTGCTAGCAATGCAGTCCTTCTCTTCCCAGCTACAGGGTCAGACTGTCCAAATCAGGACAGACTACACAACAACAATGCACTATGTAAACAAGCAGGGAGGAACGAGATCCTCAGAACTGTACAGAAGCAATGAGGATCTGGGATCTGGCATCTTCCTTAGAAGTAAACCTATTTGCAGTGCATCTGCCGGGCAGAGACAATATCCTGGCAGATTCTCTAAGCAGAATCAGCCAGGGAAATCACGAATGGCCCTTAAACCAACAGGTTCTGTCCAGTGTTCAGAAGGTGGAGCTCTTCCAATATAGACCTGTTTGCATCTTGGGAGTGCCATCAGCTCCCATAGTTTTGTTGCAGATCACCACCCAGAGGAACAGTTCCAGAGGACTGCCTGGCACTGGACTGGACAGGGAAGTTTTCATATGCCTTCCCACCATTTCCACACATTCAGAAAGCCAGGACTAAATGGGAAATTCAAATTAAACCCCTTTTTGAAGAAGAGATAGTGTAAATCTAAGTATGTGTATCCTTAACACATGAACTGAATTTTATGTGATTTGCTATTTCTGGTGAGAATAATACAGGTCTTGTGACACTGCCAGGATATAGCGGTAAACATTGGGCTGGAAATCTTTATTTACAACCCCCCAGATGATTATTGTGATTTTCATTATAACCTCTCTAGGTTTTATCATTTTGATATGCCCCATTTTGAAGTATGTACCATCAAATGTGACGATATTGCATAGACAATGCAAGTGTTCGCATTAGTTAGTAGTGATTACTCTTGTATGTATTACAAGGGACATTTATGCTGCAGTATTCCTATGGCTCATTTTCTGCCCTCTCTTCCCTATAGGTGGACAAACACTACTAAAGCACTGAATGAAATAGGACACATACTATTACAGAACTATAGTGCTGTTACAGACATTTTAACTTGACGATTGTTGTGATGCTTCAGTATTTTTTTGTATGCATTTTTATGTATTGATGTGTAATATATTGTTTGTATGTGAGATTAACAGCAACTTGACATGAAAAAAAATTACTCACTGTAGTAATGTTTCTTCTTAATGGATCCCTCACTGTGTTTACACTCCCTACCCTGCCTCCCCTTCCAGAATGTGAAATAGGTTCACACAAGAATCCATTACTTTTTCATTTAGGTAGTTAGCCATACCATTACAGTTCCTACATTTATAAGTTTGTTCTTATTGTTTATTTGTTACATTTTCACAAGTCTGCTTTAATTTGTTCGGTGTTCTGAAAAATTCTGTAATTTTTTTCAAAAATTTTTGGTAGCCTTTTTAAGCTAGTTTCTCTAGCTGCTGTTCCACTCTGGCTTGGAAGCAGATATGAGCAACAGCTAAAGTGGAGCACGGATGCAGAGTTTGAACCTACATTCCAAATTCTAAAATTTGTATAGGTTCTATCACCAGGGCATCACTCTCTGCAGAGATGACTCCATAAACAGTGAACACAGTGAGGGATCCCTTAAAACGAAACAACATTACTACAGAGAGTCATTTTTTTCTTTCAGCCTCGTCCCAGGAAGGGAGGTACAGATGGTAACCAGCTGAAATCGAACCAGATTAAGGTGTTGGTATTTTTAGTGACATAGGTCACAGCGGTAGGTGAGTCTGTTTGCTGATGTGGCAAAACGACACATATTATGTATCGTCCCATCTGGGCAGTACAGTTTTAGGGGAGCACATGAAGATAAGGACACCATAATTTAGGCTAGAAAGGGAGGACACCTCTAGCAGTGGCGAAGTGAGCCTCAGAATTAAGAAATAATACTTCATGGAGAGAGTCGTGGACAACTGGAACGGCCTACCGGCAGAAGTTGTGGCGGCTAAGACTGTAAAAAGCTTTAAGCATGCGTGGGACAGGCACAGTGGAAAAGGGGGAGGTGCTGGTAACCAAGAAGGTTCCAATGTGTCAGCATAAGCAGGGAAAATAGAGGTTGACTGGATGGACCCGCCAGTTCTTTTCTGCTTGAAAATTCTGCTTCTATGCATCAGAATACATTTGCTGTGTAGGCTAGGCCCAAATTTGGAGCTGTCAGCCTTGCAGTTTGCTGTGATATTGGGTGAAGTCAAGGGATTGATCGAGGGTGACGCAAAGGCACTTGAAGGAGACAACTTCCAGAGGGGAGCCATCATGGCAAGATGCAGCTAAATTATCAGTGCAAGATCTGATTTTCTCAGGAGAGCCAAAGAGCATAAGTCTGGGCGTTTTGGACTTGAAACAAGTCTGTTTTTGATAAACCAAGACCAGATTAGATGAGTCCTTGCTTAACCTTGCAATAATAGAATTGGTATTTTTGGAGACAAGGACAAGATTAGCAAACATAAGGGTAGAACACGGAGGGATTATCCCATGACAGGGTATGGGTTTACTGAGCATTAATCCACGCCTGGGGGGGGGGTTGGAATCACGAGGCAAAGCTGAGTGATTTCAACCACCCAAGCATGGATTAATGCTCAGTAAACCCCTACTCTGGAGTGGGTTAATCCTCTTGTAACATGGGCAGTGTTTTGTTAGAGTTTTGCGTAAAGAAATAGTGAAATAAAGCCATGTGACCATGCAACTGTGGGTATATCATACATTAATCCACAGTCAGGTGACCCGTTTCAACGAATCAGAAGACAGTATTTTAGGAACCCATGTTACAATGAGGTTTCATGTGGGAGGTTATTTACAAAGAGGGAGAAGAGCAGCGGCCAAAAAATGGATCCTTGGGGTACACCAAGCATAACAGATGCACAAATAGATAAGGCTCGACTTGTCAGCTTCATGCCTGTTGGAGAGACAATTAGCAAACCAGTTTACAGCTTGTGGAGAGATTCAAAGTTCAGAATATTTGACGCATAACAGGTGGTGAAAAGTCTCTTACTAAGGATACATCCCCGATTATTGGCTGTGTAACTCTTAATGCCATTCTCCCTCAGGAATCTGCCTAGACCTGCTTTGCAAGCAAGAACAGTGCTGGTGGCCACAGACTCACCGTGTAGGCAAGTCCACATATTAGTCACCCTCTGTGGGAAGTAAAGCTTTCTAATGTTTCCCATTACCTTGACTTCCATCTCCCAGTTTGAGTGTAGGGGGAGCAGGATGAGGGAACAAAGGACATGGATTTCATTTAATAAGAATAATAAAATATGATAGTTGTGGCATGCAAGGCACAGGGGTATCAAACAATACAAACTACCTACGATCTTATGATCAGTCATTTTAAATATTCATAACCATTCTGTAATTGAACTGATTAATTCTTTAGTGTGGTTAGTTACAAACACCCTGGCTCCACTAAAGGCCATAGTGAAAGTATTGTAATTGTATCTTGTACACGCTGCATTATTTAAGTACTTATTGTTCCAGTGATTGTTCCCCTGATATAATTTTCTGCTGGTGATGATCAGAAAAAAGAAAAAAGGGTATCCCATTTCAGATGATGGCTGTCAGCTTCCTTGACGCGCCAGTGTTTAAAGAGAAAAAAAAATGCCTGAGCCCTCTCGTATTTCAGAAAGATTGTGTTTTGATTGTGGGTCTGTTTCTAGATACTGTATGTTAATCGGGTCAAAAGACCCGTTTTGACATGAGAGTTACAGGATTGTGAAGGAAGGGAAATTGCATTCCAAACTGAGCATGTTTATTAAGAGACTTAGAATTTACTTAAGTCTTGCCGCAGAATCTACAGCATATTCATTGACTTTGATATTAATGAAAATAAGCAATCTACCAAAGTCATGTTACACTCGAAATTCTCACTGAAGTTAAAATTGAAAACTACTCTGCGATTTTATGTATGGACTATTTGTCTTGCTGTAATTGCCAGCCTGCCAGTGGAAACATAATGACTTTCTCTCAGATGGCTTCCCTGGCTAGATAATTTTAATTGGCTAACTACTGTAGGAACACCCCCCACCCTCCCTACAGCACACACGTCTTCATTACAGGAATCCAACTACACTTTTCTGGAGTCTTCTTCCAGTAGAACATTTTCCAGGACAAGGGTTCACTTCCCAGTGTTGGCCCTGCACTAGTGTTCGCACTGCAGTAGGGTTCAGTACCTACTGTTGTCTGTGCACTAGGATTCAGTAGCCAGTGCTGACACTACACAAGGGCCCAATACCCAGGGCTGACACTGCACTAGGGTTCAGTATCCTTACTGAAACTGCACTAGGGTTCAATACAATTAGGCAACATGAAGAAATATGGGCGCGGGAGATGGACACAAGTCCATTTACAGAAGAGTCCTAAAAGAATTTACAAAACTGAAAGTGGACAAGGCAGTGGGACTGGATGGGATACATCCTAGAATATTAAGGAAACTATGGGAGGTGCTGGCGCCACCGCTGGCAGCACTGTTCAACGAGTCACTCAAGACGGGAGTTGGTTTCAGAGGACTGAAGGAGGGCAGATGTAGTCCCTCTTCACAAAAATGGCAGTAGGGAGGAGGCTGCAAACTATAGACTAGTCAGCCTCACCTCAATAGTGGGGAAGATTATGGAATCACTACTTAAACAAAGGTTCATGGAACATCTTGAAGCCAGTGGAGCACAGGATCCAAGATTCACAGCAGGAAGGTCGTGTCAAACAAATCTAATTGATTTCTTTGACTGGGTGACTAAGGTCGTGGATCGGGGGGGGGAAGGGCAGTGGATGTGGCCTATCTGGATTACAGTAAGGCCTTCAATACCATTCCACACAGAAGACTTGTGAACAAGCTGGGCAGCCTGGGAGAGGGTCACAAGGTGGTAAACTGGGTTAGGAACTGGTTGAGTGATAGAAGACAGAGGGTCGTGGTAAATGGAGCTCAATCTGAGGAAAAGAGAGTGAGCAGCGGGATACCACAGGGATTGGTCTTGAGCCCAGTCCTGTTTAATGTCTTCATCAGTGACATTGCGGAGGGGCTGGAGGGGAAAATGTGCCTTTTTGTGGATGACACTAAGATCTACAACAGGGTGGACACTTCAGGAGGGGTGCAAAAAATGAGAAAGGACCTAGGTAAACTGGAGGAGTGGTCCAAAGTGTGGTAGCTGAGATTTAATAAGAAAAAGTGCAAAATCGTGCATTTGGGGCGTAAGAACACAGGGGAGGATTACATGATGGGGGAGGGGAACTGATGGTCACCAAACAGGAAAGGGATTTGGGGGTAATCATGTATAATGACCTAAAGGTGACCAAACAGTGTGTCAAGGCTGTGGGGAGAGCCAGTGAGATGCTGGGGTGCACAGGGAAAGGCATCACCAGCAGAAGGAGGTAGTGATGCCACTATACAGATCATTGGTGAGGCCTCATTTGGAATACGGTGTCCATTTCTGGAGGCCGCATCTCCGTAAGGACGTAGACAGGGTGGAGGCAGTTCAAAGAAGGGCAACAAAGATGGTGCAGGGCCTGCACCAAAAGTCATACGAGGAGAGACTGGGAGACCTAAATATGTGTACCCTGGAGGAGAGAAGAGACAGAGGAGATATGATAGAAACCTTCAAATATTTAAAAGGCAGGCCGGCCCGGTGGCGCTGGAGATTGAGGCGCTGGTCAGTACACCTCGCACCACACCAGCGACCCGGGTTCAGGACTGAGCCTGGGATGCTGGAGGTCAGCAGGGGAGAAAGGATCGAGCATCCAGAGGACTGCTCTTCTCTCTCACGGAGGGAGGGAGGGAGGGTTTGCCATCCCGCTAGTCGGTCACCCTCTGGCATCAGCCAGGGGGAGATGCGAGCCGGGAGGCACATCACTGACATACTTCATCAGTGGGGAAGGGGATGGGAGGAAAACTGGAGGAAAAAAGAGCTGGCAGACTCCATGATGGCTACACCAGTGCCCTGTTCCAGCCCCTGATGTCTGGATTTTGCTCTGGGGTGGGAGAAAGATGGTGTCCCTTCACCTCGGCCCTGCCATGGTGGGAACCGTGGGGGATTTAGGTGGCTTTGGACGGGGGAATGGTGCGGACAGAGACAGAGTTCCCTCCGAGGGAGGGACCAGAGGTGCCTGCCAAGCTCCACAGGAGGGTAAAAATATAATAGGAAAAAACATAAATCTAAAAGGTGTAAATAGGGTACCGGAGGGTAGCATCTGTCAGAAAAGATGTCCTGGAACGAGGTAGCATGATATGAGGTTGGAAGGGAGGTAGACTAAGGGGTAGCGTGTGGAAGTATTTCTGCACAGAAAGGGTGGTGGATGCATGGAATAGACTCCCAGCGGAGGTGGTGGGAGCAAACACAGTGGGGCATTCATGCATGCATGGGACAGGCATAGGGGAACCCTGGGAGTAGGCACAAGGAGATAAAGCCGGAGATCAAGTAGGGTCTACAGCTTTTATGGTAGGCAGGGAAAATGGGCAGACTAGATGGGCCTAGCAGTCCTGATCTGCCGTCAGTTTCTATGTTTTTAATGTTAAAACCCTGTATTGACACTGCAGTAGGGTTCAATACCCACTGTTGATTCTCACTGAAGTTCAGTACCCAATGCTGACATTACACTAGCATTCAACATCCTGTGCTGACTCTACATTGGGATGCAGTACCCAGTGCTGTCTACATTGGGGTGCAGTACCCAATGTTGACCCTGCACTGATGTTCAGTACCCAGTGCTGGACCCTGCACTGATGTTCAGTACCCAGTGCTGGACCCTGCACTGAGGTTCAGCACCCAGTGCTGAAAATGTGCTGAGTTTCAATACCCAGTTCTTGAGACTGCACTAGGTTTCAGCACCCAGTGTTGATCCTCTGCAAGGGGCTAGTTTCCAGTGTTGATACTGCACTAGGGTTTAGTACCCAGTGTTGGCGCTGCACCAGGGTTTACTGTCCAGTGTTAATTATACACTAGGGTTCAGTGCCCAGTGTTTGAAACTGCACTAGAATTTAGTACTCAGTGTTCTCACTGAACTGGGGTTTAAAACCCAGTGTTGACACTGCACTGAGGTTGAATACACAGTGTTGGGACTGCACTAGAGTTCAGTACCCAGTGTTGATACGGCACTGGGGCTCAATTCCCAGTGTTGGCATTGAAGTGTAATTATAAAGAGGTGCTGTAAAGGTGGAGGTACCATTATTCACATGAGATATCAAATGGATTTGTTCCCTGCTGTGTGTGTGTGTGTGTGTGTGTGTGTGTGTGTGTGTGTGTGTGTGTGTGTGTCTCTCGAATGTTAGACACCATGGCATTAATGGGAAACGAGATTGGAGAATGTCTTAACGCTGCCTTTAATTTTGCTGATAAAAGACTCAAAAGTTATAATATTCTGACATTTCACTAAAATTTATCTGTGCACTTTAACAAAAAAACAAAGTTTTGCATTATTGTTTTACCTGGTCCACAGCCTGGATGGTGGTTTCACCACAGTTGCCCTTTTCTCGTTGGTGACGATAGAGCCAGTTCCCACCCATCTTTGGGGAACAGGTTACTTACTATTCCCATTTCTTCCTAGTTCCAAAGAAGACTGGAGATCTCAGGCCTATCCTAGACCTCAGCTCCCTGAACATGTTCGTGGAGTACAAACCCTTCAGAATGCTCTCTTTGCATAGCCTTCTACCACTTCTTTGGCAGGGACAGTGGCTATGTGCTCTGGACATGCAGGATGCCTACCTGCATATGCCCATATGCCCTTCCCACTGCAGATTCCTTCGTTTTTGCTTTCAGGGGGACCACTACCAAATTCAAGGCCCTCCCATTTGGTCTTTCCTCGGCCCCCCATGTTTACCAAATGCCTATCTGTGGTAGCGGCTCACCTGCGTACCCAGGGAGTACAGGTATTCCTGTACCTGGATGACTGGTTCCTGGTGGCCCCATCCAGGGAGGAACTCCTGCACTCCCTTTCCCTTACCCTGCAGGTTTTCACCAGCCTGGGTATCACTATTAACAAAGCCAAGTCCCATTTGGTCCTTTGCCAATGCCTCCAGTTTATTGGGGCGATTCTGGACATGACCACTGGCAAAGCCTTCTTGCCTCCGGACAAGGTAGACACCCTTCGGACTCAGGCCCATCTTCTGTCCAGTAGCAGGAGGGTCGGAGCTGGGTTGGAGCCAGGTTGGCCCTCTGCCTCCTCTGGCTAATAGCGGCTGCCATTCTGACAGTCCCACTCGCTCGGCTTCATATGAGGATCTTTCAGTGGATGCTTCAGTCACAATGGGACCAGACCATGGACAATCTAGACCAAGAGGTACTAGTTTCCAATCCCATGATCAGGGACTTGCAATGGTGGATGGTTCAGGAGAACCTATGCCTGGGAGTTCACTTATGCATCGAACCCCCTTCCCAGACGTTGATGACAGATGCGTCGGGAGAAGGCTGGGGTGCCCATCTAGGGTCTCACAGGACTCAGGGCAGCTGGTCCAAGTTCGAACAAAATTTGCACGTAAATGTGCTCGAACTAAGAGCAGTCCTTTATGCCCTTCAGGCTCTACTCTCCTTCATCCTCTCCAGTCATCTCATACAATCAGACAACATGTGCGTAGTCTGGTATCTCAACAAGCAGGGAGGAACACGTTCCTACCCTCTGTGCCGGGAAGCGATGAGAATCTGGCATTGGGAACCCAGCATCACCTTCACTTGACTGTGGTTCATGTTCCAGGAGTGGAAAGCACATAGGCAGACCAACTCACTCGGTCCTCAGCCAGGTCCCACGAATGGGAGTTAGATCAGCAAGTCGTAAACAACATCTTTCAGTGATGCGGAACATCTCAGATAGACCTCTTCGCCCTCTCCCTAATACGCAAGACTTCCCACCTTCTGCTCGCTCAATCCAGGGTGAGACATTTTTTGGCGGGACGCTCTGTCTCGATTTGAGGGACAGATTCATTTATGCCCTCCCTCCCATTCCCCTAATTCAGAGGGTCCTGAACAAGATCGGAGCGGAGGGAGCTCGAATGATTCTCATCGCTCCCTTCTGGCCCAGGCAAGTTTGGTTCTCTCTTCTGCAACACTTTTCAGAGGAACCTCCACTTCCTCTTCCTGTGTCACAACAATTGTTGACCCAGGATCAGGGGACTCTTGTTCATCCAGGTCTCAAATCCCTTCATTTACATGCGTGGCTCCTGCAAATGTAGCTCAAGCCCGCTTCGGAGTTTCTCCTCTCGTAGCGGACATCTTGGTAGAACCCAGGAAGCCCTCCACCAGGTTCACCTACACCATGAAGTGGAAAATAGTTTCCATTTGGGCAATTCAAAGGACTTCGAACCTTTCTCGTGCCCAGCCAATAAAGTCCTGGACTACATGCATCACCTGTTTGACCTGGGTCTCAGCCATTCCTCTTTAAAAGTCCACATGGCTTGGAGACAGGACCTTTGCTCAGTTGGAAGTCTCCAAGACCTTCCTTAGAGGGATCCTCCATTTGAGACCCCCCATCCATATTCCTGCCCCTCCTTGGGACTTGAATTTTGTTCTGGAGAAACTTACCCTGCTTCCCTTTGAGCCGGCAGCTACAGCTGATTTAAAGTTCCTTTCTTGGAAGACACTCTTTCTAGTGGCCATCATGTCTGCTCTGCGCATTTCTGAGCTTCAGGCCTTGATATGCAAAATCCCGTACTTGATTTTTCACAAGGAACGTGTGGCTCTACGCTCCAACCCTGAGTTTCTCCCTAAGGTGGTGGCTGAATCAGTCCATTGAGCTACCTGCTTTCTTTACGTAACACTCCAATAAAGGGGAGTACCTCTTGCATACTTTGGATATTCATAGAATACTGAGATACTACACCACTCGGACTAGAGATATCAGGAAAACTGATCAGCTTTTTGTCTCCTTTGCTTACAAAAGAGAAGGCAATGCTGTTAAGCAATGCCTATCAAAATGGTTGGCTCATTGTATCACTTTCTATTATGACAAGTACAACAAGAACCTCCTGGGTCAAGTCAGAGGTCACTTCACAAGAGGAGTAGCAGCCTCTGCGGCTTGTTTCAAGAATGTGTCAGCAGTAGACATCTGTGCAGCCACTACTTGGACTTCAGTCCATACCTTTACAAAACACTACAGTTTGGACATTGCCTCTCGCTGTAGAGCAGGCTTCAGGTTGGCTCTTCTACAAGGTCTCCTTTCATGAGATCCGTTCAGCCTGAGGTTCCATGCTATGGATGACAATCTTCCTCCTGAGTACTTTTCCTTGTTCCAGACTGCTTGGGATTCAGTCCTATATGTGAATACTTACTGCAAGAGTCCTCTCGAAGTAAGATAGTACAGTTACGTAAGAACTTACTGTAACAGTAGATCTTCAAGAGAGGCTTTTACAGTGGGTATTGCCTTCCCACCCTCCGTTCTAAAAAACCCCCCAAAAAACGCATTTTTTTTTTTTTTTCCAACACCTGTGACACGGTGAAGAACCGATAGGTTAGTCTTACCTGGCCTGAAGCCGTGTAAAGGGTAAGTTTATTTGTTTGTGGCCATGTCTGAAAAACCCAGAAAGAAAACCAGGACCACTGGGTTTCAACACTGTAGTGTGTGTGGGGAGGCCTTTGCCAAAGCTGATCCCCACACCACCTGTGTATATTGTCTGGGGTTTGACCACCTCAAATCAGACTGCCAAATTTGTAAAAATTTCCCTAAGACCACCGTAGATAAATGGTTGGGCAGGTTTAGGGATAAGGAGGCCGAGAAGTCCGCTGACCCGGATGGCCAGCCTGGTGCAGTTCCAACCGAACCTGAGGGAGTGCCCTCTGACAAGTACCATACTTCCTCGGGCAAGAGGAAAACTGACTGAGGGGTCAGTTCCTCAAAAAAAGAAGGAGAAATCGACCGGTTCGGATCCTGAATCTCTTCATCAGACGGCCAGTGAAATTGCCCGGGCGATTAGTATTGTAGAATTGCTCCATCTGGTTCCGAGCGAACCAGCCCCTGCCGGTAGGCGTTCAGTTCAGTTGGCTCCTCCGGTTACAGATTATTCTCTGGAGGAATATTATGATCCGGAATGGGAGGGGGAAGTTGAAGTGGATGAAGAAGACGAGTATGATGGTGGGGAAGGTCTGGATGAGCCTATTGAACTGGACATCTCCCCAGACAGACCTTCTGGAGTTTCCTCTCCTAAGCTTTCTGAGTCCCATTCCCACTTCATGTTTTACAAGAAAGTGGCTGAGACTCTCCAGCTCCCTGTGGATGAAGCTGTGGAGGAGGAAGAAGAGCCTGATTTTGCTGAGATGATGGACATCCCAGAGTCCAAGAGGCTGTCTATTCCCTTGCATAAATCTTTTGGGAAACAGACACATACACTTTTAAAGACCCCTAATTCTCTGCCCCCAGTGGACAAACGTATGGACAGGAGGTATTTGCTGTCAGGCTCAAGTTTGGAGTTTCTGTATCAGCATTGCAGCCATGTTGGGGTAGTAAAGGCTGCAACCTGTGATAAAGCTGGCATTCCCTTGGCTTCACCACCTCCTGGATAAGGACTCCAGGAAGATAGATGCCATGGCCAAGAAGCAGTATTTGGCATCTTCCTTGGGACTCAGACAGGCTAACTACATGGCCTATGCTGCCAGGTTCCAAAAGTCCAGATGGGAGTCTGTTTTGGAACTGGCTAAGCAAGCCTTCCTCCAGCTGGCCAAGGAGCTGGAGGAGGTGGCTGCTGATGGGATTGAGGCATCAAAAATCAAATTTTATGCTGCTGTCGACTCCAGTGATGTCATCTAGAGTCATGGCTACATCTGTTGCTCTGTGGAGAATGGCTTGGCTCAGATGTACTAGCCTATCACAGGATACCCAGGCTAAGGCCATGGATTTCCCTGTTGTAGGTAATTCTCTGTTTGGGGAGCAGACAGAGTATTACATGAAAAAGATGGATGAATACAGGACCACCTATAGGAGTGCTCAAGCCAAAGAAAGGCAGACCACTCCTTGGAGGCAGCAGTCTAGGGGCAGGGGGAGGTCTTTTCAATGGTCTTTCTTCCAAGCTTATGCCTCCTCTCCTTTGCTCAGAGGGGGTTCTTTAGAGGGAGAGGTAGAAGGGGGATGAGCATAGCTGCATCCTCCTCTCAGCCCGGGTTGACTCCCCCATTCCTGTAGGAGGCAGACTGGCTTACTGCTTCCAGGACTGAAAGTCTGTTACCTCGGACAAGTGGGTCTTGGAGGTAGTAAGCCAGGGACTGGCTGTCAGCTTCAAAAAGTTTCCAAAGCTGAGAGCCAGGTCTTTTCCACCTGCAAACATCTCCAAAACCATTGCCCTAGAGGCAGTGGTTTCATCTCTTCTGGCCTTAACAGCCATAGAGAGAGTTCCTACAACCCACAGAGGCAAAGGTCTGTACTCCAGGTACTTCCTTACCCTGAAGAAATCAGGGGAGTGGCGACCCATCCTAGACTTAAGATACCTGAACAAACATCTATTAAAACCAAAGTTCAAGATGGTGACTCTGGGAATAATTCCTTCCTCTCTAAGGCCAGGGGACTGGCTAGCCTCCCTGGACCTAAAGGACACCTCTTTTCACATTCCCATCAGGTGCTCCCACAGAAAGTGCCTCATGTTCGAACTGCCTTCAGGCCATAACCAATTCAGAGCAATGCTCTTCGGCCTGTCATCAGCTCCAAGGGTGTTCTCCAAGTGCCTGGCAGTGGTAGTGGCTTTCCTAAGGAGGAAAAGCATCTCCATATTCCCTTACCTGGACGACTGGCTCATAGTGGGTCAGTCTCCAGTCCAAGTCAAGTCAGATCTAAAAGTGACCCAGCAAGTGCTCACTTCTCTAGGTTTCCTTCTCAATCCTCCCAAGTCAGTTCTCGAGCCAGTACAACTATTGACTTTCATAGGGGTGGAACTGGACACTGTCAAAGCAAAGGCTTTTCTTCCTTTGGCAAGGGTGAAGGCCATTTTGCATCTGGCCCCCCCCCCCTTTCCACCCTCTGGTCTCTCGACCAGCAAGACACTTTCTTCAGTTACTGGGCTACATGGCAGCTTCCACTGCAGTGGTCCAAGGGGCCAGATTTCAGATGAGGGACATTCAGTTTCATCTGAGGGCTTTTTGGTCCCAGAAAAAAGATCCTCTGACCAAGTTGGTTCCAGTGACTGAGACTCTGATTCAGGCTGTTCAATGGTGGCAGCATCAGCACGATCTCAGGCAAGGAGTCCCATTAATTTTTCAGTCTCATTCTGTGGTTCTAACCACAGACACCTCTCTTCTGGGTTGGGGGACCCACTTCGAGGCTCTCACAGCTCCGGGAGTGTGGTCCCTTCAGGAGTCTCTTCTCCACATCAGTCTTCTGGAGCTCAGGGCAGTGTACCTGGCTCTACAGGCTTTCTCACAATGAGTGAAGAACAGAGTGGTTCAGGTCAGGGCAGACAACACCACCACCATGTGGTACATCAACAAGCAGGGAGGCATTCAGTCTGTGGCCTTGTGCACAGAAGCCATGAAAATATGGTCGTTGGTTTACTCCCTTCAGGCCTCTCTGGTAGCAGTTCACCTCCTGTGAAAGAACAGTGTGCTAGCAGATGCATTGAGAAGGATTTCCTAGGGCCGTCTTGAATGGTCCCTGGATCCCCTAGTGCTAAAAGTGATTTTTTCAAGATGGGGCACTCCAGAGATAGATCTTTTTGCAGCCCCAGACAATCACCAACTTCCTCTATTTTGTTGCAGACCCCCAGTCTTGGGCTCAGTCCCCCTGGATGCTCTGGTTTTGGATTGGAAAGGGAAATTTCTGCATGCTTTCCCTCCGTTTCCTCTGATGTTCAAGGTCCTGGTCAAGATAAGGTCACAATCTTGCAAAGTGATCCTGATTGCTCCAGATTGGGCCAGGCAGCCTTGGTATCCTCTCTTGCTGTCCCTAGCAGTCCATCTTCCCCTGTCTTTTCCTAGGAATTACAATCTGTTAACCTCCTCTCAAGGGAGGATTTGGTATCCCAACCTTCAGTCTCTCAATCTCAAGGCATGGCTTTTGAAGAGCTAGAGTATGCAGGTTTGCACCTGTCTCAGCGGGTTCTGGACATTCTCAAAGCCTCTCGAAAACCTGCCACCAGGAAAACATATAATTCTAAGTGGAAGAGATTCAGTATTTGGTGTTCCAAGAAGCATATATCTCCAGATGCTGCTGAATTGTCTACAGTTCTGGACTACATGGTTCACCTCAATGGCCTAGGCCTAAGGCCAGCTACCCTCAAAGTACATTTGTCAGCTGTTTCTGCTTTTTTTGTCTATAGGGAAACCTTCTTCACTGGCATCTCATCCTGTTTTCTGTAAATTTTTCAAGGGATTGCTTCATACCAGTCCTCCATTTAGGGACCCCTACACTGCTTGGGACCTTAATGTTTGCATTGCCCAGCTTATGCAACCCCCTTTTGAACCTTTGTCTTCAGCAGAACTTAAGTACTTGACTTGGAAGACTGTGTTTCTGGTAGCTATTACCTCTGGCAGATGTATCAGTGAGTTGCAAGCTCTGTCAGTGGAGCCTGATTTTATCTTATTCCATAGAGATAAGGTGGTCCTTAGAACTAATAGGAGGTTCTTGCCTAAAGTGGTTTCGGATTTTCATTTGAACCAGTCTGTCTCTCCCTGTATTTTTCACTGATCACTCTTCTTCAGGGGAAAGAAGACTACACAATTTAGATGTTAAGAGGGCCCTTAGCTACTACATTGAGCGTACTAAGGCCCACAGGTTTGACTCCCTTCAGTTGTTCCTCACTTATGGGGAAGTGGGTAAGGGCAAACCTGCCACTAAGAGAACTATTGCCAGGTGGATTGTCTCTTGTATACAGTTCTGCTATGAAAAGCTAGGCAAAACACCACCCTCAGGCCTGAGGGCTCATTCGACTAGAGGTGCAGCTGCTTCCCTGGCTGCTGCCAGGGACATTCCTTTGTTAGAGATTTACAAAGCAGCCACCTGGAAAACAGTCCATACATTCACCAAACACTACTCTGTGGATATCCAGGCTAGGAGTGATGCTAGGTTTGGTACAGCATTGCTGCAGAGCCTATTCCCAAAATAGGTTTGATTCCCTCCCCCATGGAGGTACTGCTTGGTAGTGTGCAATATGTCAGAATTCAGCAAGACTTCATGTTGTTTGAAGAAAAAAATTACTGACCTTAGTAACTGTGTTTCTTCTAATGGAGTCTTGCTGTATTCTGACCTCCCCCTGCCTCCCCTCTCAGAACCTGTTTTTTTGAGAAGTGGGTTGGGCAGGTACAGTGCTGCACCCCAGAGGTGCACTAGTTTCTGCTGTGTTGGCTTAACTTCTGTTTTAGTTATTTAAGTTCACTACCTGGTTTTTGTTTTTGGGTTTCTCGACTTGAGTCTTATGGGGATCCAAAACAACTTGGTTGCCTTTTGGCTAATAGTTTTTACAATTTCCTCTTTTAGAGTTAACTAGTTAGTAGTAGCTTGTAAGAATCTGATGGTTGCATTCAAATGCAGCAGACAGTGGTTTGAACCGAGCTCGAGCTCAGCGTTCTATGCTTCTGCATAGAGTTAAATCTTTCATCTCCAGGGCAGTGCAAGTGCTGGGGCTAACTGCAATATGTCAGAATACAGCAAGACTCCCATTAGAAGAAACACAGTTACTAAGGTGAGTAATTTTTTTTCTGTCCTCTGACTGTACCAGCAATTGCACCCCACTGATCATTCCCAAGGAGTATAAAACACAGATCTGTGGTAGTTGCTTCGAGGCTCGGTGGATTTGATGTAGGTTCCAGTTTCAGATAACCTTTAACCCTGCTTAAGCCCTGTTTAATTTCCCATTATATACGGTTCTTTGGGTTAAACCCCTTCCAGTATCAAGCAGACACTGATCACTGAAGTGCTTAAATATTTAAAACTCTCCTCCAATCCAAGGAGCATGCAGTCTGTAGCCATTGTCTTGTAGGCTATACCTCACGCTCTCCTCAGCAAACTCAGGTCTTCATTATTTTCTGTTGAAGTTGTCCTCCTTCTCACCAAATTAGTCTCCTTAAAGATCAGTGGCAGTGATACAGCTTGACTGCTCCTGAATTTTTTCATTTTTTGCCTCACTATACGAATAAAGATCTAATTTTGACATCCTGTGCTGTCCCTGTCTTTATTTTTTCCAAACGCTATGTTTTGGGTTTTTTTCACTGAACGCTGTTTACGTCAATGTCTCCCATTTCATTTCTCAATGTCAACCGAGTGCTTTATTAGTATAGTGAAGCAAAAAAAAAGATTCAGGAGCGGTCAAGCTGTATTATTGCCATCGATCTTTAAACACAGTAGGACACGTATAGATTTCGTTTTCTACCATAAATGAGTCTAGAAGGTCCCTTGGCTTTTCGAGCAGTTTGAGGCCGAGCTCACATGAGAAACATGGCTATAAGCTCCACTTCTGTAAGAAAGTCATCAGGGATGTGCAGAAAAGCCTTTGTTGGTTCTCGCAGCATGCAGAAGACTGGGATCATGCACCTGTTCAACCTTAATTCCTCCAGGGTGGCCATGAAATCATAGAATCTTGACAGCAGAAAAGGACCACACCGGCCCATCCAGTCTGCCCTATTCTCCCAATACCTCCCCCGCCCGCCAGCCCCTGCCTTCCCTCCACTATTCAGACCCATCTGTGTGTCCCATGCCCTCTTGAATCCCTCCACCAATTCAGCCCCCACCCCTTCTTCTGGTAGTCTATTCGAGAGCTCCACCACCCTCTCAGTGAAAAATCTCCCTCTCACATTGCCTCTGTATCTTCTTCCCTGTAGTCTGAGGCTATGCCCTCTGGTTCTGGCCTCCTCCTTCTTCTTACGTAAACTCCCTTCCCTTACTTTGTTGAGCCCTTTCACATATTTAAAAGTTTCAATCATATCTCCCTTTTCCCTTCTAGTCTCCAGCGTGTATAGATTCAGCTCCTGGCACCTGCGCTCTTATGTCTTCCCTTGCATAACCTGCACCATTTTGGTTGCCCTTCTCTGAACCCTCTTCATCCCATCTATGCCCTTGTGAAGGTGTGGTCTCCAGAACTGGTCCCCTTACTTCAAATGCGGCCTCACCATAGCTTTATAGAGGGGCATTATTACCTCCCTCCTTCTACTAGTAATGCCCCTGCCGATGCATGCCAACATTTCATTTGCCTTTCCCACCACCCTGCTACATTGGTTTCCTACCTTAAGGTTGGGTGAGACTATGATCCCCAGATCCCTCTCTTGGTTCTGCAACTTTTATTGCCTCCCTTCCTAGGGTGTAAACTGCTCATGTGTTCCTATCTCCCACGTGCATCCCAGTGCACATTTTGGCATTAAATTTCAGCTACCATGTCTCTGACCACTCCTCGATCTTCTTCAGGTCCTGCCTCATGCCCTCCACCACCCCTGTGGTGTCCACCCTATTGCAAATCTTTGTATCATCAGCAAAGATGCACACCCTCCCCTTCAGACCCTCCGCTATGTCACTGATGTAAATGTTAAAAAGGAGAGGTCCCAAAACTGACCCCTTGGGCACTCCACTCTTCACCCCCCACCATCCCAGAGTACACTCCATTTAGCACCAACCTTTGGATTCTTCTCGCTAACCAGGCCTCCACCCACCTTATTTTCCCACCCACCCCTAGACTTTCTAGCTTGCTCACCAGCCTTCTGTGGGGGGTGGTGTAGAAGGCCTTACTGAAGTCCAGGTAGCCCATGTTCACCGCCCCTCCCTGGTTGATCACCTGAGTCACCCAGTTGAAGAACTTGGATCAGGTTCACTTGGCATGACCTTCCCTTTGTGAAGCCATGCTGTCTGCTGTCCTGCAAGCCACTCTCCTCCAAGTAGTCCACCACCCTCTCCTTGATTAGTGCCTCCATTACCTTCCCCACCACCGAGGTGAGGCTGACAGGTCGATAGTTCTCTGTTACCTCCCTACTTCCTCTCGTGTAAAGGCACCATGTCTGCCCTCTTTAGTCCTCTGGCACCCTCCCCGTATCCAGGGACAAGTTGAGTAGTCTTGTCAATGGTGCAGGCCAACTCCTCCTTCAATTCCCTGATCACCCTGGTGTATAGCCTGTCTGGCCCCATTGCCTTGTCCACCTTCAATCTCTCTAGTTCTTTCCTGATGCTATCCACAGTGAACGGGCTCTGATCCACCCATTTGCCCTCCTTCCCCTTCAGCTCGGGACCCTTCCCATCTTCCTCCTCTGTGAATATTGAGCAAAAGTAGTTATTTAATACCTCTGTTTTTTCACAATCCCCTTCTAATTTTATTCCTCACTCCCCCCTCAGCCTTGCAATCCCCTGCCTTGCCCTCCTTCTCTCCGTCACATATCTGAAAAAAAGTTTTGCCCCCCCCCAGCTTTTTTAGCTGTTTTCTCCTCGATATCCGCTTTTGCTCTCCTGATCTCCTGCCCTGCCAGTCATCTCTTCATCCTGTAAGCTTCCCCATCTTCCTCTCTGAGTGGCCTCTTAAATTTTCTGAAAGCTCTCCTCCTTTCCCTGACTGCCCCCGCTACCTCCTTAGTAAACCAAAGTGGTCTCCTCCCACTTTTGCTCTTCTTAACCTTTTTTACGCACTTTTCTGTGGCTTTCAGTATCCCTCCTTTTATAGATTCCCATAACTCCTCCACTGCCCCTATATTCTTCATTCCCTCCATTGCTTCTCTTGCTGTCCTTTTCATCTTATCAAAGTCCACACGTCTGAAGTCCAAGACTGTAGTACTGGTTCAGTTTGTATTCCTCCCTGCCCTAACCCTGAAGCTTACAGTCCTGTGATCGCTGGTGCCCAAGACTTCTCCCATCTGCACCTCCTCCACACTGTTCCCTAGTTGTCAGGACCACATCGCACAGGTTGTTGTCCCTTGTTGGCTCCCTTACTAGCTGTTGTAGGAATGCCCCCTGCAGTGCAGAACTCCCTGCTTCTAGTAGATACTGCATCTGGGATTCCCCAGTCTATATCTGGGAGGTTTAGGTCTCCCACCAGTAACAGTTCCCCTTTTAGAACCATCCGCATGACTGCCTGAATTAGCTGTCTATTCCCCTCCTACCACTGCATAGGTGGTCTGTATACCTCCCCCAGCTGCAAGGCTTCTCCAGTCCCCCTGCCTAGAGTCACCCAAAGTAGCTCAGTCTCCCCATCTTCTTCTTGTCCCTCAGTTACTGTTATGTTATCCCTGATGTATAAAGCAGCTCTCTTCCCCCCTCCCTTCTTGCCCTCCCTGTCCCTTCTAAACAGTCTGTAGCCTGGAATAGTCTTCTCCCAGATATGGTGCTCTGTCCACCAAGTCTCGCTTACTGTTACGGTATCCATCCCTTCGTCCCCCATGATGGTCTCCGTCCACCATTTTGTTCCCTAGACTTCTGGCGTTGGCAGCTAACCCCTTCCACCAAGTTCCCAACATTCTATCTCCATCCCAGGGGGGAGGTCGGTAGCCCCCTATTTCTTCTGTTCTGTGGTGTGGATTTGTTCCAAACCCCCCCAATTTAGTTCATGTATGAATGTATTCACAGTGTGTAAGTGAACAGGGTGAAAATGAACAAGGTTTTGTAAGAAAAACCTGTGGACCAGGGGCGAGTTTTCTTTTTTTCGGTTTCTAACTGCTGACAGTGGCTTGTTCTATATGAGTCACAAACCGAATCACAGGTGAGAAACTTCATATCACAAGCCTGTTTTCTAGTCCACCTCTGAGTTCTGTTGGTATCATAAACAACGTGTGTGAAGTTTGGTTTGTGACGTCCCTAGAGCCTGAGAAGTGAAGTCAGTAACATAGGCCAACAAGTATTGTAGATCCTGGATTGTGTGGGATGTGTGTGGAATGAACACACTTTCATGTAACTGTGACTTGGTTTGGTTAAACTTGGGAAATGGCAGCGAAGCACTCGTAGACGGAACAATGTTAAAATAGCGCGGATAGAATAGCGCTAACCATATAAGCGTGTACATAATGTTGCAGGCTTTTCAGAGCGAACATACAGTTTAGTGCTCAACAGTTAAAGCGGGGCAGAAAGTATAATGGACAACAATATTCCATACAAATGCCAAAAATGTATTGATACAGAAAAGCACAGCATACAATTAAATGGTAAAGTAATCCATAATTAATTAATTGCAAAAAAGAAACAGCATCGCCAATACCCAGTAAAGTAAATACAAAATTAAAAAAACATTAACACAGCACTCCTCATCTTATTTCTAATCCGATACCTAATTAAGTGTTGTTGCTTTTTGTGCTTAAAAAAACCATTATCACACCAATATCCAGTACAGTAAGTAAATACTTAATAAAAAAAGAAGTCTGCGAACTTTAACAGCCAAAGACTAGAGGCAGTATAGCGCAGTAATTTAAAGCTCTGAGCTGCAAATCTTGTGACATCCAGCAGACCAGACCTGGGTTTGAATCCCACAGCTTCTACTTGCATACTGTGTGACCCCGAGCAAGTCACTTAACTTCCCTGTGCTCCCAGGTCGTACCTGTAAAAAAGCTTTCAGCTTAGTGTGCTACTCCTGGTTAAACAATTAAAAAAAAAAAAAGACACACTAGGCTTGCAATTGGAAATTGTAAGCAATTCCCTTTACGTATTCATATATGGACCTGGAGCCATACCGGGAGACAGTCCCTTCAATTCGCTTGCCAGTATCTTTGTACTTTTTCTTTGCACCTGCCACAGAAGAACTGGCAATAAGTTGCTCCAGCAAAGCAGTATTGTACCGCTGCTCAGACTTGACAAATTCTAGGAACAGCCAGATTGAATGGGTGTTGCGCACCAACAGAGTGGCTGAATTTGCGTTGTCAGGCTTCCACTGTGTTGATTCTCAGCAGTTCAGACAGCCCCGAATCATAGCAGTTCCATAAATCTGTCGGGAACATTGGTCTCTGCCTCCCACCTCTGCCAAGCAGTCGACCTAGCCACGTATCTTCGTAGTAGTCCAAGAGTGGTACCAGTATGTCTGCATTGCTTGTAAAAAAAAAAAAAAAAAAAATTAAAATAATTCTGGTGTCAGTAACTCGTCAAATGCTGCCATAACATCAGCTTCTAACCCCAGTAATGTTCAGGATATTCATAACTTTATGCAGTAAGCCTGGAGGGTTGGACTGCCCGGAGAGATGGAACACATGCAGATAAGTAGAATTCTTTGCACGTGAGCATCTTTCAAATACTGCATCTACCAACTGTAGTGTTCTAACCTCTTCAGATTTCTCTTTCCGCCTGAAAGTCTGGTCGCTCGGAGTTGTCATCGTCCTCTTTCACGTGAAGAAGATTCAAAAACTATAAAAACTTTAGTATATTTCATTTCTTTTACTGCCTCTACTAATTGTTGGTTAAAAATCTTGTTTATTGTGTAAGTTAGTTATTTTTCTAGTTCCTCGCAGTTCAGCATAACCGTGAGGGAACCGTGTTGGTTATTTACTTTCATCGGGGTTCTCTGATTAAAGAGCCTTTGATTTAGTGTATTTACTAGTTAGATTTTTGTGTATATTTTACTGTTTTTTGTAACCGCTTTTATTGGTTACAGAACCGCTGAGCCGGTTCATTTGTCACTTGTTCGGTTCGGTTCTTCCGGTTCCTATTGGTTCCAGACTCAACTGCAAAAAAAAAAAAAAGTAACCACATTAGCTCTTTTTTATTTAGCGGTTAGTGTTTTTTCTCTTTGGGCATTACCATGTCAGAGAAACCTAAAAAGAAAACAGGAGAGCCCGATTTTAAGAATTGTTTAAAATGTGGAGATGTGTTTGATAAGGCTGACAAGCACACCTTATGTCATCATGTGTGGCTTGTCTGGGGTTCAAACATGTGGACCAGGACTGTGAAATATGCAAAACTCTGCCAGAAAAAATCGTGGAAAAACGCCTTGAAAGGCTCAGTAAAAGACTTCCTAGGGGTCCCTCAGGCTCTGACCAGCTGACACCCCAATCTGCTGTGGCTGAACCGATAAGTTTGCTTACCTCTGCCCTGACACGGCAAAAGGGCAAAAGAGGTAAAGAATCAAACTCCTCAGTTCTCTCAGAGAAACTGAAGAAAGTGAAACATGCAGAACCCTCTCCTGCTAAACCAGGGACTTCTGCACAAGTGCCTGCTTTTGCCATCAGCTCTTGAAATAACCCAGGCTTTTAAAATTATCTAGGCACTACAAAACATCATCCCCTAGCAGCCAGGCTCCCCCCCCCCCCCGGTCCCCAGGCTAGCAGTGATGTGTTGCCCTTCTTGCCAGAGGAGCAGTTTTTTGAGGAGGATGAACCAGTTTCCCCAGAGGTGTCCCCTGAGCAGGACTTTGGTTCCCCCCCAGGGTGTCCAAGGATTATTCCTCACATTTTACATTTGTGAGGAGAATGGCAGATGCTCTGGACATTGCTACCACAGAGCAGATTGAGGATGAGGGAAGAAATTGAATACTTGAATATGATGGGTTTAACACCCACAAAAACTCTTCTTCTGCCAGTTTATACATTTTTTAAAAAGGACACTCTGAAACTTCTGCAGACCCCCTAATTCTGTTACTCCTATTGATAGGAGAATAGATGAAAAATATCAGTTGGACAGGACAGGAGCTGATTTACTTTTCTCCTGTCCAGACCATCAAGGGGTTATATAGCAGACAGCCGGTAACAAAGCCAGAGTCCCCTCCTGTCCTCCCACCCTCTGGACAAGGACTCCAGAAGAATAGACAGTATGGCCAAAAAAGACAATTTGTCAGCTTCTTTGGCCATGAGACAGGCTACCTTTCAAGCTTATGCTGTCCAGTATCAAAAATCACTGTGGCAGTCGGTATTGGACATGTCTATGAAAGCCCCTTCACCCTTGTCTGAAGACCTGGTTGAAACAGCCAGGTTTGGGCTGGAGGTGGCTAAGTACCAGTTCCAGATGGCTGCTGATTCAAATGATACTGCTGCCAGATGGATGGCTAACACTGGCACAGGAAGGTTTGCTTGGCTCAGGGCCAGGAACCTTACTCAGGATACTCAATCCAAGGCCCTGGACTTTTCTTTAGAGGGAAATTCCCTTTTTGGAGAATCCTCTGTTGCCTTCATGAAGAAAGTGGATGAATATAAGGCCACTTATAGAAACAGCTCTTCTAAAGAGAGAGCTTCTTCATCCACTAGGCCCTATGGAAGAGGGGGGCAGAGGAAGGTCTTTTATGACCAGACCCTTTTTCCAGCCAGTAGCTGTGCCCCAGTACAGCAGTATCCACAGCAGGGATACTCTAGGGGTAGGAGTAGAAGGGGCTTCAGGAGGGGCTCTCAGGTGCAACCTCAGCCCCAATCAAAGCAAAATCCCTGAGGCTCAGGCCACCTCCTCCCTCCCTCCCTATCGGAAGCAGACTGTCCTACTTCCTCCAGACTTGGCTAAGCATCACCACAGACAAGTGCATTCTGGAGGTAGTGGGTCAGGGTCTGTCTCTGGATTTCAGATCTTTTCCTCCACAAAAGGCCAGGGTTTACTGCTCACCTCCTCTAGCAGAGAGAACACTACTAGAAGCAGAAGTTCAGAAATTGTTACAGCTCAGAGCAGTGGAATCTGTTCCTGCCACCCTGAGAGAAAGAGGTTTTTACTCTAGATACTTCCTAACAACAAAGAAAAGTGGGGAGTGGCAGCCAATATTGGATCTCAAAGCTTTGAACAAGCATCTGAAAAAAACAAAGTTCAAAATGGTAACTCTGGCTCAGATATTGCCAACAATCCAAAAAGGGGACTGGCATCACTGGATTTGAAAAACTCCTATTTCCACATCCCCATAAAGGAATCATACAGAAAGTATCTCAGATTCAGGCTCCCTTCGGGTCATTACCAGTTTTCAACTCTTCACTTCGGCCTCTCCTTAGCACCAACGGTATTTACAAAATGCCTAGTACTGTGGTGGCAGATCTTTGAAGGCAGGGAGTGACTGTCTTCCCATGCCTAGACGACTGGTTGGTGATGGGCAAGTCACCAGACCAAGTAAGGAATTCCGTAAGAATCACCCAGCACCTCTTGGAGTCCCTGGGGTTCATAATAAACCAAAAGAAATCTGTTCCAGCTCCTGCTCAGATTTTGCAGTTCATAGGGGCAGAAATCAACACACTTCAGGGCCGAGCCTTTTTACCCTTATTCAGGGTGTAAAGTCTTCAGTTAGTAGCAAATTCCTTCAGTCTGCACAAGTCAGAAACTGCAAGGCAGTTTCTGCAGCTACTAGGTCATATGGCTGCATCCTCAGGCACAGTGCAGGGATCCAGGTTTCACATGAGGGACATCCAGTTTCACCTTAGGACTCACTGGAGTCAAAAGACACCCCTTTTCAAAGCTTATTCCCATGACAAGGGCACTGTAAGGGCCCTCTTGTGGTGGAAGGAGGAATCCAATCTAAGGCAAGGAGTTCCTTTTCAGAGAGAGAGACCCTCTGGTCCTCACAACACATGATCCCTTTTGGGCTGGGGCACCCACTTAGGGCCACAACTCCCGAGACTTTGGTCAGCAGCAGAGTCCCTTCAGCACATAGATTTACTGGAGCTCAGAGCAGTGTGCCTAGCCTTAAAGGCTTTCTCTTCACTGGTATTGGTAAGGGTGGTACAGATCAGAACAGACAATACCACCACAATGTACTATGTAAACAAGCAGGGAGGCACCAGATCAGGCCTCCTTTGCACAAAGGCCATGAAAATTTGGACTCTGGCATACTCTTTGAAGGTATCCTTACAGGCAATCCATTTGCCAGGAAAGGACAATACCTTGGCAGATGCACTAAGTCGCATCAACCAGGCCCATCACGAATGGACTCTAAACAAGCAGGTGGTAAATGTTATTTTCAGAAGGTGGGGCACTCCAGAGATAGACTTGTTCGCATCCCACCAGAACCACCAGCTACCTCAGTATTGCTGCAGACCTCCAGCACAGGGCACAGTCCCTCTGGATGCCCTGGCTCTGGATTGGTCAGGCAGGCACCTGTATACCTTTTCCCCATTCCCTCTTGTTTTCAGGGTATTACTGAAGCTAAGATCCCTCTCAGCATCTCTGATCTTGATAGCTCCAGACTGGCCCAGGCAGCCATGGTACTCTCTTCTGCTCTACATGTCTGTCATCAAACCAGTGCAATTGCCTCTCAGGCACAATCTCCTGACCTCCAGTCAGGGAACATTGTTGTACCTAAATTTCAAGTCCCTTCATCTCAAAGCATGGCTCTTGAGGAGTTAGAGTATGCAGATTTAAATCTTTCAGAAGCTGTCTTAAATATTTTTAAAGGTTATAGAAAACCTTCTACAAAGAAAACTTATTCTTCCAAATGGAAGAGATTTTCTCTCTGGTGTTCCAAGTATGGACCTTACACCAAATAAGGCTGGAGTTTCAGTTGTCTTAGACTATCTCACTCATTTGCATTCACAAGGTTTGCAACCCAGTTCCCTAAAGGTTCATCTAGCAGCAGTATCTGCCTACCTTTCTACATGGACAAAGGTGTCAGTGGCATCAGACAAAATTTTTAAAAGATTTTTTTAAGGAGTTGATGCATTTACACCCACATCACAGAGCACCAGTGCCTGCTTAGGATCTGAACATGTGTATAGCCAAGCTCATGGGCCCTCCTTTTCAAGTTTATTGCAGGAAAACTCCATTGAGCAAGCTCATTCACAAGGAGGTCCTGTGACATAAACACTTAAAGTACAAACACAGATAGGTAATAACAGTATATACATGAAATGCACGTTACATGATACAGGCTGGATATACATACAAGGGTACCACATAGGGTGACCGCAGGTGGTAAACATTGATATGAAACAGGGAAGCGACTTACAGGTTGCATACTGATAAATGAAACATGATGACTGGTGTGCACATATATTTTGGCAGCTAGAACAAACAACAGACTACAACTGATATAGGGGAGGAGTGATTTGATAGAGTAGCAGTGGAGCGTAAGCATAGATAAAGCCAGGAGTAGAGAAGGGAAAGCAGTTAATATGACAAATCAATTATACCTTACCAGTGGATAAATATGGACACATGGGAAGGAAGAGACTTAATGACAGTTACAGGTGTCTTTTATTTTGGCTGAACTTAGCGATTTGTAGAAGTTTATTGAAACTGTGCTAGTTAGTTTCAGTACGGTTTGTAATTGGTTCCAAATGGAGGGAAGGGCATATGCAATAGCACGTTTACCAAAGGAAGTTTGCGTCCTTGGTATGTCAAACATAATAAAGTCAGATTTTCTTAACGAGTATGCACTATGTGAGATACTAATAAGGGAAGAGAGATAGCTTGGCAATTTCTGCAGGAGCAGTTTAAGAGTCCATAGCCCAGCATGGAGTAGGCGTCTAGTAGTAAGGGATGTCCAACCAACAGCTGCATATATAAGTCACAGTGAAAGCGAACGGTAAGGGAATTGGTAATGAACCGTGAACGCACGGTGATAAAGGATGTCCAGTTTACTTAGATTTGCAAGAGTGGTGGAGGAATAGATTACATCGCCATAGTCGAGTAGGGGGAGAAAAGTGGCCTGTAGCTTGTTTCGAGTTTCATGAGGGAAAGGTTCTATTTCTGTGGAAGAAACATAACCTTGCTTTAACCTTCTAGAGACATGTTCGACGTGGTCATTGAAAGATAATTTATTGTCAATCCAGATACCCAGATATTTAAATTTGGTTACAACTTCCAGAGGCTCGTTTAGCGTGGTGACAATGAAGTCTTGGGCACGGGTATTGGGGGGCCTGTGACAGCACTGCGGGAGAATATCATCGCTTTAGTCTTCTTAGCATTGAGCAGAAGCTTTGCCTTTATTAGATTATGCTCAAGTTGTGCGAAGTCCGCTTGAAGCACTCCCTTGACTTCAGATAACGATGAGCCAGCAGTATACAACACAGTATCATCTGCAAAAAGTGCAGATTGGACGATATGTTAGCATCTAAGTCATTGATGTACAGAGAAACAAGATAGGGCCTAAGATGGATCCTTGGGGACTCCTCTGCAACTGGCAAGGCAGCAGAGAAAAAGCCTTCCGCCTTTACTTTTTGGAATCTTCCAGTTAGGTAGCTAGAGAACCACTGGGTGGTATAGTATGTGGCACCCAACTTTGCAAGGCAATTGACTAATAGTTTGTGATTAACAGTATCAGAAGCTTTGCTGAGGTCCAAAAAGACTGCGCCAGTTACCTTCTTAGCATCTATAGCAGAGATCCAATCATTGGTTACTTTTGCTAGTGCAGTGATTGTGCTATGATTAGCCCAGAAGCCAGATTGAGCTGGGTTAATGAGAGAGAAGGTTTCCAAGTGAGATTTTAACTGAATATGGATCAGTTTTTCGAGAACTTTAGAAAGGATAGGCAATATGGAGATAGGCCATTTGAGCCCATGGCTACTGTCCATCTGAAATATGTTACTTGGAAAACAGTTTTTCTAGTAGCTATTACTTCTGCAAGAAGAATTAGCGAGCTCCAGGCTCTCTGCATTGATCAAGACTATATCTCATTTCACAGAGATAAAGTAGTCCTCAGAACACAGACCGTTTTTTCCTAAAGTGGTTTCAGACTTTCATCTGAACCAGTCAATCACTCTACTTGTCTTTTTCACAGGTGATGCCAGCTCTGATGAAAGAAGGCTCCATAGTCTGGATGTGAAAAGGGCCATCAGCTATTACATGACAGCCACTAAAGACCATAGAAAGGATAGAAAACAACTATTCCTTACGTATGGAGATGTAGGAAAGGGTAAACCAGCCTCGAAGAGATCCATTTCTAGATGGATAGTCCAGTGTGTCTAATTCTGCTACACCAAAGCAGGTAAAGAGCCCCCAACTGGGTTGGGGGCACATTCTACAAGAGGGACTGCTGCCACTCTCGCAGCTGCCAGGGAGGTTCATTTGGTGGACATTTGCAAAGCAGCTACCAGGAAAACAGTACACACCTTTACAAAGCATTACAACTTGGGCATTCTGTCCAGAAGTGATGCTAGGTTTGGCACAGCATTCCTGCAGAGTCTGTTTCTAAAATAAGATCTTCCTGGACCCAAGTCTCCACCACTCATTCACACTAGTGGGATTAGGGCCGGAGGCACTAGGACCCATCGGGAGACAAACTTTTTGCTGGAGGGTCGTAGCGGAGAGATGGCGCGAGACGAGGCTTGCTCGGCTCGGCCAGGTAACGACTTTTCTCGGCGCCCACCCTCCAACCGCCTCAGTTCTTTTTTCCGCCCGAGAGGCTTTCAGTATACGACGTCATTGCCTGAGTCGAGTCAAACTTCAAACTAGCGCTTAGTTTTCAGTTTGTTTTTTGTAACATTATCACGATAGTAGTATCGCTTAATTTTATTCTATTTCAAAATTTTTTCTAATATCTTAAATTTAACTTACTTGAAGAAGTCTCCACATTGGACGGAGTCAACCATGAGCAGGTCAGGTGACGGTAGGGAGACTTCGTGATGAAAGCTGTTCAGTCAGCCGGCTGGGTCCAGTCAACCTCCTTCTCAAGAAACTCAGCGGGTTCCGATAACGGTCAGTCCGATGCCCGGGGATGGGCGGTCGCCTGTCAGGCATAAAATAAACGGTCGCCACGGCACCGCTCGCCTCGAAGCCTTCTTCGCCCACAGGTCAAAAAGAGAAGGCATCTCGAGGTCGCCTTCTGGTATGTCTGGCGGCCGACGGTCGGTTATCATTGCTAGTTGCCGTCTCCTTCTTCGAGTCGCCAACTTCTGGTAATCGCCGCCCCACATCGGAGCCCCTCCCGCCTATAGGTAGGGCTCCAGATGAGCAGTTTCATCAGTGGGCCTCTTATGGAGCGATGGGCTCGGAGGTTGGTTCTTCTGCCTGGCTCGGTTGCCTCGGGCCCTCGGGCCCTCTGGCGATCAGGTAGGGCGTTGACCTTCCTAGTCGCGCTGGCGCTCTTCTTCGGTGCCTGCGACTCCGTGCTTAGGTGTTTCCTCACATGGCTGCGCGCAGGGGCCACACCGATGCCCTTATCTCCTGGTTTTGTTTTCCTCTTGCTTTCCAGGTTCCTGGGCTTTTCCGGCGCTTTCTGCGGGTCTGTTGGCTTGTCGGCGCCTGCTTTTGGTGCCGGTGGATCTGTGAGCCGTCCGTCGGGCGCTGTTGATCTGGCGGCGCTGCTGGCGGCGCCTGGCTGTCGGCGTGGCGCTGCGGCGCGGCCGGCTTGCGGCTGTCTGGCGCCAGGGTTTTGGCGGGTGCTGTGTGTGGCGCTGGTTGGCCGGGCGGCGCTGGGTGTGGCTGCTGGCCGGGCGGTTTTCCGCTGCGGTGCCATTCCTGGCGCCGCCTGGGGTTTTATGTGCTGGCGTGGGTCACAGGCTTCTTTGGCTCTGTAGCCTCCTTGGTGCCGCTCGCCCGCTTGCCATCTCGGCGCCTGGGGTCCTCGGGACTCTCCTTGTTTTTCTGATATTTCTCCTCTCCTCACTTTCATTCCTTTCCTGTCCAAACAGTCCTTTCTGGACCATCAGGAGATGATGTTGAGCCTGACCCAGACCTTCGGTTGGGTGATGAAGTGGAGGAAACAGGATCTTTCTTTGCTACAGAGCCTGTGGTCGAGGACCTGTCCTTAAGTCTCTGTTGAAGAACCTGAGATCCACTCTTCTCTCCAGACTACAGACATCGATCCTGGAAGATATTAAGACTCCAGTATCTCCATGCTTCGGAGATCCCCACGATTTGACTCCTCCGATCCAGCCTTCCTTCGAGACGCTGTCTCAAATGGTATGGAATAATCCTGCTCTTAATCCTTCAGTGGCTAAATCCATTGATAAGAAGTATTCAGCTCCCAGGATCGCCCTATTTTTGGCATCCCAAGCATTTATGGATCCTATTGTAGTCCTGGCAGAGAATGACAAGGTCGTTCTTCCTCAACTACTTCAGCTCGACCTATTAACAAAGAGTCTCGTAAGATTGATACATTAGGTAAGAGAGTCTTTGCTGCCTCCACTCTAAGTATGGGTATTGCCAGTTATCAAGGCTATTTTCTCAGTATGAGTATATCCTGTGGCACTCTATGAAAAGAATGGTTGAAGCTCTTCCAGATTCGGACTCCAAGTCAGAGCTTCTATTGACCGCTACTAGAGTATTGAATCCAATAACCAACAAGTCAAAGCCACCATGGACTCCGACACTGCTTCTCGCTCAGCTGCTGCAGGGATTTGTACCGACGCCATTCCTGGCTGCGCTCTTGGGCTTCACGAAGGATGCTCAGCAGCAGGTAATGGCGCTGCCTTTGATGGCACCTCATCTTTCGGCCCTCAGGTGGAGCAAGCCTTAGAAGCCTCCAAAGACTAGATCGGCCATTAAATTGGCCAGAACCTCCGCCTGCCCCTCTCGCGGGCATGCGAACAGACGCAGTTTCTTAGTCGTCAGTCCTTTCGAGGCAGAAGCAGGGGAAGCTTCCATAAAAGCCAACCTGCCCAACCTCAGAAGAAGACGCAGCAGAAAGCGCAGGGGCCTAAAGCCCCCAGCGCCACCTTATGAGTTGTTGGCCCAAGTTCCATCCACACTGCCCGAGATGGAACTTTCTCCTCCGGTGGGAGGTCGTCTGATGTACTTCTACAACGAGTGGAAGTCCATAGCTTCAGACAAATGGGTCCTTCGGATAATTCGCGAGGGTTACTCTCTCAATTTCCCCCCCCAAATTGTCCTCCCAGACGACAACCCAGGTTGTCGGCTTCTCAGTCAGACCTCCTCACCGCCGAGATCGAGGGCCTTCTGAACAACAGGGCAATAGAACTGGTGCCCCCGCATTTGCAGAACACAGGGTTCTACTCCCATTTCTTTCTGGTTCCAAAGAAAACTGGGGGGATGCGCCCCATTCTAGACCTCAGAAAGCTGAACAAATTCCTCCCCAGGGAGAAATTCAAAATGATTTCCCTCGTAGCCCTGTTACCCTTGCTGCATCAGGATGACTGGCTGGCCTCTCTGGATATGCAGGATGCATACCAGCATATCCCTCACCCGACCCACACGCAGTTCCTCAGGTTTGTAGCTTTGGGTCAGCATTATCAGTTCAGAGTCCTGCCTTTTGGGCTATCCTCGGCGCCCGCGAGTTTTACAAAGTGTGGTGCAGTTCTGCGCGCATCTCAGGAAAGGCGGACTTCGAGTCTTTCCTACCTGGACGATTGGCTTCTAGCAAGCCCGCCCAGCCAAGGGACTTTGGAAGCCGTGCAAACGACTTGCCTTCTCACGTCCATGGAGCTCTGCTGAATCTGAAAAATCCCAACTGCAGCCCTCCCAGAGGCTCCTTTTCTTAGGGACGCTTTAGTCACCTCTTCCAAGGCTTTCCTTCCAGAGGACAGAAGACTCGACATCCTTGGATGGCCCTACATCGGGAGAACCAATCGGTTACAGCTTCTCGATGCAACGATGTTGGGTCTCATGGCGCCTCGGTGTTCACTGTACCCCTGGCCCGGTTGCACATGAGAACCACCCAATGGATGCTCTCCACTCAGTAGTCTCCGACCTCTCACCCCCAGTCTTATCCCATCAAGGTGACACAACCCCTTCGAAGGTCTCTCACCTGGTGGTCTCAAGAGAGCAATCTCCTCAAAGGGTTCCCCTTTGCTCTTCCGCACCATCAGATCTCCATCACCACCGCATCGCTAATGGGATGGGGAGCTCACTGTCTCTCCCTCCACACTCAAGGTGTATGGACTCCGTTCGAATCTCATCTCCACATAAATGTCTTGGAGGTGAGAGCGGTCCTCTATGCGATCCAAGCTCTGAAGGATGTCCTTTGTCACAAGAACATTCTCCTTCAAACGGACAGCAAAGCTGTGATGTATTACATCAACAAGCAAGGCGGTGCTCACTCTTATCACCTCTGCAGGGAAGCAATGAGGGTATGGGAGTGGTGCTTGAGCACAAGTCCACTTCCCTTGCAAGTCAATCTCTTGACCCAGGGTTCGTTGGTCCATCCAACCTGAAATCACTTCACCTTCATGCTTGGCTCCTGAAGAGATAGAAGTGAATGGTTCAACGCCTCCGTAGAGTCTCGAGCATCCTTCTGGCTGCTCGAGCCAGCCACACGGAAAACATACGCATCCAAATGGAAGCGCTTTCTCTGGTGTGCAAAGTCCTCTTGGAACCCCTTTTCCTGTCCTCCTGACAAGGTTCTGGAGTATCTTTGGACCTATCTAACTCAGGTCTTCAGTACTCTACAGTTAAAGTTCACCTTAGTGCCATCTCAGCTGCCCATGAGCTGGTTTCATCCCTGACTCTGGCTCACTTACCTATGGTGAAGAGATTTCAAGGGATTCTTCATACCAGACCCCTGTTAAGCGTCCAGTTGCAGCCTGGGACATTAACCTGTGCTGGACATGCTCACTCGGAAGCCTTCGAACCCCTAGCTACCTGTGAGCTAAAATTTCTTACCTGGAAGACTGCCTTCCTGGGGGCCATTACCTCAGCCTGCAGAGTCTCTGAGATACATGCCCTGGTTACAGACCCTCCGTATACTGTCTTCCATAAAGACAAAGTAGTTCTCCGTACTCATCCAAAATTTCTTCCCAAGGTTGTGTCAGAATTCCATCTAAACCAACCTCTGGTACTTCCCGCTTACTTCGCTAATTTCCAAAATGAAGGGAACGAGCTCTTCATTCCTTGGATGTTAAGAGAGTCTTGAGGTTCTATTTGGACAGAACCCAGGATGTTCGCAAGACTCAACAACTCTTTGTTTCTTTCAGCGACACCCGGCTGGGTCAACCTGTCGCTATCAGATGCATCTCCTCATGGTTAGTAGCATGCCTTCGACATTGCTACTCCATGGCTCAGGTTAAATTAGAAGGTAGAGTGTACGCTCACTCTACTAGGGCGGTCGCTGCATCCCTGGCAGAAATTCGCAATGTTCCAATTGCAGATATCTGCAACGCCGCCACCTGGAGCTCAGTGCATACCTTCGTTAAGCACTATGCACTGGATGTTCATGCCAGGCGACATTCCGCATTCGGCAGAACCATCCTTAATGGGCTTCTACCTTAGACATGTGAGCTCTGGCTCTCCTGCCGCCCTTTTGGGGGATTATCAGCTTGGTACTCTCCCACTAGTGTGAATGAGTGGTGGAGACTTGGGTCCAGGAAGATAGGAAAATTACGTACCTACCGTAATTCTTGATCTTCTTGGACGAGTCTCCACCACTCATTCACACGCCCACCCTCCATCCCCCGAGCTCACCGCGGTGTTGGTCTTCACTCCCTCAAATCTTTAGGCTGTGAGGACTTCTTTACTGACCCTTCTTACACGGGTCGTACGGACTATCTTATGTCCGTGTTTTTAATGTTACAGTTACTCTTTACGTTAGTTGCGCTGCACCTCCTTGGTAAAAAAGGTACTGAGGCGGTTGGAGGGTCGGCGCCGAGAAGGTGCGTTACACGTGAGCCGCGCTCGCGCCGTGTCTCATGGCGCCATCTCTCGCGCGACCCTCCAGCAAAAAAGTTTGCTCCCGATGGGTCCTAGTGCCTCCGGCCCTAATCCCACTAGTGTGAATGAGTGGTGGAGACTCGTCCAAGAAGATCAAGAATTACGGTAGGTACGTAATTTTCCTTTCTGTGCCCTCCTCCAGTGGCACTGCTTGGTAGTCTGCATAAAGTTATGAATATCTTGAACATTACTGGGGTTAAAAGAAAAAATGACTTACCATAGTAATCTTCTTTCTTCCCCGTGATGCTCAGATATTCATAACTTCTCTCCCTTCCTCCCTTTTCAGAACTTCAGCCTCTGCACTCCGCATGCTGGTGCCACATTGTTTTGTCGCATATTCTCTGCTTGTAATCATTTTAAAATGTTTTTTTTTCAATGTGTTCTCCTCTTGGAGTGTTCTTTGATGTGGTTTGGTCAAATGTTATTATTCTCCTCCCTTTGGAGTTTTTTTCTGTTACACTCCATGCTTTAATTAGGGGTAACCCCTCCTTTTGTTTATAAAATGTTAGTTACATTAGTCTCCTAATGCCTGACTTCCAGGCTTCTCACAAATCTGAAGAGGTGGAACACTACAGTTGGTAGAGGCAGTATTTGAAAGAAGCTCACATGCAAAGAATTCTACTCTTTTGCATGTGTTCCATCTCTCCGGGAAGTTCAACCCTCCAGGCTTACTGCATAAAGTTATGAATATCTGAGCATCACTGTGAAGAAAGAAGATTACTATGGTAAGTATTTTTTTCTTTTGGAACATAAGCCATTGCAGGCAAGCATCTTATGTGCAGGGCAAATACGGGGTCCGACTTATACCGGCTACAGTACATGTTTCAGCATGCCCCTGCACTTTGTGCCATACTGATTGGCACAAATGAAAGAAACAGTCTCGCGACTGTGTTTGGGGGAAAGACTGTCTGAAATATTTTATTGTGGCCTGTTCAAAGTCAATAGGCACTGTTTGTGGATTGAGTATTGAACAAAGGTTTATTTCAGCTAGCACCTTATTATAGGTTGCTGCTGTGAGTGGTGTCATTAGCATATACACAAGTGGAATAACAGTGCAAAGTTTAATAGCATGTATAGTGTATAACTGGCTGAATATTGATGGATAACTTTTAAATGTGCCATCAGCAAATAGTTGATTACTCGCCTTCAGTGTTTCAAGATCCTTAGCTGTTGCAGATATCAGGAAATGATCACTGACCGGTCCTGAATCAAAACATAGGAGCCTCTCCCCATTATCTGTCACAGTATTCAGGGTGCAGTACCAGAGAAACAGCATCCGCTGGCTCAGGCAGAGGCCTTGTGGCAACTCGCCTTGTCCTCCTGACTGTTCTTTTCAGTGGACACTTCGAGCGGTAGTTGTGAAAGGCCAGCAACCATGATCTGGTGGGTGGTTTCTGTGGTTGCTGCTGCCTTACATTTCATTTCAGCAGCGGCCTCTTTATGCATCACTGAGGCGTGATCAAGGTAGTGGTTATGTTCCCTGATACATTTCACCACTTGATCATCAATAATATTGACCCTTGCTGCACAGTATCCTACCGCATATTGCAGGCATTTCCAATAAGATTTCTCCCTGCAAATGCGCTCTCTGGGGTATAGAAACCCCTGCCACAATGCAAGATCGCCTCCATTCTTGCTTTTCAGGTATCGTACTTCCATTGTCAACCAACTACTGTAACACACTAAACAGTTACTGCATGTACTGTAATGAGGTAATGTTAATTACTGGAGCATACGTCAGCATGACACCTGAATTAAATGAAGCAATTGACTGAAACCCAGGAACCGAAATGTAGCAGTTCTCTTCAATGACACACAGGTACTGAAATGTACTGAACTTGACTGAAATGCAACCAAAATGTAGCATTTACTGAAACATAACAATACTGTTAGTCGCGCTTTTCCGTAACCGGGCACTCTTTTGTCTTCGATGCTATAAATGTAAGGGCTATTTTCACCCGCTCTATTATTGCCGCGCTAATATCACCAGATACCCTCATAGACATAGGCAGTGGAGGTTTTCTGAGTGCTTGTAACCTTCTCTCCCCACCCCACTACAAATTCTGTTTCCATCAGTTTTTCATACAGAGTTTGTATTTCTTTAAAGAGCTGCTGACACAGTTGAGACAGCTTTGAAAAATGTAATACTCAGGCATAAACGTAGCTTGAATTTCGTATTTTATTCTTTAATTCTCACCCTTATTTCCTTATTAAGGGTATAGCATGAATACAATATCTCTGCCCTTTTACCTCTGGCTGCCTGCCTACACCTGACATCATAATTCTGTTTATGACATCAAAAAATGTTGCTGTGGAGATAATTATGATGTCATAAATGGGGGATTGTGATGTCATGTGTACAGAAGCAGCCACAGTAGATAAAGTGTAGGGGACAGGGATATTGTTTTCATGCAAACAAGTATTCCTAATGCTGTCAGGAACTCCAACTATCCTCCCCATATCCAGCTAAAAATCCTACACTAGCCACTGGTCTAGACTTCACCATTAGCTAACGAAAAAGGACATAAGCAGGTGATCTGCACACAATATGTGTTGTCAGTCATTCAGGAGTCCCTGCTCAGGACAACCACGCTTTTCTTTCTTTTTTTTTTTTTTTTTGCAGTATAAGCTTTGGGTTTGAAGTGCTGATCTTGTAAGAGTTACTCTCCATATAGCCCACTCTTTGATCTTAGTCTGGAGACACTAGGACCCTGCAGGAACCAGACATGCCCTGCGTACAGTACAGAAGTACAGCACAGCACCACATGTGCCAATGGAATAAATAGCGTTGGCTGCAACCCCCTTGGTTCCTTTTTCCTACATTGTAGAGTGGGTTAGCTCTTAAGGGACCAGGACTCCTCTTACTCTGAATCACCTGCTTGTCTAGTTCACTATCCTTTTGTAATTAAGTTTTTTAGTGTGCATTTAATTAACAGTTCAGTATCATTTTTTGCTGGTTTACCAAGTTTTTTCGTGGAGGGACAACTGCCCTATCCTGTTGCTGCACCCATGTGCTGCATGTTGCAGTCTTTTTATCTTTCTCTCTACATTTTTTTTTTACAGTTCTTGGGTGCTATTATACTTCCTTGGTACTAACCTTCTCTAGTCCCCAAAAACTCATGTTAAGGGTTTTTGGGGCCTAAATCATATCTGACATCTCTCTGATTGTCAGACAGTATATAAGTTGGCAGTAACCCTTGGCAGGGTGTGGGGTTATAGGCATTAAATCCATGCCTGGGGTGCATTGGTGGCACGAGGCCACAGGCAGAGTGTCCTCACAGCACCAGGCATGGATTAAATGCCTATAACCCCACAGCCTGGAGTGGGTTATTGAGCTTATGACATGGGTTGCATGAAGGACACAAATAATGCTCAGAAAGGGTGATTTTAAGGCTAGAAAAGACCATTTTTGTGTATCCTTCCATCTGATAAAATAGTTCCACGTGTACACTGAGGATAACATTTTATGGTTAACTTAAGACATTTCTGTAAAGTACAAAAGCATTGTACACAGATTAGTTCTAGTGCCCACATGTAAACTAAGTGAAATGCAACTTGTGGAAAATACAACTCTGCACTACACAATTCTGTGGGAAATTTGTTCTATTTTTAATCAATAGCAGAATAACTGTATAACACTTTTTCTAACATATTCACTTGCTTCCTGGAGTATACGAGTAGATTGTTCAGATTGTAGTGACATAAATACTTTAATACTTCCTTTTAGTGTTCAAAACACAGGACAACAAAGTAACACAGCTCCTTTCCTAAAGAAATCAGTAAAGCATGTTAGAACATCTGTTTTGCTTGCTTCTTACCATGTATGAGAATGCATTACTTCCATGACTTGCAACCACTGCATCATGGGTATGTAAATAATGAGTTATGCAAAGCTCTGTCATTCCCTGATAAATAAACTTCTAAACAGTAGCTCACATACCCATGATGCAGTGTTTGCAACTCATGGAAGTAATGTATTCTCATACATAGTAAAATGTTCTAACATGTTCCTACACTCATTGATTACTTTAGGAAAGGGGCTGTGTTACTTTGCTTTCCTGTCTTTTGAACACTAAAAAATAAAAAGTATTAAACTATTTTGGTCATTACAGTATAAATAAACCAGACTCTACTTGTATACTTCAGGAAGCTGTGGGGGTAGGGATATGCTTTTATTGGGGTAATCACAATACTTGGTTTGCTGGAAGTAGTCTCGGTCACCTAACTGTTGATTAAAAAGGAAATTTAATCCACAGTCACCTGATGGTGTTTGACCAATCAGCAGCTCACCTTTATGCAACTCATGTTATAAGGGATGAGATAGAATAGGATCTAGGATTGGGAGTTTTTAGGACCATCCAGAATTAATGAGGGTGACTTGGTGGAAGGTCTCATTGAGGTATACTAAATGCAAAGACCCGTTTACATCAATCTCCTTATCCACGCCGTGTCATGACATTAGCGGAAACAGTGATACCCACATGTTGCAGATAGGCCTACCTCAGTGCCGAAACAGAACAGAGCTTTAGATACTGTACAACATTGGCACTGAGTATGGTGCTGTCGATGGTGCCAAGCAACGTCATTGGTGGAGGCAGTATAGTGCAGTGGTTTAAGGCTCTGAGCTGCAAATCTGGAGACCTGGGTTTGAATCCCACAGCCCCCACTTGCATACTGTGTGACCCTGAGCAAGTCACTTAACTTTCCTGTGCTCCCAGGTCGCACCTGTAAACAAGCTTTCAGCTTGCTGTCTCTCTCCTGGTTAAATAATTGGGGGGGGGGGGCGGAAATTAGGCAAGTGCCAGATGCTGTTGTCATGCAATTCTGAGTCTCACAGCACGGCATTGTTTTCATGCAGTCTTGCTTTATTTCACACACCACATATTGCATTGTTTTCACCCAGTTTTGCACATCAGTATCATGAAGATGTGCACTATTATTGTGAAATTTCACACGTTTTCTTCTCTTGGCACAACACATCTGGCACTTATTTTTAGAGGAACGAAGGGCGGTGGGAAGAGGGCTGCTTGATGAACCTGTTGACCATCTTGGCCAGAGGTGAGGTCAACAGTGCATCCTCTTCTGCGGTCCAAAGTGGATATGTCCGTTTCTGAAACAGGACGGTTGGCTCCTCATGGCAGCACTGCAGAGCATTGTCAGAGCCACGTACTGCAATATCTCTGGGCTAAAGTACGCCCTCGCAGGTAGTCACTAGTAGTATTCATTTGTGTAGCAGACATCGTGACTGTTATTCATATAGACATTGTACGCATGTCCTCCTTTCTGTATGGCAGAACATGACTTTTTTTGGGGACCTTCCTTCTGCGTCTCTGCACAAAAGACTTTCCAGAACAGACATGTTCAGAATGCAGTGTTGTGCTTTTTAAAAGATTTGTTTCATTCCTTGTCAAAATTCATGTATATAATTAATTTTGGGTTTTCACTTTTTTAATGATTGCACTCAGTGGAGTGTTTCATAATTATTTGAATAGTGTATTTCAGGTGGTTTGTGCACCCTAGCCACCCTTTGTTCTGCATTACTGATATAAAGGACTTTTTACTGATTTTAAGTATTAAGTATTTTACACTTAAGTGCTTTAGCTGTTTTTAGCATGCTTAATGCAACACTTAATTAGCATTAATTGACTTTACATCAGTGTTGTACTGTAGCTTATGATCCCCTTTTTGAGTGCTCAGTTAATCTATTGGAACCTCACAATATTTTCACTAATAAAATGAATTGTGGCTCTTTTGCATTCAACATTATGTGCTGCAGTATGAAGGGTGGTAAACTGTGACACTGACATTCCCTGCCTCACCAAAGTGGAATAACATCTGCAAAATGCCTGAGGAGTTTCCGTTGTACTTTTTCTACCAGAGTTTGCCTTTTGTTGCGAGTACAGAAATAAATTTACTCTAAATGTCTCCTACTTGCAGTTTCGCTCTTGTTGACTTGTTCAGTGCTCATGTCTGGTCTCCGAGTGCCACATATGCTTTGTTGATCTTCTTGTATTGCTGTTCTTCCCTTACATAGACATGAAGATTAGATGTGCCCAATAGTTTGGATACCCAGGCTTCTCTTCCAATAGGTTGAAGTCTGTTTCTAGAGGGCTTTTGGGTCCAGACGAGAATCATGTCTGGTACACCCCAGGCTCTGCATTTATGCCCTTGTGCCGGTCACAGTTGATGTAAATACTCTCTGAAGAAGCTCAAAGGAGCGAAGCGCAGGAGTGAGGAGCATGTGGCATACTGCCAGTATTTCTTGCAGCAGTGACAATTATCTTTGTTATGTAGTGGTAATTAAAACCATTTAAAGTTATTACCTGTCTGACTCTTCCTTCGGGGAAAGCATCTGTTATTGTGCTCTGTGGGAGTGCAGGAGCTTTTGTGTGCTTTGTGAACACTGGGGCTGCTACCCCTCTCCAGCATCCCCTCCATTCCGTTTGAGCGCAGCACTGTCCTGGTCTGTGTGCTCAGATATGTTGCCTGGGTTGAATGAGCTAAGGTTGCCAGTACAAATGCATTCTGCTTGGTGACTGCCTTGATGAGGTTAGCAGGCTCAGTGGCTTGGGTCAATAAATAACTGGGCCAGAGATGGTCATATGATGCATCTTCTGGCTTTTCTCTGTGCTGTGCAGCAAGATGCCATATTTTTCATATCCAAATATTGCATACCAAGAGTGGATACTAAGCTTGCCACTGGCCTACGTCAGTGTGGAGAATTCATGCAAGTGGTTCCCCACAAGTAGGCTTTTTCTCTGCCCCAGTCCTAGACCCCACCCCTCCTGCTGTCCCCCCCATGCTCAGGCTTGACTTGTGGGCGGGGCCACCGGGAGGACTCCCCTCCCAATGGACACTGTTGGCAAGCCCCGGCTTACCCCCCCAGGTGGGGGCCACGGGAGCAGGACCACCATGCCCTCACCCTCCCCTGCGGTCGTCGAAGGCAGTGGAGACAGCGGCGACAGAACAAGTCATCATTTCGGGGGGCTGGCTTTTTTCCGATGCTTGCTCCCTGGGGTGGGGACGTCCAATAACATCCAACATCCACCCCTACCTCTACTATGATGGCGCCGGTTGCAGCGGTACCCCCAGCTGCCATCGGGTCCATAAAGCACTGGACACTCTTCCCTCCCTCCCCCCAGAGAAGGAGAGCAATCCCCAGGACACTCAAATCCTTCTCCCCCGGACGTCCCTCTGACTTCTGGGTCCATTCCTAAATCCAGGTTGTTGGCGTCGCAGGCGGAAATCCAACTACTGCACTGGTGGGCAGACACAAGCAGGTTTTTTTATCCTTATTCTCCTGAGAAACAGGACTGCCTAGTCCCTACAAGTAGCCACCTTTTGGGCCTGCTTCAGTGCCACATCTCTGCAAAGTGCTTGCAATTCTAAGGGCACATCCACGAGAGCGTTGCATTAAATTATTTCCTTCTCTGCACAGCAAGTTAATACTAAATCTGTCCAGCGCTATACCAGAGAAAGCAATTCAAACAGTTGGCTCCTGCTTGGCAACATGAGAATACTTTGACGTCTGTCAAGCCTCAGGTAGACCCAAGTTCAAAGTCTGCAATGCTGAGGGTGCTGGGCCTGGTGGAAACTTTCCAACCCTACTCAATAAGGCTTTACGGGAAGATGCCTCAAGACTACTGTCTGCTTCACTACCCCTTGGATTTCAGTCTAGATCGTCTAGAGGTTTTTGGCTGGTGGTACTTCACTGTTAACTCTTCTTGTCTTAACGACTTCCCTACCTGGGGGATCTTTACTGCTTACCACTCAACCAAAGGGCGGGAATCTGTGAAGGAGACTGACTCTTAGAAGGCAGAAGAGTTACTGACCTTTAACGCTTAATCTTCTAGAGTTTTTCCTCCATAGGGCAACAACCTGCCCAACATCCCTCACAGGCATTTCCTGCACAATGTGTTTATTGTCTGTCCGCCCCTTTATTTATTAATTGGAATGGCTGCTTAGGCCCATATAGGGGTAGTTGAGCTGTCTAACGCTTTGGTTGTGTTATGTAAAGTGTTATAATATTTTGGAGGTTATTACTCAGTTGTTTTTTTCTCTCCTCAGTAGGAAGGGTACTGTGGGCATGTAGGTGGTAGTTTGTGGGAGAATAACTGTCAGTTTTCCTGTGTTGTGATTGGCTGAGAGTAGATACCTGTGGTATATTACTAGGTAGTTTTTTCTCTCCTCAGTAGGAAGGGTACTGTGGCGGTTATTGCCATCACTGCTTATACCATCAGTGCGTATGACACCATACATTGGAGCTGTTTGCATAGCACATGCCAGCCCAGTTCATGTTCCCCAAGGTCCTATGACTTTCTTTCTTAGACCAATGAGTGTTACTTTGTGGAGATACTCTAAAAGATCAGTAGTTACAGGTAAGTAATATTCCTAATTTTACTGATTGTTGCCACCACTAGCCTCTGGCAGGTTCATAATGCTGGCTTCAGTTTCCTGCCCGTCCCTCAATGCATCTCTTTTGATTACCAAGTAATATTCTGTGAACATTTAGAGACCATCAGTGAGTTAAGGGTGCACAGGGACTGCATGGGATTTTTGTCTGGGAGATCATCCCATTCTCACAACCTGGACACACTGTAGCCACTGTCTTATAGTCTAAAGGTTACACTGTATCTTTGGTTTTTGGAAAGCACCCTTTTTGATTAGAGAAAAAGGCACAATTTTCTTCCATTAGCTGAGTCCTTGTGGAAATATTTGCATTTAAATAGCTTTTTTACTGCATTGCATTCCACGTGAATTTAAATCTTGCTTCTTAATGCAGGATTTCTAGGTGAAGAAAGGAAGTCATTTTCCCCTATCAATATGAAATCAAAATTTATATCAGTGCCTTTTTAAAACTTGCTTTCATTTATATACAGTTTCTCAAGCAGTTTTTGGTTGATTATTTCATATTTAAAATGTCCCTAATATTTCAACAACATTTGAAACAATCTGACCTTGGCATGGTCACTCTTCTCGGTACGATTGTTTCAGTCATGATCTGTTGAACCATATCGCAGTCTCCTTATGGAAGTAGAACTGTTTGCTGCAGTGTGCAGGCCAATCCAACTCCATGTGTATGCTGATCATGTTTCCGTTTGCCTTTATATAGGCCCTTTCACTCAGGCATCTCAAAAACGCATCAAAATCAACAAACTTGATGCTGAACAGTCACTATTGTACAGTAGCCTCTGAAATAGAAACCGACAGCCATTCTGCACCAGCGCACGCTACAAAACTGTTTTCCATTCTTCATGCCCTGGCGTGAACTGAATGATATCAGTTAGGGTTAAACGTTTGCTGTGTTATGTTAGTATTTAAAGTTTGCAACAGTTAGACTCACCACAGAGCCTCATGAGATGTGATACGTGTTCTCAAAGGGTGTGTAGTAAGTTAGTCACATATCAGTTTGGTTTCAGATCGAGTTACAGGGCCGCATACTCGCATAGATGGCAGCTAGAACACTAGACTGTTTATCTGGGTACAGTAAAAGGTTTAGGGACTGGGACATCTTTAAACATAGACATCATGTATATATGCAAGTATATTTTATTATATTCAGTTGTTGCTTCTCCTGTGGTGTGAAGGGTGCTGTTGCTGGTTTCTTACATAATGCTCTTTCTGATGGTAGTCTGCAGCATCGTCCCTGCTCTAGACATTTGATGGAGTGGCCAGCAGTTTCCATGGTGGCCGCTTGCTCCCTTTTTAAAAGTGGAATCATATTTGCCTGCCTCCAATCCACTGGCCTGTAATTTTACCCACCTGGGATTGCCAGCGTCCCTTATAAAAGTTTTCTTTTGTAGTGGGGATGCTGATTTTTGGTTTGTGCTGTAAATGTTTTCCCACCCTTTTTAATGGTGATTAATATTAATAATTACCATTTTGTTTATGGTTCTAGTAATAAACAGCTGTAAGTTTACCTAGTGTTATTGGTGCAGACCAGGGGAAAATGGAATCCCCATCGGAACACGAGCAGGGAAATTGGAAGTATAGGGAAAGGGTGGAAGGTAGTCCTGCAAAATGCCAGGAGCTTGGGCAATAAAATGCCTGAGCTCCAGGCGATGCTAACTGAGGGAGCGGTGGATGTGGCAGTGGTCACTGAGACCTGGGCCACCGCAGGACACGAGTGGACCTGAACCTGGAGGGTTACACTATGTTCAGGAAGGACAGGGGAGGGAAGGGAGGAGGGGTAGCAATGATAGTCAAAAACTGCATTGGCATAGGGGAGTAGAGGAGGTGGAGGGAACCGTGGAGGCGATTTGGGTCACCTTGATAACAAGGGGGGGGGCAAGAGAGTAAAAATAGGAGTGGTGTATAGACCCCCTGCACTGGCAGAGGAGCTGGAGGAGAGTCTGGTGGCAGATGTTGGGAGACACTGCAGACTGGGCAGGGGAAAGGTGGCGGTGGGGGACTTAAACATGCCAGGAACAGACAGGCAGACTGACATCCTTGGTGGCCAGGGAACAAAGGTTGTTGGATGTCTTTCAAGACGTGTTCCTAACTCAGCAGGTGGGGGAACCAACCATCATCATCATCATCATCATCAAATCTTTATTTATTCAGGCGAACATCATTGAGCAAGGCTCATTTATAAGATGGACCTGATAAGGTCAAGGTTCAATAGTTGATACACAACAGATACATCATACACTTATATAAGACAGTTATACATACAGGGAAAATAACGTTTATAAACACAGTGATGTACAGTAAATTCACATGATAAAAAGCAGGTTACAGGAAAGTTAAGCTAATATTTACAGTATGTACAGTATATACATATCCCAGTGGGGGCATGGCAGACACTCAACATAATGTAATACTAGGATGGTGAAGCATTACTGGGTGCCATAAGATGGGGTGTCTGTCTGGAAGGAATATGCCATATATGGTTTGGAAGGAGATTTGTGAGATGACAGTGCTAGCTCTAGTGGTAGCAATTGCATTTCTCTTGAAGAAGACTGTACAATGCTGTTTAAAGGATGCAAATGGAATGATATTGGACAGTTTTAGGGATTTTTGTAGGGTGTTCCATGCTATAGCTAGAGAATAGCTGATTGCTGCCCTCCCTAGCCTGGTGTTGAATTTGGGCAATTTGAGCAGGATGATGTTGTTGCTTCTTAGGGCATAGGAGCTAGGAGAGGTCTGGGTGAAGCAGTCCAGGATATAGTTTGGAAGTTTTTTTTGACAACGCTCTGTAAATCCATAGTGCTGCATTTCTGTTCCTTCTGAGGTGAAGGGAAACCCACCCAACTGCAGCATAAAGAGAGCAATGATGAGTATTAGATGGCAGATCAGTAATGAACCTTATTGCTCTATGATATAAGGTATCCAACTTGTGATGGTAGGAGATGGGGCAGTGACGATAAAGGAAGTCTGCATAGTCAACAACTGATAGAAAAATGGCCTGGACTAACCTCATCTTTGAGTCTCTGTTTAGGAAGGGTTTTAATCTATAGAGAAGGCCAAGCCTTTGGCGAAGCTTTTTTAACAGTTCTTCTAAATGAACCAAATCAACCAGGGAGGCGCAGGTACTGGATGTGGTCCCTGGCAGACAGTGACCAGATTGGGAGCCTGGAGGTAAGGGACCCGTTGGCGGGGAGTAACCATGCCACAGTCTGGTTCTGCCTGGACCTAGGAGGGTAGAAGGCTGCACAAAGACTGAGGTAACTGACTTCAGGAAGGATTTTAGGAAATGGAAAGGATCCTTAAGGAGCATTTGGATGTGATTGGGTCAGACATGGAGCTGACAGTAGGTGGGAAATGATCAGGAGAGGGTGCAGGATGCTACCAGCACCTGTGCCAGAGTAAGGCAAATGCAGTAGGGCCTGAAAACCCTGCTGGTGGACCAGGAGGTCCAGGAGATGGTGCGAGGGAAAGGAGGCAGCCTATAGGCAATTCAAGTGCTCAAGGGTGAAAGGGATCGAGGGATGCAGAACTGATGGCTAGAAGGGCCACTAGGGTGGTGAGGGCGGCTAAGGCAAGGAAGGAGCAGAACCTGGCCAGGGAAATTAGGAAAGGAACAAGGGTTCTTTAGATACATTGGGGAAAAACGAAGGGTGAAGAGGGCAGATTAGCAGGATTAAAACAGGGGAGAGATGGGCACAAGACCCGGGGGAGCAGGCTGAGGTACTAAATGAGTACTTCACCTCAGTTTTCACCAAGGAAAATGGGGGTGCTGCATCACACATGGGAAGAGACAGTGATACTGAGGGGGGGGACCCTTACCGATCGGAGGGGCTGGGGAGAGAGGGAGGGAGGCATCACTGGCAGGAGGGGGAGAAGGCTAAGGAGGGAGAAGAGGGTAACGGAGGTGGAAATCACAGCAGAGAGAGTGAGGGAAGCCCTCAGGTCCCTTAAGATGGAGAAAGCACGGGGGCCGGATAAATTACATCCCAGAGTGCTGAAGGAACTTGTGGATGTCCTGGCAAAATCCCTGGCGGAGTTTTTCACCATCCCTCTGAGGACAGGGTGGGTGCCCCAGGACTGGAAGGTGGCGCATATAGTGCCTATCCACAAAGAGGGAATCAAGGGAGGTGGCAGGGAACTTGGTCTCAGAAAAGGGACCCTCTGACCAAACTAATTCCAGTGACTCAAACCCTAATCCAGGCGTTACAGTGGTGACTGGATCAGAACAATCTAAGACAGGGAGTTCCTTTTGTCACTCAGTCTCATTCTCTAATCCTTACTACAGATGCCTCCCCTCTTGGGGTGGGAAGCAGACTTGGGACCCCTGACCACCCAAGGGTTGTGGTCTCCTCAGGAATCTCTGCTTCACATCAATCTATTAGAACTCAGAGCAGTGTTTCTAGCACTTCAAGCTTTTTTCCAAGTCTGTTCAGAACAAAGTAGTTCAGATCAGGAGAGACAATACCACCACAATGTGGTATATCAACAAGCAAGGGGGCACTCGGTCTACGGCCTTGTGCACAGAGGCAATGAAGTTATGGTCTCTGGCCTATTCCCTGAACACCTCTCTTACAGCAATACACCTCCCAGGCAAGGACAATGCCCTGGCAGATGCTTTCAGCAGGATATCTCAGGGCCATCATGAATGGTCCTTGGATCCCCTGGTTTTGAAGGTGATCTTCTCCAGATGGGGCACCCCACAGATAGATCTTTTTGCAGCCCCAGACAATCACCAACTTCCTCTCTTCTGCTGCAGGCCCCCAGTGTTGGGCTCAGTCCCCCTGGATGCCCTAGTTCTCAATTGGGAAGGGAAGTTCCTGTATGCTTCCCCCCCTTCCCTCTCCTGTTCAAGGTACTAGTCAAAATCAGGTCTCAACCCTGCAAAGTGATTCTGATTGCTCCAGACTGGGCCAGACAGCCCTGGTACCCACTCTTGCTGTCCTTAGCAGTCCACCTTCCCCCTGTCTCTTCCCAGGAATTACAACCTGTTAACATGTTCTCAGGGGAGGGTTTGGTATCCGAATCTCAAATCTCTCAATCTCAAGGCCTGGCTCTTGAAGAGTTAGAGTTTGCTGATTTGCATCTCTTTCAAGGTGTTCTGGATATTCTAAAGGCTTCTCGAAAGCCTTCCACCAGAAAGACTTACAACTCCAAATGGAAAAGGTTTACTATTTGGTGCTCTGGGAAGCATATTTCTCCAGAGTGTGCTGGATTGCCTACAGTCCTGGACTATATGGTTCATCTCAATAGCTTGGAACTCAGACCAGCTACACTGAGAGTGCATCTGGCAGCTGTCTCTGCCTTCTTGTCAGCAGGCAAGCACTCTTCTCTTTCAGCTCATCCTGTATTCTGTAAATTCTGCAAGGGATTGCTGCATACCAGTCCTCCCTTCAGGGACCCTGCTCCTGCTTGGAACCTTAATGTTTGCATTGCTCAGCTTATGCAACCCCCTTTTGAGCCTTTGTCCTCAGCAGAGCTTAAGTACTTGACTTGGACAACTGTGTTCTTGGTAGCCATTACTTCTGCCAGACACATAAGTGAGTTACAAGCCCCGGCAGTGGAGCCTGATTTTCTCTCTTTCCATAGAGATAAGGTGGTCCTCAGGACTAATAGGAAGTTTTTGCCTAAGGTGGTTTCAGATTTCCACCTTAACCAGTCTATGTCTCTTCCTGTTTTCTTCACTGACCATTCCTCCTCTGAGGAGAGGAGGCTGCACAGCCTGGATGTGAAAAGGGCCCTTGGCTACTACATAGAGCGCACCGAGGGTCACAGGTTTGACTCCCTCCAACTGTTCCTCACTTATGGTGAGGTTGGTAAGGGAAAACCTGCCACTAAGAGATCTATTGCCAGGTGGATTGTCTCTTGTATACAATTTTGCTATGAAAAATTAGGTAGGATCCCACCCTCAGGCCTGAGGGCTCACTCTACCAGAAGTACAGCTGCTTCTCTGGCTGCTGCCAGGGATATTCTGCTCTTAGAAGTCTGTCAGGCAGCCACCTGGAAAACAGTCCATACCTTTACCAAGCATTACTCTCTGGATATCCAGACTAGGAGTGATGTTCGGTTTGGCACAGCAGTACTTCAGAGCCTGTTCCCGAAGTAGGTTCTGTCCCTCCTCCATGGAGGTACTGCTTGGTAGTCTGCATATGTCAGAATACAGCAAGACTTCATGTTGTTTGAAGGAAAAATTACTCACCTTAGTAATTGTGTTTCTTCTAATGGAGTCTTGCTGTATTCTGACCTCCCTCCCTGCCTCCCTTCTCAGACCCTGTTTTTGGGAGTGGGTGGGCAGGTGCAGTGTTGCACCCCGGGGTGCTCCTTGTTTACACCCTCCTCCTTTTTGTTTGGGTGTTGATTTATTACTGTTATTCATATTAGATTGGTTTTTGGGTTTCCTGGCTTGAGTCTTCCTTTGGGAATCCAAAACGTTTTACTGCCAGTTGGCTAGTAGGAATTTTACAATTTCCATATAGAATTTTTAGTTAGTTGGGCTCGTAAGAATCTGATGGTTTGAGTTTGAAACACTCCAGACAGAGACTTCAATCGAGCTCGAGCTCAGCATTCTGTGCTCTGCATAGAAAATTAACTCTTTGTTCTCCGGGGCAGTTTAAAGGTTGGGGATCACTGCATATGTCAGAATACAGCAAGACTTCATTAGAAGAAACACAATTACTAAGGTGAGTAATTTTTTCTTATGAACTTTTGTGTCTCATTTTTATCCCATCCCTAAACCTCATCTGCGCGTGCGCATGTGGAGGCAGGTGCACGCCGAGGCTTGAGGTGCCGTCCCGCTACTCACCGCCCCTCCTACCTATGCTAGCCATCTGACCTCCACCTGGTGGCAGCGGAACTAAGGGGGGATGACCACCCCCCCGAGAGAGGAGAGCTGCTTGTCGGCAGCTCAGTCCTACTCTTACTCCCCGTGCCCCGAATGCATTCCCTGACAACACGAGTCCATTCTCTAACCTGGGTCACCGGCATGACACAAGGTAAGGCATCCTGTACCTTAGTCCTCTGCACCACCGGGCCAGCCCTGCTCTCTGGCTCGGACATGATTACTTCAAAAGCAGGTGCCTGAATTTATTTTTCTTCTGCATTATCTGTTTGTACCTCCTCCTACACACCTGCTGTCGTCCTCTCCTTCGGGCGGCAAGGTCCTGCCATTGCCTCCTCCATTCGATCCACCATCTAGCTGATCCAATGCCCCCCCCCCGTTGTCCCAGTCGTATCCTTTCACTGGGGGAGGGCTCTCCCATATCCCGCCGGGGCCATCGGGAGGAGAGATCGGAGTGCACAAAGCACTCCCTTGCAGCTTCACTGGGGCGCAGAAATGCAGCCTGGAGGTATCACGGTTGGGAGACACATGGAGGCAGGGCCACCGTCATCCGGATGGCATGCGTGCATTTTTCACATTTTTCTTGTCCCCTCCTGTGTGCCGCTGTTGCAATGCCCCCCCCCCCCCAGTCTCCACTGCAGAGCAAGGCTTCCCACCCAACCCACCCAGGAGGAGAGCAGTCCTCCGGACTCTCAATCCTCTCCTTCCCCTGCCAGCCCCCGGTGCCCCGAATCCATTCCCGAACCCGGGTCGCCAGCATAAAAGCAGGTGCCTGAATTTTTTTAAACACTGAGCGAATATGGTAATTTGGGGAAGGGGGCAGTGCCCCACACTGAAGCATGGGGCATACGGACATGGACGTTTCCCTTTAAGATTTGATATCTGATGTTCGAAGGTCTAGTGTTTGGAACAGCACTCTCTGGCTGGTAGCTGACATAACTAGCTCTGTTCCTCCCATTACATTATCAGTGTTTTATCCTAACCGACTGGGACTTCATGGCTGCTTAGGAAGAGCCACTTAGTAGCTGACAGATCATTCACATGTGATACCACTGTCAGTGAGGTCACAGTGCTGACGGTGTAGTGGGAGGAATAGAACTACATGTGTCAGCTGCCAGGCAGAGTAATATTCTACACACGTCCGCATAATGCTGTCACATAAAATAATTTCCACAAAAGGAAAAACAAAAATACTTCAGAAATAAAAAGTTACAACTGACTACTACTTACAATTTGTAATATTTTCCTGTTTGCTATTTTTGGCTCCACAAGCTCTTTAATACTTGTTTTATGATCTCTCAACAAGGTTTAGTTTAACGAAATAAGAGAAACCCTGGTATCATATTAGTGTGGTAACATGAAACACAGGCATCCCATTCACATGTATTGAGCGCACTTCCAACATGTAAACTACCAGTAGCATGCTGCAGTGCTAGTGTGCCAAAAATATATTTAAGGAGCGGGTGACATGTTCAGGAGAACTTTAACGAAACCTAATATTTAGACAACAGTCCAGCTTGTATTTCCCGTTAGTGCTGTATTCCTCCTCCCCATTATTTATTACTGAGGTCATCCGTTTGAAAACAGGATTGTTGCTTTTAAAAAGTTTGTCTGTTCCTGCTGTTTTCTCCCTACCTGAAGTCATAGAGCACTGCTCGTGGTATCCGTTCCTCCCATGGCAACAGACTGTGATGTCACAACAAAGGATTGTGACTTGAAGTAGGGAGTAAGCTACAGAGGCAGATGGACTCTAAAGGAACTCGGACGAATAATGATCATATAGTCATACAGATTTTCTTTGTAATAAATAATTGGGAGAAGAAATATATAAAATATAAATGGAATGCAGGCAGAATTGTACCCAATTATGCTTTTTAAAAAATGTATTTGCGGCATCAGTAGCTCTTTGACAAAAACTAAAAAAAAAAAAGGCTTTGTCAAGTAGACTTAAATATAGCTGCCATGTTGATTTTAGAGGACTAAAATCAGCGGGTAAGGGGTTGGGAGTGTTCCTTTCAAGAGCAGCTGACATGGTCCAGGCAGCTGACACATTAATAGCCCCATACATGTAGAACTGGAAGCAAAGATGATCTTAGTGCATTTAGACATCCCCCCCCCCCACCGATTCTATTAGTAACTACATAGAGAGCCTGCAGCTCCGTTTCCTACTGTACATCATCAAAGTGCTGTTTCTCGGGGCGGGTCTGCAGTGCTTGGCGGCCGCTTAGTTCGTATGCAGAACTTACAAGCCAGACAAACTAATTAATGCCTTTAAATTGCTTACATTTTTTTTAAAAGCAGCTCATTTAAGCTTATTGGGCAGGCAAGTCCAAAATGAGTTGCCTGCCCGAATCGGTAAAAATGAGTCGGCTGCTCTTTAAATGCCAGTTGTGTTGTGTGTTGCTTATTTAGTTTCACTAGTCTCTGAAAATTGCTTTAGATTTATTCATGAAGAACTTTACAATTTTGAGCTTGCAGTTTTCCCTTCACGTCCTGCATTGTATGGGACAGTGGAAGCTGAGGGGCGAACAGGAAGCATTAAACATGAAATAAAATTAAAATTGCATAATTTATTGTAGAGACTGCCGATGCGTGTTAATTCAGCCCAGATTCCAGGACTTCAGACCTCTTTTATTGTCTGTTAATTAAGTAGCAAAATGTACTCCATGACTGCTGCTGACACTGACCTAGTTTCACAGCACGTTTGTGTTAAATGCATGTACCCGTGTGAGTAGCACTGTGGAAGTAGCATTCTGTAACTCGCCCAGCAACTACGCATTTTAGAATAAAAGAAAATACAGTAGCGCTGCTGTACAGTTTGCTCTTTACAGGATTCTGTTTAAAGCTGAATGGAAGGTTGGGAATCCCACACATACATAGAGAGTACTCCCCCATTACATGAGAGAGCAGGAGAGGGAGCTTCCTTGTTCCATTCTTATGAGTCAGATAAGAATGCGAAGCAAGTGCTTTGGACAACCTAGTAGTAATATACCAACAGAAAAATGTGCCTCTTTGAATGGCAAATGGGATTCACTGTAAAGAATAGAGCAATTCTTGGGCTGGCCACTACAACCCTGATATTCTGTGCCTCACGGAAACATGGTTGAAACCTTCCGTCCCCCCAGCTCAGCCTTTGCGCTCTCCAACTATAGCCTCCTGCGTCGTAATCATATAGGTAAAAAGTGTGGGGGCGGTCTTGTGATGTACTACAAAAGTCGCCTCGACATATCCATAATCCAGTATGTCGTAGCTCCGCCCTCTGCCACTTGTGAATTCTTTCATGGGCTTCTCCTTCTAGGGAATGCAAAAAGTCACATAATTTGTGCTTATAGCCCTCCAAAACAAGGCATCAAGGGTCTCCCCATCTGCTCGATAGCATTAGCCCCAAAATCTCCTCAAATGAGGTACTTATCTGTGGTGATCTCAACCCTTAACTGGTCTGGAGATAATGTCAAGCAGTACGAACCACTGCTGGCGACCCATGGCCTTACCCAGCTTATTAGTGTGCCCACATGAAACCATCACCCTGGGGACTGAGATTCACTCTTGAATTGGTTTCTAACCAACAAGCCCGACAGGATCTCGGTGTATGGTGTCCTTCCTGATTCAATATCTGACCACTCCCCCATCTATTGCGTCTGGAGAGTCTTCTCTCCCAAAGGGCCTCCCAAGATCATACATGTGAGAGACATCTCCAGCTTCAACCCTGCACTGTTTCTTCAAGACCTCGCAGTCTTAGACGGACCCAGTTCTCTCCACTACGGATGCCACATGTGCCCTTGACAACCTTCTTAACATCCTCCTTTCTCTACAGGATAAGCATGCCCCTCGCATCAGAAAGGGGGTCAGAGGCACTGTTGCTAAATGATTACATGGGGGACCTGTTCTCCCTTATGAAAGCCTGAGATGAGCACTGGGGTAAATTCAAAGCCTCTAGGGAATTGCCTGACTGTCATGAATACCGGCAGCTCCGCAATGGCTGCAAAAAAGCCATCCGAGCCGCTAAGAGTGAATGCTGCAAGACTGCCTTCTTGTCCTCCGCTAGGGATCCGTAAAACTTTTGGGGCACTATTAAGACTGTCATTGGGGGGTATAGTAGGTGCGACACTGTGGATATGCTAATTGATGGCATAAATTGCAGTAATGCTTCTACCATTGCTAATGCCTTTAACAAGCAATTCACTGATCTCTTGGCATACACCTCCTCTTCACTGCTCCTAACGACAAGTCCTCTACCTCCACTCATACCTCCCTACCAGAACCCCTGTCTCACACACCCTTCTATCTTAAGGCAATCTCAATGAGGGAATCCCACAAGCTTCTCACCGGCCTCTCTCCTTACATGAGTGCTGGTCATGATGACCTTGAACCTAAGCTCCTAAAGCTTGGAGCCCCTTTACTTCTGCTCCCCATCTCCCATATTCTTAACCTATCCATCACTACTGGAATCGTTCCACCAATCTAGAAAGTAGCAAAGGTGGTCCCTGTCTTTAAGCAGGGTGACCGGAAATGCATAGAAAATTACTGTCCTAGAGCCACCTTGTCTGCTGTCAGCAAGATACTGGAAAAGGTGGTGGAAGTGCAGCTGACAGATTACCTGACTAAATACACGTTGCTGTTCCCTGAACAGCATGGATTTTGAAAAGGCCATAGCACCAGCACAGCCCTTGCCAAAGTCACATCTGAAATGAGGACTGCCATGGACCATGGCATGTTGTCGGGGGCTATCTTTGTAGACTTCTCTAAGGCATTTGATGTGGTGGATCACACCATACTTTGCACTAAGCTTCACTCCCTTGGTGTGTCCGGCCCTGCCCTAAACTGGTTTTCTACTTATCTCACTGGCAGGCTACAGCTTGTTAAGTACAATAGAGCTCTCTGAGATCCTGTTCCTGTTGTCCCTCAGGAATCTGTCCTGGGCCCCATCCTATTTTCTCTTTTCGTCAGCGACCTTCCTCCGGTCCCCACCTATAGTGCCACGACACTTTATGCAGATGACCTGATCCTCCTATCTAGCTCGGGTGACGTTAGTGCCATCAATCACAGTTTACAAGCTTGACTTCAGCAAGCTGCAGAACTGGCTCCTGACAAACAAGCTTGTGCTAAACATAAAGAAAATACAACTCATGCTTTTCGGATCCTCGGCCAAGCTCAAGCAGTGTCCTGTCCCACTAACAGTCTAGAGTCACGATGGAGTCTCTGTTGGCACTACATGCTCTTTTAAATACCTGGGAATTGCTCTTGACTCTGTTAGAGCTATCTCTACATGTTCAAAATGTATGCAGGGCAGCAAATCTCAAGCTTGGACTTGAATACAGGGCTCGGGGGTCCCTTGCAGCAGCTGCTCAAGCTGCTAAAGGACTGTTTCTTCCCTCTCTCAGCTACGGACGGACTATCTTTACCCTCGCTACTAACACTAGTCTCACAAAATGGGATGTGGCCTATAATAATATCTGCCGCTTTGCCCTCGCTGCCCCTCGGCTTACCCATCACTGTGAGTTATACAAAAACCTATACCGGATGTCCCCAAGTAATTATCGTTCCTTTGTCTTGGGCTGCTTCACAGAAAAAATTCTGTAGTGCCACCCCACCTGCCTTGTCTCAACTCCTCCAACCGACTCTACTGTCATACCAACTCAGATCAGCTGTCCTCCCCAAAAACTCGTACTCTGGCAAGTGATCATGCCTTTCCTGTCTGCGCGCCCTTCGATTCTGGAATGCCCTACCTGCACCCACCAGACGTAGTCCCACCCATCCAATGTTTAAGAGCTCCCTCTAGTCGCACCTGAAGTCTGCCTCAGCCTGTAACTGCCCCTAGGCTGCATGGTACCTCCAACCCTGGCTTGGACCCAGGTGTGTTCCATCCACTTCCCTGGTTCCTAACCCCCCCCCCCCGAGCTCAAATAGGGGAACTATCCACCCTTATGGTTTTCTGCACCTCAGCACTTATCCTTATACCAGGACAGCCACCCAGTGTCCCACCTTAAAAGCCCATGTGTTACACCTAGAATTGTTATTATTGCTTGTATGGTCTTACCTTGATATATATGCTTATCTGAGCATCCTGTATATGTTTATTTGTTTCTCTGTTCAATGCCTGTATTTCACTATGTGTAATTGTTTTCATTCTGCTTGTAAACCTACTCTTGTAATCTCCCGGGTCGCACCTGAAAATAGGCATTCCTTGTCTAGCGTTCTTACCTGATAAACAAAAGTTAATATAGAGGATAATGTATGGTCCTCTATCGTTAACCGGTCAGTTAACAGTCGAGAGGTTGCCAGGGCGACCATGTAAACCCCTTCGCTCTCGAGGTTTACGTCGCCACGGCAACCTCGAGATGGTTAAAATTGACCGGTTGCCGATAGAGGGACCATACATTATTTTTTATAGTGTATGGTCCCACCTCAAAAGGCTGCTTACTTTTCCTTAACTAGTCACCACCGCGGCCCTTCAGTCCTTCCCTAACCGCTGCTGTTCATGCGTCGGTTCCCCGTCGAAAAAAAAGCGTGCACATGCGCAGACCACTCACTGTTGTTAACCTATCGATGTGACGTAGGATCGATAGGTTAACAACATATCTACGTCACATCGATAGGTTAACAACCTTAGGAAATGATTATTTCCTAAGGTTAACAGCGTTCTACCATACATTATAAATAAATTATTCTACATCGATTACAAGTTATTCAGGGAGTAAAATGCTGTGATGATTAAAGAGTACCTTTCTTGGTACTTTCAGCAAAGAACAGGCAGCTCCCTTACCCTAATGAGAGCTCCACTCCGGTGTTCGGTAATTTTGTTCAGCCCCCAAAGGAAGGGAATGGATCATAATTTGCCCCCAAGGGCTGGCACTATGATCCCTTTCCACTTCCTGCTAGTCTGCACCGCCCCTGCGCTCCAATGTTTTATGATGTCTATATAGGGAGAGCGAGGGGGGGAGGCACTTCATTCAGTTCTATGAAGCATCATTTCTAAAGCAGACTCACCAGTTAAATCTGGTTTTGGTAAAGATCGATGTCAGGGTTCAGCTAATAAGGCTCTTGCTGTGGTTTTGTAAAACCTCGAAACTTTACTGCATCAAGATAAACCTTCTCCCTGGAGAGTAATTTGTATACATCCAGTCTCAGCAAATCATCTTCAGACACATATCTGCAGCTCCAGACGCCAAAGACAGATCACTAGTCTAAAAGAGTATCTGTTTCTTATTGTCCTACCTGTAACCATAAGTGGCCAGTAGCAATGCTAGATCTGGTAGCCATTCAAGTTCCCTCAATCATGTCTGTTCCTCTTCTCTTGACAGAACAGAACACCGTCATGACTACATCCTGTTTCATATCACACTTACTTTTTTCAGTTAATCCCCCCCTGCCATATGGACCCCATCCTGCTGCCCCCCCAGCCCCATCACCCCGACTTTGCCCAGAACCCTTAGACACTTGATCCCCCTCAGCCAGCCCTCCGATGATATGAGCTTGTTGTTGAGCTCAGGTCATCGATGCTGTAAACGCTAGTGCTACCGCTGTGCCGGAGAGCCAGCCCTTAGTTCCTATCACATTTAAATAATTTTAAACCTGTCTAGAAATAGAACCCCAACAGTTACTCTAGTCACTCGTTCTAGATTGGTTCTTCCGACACAGCTTCAAGAAAGAATATTCCCAGCGATATCATTAAACTCCTGAAATATTGGTGTTCCTCCTGCTGCATATTATACATCGGAGATCCAGTAACAGAACTTCATCAAGCATATAGGCTCATCTCCTCCTCGTAACCCCTAAGAGAGGGAGACTCGACACCATGTTTCCCCCAGAGGTTCCCCAACAAGGTTTTTTCCTTCGCTTGAGTGCATTAAGTCCAGAGTTGGAAGATTGTGGTTAATTTCTGTTTCCCTGTCCTGACATTTTGGCCTTCATTCATTCATACTTCAGAATTTTCTTTAGCCTTGAGATCCCTTCTTTTGGCACCACTGCCGAAGGCAGAGAATCCTAAAAAAGAGCAAGACCAAATGTTTACATAAGCACTGGGTATAGCCAGCTCCCACACTGAATGAAAAGGCTTGCCTGCTGTGCAGTGGGGCACCTTGCTAACTCTGCCCTCCCCTCCAGCACTTTAAAAAGCAGTCATTCCCAGATTTCCCTGCCTTAGTTTTCTTCACCCCTTCTTCGCCTCCTCGAGTGCGCTCTTCTTTCTGGTCTTCATTCATGTTTCAAAATGTTCTTTAGCCTTGAGATCCCTTCTTTTGGCACCTCTACCAAGAGTGGAAATTCCTAAAAGAAAGCAAGGCCAAATGTAAGTTCACTTAAGTGCTACGTTATAGGGGGATAGTAAGCCTCAAGGGCCCTGTACCCAAGTGTGGGGTTGGTCCCAATTTGCACTTTGTGTGCAAAAACATTTTTTTTTTTACACTCACTGTTTACTGTAGTATAGTAGATTGTAGTAGACTAATTTTGCTTACTTCCAGGTGGGGGATTTGAATTAGTAGTGAGTATTTTATACTGGTCCACTAGAAGGCACTAGCACCTGGAAAAAGAGCTAGTATCAGCAGAAAACGTTTGCCAGGTTTTCCAAGTCCCAGAATCCCCTGCAGTTGACTTCAGAGTTGGATTGCAGCAGTGGGAGATTCAATAGCCTGCAGTCTGTACTAAAGTTCATATAAGCTCTGATCTTTTTTTTTTTTTTTGCTGCACCCGCTGTGGGAGAAAAGCAGAACTGATTGCAGCTTATAAACACTCGAAAGCCCTGTTTACACAGTGGCAGCGATTTGAAAATATCTGCCGCTCCTCGCTCGCTGCACTGTCTGTGGACTGGGCAATTCAGTGTTTACACAGACCCCTTTGCTGCTCCACAAGTCATGCCACCGGGTGGCTGTTCCTTCAGTGGGGGTGTGTTTCCTGATCCCAGGAAAAAAGGACAGCAGCAGATTGAGCGCAGAAGTGGGTTTACAGTACAGGGAAAGACGCTCGATCTGCAGCACGTCCCCTCAGCTACATCGCTTCAGAAACTGTAACGGAGTATATCCTGAAGCAGTCAGGTGAGTGTCCACGTGGCAGTATTTGAGCGCATCAACCTCTGCGCACAGGTTAATGTGCTGCAAACAGGGCAGTGTAAATGGGGCTTAACATTCACTGCAGGCTGTTGAATCTCCCACTGCTGCAGTCCCGCTCTGATGTCCACTGCAGGGGATTCTGGGATATGTAGTTACAGAAAGTCAGCCTGGAAGTCGGCAAAATCAGTTTGAAACAATCTGCTATACTATAGCAAACACGAAAAAAAAAAAAAAAAATGTTTTTGCACACGAAGTGCAAATTGGGGCTGGCCCCACACTTGAGTATGGAGCTGTTAGTGCCGACTGTTTCCCTAGCCAGCTGTCACATTGAACCATGTAATTCTGAGAATGCATGATGCATGCTGTCCGAGAATGCCTTTGTATAGCGGTGCCGGTTTATTTTCAAGATTTTTTTTGCAGGATTGGGGGTGGGGTGATGGCATAGAAGTGTTGATGACATCAGCTTCTTGCAATATTCTGGGGACTGGACTTGTATTACTTCACTACTGAAGTTCCCAAGTAGGATTTTTAAGGGTTTTGAAATACAGAAATGAAATTTATGCTGCAGCACTTAATTATCAAATGTTTATACATGTATCATTAGCAATAGAAGTGTCAGGTAATGTGGTACAGAGACACTCCAGTAGATTTATGCCCCCGAATTTTCTGGCTTGACCTGTAACTTAAGAAGCTGAGTGTCAAACTGACCCTGTTTTGCTAGTTCTAACACCAGCCCTGCTGGGGATCTTGACTATGTTAAGTGCCATTGTACTGTATCAGTTAATAGTTTTACTGTTTAATGTGGGGGTGGGTGGGGAGAGTTGTATGCACCAGCTGCCTGAAATCTCTTGCTTTATGATGTGGCTAAAAATGTAAGATCCCAACAATTTAATAATAGAAAATGTCCGAGTCATCTAGCTGGGTATTGGGTATTATAGTCCTGGCAGATGCCATGCCCCCTCCATAGCTTCCGTATGGTCTCTGAGCAAGTTGGATCCGTGTCAAAGCTTACGGCTGTTTTATATTTGTGCCACTCACCTGCAGCTGTCATTTCTCCGTCACTTTATTTTTGGGACAAGGACAGCATGGACACGCTGAAGAAAGAAAGGAAAAAAAAAAGACGTGTACTCTGGCTGGGGTCTGGTTCCTTCTCCGATGAGAGTGCCACATAGTCTGTGGACATGTCCATTCATAGCACAATGGACCTGAACACAGCCATCCCTCCCATATGCTGCCCACACAGTTTTTTTACCCCTTTTATCCCAGCACTCCTGCAGGTCATCCACCAACTCATTTTATCCATTCCCCGGGAGCACCTGGGCAAGTAACTGCCTTTCCGATGCCACCAGCAATCCTGGATCAGTTGTCAGGGTTATTCATTTGGAAATAAATCCCTCTTGACACCAAAAACACAGCGTCTTCCCTCATGACACACCCTGTCTCAAGTGGTCTAGGGTCTGCGACTTCTCTTTAATCGGGGTCCCACGTTGAGTAGCCCACTTTTATTCGTTTTCATCAGTGCAGTACAGAGCCATTTTCTCTTCCTAAGCTGAAGGTTTTCAGTTCTACAGTTTCCTTATATCTAAGCATTTCTGCCCTTTTACATACAAGCACAGGAGCCAGGATTTAACGATGAAGCACCATCATTAGATGACTACAGAGCTGCACATCTGCTCCCTGCTCAGAAAAGTTCCTCCAGCACCACCATACAGGATGTATGCTGGAAGGGTCCGCCTCTTAATTATGTCACCCGCAAAGTGAAAGCAGCTGTAAAATCAAAGAAAAAAAGTCCGGCTCTGTAGTGTGCAGGCAACATATTCTCTGGCAGGCTGGAAGGCACGAGAATATGTGAGGGGAGTGGCACATTCAGGGGCCTAGGTCAGCGCCATCATGCCAATGAGTCACTGGGGTCAGGCAGGATGAAATGATAATTAAAATCCTCCTAGTGCCCCTCTCGGGGGTTTCATGCATCTCCCCCCTCCCTGACACATACACACGCACACACGTGCGTGCATGCAAAAAGTGAAACTATTGTGTCTGAGCTGAGCAGCGAAGGTACTTGCTTGTTCTCTGGTTCATCTCCCCCCCCCGCCACTCCCTTATTTCTTGTGCATTTCTCCCAACATGTGTCAGTACTCCGATTTGGGTATAATCACTGCTGTGGGGTTGGAGGGGCAGACAAGATGGAGAAGTCCTTTCTGCTACCACTAAACTGTTTTACTGTAACATATTCCGTTCTTTTTCTGGGTCCTATTTCCTGTCTCCCCAAAATTGTATAAATTTCACAGCACTGGTGACCAGGGCTCATATTTTGTGACATAGAAGAAACCGAGGGGGTGCAGAAGAGTAGGGCTCAAAACTGAAGCAGGGTGGCTCACCCATGCACTTTTGTTTTAGGAGAAACACGGGTAGGGGGTTGGAGGGGGGGGTTATACAGGGAGAACCTATACCAGTTTAAAGTATGTAGCACCCATATTTTTTGTTTGCATGACAGCTCTGCCCAGGCTGCTAAAGTCCTGTGGTGTCTGTGCAACTCATCCTCCATAGGGACAGTTGCAGTCTCATTGCATAAAATGTTTCCCTCTCCACCCCATCCACAGATGCACACTGGCATCTGATAGCTGGCAGCACATGGAATGAGGTGCATGAGATGGAGGAATTGCTATTTTTTTCCTGTGCTGACCTGAGCATTTATTAACAAGGCACCACACGTTCTGTTAATTAAAAGGATCAGTTGGGCTGAAAAAGACAGGCAGGGATCAGCCCTCTGTATTTTTGCACAATCAATGGTTCATGCTTACAAGTTCTAATAATTACATAAATAGATTTATGTTGCAGTTTTTTTTTCTCTGTTTATTGATCTTATTCCGTTTTGATTTTATCAAGTGTGCTGTTCCTGCAGTCTTTACCTGGGCCTCACAATAAATGAACAGAATAAAAACTTTCCATTTTGTAAATTGCTTTAGTCCTCTCTTTAAATCCAGTTTCTAATCTAATTTCTTCCTTCTGCAGCAGACCTGGAATGAGTTTTGTGAGTCTTAGGATTTAAAGAAGCAGCAAAAGAACTGTGGAAAATGATCCTAAGTGAGTTAATTTGGCTTACGGTATGACATAAGCAGTGGGTGCTTACCTTCTTTCATTCTGCACAGTACTGGTGGCATCATTGCCTGGCAAAAATCAGAGGCGTGGAGCTGCTCGCCTGGTGCTCGGCAGGCCGATTCTGGCAATGTCCGCTCATCCTCTGGGTCAGTGCCAGCACTTAGACAACACATTTTTGTGCTCAGTCAACTCCTAATTAGATCTTGTTTGGGATTTATATCCTTGTCCTGGAGGGCCTAGAAAATCAGGTTTGGAGACTGCCCTGTTAGGCAGCATAGAAAAAGGCCAAAAAAAAAAAATCAGGAATTTATCATCTCTGCGTAACCCGTTATGTAGGAAAAGTTTAAACTTGGAATTTTTTCAGACTTAATTTATATTGAGCTTAGTGTCACAGCAGGTCAGGGTTCCTCTGAGCGGAAACCAAAAAGCCTGTTCTTAAAGGAGCAGTATTTGTTAGTTGGCAAGAAAACGTAATCCTACATTCTTCTTCGAAGTAATGCATTTCCGATGACCTTAGGTTCATCATCAGAGTTATTCTTGTTTGAGGTAGGATGTTGCTGTCTGCTGACCCACCACCCCCCATGAAGTGCTAGGGAACTTTGGGGGGGGGGGGAGGCAAAAGCAAAATATTAGAAATTCTGCTTTGTGGTAGCCTCATTTTCTTGTAAGTGCAACACCTAACTTCCAAAGGAGGTGAGGAGTTGCTACAAGTGTTAACTGCTTGGCTACATATTTGACGTACTCTGATACTTCGTCTGTACCCGACCTAATAACTGACTTAGAAAACCATTCTGTTACAAAAAATGTATGTCAAGGCAAGGCATTTATTTTTTGATAGAGCCCCAACCACATGTGCACAAGGTGCTGTAAAAAAGTCTAACAGAGCACATACAGTGCTTATAACAGTAACAGACAAAAGTGTTACGATGAATAAAAAATTAGCATTGAAAGAAAAAATGCTGAGACAGCGCCTTAATACTAGCTGAAGTGATAACATAAATAGGTTGTCATCAAATGCTACAGGTACAAGGGGAAGAACATAGTTAAGTCGACTGTAGTCGATGTTCAGCTACAGGAACAGAGTGCATTCGAGAGCCTGAACAGATTCACTAAGGTTCAAGTAAGGAGCAGAGGGCCGTGGCCCATATAAGCTCCTGTCGTTCAACCATAGTAAGATAAACTCTTGTCTTCTGTTGTGAAGTTAGCAAGCCTTTTTTTTTTTTTAAGATGTTTTTTGTCTCACTACTTACTACATCTGAAGTCAGAGAGACATCATAGAACCATACGATTAGTTGGCAGAATGTTATTTATTTAAAAGTTGATCACCAGGAAAAGCACCAATGAGCCGAGACTCGTTTCCAGGAGCAACCGGGGGAAAGGCAACATGGGAAAATAGTACATTAACAAGAAAAGATGGTACATTTATAGAAAGGACTGCTTGGTCTACCCAGTCTGCCCAGATCAGATTTAAACGTATTTAGGTTTGCACTGTTGCTGGCCTTAGTTGGTAGTCTGGTCTGACCGGCTGCAAAAAAAAAAAAAAAAAAAAACTGTAAAGGCTTTCTCTACAACCAATTTTATAATCTTTGGGACATGAAGTTCTTCTTGTACTAGTGTTCTGAGCGTGTATACACTGAAGAAGTTGACCAGAAAAGAGTGGGGAGGCTGGGATGTAGATCTTGAAAGCATTCGTACCTAAAGGTGGTCCAGTGGAGCTCACTTCTGTTAGGTAGGAAACTAGGCCCAGACCCCTTTAAAGGTCAAAGTGGTATATTGACCTGTCATGGGTAAGCACATGCCTACAGATTTTATGTTCCACAATTAGTCTCTGCAGTGCTGTCAGCTACTTAGTGCACCACATATGCATATTCTGAGGTTTGAAGCAGAGACTGCCAATAAAAAAAAAAAAATGGATGGATGAGTGAATTCAAATTATCTCTGTGAAAAATCTGAAGGATGCTAAAATCACGCAAAATGACCGTTTTTGACAATTAAGTACTACAGCTGTAATCCTGATGCATATTAAAATAATTGATAACCAAAGTTTTTCTTTGGTAAATAGCACTTCATAGCGATTGAATTCCACAAAATTTTATATAAAACGTACACACGCATACATAGCGAATGATCAAAAGCCAGACGTTTCAACATTCAAAAAGGATTGCTTAAGCAGAAACATTTAGTCATTCTGCATATGTCTAACGCTTGGCAAGGCTTTTTGCTTGCTGCTTCTAGAGCTATGTTGTGCAATTCATTTATGGAAATCAAAAATCAATACACGGCCCTTTGAGTCTGCTTTAGAATTCCAGAGTCTAATGGGATGGGTTGGAATTAAAGAATAGTAAGTCGGTTGATTTTTCTGTGAAGAGGGCTAGATTTCCCATGCTTTTTGTTTAATTGTGTGTGTGCTTGCTTGCATATCTGTACTGGGTTTCCTTCACTATATACTTCTGCCTCCTTGACGGTGGTAACAGGAAAGGAAATGACATTCCTGGCAAAGGCCTCATTAGGCACTGCATGATTATTTAATGTATCGCTATCCCTCGGAAATCCACAATTGATATGGGGAGTTCATTATAATGTCACATTCTATTTATATTTCCTATTTTTTGTGTATAATGTACTGGTATACAACATATGTATGTATGCTACAATATATAGAGGATAGCTATGCGCCGTCTAGTACACAGAGTACAGGCTTGGAACTAGGAAACACTGGAGACTGGTTTAAATACATCAGAGCCATTTTCACTGTGTGTGACCTTGAGCAAATAACTTGACCTTTCTGTGACTTGCTGTCAGTGACGGAGCCATCACAATGGCAGCCCCCAGACTTTGGAATGGCCTCCAGTGGTCAATCTGTACTACATCTTTAGTGTTTTCAAATCACACCTGAAAACATGACTTTTTAATCAGAAATTTCCCAGTAATTGATGTTTTTGAATTGTTTTCTTCTGACTGATTTCAGGTGAATGTGTTTTGTTAATTATGTATTATACGTGTTGGTCAGTTGTTTAGACTGGCTTACGTTTTCTAACTGATGTTCTGCTGTATATATTTTCAGTTGAGCGCATTCAACCCTTTTTCTTTTATTTAGTTGTTTAACCAGGTATAGCACACTAAGCTGAAAGTTTTTTTTTACAGGAGCGACCTGGGAGCACAAGGAGATTAAGTGACTTGCTCAGGGTCACACAGTATGCAAGTGGAAGCTGTAGGATTCAAACCCAGGTCTGGTCTGCTGGATGTCACCAGATTTGCAGCTCAGAGCCTTAGACCACTGCACTATACTGCCTGCGCTATACCCTGGCAAGTGATATAGCAAAAATGTATCCATATATCTGTCTTTCGTCCTGCTCAGTGCTTCAGTCCGCCCAGCTGTAAAAATGGGTTAAAAAAGCATTCCTCCACTTAAAATGAGCTACTGCATCTGCGCTGAGGGGGCTTCTCACTTGCCAAATGGTCTTACTCAGAGTTTTAGTTTGATTATATAAAAGTAACCTGCCTTCATTACAATATATCAGCCAAAGTTTCATAGGTTTTTTTTTTACTTTGTCGAGGAAAATGGTTCTTGTGTCACCTTAACTGTTCTCCAGTGCACACTCCAGACAGATTCAATTCAATTCATATACATAGTCCTGTGTTCAGTAAATGGATTTTTTAAATTCCTTGTGGCTGCCAGTTTCTGACTTGCTAGGAAGGCAATTCATACGTTAGCACTGCAGCCTGCTGTCTACAGTATGTGCAGGAGATTCAGCCATACCTCTCAACTGTCCCTGATTACGAGGGACATCCCTCATTTTAACCCTCAAAACTGCTATGTCCCTCATCCGTTCCTCATAGAAAAAGTGTTGTCCACATAGTGAATGTGCTGTAAATTCAGACTTTAAAGCAGAAATTTATAATATTCTAAAATGCTAAATTAAAAAATAAAATGTGTACAGGTAAACCCAAGAGCTTCCACAGTGTTCTGAGCTTGTATCTCCATGTTTGAGAATACGTCCCTCATTATGAATGTCTGTGTCCCTCATTGTCCCTCATTTTGGGTGTCTATTAATGCCCGTGTCCCTCATTTCAGTGACCAAAGGTTGAGAGGTATGGATTCAGCTATATCCCTGAAAACAAGGATTTCTTACCCTAACAAAGTGGCTTAAACAGATGCCACAAAACATGGCCGGATATAATGGTGGCTAGTTTATTAAATGCAACCAGAATTACAATTGCACAAAAACAAACAAAAGAAGTTTGTATTAGACTGTTCGGTAAGTGAGCAGTTTCTGTCTTTGATTGTTAAAGAGCACCTTTCTTGGTGTTCTGCAAAATGAACAGGAGGCTCCCTTACCTGAATGGGAGTTCTTCCATAGCAGTTTTAACATTTTCTGTTAAGCCCCCTAGGGAAGGGAGGGGGATTGTATGTTGCCCTCCCCCTGAGGGGGCTAGCCACTCAATCCCTTCCACTTCCAGGTCTTCGGCGCCAGGGATCCAGATAATGTCTAGGACTCGGAAGTATTTACTGCTGGCTCCTTCAGACTGGTAGTATTTCCATCTATATGGAAGTAATGTCATCTGTAGACCAGTCTCGGACCCCTGCCTCTACCGTTTCCACTCTGTTAATGCATGGTGTCATGGCTAGTAACATGGTGCTGATAGTTTTGTGCACGTGTAACAAATATAGTATACTTAAAATGTACTGGGTGGGAAATAAATTCTTATAATTAGAAAGTGTGAGTAAATCATGCAAAAATGTTAGTAAAATACTCCCTTACTCCCCTTATCTGTTCCCCTGTTCGACGTCATCCCTGCGCTTCCTTGTTTTGTGATGTTGTTATATGCCTAGAGTGTGGATGTCCTCCATGCAACTCTGAAGTGTCATTTTAAAAGTTACCTTTACCCAACTTGTAGTACAAATCAGAGTCAGCATTCAAGTAACAAGACTCTTGTTACTTGAATACTGGCTCCGATTTGTACTACAAGTCTGGTTGAAATCATAAAAAATTACTTTTAAAATGACGCTCCATAGACTTGCATGGAGCCACGTCCCCAGGCTAGGCATGTAATCACAAAACAAGAAAGTGCGGGGACAGTGTCTGAGATCAGGAAGTGGAAGGGATTCAGCAACTAGCCCCTTTGGTGGCAAAATATGATCCTTTCCCTTCCTTGGTGGGCTTAACAGAAAATTTTAAAACTGCTACAGAGGAGGAACTCCCTTTCAGGTAAGGGAGCCTCCTGTTCATTTGGCAGGCAAGGAAAATAATGAGAAAAAGGTGTTGTTTAACATGAAACCACCAGTAACTGTGCTTGTCATTCCATTTCAGGATTCTGGTGATGTCAAAAACAATTCTGTCTTAAGTGGTTTGTAATATTACCAGAATCCCTTGATGGAATTACAGCCTTGTTTCTGATGATATTCCTATCCGTTGTCTTTTGACACTTTTGCAGGCCTTAAGGAAATTAGGGATTACCAGAGGGGAGACTGAAATGTTCCCAGCGTGATTACAGGTATAATATGAATGAATATTATGTTGCAAACTATGCCACTCTTAAATAAGGTATAGTAATACCACAATTCAGAAGAAGTGAAACATTTTAAGCAGTAGTGCAACAAAATTGGGCAAAAACATGTTTTTTTGTTTCACATTTGGTTTCTAGGTATATTTCAGTTTTATTTGGTGGTAACATTTTCTAGTTCCACCAAAATTATTAGTTTATTTTTTCTCAGAAAAAAAACGATGGCTGCCATATTTCGCTTAAAAATAGCATTGTAGACCTGGCAAGGGGATTTTATTTATTTATTTAAAAATTTTGGTAACCGGGAAAGGCACATTGAGACGAGGCTTATTTCCAGGTGCGACCAGGGGACGTGGGAAAGATGGGAAGAGAAAATTACAGTAATGCAAATAAGGAGACAATATAATAGACTTAACATAGCATGACAAGTAGACAGATACAGGGCATGTCTTTTTTTTCCCTCAATTATTTAACCAGATGAGACACACTAAGTTGAAAGCTTGTTTACAGGTGCAACCTGGGAGTACAAGGAAGTTAAGTGACTTGCTGGGTCCCACAGTATGCAAGTGGAGGCTGTAGGATTCAAACCCAGGTCTCCAGATTTGCAGCTCAGAGCCTTAAACCACTGCGCCATACTGCCTTCTCAAACCACTGAGCCATACTGCCTCCTAAAATGGTAATTGCATAAAAGGGTATTATAGTGCAATGTATGTATGTACACAATAATTTACAAAAGTTTACACAACTGCATAATAGCCAGAATTAAAAAGTAATACTGGAGAGGAGGGAGGTCACCTCATTGATTGGGTGGAGGAGGAGAATGAGGGGTTTAGGAAATAGTAGGATGATGGGAGAGCATAAGTGTTTTTGATTAGAGAGGAGAGTTTTGGAGGGAGGGAGAGGGAGATGGAGGATTTGAAATCAAATGGAGGATTTGATGGGAATGTCACAATTTTTATTAATGTTTATTAATTGTAGCTAAACAAGCTTTTTGGAAGAAAAAAAATTATTGCAGTGCTGCATTAATACATAACATTATTATATTCATATAATTTATGTAACAATATAAGGAAATAGCCTACATTTCACATTATCGGTGTAAAAAAATAACATTGATACTGTCTTTGAAAAGTGGAAATACATGCTTTTTTACTAACATACGACATGAATGGACCTGTTTATCAACCATATCAATACAATCTATTCATGTTGATCTGACCCCATGTTTTCATTAAGAAAAAAATAAAATTAAAGACCGGCTCCATGGGGTGGAGTGGTTGGGGATCTTTGTTGCATGCCAGCGACCCAAGTTTGCGCTGTGAGCCGGGGGATGTCGGGAGCAGAGACCAGTAAGGAGAGCCTCTTAAACTCTCCTTCTGGGGGGGGGAATGCTGCTTCATGCATTACTGTGGCAGCGGCACACGTGACAATGTGGGTGATCACACACCATCGGGCAGCTGCCTCCAAGCCAGCCACAGCGTGTGCAAGTTGGATGGAAGGTGGGAGAAAAAGTCAAAAATGGCACACCAGTATGCCAGATAATGGCCTTGCAGTCCCCTCACACCAACAGCACCCCCAGTGTACCACAGAAGGTCCCTCCTGCCAGCATCCGAGCAGAGTCATTCCTTCTGGTCATGGGAGGCCCCCGGTGATGATGAGCTGTGCAGCAAGGAGGAAGTCGGGAGCATGAAGAACACCTCCAGAAGCTGGAGGAGGCCTGCGAGATGCGGAGGCTGGAGGTTTGGAATGACTCTTCATGGCAAGGATTGGCAAGTCTGGTGGCAGAGGGAATGCGGTGCTGCTGAGCCCCATGGGGAGGAGAAGAAATGCATAAATCAAAAACACAACAAAAGGCAGTTTTAGCAACAGTTTAACTGCCACCAAGCCCTGCTGGCAGTGGGTAATAAAAAAACAAAGTTAAGAAAAACAAAGTTAGACCTTTTGAAAATTATTTACTTAAAAGTAGACAACTGGAACCATTAGGGCTTGGAACTGTATTCTTTGAAATAGAAGCTTGGAGCCTAAAGTTGCTATAGAGCATGGTTCTACAATTGCTACATATAAAAATGCAGAATGGTTAAAAAACTTAAATCCTGTTTTTACCAACATATTATAGCAGCAAAAAGATTGAACGCTGATGAAATATAACCATGATATATCAATACTGATGCGTGCAATTGTAAGCTACTGTATGTAAAAACTACAAGTTGGTATTTCAAAATAATAAATTTATTTATTTGATAATGGGGTGTGTTATATTTGACTGTATTCATGAATTATTATTGTGTTATAACTGTGAAGCTCCCTGAATCCTTTGGCTGATCCCAACTTAGATACTAACATACTAAAAAGCCAGCAGAACAGGCCAAATTGTCTTTCTTGTCCACTTGAAAGCCAGCAACCTAGTGGCTGCTTGCCTTACCACCCCCCAGGCCCCAAGAGGGTCTTCTTTAGTTTGTTTCCCCTTGTACCTGTCCCAACCCTTCTTGAATCCCTCCGCTGTGCCCTCCTCCACCAGCCTTCCCGGCAGCTTATTCCACAACTCCACCACCCTCTCAGTGAAAAAATGCTTCCTACACTCCCCCCTGTAGTTTCCCCCCTCCAGCTTCAACTTATGGCCCCTAGTTGTTCCCACCTTCTTCAGCCTAAAAATCTCTGTGGTTCCACTCCTGGTTTTTCCTTTTACATACTTGAAAACCTCTATCATATCTCCCCTGTTCCTCCTCTCCTCCAGTGAGTAAAGCCCAAGCTCTTCCAGTCTCTCCTCATAAGGCTTCCCCTCAATGCCCTGAATCATCCTCGTTGCTCTCCTCTGGACCCTCTCCAGCAGCGCTGTGTCCTTCTTCAGCTGAAGTCTCCAGAACTGTACACAGTACTCAAGCTGCGGCCTGACCAAGACGTTATACAGAGGGAGGATCACCTCCCTCCTCCTGGACGTAATTCCCCAGGCTATGCAGCCCAGTATCCTGTTTGCTTTGGCTGCAGTTTTTCTGCAGTTTTCAGAGTTATTCATTTTGACGTCTATCACCACCCCTAAATCTCTTTCTCCCAATGTGGCTTGCAGTGTGACCCCTCCCCCGGGTGTATTCATGGCCCTGGTTTTTGACCCCCAAATGTAGTACCTTACATTTCCCAGCATTAAATTTCAGTTCCCACCTCCTTGACTACCCCTCCAGGGTATCCAGATCCCCTGGACCGCCTACCTCGCTTCTTCACAATCCACCAGTGCTCCCAGTTTTGAATCGTCCACAGAGACTCGACCTATTCCTAACCCCCCTCCCTATATCCGAGACATAGATGTTGAACAAGAGTGGCCCCAATACCGAACCCTGAGGGACCCCACTGATTACCTTCCTGGGAGGGGAGAGTATTCCCACCCACCATTACCCTATGTAAATGCCCCGAGAACCAATTTTCAACCCAACCGAGCTCCTGTCCTCCCACCCCCATCTCCCCCAGCTTTTTTTTATCAGCCCATAATGTGGTACTGAATCAAACGGCTTGCTGAAATCTAGGTATAGGACGTCCACTGGCTTATGTCTGTCCAAGGCCCCCCGTCACCCAGTCATAAAACTCTATGAGGTTGAACTGACATGATCTCCCCGGAACAAAGCCATACTGTTTATCATCCTGGTGCCCTAACCATTCCAGCTGCCTCCCAATCCTCTCGTTGATAAAGCCCTCCATTACTTTGACTACCACAGACGTTAAGCTGACAGGCCTGTAATTCCCCATCTCTTCTCTAGACCCCCCCCCCCACTTTTATGAATAGGCACTACATAAGCCGCCCTCCAGTCTCGGGGCACCCATCCTGTCTGCAAAGAGGTATTAAAGAGTGCAGCCATTGGAGCTGCCAGCTCCTCTGTCCATTCCTTCACAACCCTTAGGTGTAGCCCATCCGGCTGTCTGAACTGCAAAAAAAAGTTGTAAGAAACTGTTAAAATACACGCAAACAGTGTAACATGAATTAGAGCTGCCCTTTAAACTTGTGCATTATCTTCAGTTGATGCATGATGCAGTGGAAAATTTTTCAGAGATGCTCGACCACAGTGTTAGTCACAAGTCTCTCAGCACTCTGGCAGGTCTTTTAAAGTTCTCTGAAGAGAGTGATCACCCAAGATTGGTGCACTTGTTATTTAACAGCAGAGAACACTAAGATTTATTAATTTTTAAGGCTGGCCCTGTGGCGTAAAGAGCTGAGGCGCTGTCTGCATCTTACCTTTTCCACGCTGGCGACCCAGGTTTGGGAACTAGCTCATGTCTCCGGGGATGGTCGGCTGCAGTGGAAGAGGATCTAGAGTCAGACTGATTGCTCTCTTTCCCCAGGTAGAGGAGGGATGTCAACCTGGCCTATGACTGCCACTAGGTGGAAGCCTGATGATAGTGCAGCGTGGATGGCACGAAGAGAGGTTGCTGAGGAACGATCTGATTGAGTGCCTCCATACACATATGGGGTGTCCTACGGCAAGAGCAGAGAGAGAAAAAGTAGAAAAAGAAGTCTGGGGGGCTTAATGAAGCTTTGCCTGATCTGCCTGGATCTGCGCCGTCACCCAGGACCAAGCCGCAGTCTGCTCTAGATATGTGCACCTCCTTTATTTGCACATAAGACGCTCTTATTTCCATACAAACATCTGATTCACCATACCACAGTAGCAGGCATCTTGCTGGCTGCTCACATCGTCAAGATTTTGAAGACTAAAAAGTCAGTTAAAAGAAATGAGTCTGATCAGTGATAATTTTATGGTTCTGGTTGGAGGGCCTCTTATGGGATGTAAGAGTTTCACGTGCTGTGTCTGTAGGATGCCAGATGTACTCACCTTAAGTTTGCAGTTCTCTGAACCTGTGAACGTGCAAAGCAACACTTCTGTCCATGAGAAGTCCTACAACCAGACTCGAAAATTTTCTAACACAGTGGCTGGCGTGATGTGTGGGACAGTACTGTACCTTCAAGGTGACATATGCCTACTTCTGTTCCTTCTCCTTTGCCATTTCTGTGGAAGCTTTTAAAGCAAGACTAAAGTCTTACTTCTTGATGTAGCATTGGGTACTACTTAATTTAAACGAATGTATTTTAATATTAATTTTTAAATTTTAACGTGTTACCTGACCACCTAGGGTCTACATTTTGTATCTTGTGGTATGTTATTCATGTAATTGTTTTGCTTTTATAGGGCACCCAGAGGCTGTGGGATGGGTGCCTAACAAATAAATTGCCGTGACTCATACAGTATATCATCATTCCTGCGACCCCACCATCTTTGACATCACAACCCACCAAGAGTCTATCACCTGCTGCAACACTGGTCACTTGTGATGTTACGATTAGGGAAGTCACACTGCTGATGACACATTGAGGAACAGAACTACAGATGTCAGTCTCCGGGTAAATTACCACTCTTTGCATCACATCTAATGCCATCAGGTGGAAAACATTCTAATGAGCAAATAGAAAAAGAAAACTACTTCATAAATAAAGTAACTACTGACTACTTTTGAAAATTAGTATATAGGATAACGTATGGTCAGCAGTGTGTAACAACGATAGGTTTGCCTTAGAGTGGTTCCCTTGGCGACTCTGTTAAACCTCGAGAGCGAAGCTCAAGAGGTTTAACAGCATCGCCAAAGGAACCACGAGAAGGCAAACTGAGCGTTGTTACACACCGCTGACCATACAATGTCTTTTATAGTGTATGGTCAAACGTATGGTCAACGGAGAAAATGTAAAAGATAATATTTGAGATAATTTTATTACCTTGTGGTGAAGGATCACAGATTCGTTCATGTTTTCAAAGCCAGGACATGTTTCCTGCTTGCGCTACTTTGGCGAGTTTTTCCTTCAGTTTATTTTTGTGTTTACACATGTTTTTGGTCGGCGTCATGAGTGTCCTAGCAACAGCAAAGCTTTGTGTTCCATGTTGTTACACTACTGATGTGACGATACTGTAACAAGAGCATGATGTCACATCGATAGTGTAACAACGCTGTAAAATGATGATTTTTGGCACATTACAGCATTCTACCATACATTATAACATTTTCTGCCTGCTATTTTTTTTTTTGTGCTACTAGCCCTTTAAATATAAGTGCTCTTGGTTCTGCACTGTGTTTTAGGGCAAAAAGTGTATTTTTCGCCTTTTTTAGATGGTTCTTGAATGATTCTGGGAACCATGGCCTAACCCGCAATTTACGCTCTGCTCACAAAGAGTGTGGTGGAGTTTAATATTTAGCAGCTTAGCAGTTCACACATATTGGTTCCACTTTAACTACTAAGGTTAGCAGGGGAGAGAGATGGGGCAATAACCAGGGCAGGATGAGTCACTCCCTTTAGTGAGGGGGAACGACAGTGTCTGTCTTCCGTGCAACAGGAACAGCACCTGAGAGGAAGGAGAGATTGCAAAGGTCGGATGTAGGGGATGTGTTAGCAGGGGGAAGCAGGCATAGTAGCTTGGGGTCAGTCCCATCAGGGCTGCCCCTTGTGAGGATTGAGAGATTAAATGGTATTAAGGGGGGCTACTGGAGATGTATAGTTGAAAGAGAATGAGGGGAATAAGGGAAGGCAGGGGTGGGAGGAGGGAAGAAGACGAGAGCAGTGATTGGGCACAAGTGATGAAAAAGTTGTTTAAAGAGGAAGCAACATTAACAGGGTCAGGGATGGACAAACTCCCTAGTTTGAGGACAGGAGCAGAAGTCGGGGGGGGGGGGGTTGAAAAGGGCATGAATGACTTTCCAGAATTTAGTGGGGTGATTAATATAGTTGGTGTTGAGAACAAATGATCAGATTCTCACAAAGGTAGTGTGAGAATTCAGTCTGAATCGGACTGTTACTTGCTGGTGAATTTTGCCAGGCCACAAGCCAGTAGAGGGGAGGAAAAACACTCACTGGACATGAGGAGAGCCCTCACTTTCTAAAAGTCCAGCTGCATTTGTACCAGTAAGCAGAGAAAGTACCCTCAGATGGCATTGAAGCACATTCTACTAGGAGCACATCAGCGCCACTTGCAGCATAAAGGAATGTGCAACTGGCAACAGTTTGTAAAGCTGCTATCTGGTCCCCAGTTCACACTCTTACCTGGACAAACAGGCAGGAGAGGAGGCTAGGTTTAGACTTGCATACTTCAGAACCTATTGCCAAAGTAATCCTAAAATCCTCTAACCCAGGTGGTGTTTGGAATCTGTACAAGCTGAACTGGGCAGTTCTAACTCTTGTTGTTAGAAGGCAACGTTCCTCAGAAGCATCATTTCATCTAATGGATTGAAACTACCAGTCAAATTACCCTTTCCTGACTCCCTTTTTTCAAGATCGGGTAATTAGGTTCAATAGAATCATTTAATTAGTGTTAATGTTTGAGCATCTAATGATTTCTGTATTTATGTGTCTCTAAAAATGTAATCTAGAGTTTGAATTGTGACACTTGCAATATTTTTTTAAAATTGGGTCTCAAGTCCCCTGGCCTCTTAAATTCAAAAATCTGCCATTGGCATGCTGGGAGGCCTGAGACCAGCACAGTGGAAAAGTATCTTTGAAAAACAGGTTATAGTGTATGGTGGAATGTCGTTCTCCACCGAAATCCATCATTGTCGAAACCTTGTAGTCACACACTAGTGACGTTCGAAGAGCAGCAGAACGATTTTTTCTACTGCACTGCGAACGTCGCACACTGTGTCCTCGAGCAGCATTTGACAGTTAGGGCTCACTCTATAGATAGGACACACAGCGAAAGCAGCAATGTCGGCGGCAGTACCAATGTTTAGCATTAAAACCTTCAAAATGTAAAGTTCTTAAACAGTTAAAATGTCAAGCGTGAGAACGTTCAAAACGTAAAGTTCTTTTTTTCCTTCTAGTAACCCAGTAAAAATGTTTTGAAGCAGAAACATGCTGTAGTGATTTTTCCCACAAAACTGCGTTCCACCATACACTATAAAGAAAAGTGCAGAGAACAGTTGACACACATTCACCTTGGCATTATGACGATGGATTACCTCTCAAGCTGTGCCTCGAGGTAATCCGGCCTCATAGTGCCAACTCGGTGAAAGAATAGCCCTGTTGTCAACTGTTCCCCATGCACTATCCTATATATGTTCTGGGGCATTATGCTCTAGCTGGAGATGGAGCACAAGTTTGACTGGCAGTTCTAATACATTAGAAGAAACAGTGTAGCTGTGGTGAGCAACTTTTCCATATCTGTGTTGGCATTTTCATGTGATAAAAAGTGTCATCAGGCTTGATGCATGATCTGGTGCTGGTACAGAGGATATGCCATCTGTGTGGTAGTATAAATCGTATGTCAGAATTGATGGAAGGGCAGCAGTCACAGTGCTTAATGACATTACAACAGTCCCACGTGCATTCAGTTTAGGTCAGCTATCATGTCTTATATCTGAAGTATTTTTTTCTTTTAATTAGATTTCCTACTTGATAATACTTGTAGGAGTGATCTGTGGAACAGTACCCTACCTGGAGGCTGACATAATCCGTTCCTTTCCATCATCAGCATTGTGACCTCTCAGTGTGTGACATTTATTTTTATTTTATTTTTTGTTGACTGGGTAGGTGCACTAGAGAAATTCTGCCTATTTTCAGGCACAACCGGGGAGGGTGGGGAGGGATACAGATGAATGCCACTGAACTTGAACCAGATTAAGCTGTTGGTGGTATTTTTAGTGAATGAGGGAAATTTGGCCAGGACACTGGGGAAATTCCCCTACTCTTTTCGAGAGGTGCCATGGGATCTTTAACATCCACCTGAACTACCACCAGGACAGGCAGATGGGACCTCGGTTTAACATCTCATCCGAAAGATGGCACACCTCAGAAGTGCAGCACCCCTCTCATGCTTCACTACAGTGTCAGTACTGGGATATTAACCCAAGTGCCAGATGTGGGAACTGAACCCGCAGCCCTCTGATCTCCCGGCCTCAGAGGCGGGTGTGCTACCTACTGAGCCACTGACACTGCTATAAGTAACCAAGAAGAGTCCATCTCCTGCTGCTTGATTGGTAACTTGTGACACATTACCAAGCAGGCAGTAAGGCTTGTGATATAACAGTGAGTGCGGTCACATGCTGACAACCTAGAGGGAGGAATATAACTAGAAAAGTCTGGATCCAGGTTAAGCACCTCTGTTCACATTGTATCCAAAGCTGTTTGGTAGAAAACCATCTGATGATCACGAAGAATAAGAAAACACTTGAAAAATAAAAGAAATAAGAAGCAAGGGACTACTTTTGAAAATTACTGAAATGTTCTGCCTGCTGTTTATTTGCACCATGACGACGACTACTAATTCTGAGCTGCTGAATTAAATAGAAATGGTGAAATCTTCACTAAAGAGCCTATTTAAAAAATAAAATTTATACTTGGTTCAATGATGATGAATGAACCAAAGGCATAGTGCTTTGTAGTTTGACAGTCACATTTATCCCCACTAGTAGCTCATAAGACCGTCATAACACACTCCTAGATGAACTTCTTATAAACTACGGTTCTTCTCATCCTCCTGTGTGCAGATACCGCAAACCTTTAAGTATCCCATATATCATATGAGGCTGCCATGGTGATAGGATGCATATCTAATCAAGAGGAAGACTATTCATAACTCACACATTGCTTTGCCAGTATTCGGTTTACTTTCCATCACTCATGGATCGCCAACTGTGTGCAAGCTGAGGAAGGGCATATCTGTCCGTCGGGCAATCTAAGCAACAAATTGGCTGCCCATTTTATGTCTGTCGGTCTCCACACACACAGACATAAAAGCATATACACTCTTTGGTTCATAGAAGTCGGCAAGAAATTAGACTGCTCCGTTAACTTACTGGTATTCAACTATAAGTCTAGCTACAGGTATCTTGGCTATTAGTCTTGACAGTTAGTAAAGCTACCTTTTATGATGTGTGTGTTTAAAATGATTTCTCTCTTAAAAAAAACAGGCATGCCTTAAATTTTAAAATCTTGTTAAAAGCAAACCAGTTCTTACCAAGAGACACTAAAGTGGAAAAAAAAAAAACTAAAGTCATGAAGTACGCTTCAAGTAAGAGCGCCATCTGGCTTTACCGCTTGTCCCTGCAACACACAAAACCGTTCAGGGTTCTGTGTCAACTGGTGTTGGGGGGGAAGGGTGCAGGGCTCCAGGATGATATCACAGCTTTGGGGGATGTTGGCCTCCGCCCCGATTAGGAATGCATGTGCTACTCCATAGTAAATGAATAGCCTAGTGACAAATTAGAAGAACAGAAAATATGTACTGTATGTACACTGTCCTCACATCCCAGCTAATGTGACACTGCTGCACCATTGGGGTGTGTCTTCATGTGTACAGTATGAGGTTATGCAGACATAAAGGAATCTGAAGATTTCATTGAAATGCCATGATTTCAAAGCCTTGATTCAAGCTCATTATACATGGAGACTAATGCTAACAATACAAAAATAGACTGTTCAGCAATGGCATATGTTACCAGCTGAGACTGGCACCGAGGTGGTTTGAGTCTGTGCTGCCTCTTATGCAAGCCCAGATAATATGCTATTTAGGCAGAGGTCACTTCCCCAATGAGCAAACAAAGGGCCAGGTTGATCAGGATTGAGTACCAGAGTGAAGCTGCTGTGTAGGGATTTAATCAAACAGCCCCAAGAAAGTGTTTCTAGTGAAGTTGGTGTGAATAGCAGGGTTCATTTCAGATATTTATGTATCTGGGACACTGACATAGTGGGTATAAAAAGTAAGGGTCAAATGAAAAAATGATGATACTGGGTCGTATTGTTCATCTGAGCCCAGATTCATAAAACATTAGTTTAAAACCTCTAACAGTGAGCAGGTTGTCCCCAAGGTAGAGGAGAAGGTAGGTCAAAATTAAAAACTGTACCAATTCTCCAGTTCCCCACTCAAAAATGAACCCTGGTGAATAGCGCAAGAACAAATACCCCAGGGTTTGGGAAGGACTGGGCTGGGGATATGCCATCTGCTAACCATCCTGAAGATAGTGGTATAGATCATTTCATTTTTCTGGATTTCTTTGCTTTATTGTGCTCTTGACGGATATATAGGGAGAAAGGCTTATGTGGAGGCTTTTCTGCAATATTAATTTATTTATTTTGGGATTTTTAACAGGATATTCACATTCTGAAAGATCACCTGGTTTGCAGAGTGTTTATGGTAGGCAGTGTAGGACTGTAATTACTGTACAGTAATTGGCCATCAGTTTTTTTTCCCAGTGGAGATGACCAATTGTTATTTGTCGTAGTAACCGGTTAGTTATGACAAACATGAGCCCATTGAGCAGCAGCTTCTGTCTTGAGGCATCCTTGAATGCTGCACTCACCAGAAAGGGCATCAGTGAAAACAAGTGCATAGCAGATACCGTGATCAACTACAAGTACAGTGCAGCCTCTCCCCTAAAACTATACTGACTAACCCACTAACAGCTTGGCATCTGAGCGACCCCTCTGTTTACACAGTTGATAGTGCTACACGTGACCAGCACCACTTACAGCATGCAGTATGCAATTGTTTCCACTACTAAAAAAAATAAATCTTTACTTTTATTACAGGCACCGTTTGAGACAGGAGCCAGCTGATCTCCCTATCCTGCTAGCTCACACATTCTGTCTCACTACTAGACCCTGCCTTTGCCACAGTTCCTGCGTCATTCAGTTGGCAGCATTGATCATGCTGTCCCCTGCCGTGACTAACATTGTGGGGTGGGGATGGGTGGGAAAAATTTGCCTTACTTAAACTTAATACACACCCTTGGTGTGTGATGCTCGAATATGTATGTGGATATGTGGCATCACACACCGCTGGTGTGTATAATGCACACCATCCAATGTATTATGCTCTATATAGAGAATAGTGCATGGGCAGCCATGCACAACCAGCCTGTTGTACCACCGAGGGATTTTGATTACCTCGGACCTCGAGAGCGAAGCTCGAGAGGTCCATGGTAATCAGAATCCCGAGGTGGCACAGTAGGTTGGGTGCACATAAGGGTACCCATGCACTATTTTTTATAGAGTATAGTCCCCCATTGCCAAAGTTTTTCATTTTAAATTTTAGAAATTAAAAAAATAAAATATTTGTTGCTCCGTCGTGTTCTGGGAGTTGGGGCTGGTTGCTAGGTTTACATGTGTTGTTGCTAGGAAGCAGACATCCCTACGTTTATTGCATAGCCTTCTATTGGCTGTCAATGGGATGTGGGAGGGATTTTAAACAAAAAGAACATGTCTGGGTATGTCTCGCTTAGCAAGAGGATGTGGGCTCAGAGGAAGCGATTACTTGTAAATTATTTTAAATATCTGGTTAATCCTGCTTCTAATTTTGATGAAGCTGCAGTTATCTTGTTGATCTTGCACTTGTTTTTGGCTTATCTGCCTGTTCATGTTCACATCACCGGTTCGAGGGATCTTGCCGCCAACGCTGTAGTCTTTTTGGTTGATTCTGCTGTTGCTGCTGCTAGGAGGGCTCGTGGCCAGTTTACCGTTCTGATAGAACCTCTAGAGCTTTTCCAAACGTTGTACCACAGTGTACTACAATCACATTCCATGACCTTTTGAACTGTGGTACAACATTTGGAAAGGCTCTGATTTCCATACAGAACACCTGACTATACACTATACGTACATCACAACTATTTGACGTGAGGAAAGAGGACAGAGGTCAGTAGATGTGTAATAGAGTTGAATGTATGGAGGCTGATAGATGGAACATCATCATTTTGTGAGTGGATACTGTTGATGTGAGGTGGGTAAGCATGATACATTTGAAGGCACTGCCTCTGGTAGTTTCTTTGGAAATAGGAGGAAGGTTGTTCTAGGTAGTAGGGACAGGTATTACAAAGGCCTTCAGCCCAATGGTTTTGGGGACTCTTGGCACTTGGAAGAGGTTCTTGGTTTGTGATTTTAGTGCACAAGTTTTGCTAAGTTTTTACAGGAGGCCACTGAGTAGTGTCTATGGATACTTTTATCCATGTGTAAACTACATTGTAACCAGTAGTTACAGGAAAGTTTTAAAATGCTGTCTCAAGTTCAGTAACACTAGGAGGGTACTTACAGGCTATGAATAAAGGGCAGCATTGTTGTGTGTGTTCTGGCACTGTTTTAGCACCCAGGTGCATAAGTTTACATCTATCCAGTAACAGATGGACAAGATGGGAGTTGTATCAGGCAGAGGTCTTCTTGCAGGTTATAAATAACATACTGCATTTTTATAATTGCCAGGTGCAGCCATGGTTGAGTGGATTAGATGGTCCTGACATTGTTGAGAGGCGAGTTTGCTTCTTTCCACCTTGAGTAAAGATGTAAGAATTTAGGAAACATTGTTTTTTTTTTCCCCCTCAGCTATGGGGATAGGATGGGATTTGATCTGACCATCATTTAGTGCAGATTTAGCAGGGTTTGCTATTAGAGTGTAATGACAGCTTGTTTTAGGTACTTTGTTTTTAGGTTGATGTTATGGCTGTTGAGAAATGCTTTGCTTTTTATTTAAAATACCATAGACGACCTCCAAGTTTTAATGTTTAGCATGTCGTTTATTATACATGATGCAGACATGGTGTTGTACTGTTGTAACCCTGTCACTGCAGTAAGTGATAGTTGACGTTGTTTGGCATATCTCATGTTTTGAATGCATTTTTATATGTATGGTCTTCACATACCTTGGTATTGCAAATAAAGATGTATAAAAACAAAAGTTTATCTACCCAGTTGCATAATTTTCACCTTCAGTCACATCTGCAGTTTGTGCCTGGTTCCCTAGTTACTGCCAGTTCCTTTGAAATCCATATTTGTATCATTTGCACATTTAATAACCTGAAAAATGGCTCATTTATTGAGATTGTTTCTGTATATATGAAATAACATTAGTCCCAGCACTGATCCCTTGGGTACCCCATTGTTTACCTGTCCCCAACCCAAGAAATTGTCATTTACTGCTACCCTCTGCACAGTGCTTAGACAGTTTCCTATCCATTTCAGTATCTCCCTACCTTGTGTGGTGGTTCCTGGTCTTCAGTTCCAGCCTCTAATGTGGAACCATGTGAAAGGTTTTCTAAAATAATGGTGTATATAAAGTTCACTGCCTCACTATTGCTCACCCAGCTAGTCACCTTCTCAAGGAAGTCATTCTTTTTTTTTTTAATTCTGTTTACCTTTTTTGGGTGCAGTCAGTGCCACCTTCCCAGTCCACAAAATCACTTACAGCAGACACTTCTTTGAACCAAAGGATACTGGCCCCATCCAAAACCTGCTGTACCCCCAGTCAGTTTGTCACCAAGATGGGGCCCTGCCTTTCTGCCCCTTAGCATGATGCAGTTGCCACGTTGTTGAGGCAGATGCGCTCTAGGCCATCCTTGGAGGCAGAAAAAATGAGCCTTTGGCCATAGGGGGCAGACAGTTTATCATCTGCTCCTTCAGCCATTTTTTCCCCACTTTCTCCCACATACTGAGAGCATGTGCATGCCTTGGTGCAGGCAAGCCTGCCGCACTGGCACGCATGCCCTTCCTCACCATGCTTGTCCTGTGCTCACCTAGTTGGCCACGTAGCAGGGATAAATTGAGCAGGACATCCTCTTTGAACTCGGTCCTCTTCCTGTCGATCCTCCAAACACCCCGTTATCTGGATGCAAACCGTGGTGGCTTGTCTCTCATAACAGTGTAACTGTTCCGATTGCTAGCCATTCTCAAAAAAAGCCTTTTTGCAGTAGTTTGACAGTCTCCTTCCAATAGCAAACACGTGCTGAGCCCCCCTTTTAGCTAGTTCATAATATGTTTGAAATCTTTCAATCTGTGCAAAGCTATTATCTTACACTGTGTAAAAAAAAAAAAATATATATATGAACGTCACTAAATGTTTGACATGCATAAACAGGATTAATTTTTATATTTATTTGAAACCCTTATGATGAGACTCATTATTCACTTTGGTTAAACTGCTTGTAAATTATTGGTCATTTGCTTTTCTGTCATTGTCTATGTAATGTAGGACTGCCAGTTTATTTAGAGGTTTACTCATGCATGCTTATAAATTAGCAAGTGGTAAAAACCAAAAACACTCTTTAAATGGATTGGAAGTAGAATACTTTCACTCTTTTCATGCTTCCAGAGGTCTTGGGTGCTTAGGCATAATTGATTAGCCATATAAAATCACACATACCCCCACAATGCAAAGCGTCGTGGGCTGTATATGCAGATCACCACAGAATATTATGCTGGTTCAACTTTAAGCAGAAATGCATGGTGCCGAAAGGCCTCTCACACAGTTTGCAAAGGGTGCCAACAGAAGACATAGACACGTGTTTCGTCCTACCAGGACTCATCAGTGTGCCTCGTCTGTATAACACCCCAGTGGAATGAACCAGCTACCCTAAGATAGTCTATCTGGGTTATGTTGTGGTGCACCCAATTGATTAGTCATGCTTCAGCTTTGAAGATGAACTGTGTAGTAATCCAGGCATTTCTCTTCTTAGCCTATACTTTATTAGCATTTGGAGATGTTTTCTCATCTGTTTCTCAGCTGCTCCTAGATTCTTCACAGTTGCTTTTAAGGATATTAGGGAGGAAGAAACTGTGACTGGATGATTGCAGGGTCACACACCTTGGGAATTGTCACTGCTAACTTCTGGATCACCATTGTGCCACTTGATACTAATTCTGTTCCATCCATAGTGGTACAATGTCCCATATTTTTTCTTGACCTGATCACTGGTCCCGGAAGTATTCTTAATGGTCTAACATTTGTAATATGGTTGAGGAAATAATTTTGTTAGGAAAACATGAAACGGCATGGAATTTTGTTTTTAGCATTCTTGGTGATGCAACTCAATGATGCAATCTTAGGAGTCTCACTATGTCTAGTATGGAGTCCCTATGGAGCCTTATGTACTATGCATAATAGTGTTACATGTGTACTTTGTTATCTTTATCTTTATTTAACACGTACAGTAGAGTGTACTGAACATGTTGAATAATGATAAAGACAAAGTACACATATAACGCTAATATTATGTATAGTACATAAGGCTCCATAGGGACTGCATACTGGGGACTAATGGACTTGCTAAGATTACATCATTGCGTTGCACGTTCCCAGCAGCCTCAGTCACTGATTGGCGCGGTGTTCTAAAAATGTTTCCTGGTTTCGGCAGTTTGAAAAAAGTTGCAGAAAATGTGTTTAACGACAGAATTTAAGGTAATAAATAATTTCATTCAAAACCCCTCCCTGTCTGCTCTAATTCCACGGGAGGGTTTTCAGAACAGTGTGCCCCATCATAATCGTGTTTAGGTAGCCTTTAAAGAATGTTGGAGCAAAGGAAGATCAGGCTGTGGATATCCCAGTTCAAGGAGAGGACAGGATAGAGTAAAAATTAATCATTGGTCTTACCTGACCTGTAAAATGGAAACCCAAAGGTCAGAATGGGTTTAAGTAATTGATTACCTAGCTTGCACAAACAATTCATTGATCTCGGACATGAAGGTCAATAAGCACATCTGGTAATTATTTAACACTGTGGTCCATATCACCATTGTGGTTCCAAGCTGCGTGCTTAATTTCTTTTCATAATTTTGCTATCCATTCACATTTCTGAGAGAATGACTGTGATTACATTTTACATCTGTTGACATACAGTAGATGTTTTAGAATCCAGTGGATATTATGTGATGAAACCGCTTGCTCAAAATGGAAGGTACTGTACCAAGCATACAAAGCATTTTATCCTCTGTAATAAGTTCAGAGTTTTAAACATTTAAAAACACTTAATAGCTGTGTAAATGCCATTAGTTTGCGGAGCAATGCTGATTAGATGCATTGTTAGCTTAACTAACACAATAGGAGAAAGATTAGGCAGTAACAATGTCCCCATCATAGTACTGTTAAAGTGTGGTTCACTGGTCCACAGTGAATACATCTTTGGCAATTCAGGCTAATTAGTAATGGTAGAATAGGCCTGGTTTGTATCACTGAGACTTGGCTAAACAACACCACTGCACCAGTTGTCAGTCAGGTCACTGCACCAGATGTCTTGGTACAACATAGGCCTAGATCAGATGGCAAAGGAGGTTGGGGTAGCGGTCTGTTTTAGTGCTGTTCTTTGATGTACAATATGCTCTCCAGTGGAGAACGAATTTGTTGAGTACATGGTTCTGTCATGTGAGCCCTGCATCAGATTAAAAGTTGACCTGCTAAGTTTTGCATGCAGCTTGTTTCCATTCCCCACATACCATGCTATGCCACTACAGGAGTTGAAGGCTTGCATAGTGAACATTTTCCATGCTGTATTTAGGTTTTAAATCACTGCCAAACTATACCGCCAAACCCAGAAGCCTTGAAAGAGCTGGGTGGGTCCCGACTGAGAACACACAAGGCCTAACAGGCATTCCAGCCCATTTAGTGATGTAGATATCACCACTGCTGTGAATGCAACAGCAGTGCCCAGAGCATATTATATATAGAATAATGCATGGAGAAGTGTGGTTTATGGGGATTTAATATACCTTCGAGGTGTGTGATGCCCCATAAACCCGAGGGCAAAGCCTGAGGGGTTTATATGAGCATCACACACCGGGGGGGGGGGTGCATAAAATCCCCAGGGAACCACACTTCTCCATGTTTTATTTTTTTATTTACTGTTTTTTGGTGTTTTTAGGTTTAAATTGTCTTTGTTGTCACTTTGTGAGTGTAAGTGTTACCACCGACAAGCTTCTCACGCTGAGTGACTGATTGTGTAGCGCTTGTAAACATCTAATGTGAGGACAGCTTGTTCTGCGTTTTGTTTGGTGATACTGCGGTACTGTTCTGCCCATTGTTTATGGAGCTCAATAAACCACATATGTGGTTTATGGAGCTGTTGGGCACTCGCTGGCAGTGGTTTATAACCACTAACCAGTAAATATACTTCTTTTATTGCTTCCATGGGGATGTTGATGCCTAAAATAATTCCCCAAAAAAGCTGAAGGTGTCAGCCAGATGGACGGCCAAGCTGCTGTCGAATAACTAGCCAAACTCACACAAAAGACCATGCTAAGACACCACAGGCAAAAAGCAAACCCATGCTAGCTTGTCTGATTCAGAACACTTCAATACATGGGTACTGGAAAACACTGCCTGTGTTCTTTCTCAAGGCGCCTTGAGAAAGAACACTGGCAGTGTTCGAAAAAGTTTGGCAGTGCGTGGTGGGAGTGTAGCTAGTCAGTACCCCATGTATTAGTGTTTTGAATCAGACAAGCCAGCGTGGGTTTGCTTTTTGCCAGTGGTGCCTTAGCATGGTCTTTTGTGTGGCTATGCCTAAAATATTTACAGCCACGTCCTGTACAGGTGTTGCTGTTGAGTGTTATTTTAGGCATCAAAACCCCTATAGAAGTAATAAAATAAGTATAATGAGCTTCAGCCACTGCTGTTACATTCACAGCAGTTGTTTTATGTACGTCACTTAATGGTCTGGAATACCCATGAGGCCTTGGGGCGCTTAATCGGGATTCACACAGCACTTCAGGGTTTTGCAGTAGATTTTGACAGTGATTTAAAATATAAATATGGCTCTGAAAATTTTAGTTATAGCAGCCTTTGATGGCATAGCGAGATATATGGGAACGGGAGCGGGCTGCAACTAAACATTGCAGGTCACCTGTAAAATCCTCTTCCTTTACTGCACTTGTCATTGAACTGGATGAATTTTGGAATAGATGGTCAATCTTTCTGTCTTCTGTAAAGGTAGAATACCTCATAATAATTTCACTATTCTAAGTACTTTAGCAGTAGGATTGATAGGAATTCAAATTATTTCACCGAGAGGTTCTGCCACTTGACTGTATCACCGAGTCTGGTGCAGTAACCCACTCATGAGAAAGGCTACATCCTGGACTTGGTCTGCTTGTCAGGAGTGGACATTGCTAAGGCCACAGTTACTCCTGTACCTTGATCAGATACTGTAGTAATATTCTGCAGTTAACATCCAGATTCAGGGCACCCTTTTTGTCACCAGAACTGTCATTTTTGCTCTTAACCTCCATAGAATCCTAAATGTGTCCGCTGCAGTCATGGCCTTGTATAACTTGATAGTGCAATAAATGATTTTATGCCCTTTGTACAACTTTTACAGGAAAATGTTTCTTGGCAGAATTTTAGCTGAGGTAGAATTATAACACATGCGTCAAGTAACTTTTTTATTTAAATCACATTCCCCTTCAATTTTGGATGCCGTGGCCTCCGTCATAAAAACTGTATTCAAAATGAAATTGCATTTGCACGATGAAGGTGTAAAATGATCCAAAGAGTTATATATAGGATAGTTCAAGGTAGGCCATTCACAACAATGCTATTCTTATACCAAGTGGTTGCTATGACATGATAGACCTCAAGGCGAAGCTTGAGAGGTCTGTCTTGCATCATAGCAACCACGAGGTTTAAGAATAGTGATGTTGTGTATTTCAGCTACCACTATTCTATAAAATGTATGGTACCAAAAAAACACAGTCGCTTACTTTTTTTCTTAAGGCAGATGGTGTCTTGTCCAAAACCTGCATTTCTCAACCATCTGCCTGCTGGCCAGATCGCACACACAATACTTCAACCACCCCCAGTCCTATGAGCAGCACTGATGGGAGCAGTTGCATTGTGACATAGCTACTAACGTAGAATGAAAAGTCATTCTGCGTTAGTTGCTACGTCACTACTACAGCAGAACAACTTTTTACAGTGTATGGATGTCCATACAAATGACGTTCCACCATCACTATATGCATGTTTTGGACATAATTTTAATTCAGATTGTGATTTGGGATTTTTTATGTACTATGAATTCACAATGTAATTTATCAGTTTTTAACTGATATTGTAATGACTTTTGTGGTCGATCAATAAACTTGAACTAGTGCGATAAAACACTTCTGGCCAAAATGTTACACCTTGAAGCAGCAGCATTTGTTAGTCGGAAAAAAATTTCATCAGATAGGTTTTTAGTAGAACTGTATTTCTGACATCCTTAGATTCATTCTCAGTGTATTTATTAGTTTTTACAGATATTTTTTAAAAGCTTTTATAGTTAATTTTGTTATTATTGACTCACATTATTAAAGATGGCCACCACTCAGGTTATCTGTTGAATGTTCATGCTGGATTCATACTATGGATGTATTAGGATGGTGTTACCACATGCTTTTGATGGTAAACTGCACAGCACAGTACCAAGATATTTCATTTTTTTATCGTGGGCATGGCACAGGAGTAGGAACTTAAAAAAAAAAATTCAAAATCCCTATCTAGGTTCAATAATGAAAGCAAACTAAAAGTAAAATGGTTATCTTGATACTTTTCCTAGATCAATATATTGCTAAAAAAACCTATATAATAACTAACACATACTGCTGCTTTAAGGAGATGCTAGCCACAAATAGAGCTTATTAGGGTGGAGATGGGTTTTACTCACACTGTACTACACCATACATCGATAAAATAGGGGGCACGGGATAAAGAAAAGACCAGAAGGGAAGACTCCTTAGCTAGAGTGGGGGAGTGGGTCAATGTCAGATAGCATAATAAGTCATGGTCATGTTGTGGAAGCCCAGTGTGCACCAAGGAACTGGATCGTTTGTTGACTATCGGGTGAAGTCGTCTATCATCTCATGCCAGAATGGATAGCTTGCTAGAGGGTGCAGAAGATGAACCGCTGGTTGTTGCCTAAGCTGGTACAAACAACATATGAAAGTGTTGGCCAGAGTTCTTCCAGATATGATGTGAGGAGAAAGCTCAGAAGCAGAGGGCCTCTTGGGAAGTATTCTCAAAAAGACTATCCACACCACAGGTAAACCAGGAAAGGCAGAAAGTGATTATACATACTAATGCACTAAGGCTATGATGTAAGGAATTTGGTTTTAGTGTCCTAAGCCACTAGGTGAGCTGGAGGGATTTGCTTCACTTTAACAAGTCATATTATCAGATCTAATTTTAATGAATGATATAAAATTTGGGTTCCAGACTGGTAATGGCATGGAGATTAGGATGGTCTGAGTCATGTACTGTCTCTTACTGGTCATGAACGTGGGTTCCCTTCCTTTGCTGGTCCTCTTAGACCTCAGCAGTACCCAACACCATTGATGACAGTGGGGCCTTGATTGACCTCTTACAGAATATTTATTGTGAAGTTGTCTAGACAGTCTGACTGATTCGGCCTATACTCTTAGGCACATCCCCAGTCTTCCCTGTGGGGAAATATTTAGTGGCCATGGTCAGCCGTGGTGCTCTGCAGGTCTCAGAAATTGCCTGTATCATTGCAATCTGTTGTACATACTGCTAGCTGTAGATTTTATGGGGTGCTAAAGACTGTGTTATCACTGCTTTGCAAATGATGCCTAGCTACTCTCCAGTCTGGCTCAGGCTGTCATGTTTGCATGCTGTCTGGAATAGTAGTAGTAGTAGATTTTGTTTGTTTGGGGCACCCTTCCCCAAAGGCTCAGGGCACCCTTACAGTAAGATTACAAATATGTACATAAATAAGTAATTGAACAGGCACAGTAATAAAGGCATATACATATAAACTCCCAAACGTGGCCTCCTCAGGCTCCAAAGGCTTGTGCAAATGAGAAGGATTTCAGTAAAAGTTTGAATTTTTCAGTAGACGCTGCCTCCCGGAGGTGCCCTGTCAATGAATTCCACAAAGCCGAGGCAACCACCTCGATTGCCCGGTCCCCAGCTTAACCTAGAGTGTCTAGTGGCTGGCTCTGATTTAATCTTGGCAAAAAAAGAGGCTGTACTAGTAGGCGCTGCCCAAAAATGTGAGATGATCTTAGCCATTCTCTGAAGCATCACATCATTACAATTGTTGGGCTCAGTTTGTTCGAGGTGATGTGTAATCTAGGTGTCCAGTTAGTTATGCACTGCCTCTGGAAGGTCATATGTATTGCCAATGCTAAGTTTTATCATCTTGGAAATATTACTCCGTTGCAGGCATGTCTCCTCTCTTCTGCCTGATGGCCTCGCTACTAATTGCATGTCGTTTCCTCATCAAGGCTGGTCTATTGTAGTGTGCTTTGTCTTCCCAGGAGATTGCCTTGATGCCTGCAATTGGTGCAGAGGGCCGCTGCTCACTTGCTGATGTGTGCTGGCCATTCTGGGTACATTTTGTTAGTGTAGAGACCCCTCCACTGGCTGTCCATTAACTTTCAAATAGAGTTCAGTAATGCCTGTCTTATTAACAGAGTGCCCTCTGACCAGGGCAAAACTTCTTCGGGCAAAAGGAGAACCGACTCCGAGGAGTCGGTTCCGGTTAAAAGAAAAAGAAGGGATAAATCAGCCGGTGCAGATCCACAAATTCTTTCTCCGACCGCTGATGAAATAGCCAAAGCGATAAGGATTGTTCAGTCGCTAACCCCGGTTCCGACCGAACTGGCACCATCAGGAAGGGGCTCGGTTCGGTCGGTTCCAGATTATAATTTAGAAGATTTTTATGAACGGATGAGGAGGAAGGAGAGTATGAGGATAGTGATGGTGATTACGAAAGTCTGGATGTGCCTATTGACCCAGACATCTCCCCAGACAGACCTTCAGGGGTTTGTCCTCCTAGGCTTTCTGAGTCTCCTTCCCATTTTATGTTCTACAAAAAAGTGGCTGAAACTCTTCAGCTTCCTATGGAAGAAGCTGTGGACAACCAAGAGGAGCCTGACTATGTTGAAATGATGGATATCCCAGAGTCCAGGAGGCTGTCTATTCCCCTTCATAAGTCCTTTGGGAAACAGACAATAAAAATGTTAGACTCCTAATTCTATACCTCCTGTGGACAAGAGAATGGACAAGAGGTATACTCTCTCAGGCTCAAATATGGAGTTCCTTACCCAGCAATGCAGCCATGTTGGGGTAGTGCAGGCTGCTGCCTGTGATAAGGCAAATATACCCTTGGCTTCACACCCCCCAGATAAGGACTCCAGGAGGATTGATGCCATGGCAAAGAAACAGTACATGGCAGCATTCTTGGGACTTAGGCAGGCTAATTATATGGCCTATACAGTTAGATATCAGAAATCTAGATGGGACACTGTAATGGCTTTAGCTAAACAGGTCCATGGCCAGCTTGCCAAGGAGCTGGAGCAGGTGGCTGCGGATGGTATTGAGGCATCCAAGGTACAATTCCATGCTGCAGTGGACTCCAATGATGTGTCATGGCTACATCTGTGGCCCTTCGTAGGATGGCTTGGCTCAGATGTACTAGCCTGTCTCAGGATACCCAGACTAAGGCCATGGATTTTCCAGTTGTGGGTAATTCTCTGTTTGGGGAGCAAACAGAGAACTACATGAAGAAAATGGATGAATATAGGACCACCTATAGGAGTGCTCAGGCCAAGGAAAGGCAAGCCACTCCCCAGAGGCAGCATTCCAGGGGCAGGGGCAGGCCTTTTCATAGGCCTTTCTACCAAGCCCAGGCCTCCTCTTCTGCTTATGCTCATAGGGGGTTCTTCAGAAGGAGAGGCAGACGGGGTACAAGCAGGCCTGCTTCCACCCCTCAGCCTAAAGCCCCTGCCAAACAGGCACCCTGATGGGTTTGCCGGGGCCGATTCTCCACCACCTGTAGGGGCAGGTTGGCTTACTTTGCCCAGGACTGGATGTCTTTAACATCAGACAAATGGGTCCTGGAAGTAGTAAGCCAGGGACTGGTTCTCAGCTTCAAAAAATTTCCAAAGATGAGAACCAGATCCTTTCCACCTGCAAATCCTTCAGAGGCCCTTGCCCTAGAGGCAGAGGTCTCTTCCCTCTTGGCTCTGAGAGCCATAGAGAGGGTTCCACCCCTACACAAAGGGAAAGGATTGTACTCCAGGTACTTCCTAACCCCCAAAAAGACAGAATGGCGGCCCATCCTGGATCTCAGATATTTAAACAAGCATCTTTTAAAGCCAAAGTTCAAAATGGTGACTCTGGGAATAAGTCTACCCTCTCTAAGGCCAAGGGACTGGCTAGTCTCCCTGGACCTCAAGGATGCCTACTTCCATATTCTCATCAGAAGCTCCCACCGAAAGTACCTCAGGTTCGAGCTGCCCTCAGGCCATTACCAATTCAGAGCAATGCCCTTCGGCCTAACTTCTGCTCCAAGGGGGTTCACAAAATGCCTGGCAGTAGTAGTTGCCTTCCTAAGGAGAAAAAGGATCTCCATCTTTCCATACCTGGACGACTGGCTCATAGTAGGCCAGTCTCCAGACCAAGTCAAGTTACACCTGCAGATAACTCAGCAACTGCTCACTTCTCTAGGTTTCCTTCTGAATCTTTCAAAGTTGGTTCTAGAACCTGTGCAACTCCTCACCTTCATAGGGGCAGAGCTGGATGCAGTAAAGGCAAGAGCCTTCCTTCCCCTGGACAGGGCAAGGACCCTTATCTCACTGGCCTCTTCATTCACCCTCCAGGTGTCTTGACCAGCAAGGCATTTTCTGCAGCTCCTGGGATACATGGCTGCCTCTACAGCAGTGGTGCAGGGAGCAAGATTTCAAATGAGGGACATTCAGTTCCACTTGACAGCCTTTGGTCTCAGAAAAAGGACCCTCTGACCAAACTAATTCCAGTGACTCGAACCCTGATCCAGGCGTTACAGTGGTGGCAGGATCAGGACAATCTAAGACAGGGAGTTCCTTTTGTCACTCAGTCTCATTCTCTAATCCTTACTACAGATGCCTCCCTCTTGGGGTGGGGAGCCCACTTGGGGGACCTGACCACCCAAGGGTTGTGGTCTCCTCAGGAATCTCTGCTTCACATCAATCTATTAGAACTCAGAGCAGTGTTTCTAGCACTTCAAGCTTTTTCCAAGTCTGTTCAGAACAAAGTAGTTCAGATCAGGACAGACAATACCACCACAATGTGGTATATCAACAAGCAAGGGCACTCGGTCTACGGCCTTGTGCACAGAGGCAATGAAGTTATGGTCTCTGGCCTATTCCCTGAACACCTCTCTTACAGCAGTACACCTCCCAGGCAAGGACAATATCCTGGCAGATGCTCTCAGCAGGATATCTCAGGGCCATCACGAATGGTCCCTGGATCCCCTGGTTTTGAAGGTGATCTTCTCCAGATGGGGCACCCCACAGATAGATCTTTTTGCAGCCCCAGACAATCACCAACTTCCTCTTTTTTGCTGCAGGCCCCCAGTGTTGGGCTCAGTCCCCCTGGATGCCCTAGTTCTCAATTGGGAAGGGAAGTTCCTGTATGCTTCCCCCCTTCCCTCTCCTGTTCAAGGTGTTAGTCAAAATCAGGTCTGAACCCAGCAAAGTGATTCTGATTGCTCCAGACTGGGCCAGACAGACCTGGTACCCTCTCTTGTTGTTCTTAGCAGTCCACCTTCCCCTGTCTCTTCCCAGGAATTACAACCTGTTAACATGTGCTCAGGGGAGGGTTTGGTATCCGAATCTCAATCTCAAGGAGGTTGTGGAGTCAAAAACAGTGGTGGAATTCAAGCATGCATGGGACAGTCATAAGGCAATTCTAGGGGGTGGGGGTAGGAAGAAGTAGGCTGCTGGTTAACTAGGATCTGCAGCTTATCCATTAGGTAGGGAAATGGGCAGACTGGGTGGGCCAAGTGGTCCTTATCTGTAGTCAAAATCTGTGTTTCTATGTTTGAAGAGTTAGAGTTTGTTGATTTGCACCTCTCTCAAGGTGTTCTGGATATCTTAAAGGCTTCTCTGAAGCCTTCCACCAGAAACCCTTACAACTCCAAGTGGAAAAGATTTTCTATATGGTGCTCTGAGAAGCATATTTCTCCAGAGTCAGCTGGCCTGCCTACAGTCCTTGATTATATGGTTCATCTTAATAGTTTGGGACTCAGACCAGCTACACTAAAAGTGCATCTGGTAGCTGTCTCTGCCTTCCTCTCAGCAGGCAAGCACTCTTCCCTTTCAGCCCATCCTGTATTTTCTAAATTTTTCAAGGGATTGCTTCATACCAATCCTCCCTTCAGGGACCCTACCCCTGCTTGGGACCTTAATGTTTGCATTGCTCAGCTTATGCAACCCCCTTTTGAGCATTTGTCCTCAGCTGAGCTTAAGTACTTGACTTGGAAAACTGTTTTCTTGGTTGCCATCACTTCTGCCAGACGCATAAGTGAGTTACAGGCCTTGTCAGTGGAACCTGATTTTATCTCTTTCCATAGAGATAAGGTGGTCCTCAGGACTAATAGGAAGTTTTTGCCTAAGGTGGTTTCAGATTTCCACCTTAACCAGTCTATGTCTCTTCCTGTTTTCTTCACTGACCATTCCTCCTCTGAGGAGAGGAGGCTGCACAGTTTGGATGTGAAAGGGCCCTTAGTTACTACATAGAGTGCACTAAGGGTCACAGGTTTGACTTCCAAACTGTTCCTCACTTATGGTGAGGTTGGTAAGGAAAACTTGCCACTAAGAGATCTATTGCCAGGTGGATTGTCTCTTGCATTCAATTTTGCTCTGAAAACTGGGTAGGATCCCACCCTCAGGCCTGAGGGCTCACTCTACCAGGGGTATAGCTGCTTCCCTGGCTGCTGCCAGGGATATTCCTATTTAGAGATTTGTCAAGCAGCCACCTGGAAAACAGTACACATTTTTACCAAGCATTACTCTCTGGATATCCAGGCTAGGAGTGATGCTCGGTTTGGCACAGCAGTGCTTCAGAGCCTATTCCCTAAGTAGGTTCTGTCCCTCCTCCATGGAGGTACTGCTTGGTAGTCTGCAATATGTCAGAATACAGCAAGACTTCATGTTGTTTGAGTCCAAACAGCAACAGACAGAGTCTCAACCGAGCTCGAGCTCAGCATTCCATGCCTGGCATGGAAAGTTAACTCTTTCATCTCCGGGGCAGTTCAAAGGTTGGACATCACTGCAGTATGTCAGAATACAGCAAGACTCCATTAGAAGAAACAACATTACTAAAGGCGGTAATTTTTCTTATATACCTCATTCAGACCTCTGAGGCACCTGCATAAAAACAGACAAAGGAATGAAAGGATACATACATACACATATGTGTGTGTGTGTGTGTATATATATGTATATGTATATGTATATGTATATGTATGTATGTATATATATATATATATATATATATATATATATATATATATATGTGTATATATATATATGTGTATATATATATATGAAATATTAAAGAGTAGTACACCCAGAATTTGTAAAAATATATGTTGTGCAGAGTGTTTTGGTTTGTGTGTGACGTCCTAGTGTATTCTTCCCTCTGTCTGCTATCAGGAAATTTTCCTAAATTAGCCTGCTAGCTTTATGGTAGTTTCACGACCCCTGGGATCTCTATCTTGGCTAAGTTTATTGCTTTTCTTGCACCTGCAGTGCATCTTGTCTCATGTGACAGTGATGTAGCCTAGCCCATAGATTCAGCAACAAGCACTTCTTTACAATACAACAGCAGATATGACTGTATTTTAAAAACTATAGAGTTCAGCTTGGTGACTACCCTCAAGTCATTGTAAAGGACTTTCTGTTGTGAACAATTTTGACACTGGTTGTGTATGTGTAACTTGTATGGTTTACATTTGTTTGGCATGTCTACTTGAGTGCTCACTCAGAGAGGGGAAAACAATCTGCTGTTTTTAAGCTCATCTGCACACATGCCAAACAAATCTAAATGTCTTGAAAGCTATACAAGCTACACAAAAACAACAAGTAACAAAGTTGTTTAGGACAAAAAGAATTTTACAATGAGGGTAGTCACTAAGCTGAACTCCTTATAGTTTTTGAAGAAACTGCCATCCAAAGTGGGAAATTTGGTTAAAAAAAATGGAAATTTGGTTAATTAGATGGTTATATTTTAAAAACTATATAGAGTTCAGCTTAGTGACTACCCTCATTGTGATGGTCTTTTTGTCATGAACAACTTTGCTGCTGGCTGTTTTTGAGTAGCTTGTAAAGTTTTCAAGATATTTAGATTTGTCTGGAATGTGTACAGATGTATATAGAATTTTGCACTGTGTCTTAGGAATGTCATAGAAAAGCTTCCAAGAGTTCATTCTGAATGCAGACTAGAGTAGAGTAGAATTAAGCAGTAAGGAATGGCGGGATGTGTGTTATGTAAGCAATAAGACATGAGAGTGTGTGTATGAAACATATTTTATCGTATGCTCAGGTGTGGTAAGGCGCAAGGCTGGAGGCAGAGTGCCTTTCAGCCCCTGGAAGTGTGGTAAAGTATGTTTCATACACACCCTAGAGTGGCTTACTGTGCATATAAAATGGGCTCCTTTTTTAACTTTTTACAGTTGGGAAAAGCATGTTTATATGTAGAAACAACAGATTTACTTTTTTTGAACTTAATGTTTTAAGAAACAATAGATTTACTTGTGTACATTTATGATAAAATAGTCCTTCCGCTCACTGCAAATGATGTCATAGGTGATGTCATTGTATGACTGCTGGACAAAGTTTGTCCTTTGCTGGCATCAAGATTCAAGATATAGAGTGTATATCATGGAATGTTTCCCATGGAATACGTGGATTCAAAATTCTGCTCAGTTCTGCTCATCCTGTATTTTTTATAGTGTATAGTACTGTGAAATATGTGTTTGTGAGTTCATTTGCTTTCAAAATGAAACTGACTCATGCAGTCTGTAGAGGTTCTAGAATGCTATTCTACCGCAGTAAGGTAGAATTAAGCAGTAAGCCACGAGGGGATGTGGGTTATCAGGGGATTTACCACGGCTGGAGTGGTTTGCCCACAAGGCACAGCCGAGTAGGTATATCCTCACCAGCCGTGGTAAATCTTCTGATAACCCACATCCTCAGAGTGGCTTATTGCGATTATACCAAGGTTAATTTTTTTTACTATGATAAAATGTGACGTTTAAAGAGGTTGCTTTGTTTTTTTTAATTTTATTATAAAAAGTGTCTGAGAAATGGAGCTTTCTGATTGGCTGCAAACATTCTAACAGCCTTATGTTAATCTTTTATTAACATACATGTAGAGCTTAATCATATGCTGAACAAGGTTTAACGCTATTTAAAAACATTTTTTATTATAATAGCAATAAGACACTCCCAGGGATTATGTTAATGGTCAGTTAATCACCCTCTAGGGGTATGTGCACTCGGCTGCACCTCGTGCCACAGTACACCCCTAGAAGGTGATTAACAGACCATTAACATAACCCTTGGTCATGCCTTATTGCTTAATTGTGTTATTCCTATGCTGCAGATGATTAAGCAATAAGCCATGGGGGTGTGGGTTATCGGGGGATTTACCACGGCTGGAGTGGGTAAATCCGCACCAGCTGTGGTAAATCCCCCGATAACCCAGATCCCCTGAGTGGCCTATTGCAATTATACCAAGTACTGCTTTTTTTTTTTATTATTAAAAAAAAAAAAAAAAAACAGTACTTGGTATAATGCTTAAATAAGCCAGTCAGTAGTACAGCAGTTTTTGTTTTGTTTTCTTTCACTGATGCACAGAGCTGCTGTTTTACAGTCTCTGCTTAGCAGGGAAACAAGATGACAGTCGCAGTTCCGTGATTTCGCCGTCAGATTGTTTTTTTTTTGGTTTTTTTTGAAGATGCAGCTGGCTGGCACCTTTTCTGTTGGTAATGCTAGATTTTACAATGGTGGTAAGGTGCCAGCTTGCTGTTCTGATTGGCTGTTCTGAGAGGTGCATGGTATAATTAAGCAATAAGGCACGACAGGGTGTGGTATATCATGGGATATCGTCACTCCTTGGGTGGTTGGGCATGAGGTTGCAGGCCGAGTGCGTCCAATGACCCGAGAAGTAACGATATCCCATGATATACCACACCCTGGAGTGACTTATTGGTATTATGAACAGAGTGTGAAGTTTTATGAATAAAAAAAAATTAAAAAAAAACAGGTTTTAAAACACTTTATGAATGAGTTTTTGGGTGGTGTAGGAGTACATTTTGAAAAAATAGTTCTCAGACAGTAGAGAGCAAGGAGACTGGTGGTGTCGGAACTTTTTTGAAGCCGTGATGATGTAGCCCGAGATCATCATGGCTTTAAAGAGCTCTCGGCCAATCAGATTCCTCTATTTACGATCCTCAGTTCATAATTAGGATTATATACTCACCAACAGCAGTTGGTTATCAGACGATTTACACCACTGGTAAACTGCCAATCTGACGATTTCATTGGCTGTTCACTTATGTCCATGGTATAATCACATTCCATGACATTTGAACTGTGGTACAGCAGCATTTTGAAAGGGATGGAATTCTATACAGAACAACACTCCACTGTACACTATAAAGGCCTCTGTTACAGCCAGAGACTCAATTATCTCATTCTCAGGGCAAGCAGAAGAGATTTCCCCGATAAGCAGGTAAAAATAGAAGGGGGATTTTTCTTTGTCAGCGAAGAAACGGTTGTAGTGAAAACTATAAACAATATTTCATATTTCTAATTTGCTTATGTATGTAAGGAGAGTGTGATGATCAGGGAAACATTTAATTATTTTGTTTTATTTTTTATTTAAGGTAGTTTTATTTCTAGGGCCTAGTTGAAGTTTTTTTTTACTGTGTAATGGTGGCAGCCATGTTTGTGATGGAAGATCAATTCTGGTTGTAGGGAGATTGATGGAAGATGGTTCTGGTTGTAGGAGGACTGATTTGCCCATTGTGTGATGTGGTGTAGGACCAGGAAGACTGTGTATGAAACAGATTTTATACACGGTCCCATGATATATTTTGACCAGTGAGACTTCTTTATTCTGGATGCCCATTTTATAATGTGTAATAATGTTACTCCTGGGATGGGGTGCGTCCACCACAAAGGACAGATAAAATTGGGTATCATCTGCATAGCAGTGAAAACCCACATTGTACTTCCTAGTGAGCTCACCCAGGGGCAGCATGTACACTGCAGACAACATTGGCGACAAGATCATCTTGGCGACAAGATAGCGGCCCCTGGTGGTGGCTTAGTGAAGATGTTCTGGGTGATCACATGCTGCCGAACGTCCCCACCCTCAAGACACTGTTACAGCCGCATGCATATGGGAAGTGGGTGGGGCCCCAAAAAACTGAAAACCGTCATTCCCAGTCTTCCGGACAACGGCGGCCTTGCCCTACCATGCGTTAGTCCCCATCAGTGCACTGCTCCCAGCTGCCCATGCCTGTCACCCTGGAGGACTTGGAGAGTTCGCTACTCCCCTCCCTCACCCTCCACTGGAGAGGGGTGCTCCCCCCACACACCTGTCAGGTTAAGCCGGAACTCTCTGGGACCCAGGTAAAAACAGAGATGCAGGTGGCGGGAGTCGGCAGCGGGGTTGGACTGGTGGACAGCAGAAACACTGAGCTGCCTGAAGGAGTGGCAGGCTGTATGGAGAATAAAGAAATAACACGCACCAAAAAAAGAAAAAAAAAACTTAATCCAGGCCGCCTGATGGCCCTGTGGAAATGCATCACCCTTGAATGCTGGTGACCCAGATTCAGAAGCAAACTTGGGAGCCGCTGATCAGGTGGCGAAGCTGTGTGGTAGCACTGCTAATGGTAGCATGTCCCAGCTATAGGGAGGGAGGCACCATGCTCCAGTGGGCATGTACATCCCAGAAGTCCCCATCATGGAGGGCAAGCCATGAGGGACAAAGGATGGATTGCATCCATGGTGAAGGTGAATAGCAGGCTGGCCTTACAGAGGTAGACTATTATGGAGGATAAACAAGCAATGAGAGGGAAGCTCCATACTAATAAAAGACGAAAATGCGGTAGTAATAATAATATTAGAATTCTTACCCCAGGAGTCCTTTAGAATCAGTAACTATAGCAGTTAGCTGGCTAGGTGCACCTTCCCTGGAGGTATGCCTTTAAGAGAATGTTATTTAAATGAGCTTTGGGCATAAGCCAGTCAAAAAACAGGAGGGGGAGTGAGCTGAGTGAGAGCAGCCTGAAGACTTCAGAATTTTTTCTAAGGGAAAAGAGGGCAAATGCCCCAAAAATTAATCAACAGGATTCAAAAAACATGCAAATGTCCCAGTGGAAATGGAAAAACCACAACAACATGAGTTAAAAACTCATCAATGAAAAAACTCAAATTTGGTAAGAGATCTGATAACAGAGCCCTTCTCCTGACAGGTGAACCGGGGAGGAAGGGTGGAAGCTTACTAATGCTAAAGGACCCCTTGGAATAAAGAAGATTACTGCAGTGAGTAATTTTTTCTGTACTTAGGAAAGAGGCTCTACAGAACTGCCCTGCCAAATTTGGCGTCAGATCTGGTCTGCACATCCAAACTATAGTGTTTCACAAAGGTGTGCACAGATTTCCAGGTAGCTGCTTTGCAGACATCCAGAAAGGGGATGTCCCTTGCTGCCACAGAGGCTGCAGTGCCCCTGGTGCAGTGGGCCCTGAGCCCCACCAAAGATTGGTGACCAGCTTTTTCATAGCAGAATCTAATACAAGACACCAACCAGCGGGAAATGGTTCTCTTAGTGGCTGGTCTTCCCCAGCCTACGTCCCCATTGGTGAGGAACAACTGAGTGGAAGAGCCTCTGGACTGCCTAGTATGCTCTATGTAGTAAAAGATGGCCCTTTTGACATCCAAGCTGTGGAGCTTTTACTCACCAGGAGTGGATGGCTCAGTAAAGAAGACAGGCAGAGTAATGGACTGGTTTAAGTTGAATTCTGAAACCACCTTTGGCAGAAATTTCCTATTTGTCCTGAGCTCAACTTTATCATTGTGAGGAATGATGTGATTTGGCTCTGAAATCCTTCTGGCAGAGGTAATAGCCACCAGGAAAACTATCTTCCAAGTCACAAACTTGATATGAGCAGTGGACGTAGGCTCAAAAGGTGAGGTTCAGGCTTCGAGGGGTAACCGGCTCCCTGACTGGGGGCTGAAGACGCAAGAGGTCTTTGAAAAACTGTTTAAATATGTTGTGGGGAAAAAAATAGATTTTTTTTCCCACCGAAAGGTAGGTCGAAATTGCCACCAGATGTAGCTTGAGGGAAGATGCTTTCAAGCCTGATGCCTGCAAGTGTACCAGGTAGTCCAGCAGCTGAGGGTCTGAAGCTGAAGGGGGAGTCAACCTTTTTGCTCTTGCACCAGAGGGAAAATCTTTTCCATTTGACTGCATAAGTCTTCTTAGTGTTCAGTTTTTAGCCATCGTCAGGATCTTAAGGACCTGTCCAGGGTACTGCGAGGATGGAAACAAACTCCTCAAGAACCAGGCCTTGAGGTGAAGGGAATATATATGTGGATAATGCACTCCTGTCTGAAGAAGGGTCAGCAGGGAGTGAGTTGGTGGCAGGCGAATGGGCCTGCTGCAGGGCAGTGAGAGAAGGAGAGGGTACCAGGCTTGCCTGGGCCAGTCCAGAGCCACCAGGCTCATTGATGCAGGCTGTCGTCTGAGTTTCAGCAATACCCTGAGTATCAAGGGAAAGGGAGGGAATGCGTATAGGAACCTCCCTGACCAATTCAAGATCAAAGCATCCAGAGGAAGCGTTCCCGGGATTGGGGGCCTGCAACAGTACTGAGGAAGCTGAAAGTTGAGGAGAGAGGCAAACAGATCCACTTCTGGTGCGCCCCACTTCCTGAACTCCATGGCTAGTACTTGCCTATTCAGAGTCCATTCGCTCTGGCCTTGACTGGTGCGACTCAGAGCATCTGCCGGGGTATTGTGTTTGCCTGGGAGGTGAATAGCTGAAAGGCTGACTCTCAGGGAGAAGGCTGGAGACCAGAGCTTCAGAGCTTCTGAACAGAGTATTCCTCATCTGGTACCACCCTGCTTGTTTATGTAAAACATTGCAGTGGTGTTGTCTGTTCGACTTTGAACCTCCTGCCTTTTTATGCTGGGAGCGAATGCTTTGAGTTCTAGAAAGATCACTCTGAGTTCCAAAAGATTTGTATGTAACTGTGACTCTTCGAGAGTCCAAGTGCTGCTTATTGAGGCACTGTCCAGATGTGCTCCCCACCCCAGGAGGGAGGCATCTGTGGTGATCATCTTTGTGGGTAGCGGAGCTTGGAAGGGTGCCCCTGCTTGCAAATTTGCAGGGTTCTTCCACCAAAGCAGGTGCTGGAGGAACTGCTCCGTTACAGGTATCAGCTCTGAAAAATTGTTGCTTCTCTGAGACCAGGGAGCTCTGAGGTAGGCTTGCAGGAGTCGCATCCTGTACCTGACTCCTGGGACCACTGCAGTCATTGAAGCCATGTGTCCCAGGAGTCTGAGAAAATGCCTGACTGGTCTTGGCTGTCCCCGGACGAAAGAATCTGCCACTGGAATGAAACTGAATTCTCCTGCGGGAGGAAGGTATATCCTTTCTGTGTCTCCAGCTGAGCTCCTATGAAGGTGAATAGCTGGGTGGGTTCCAGGTGAGACTTCTTTAGATTTACCAGGAATCCCAGAGACTCCAAAGTGCATTCTGTAAGCGAAAGGGACTCCTTGTGCTGGTAGGGAGACTTTGCCACTATGAGCCAGTCGTCCAGATAGAGAAGAGAGTGATAACCAGTCTACTGAGATGTGCTGCTACCACTGCGAGACACTTGGTAAAGACTCTTGGGGCTGAGGACAGGCCGAAGGGCATTGCGGTGAACATATAGTGACCCGAAGGGAGTTTGAATCTGAGAAACTTCCTGTGAGACCTCCTTATAGGTATGTGAAAGTAAGCATCCTTCAAGTCCAGGGAGGTTAGCCAGTCTCCCTGCTGTAAGGACTGTATGGCTAGTGACAGAGTGACCATTTTGAATGTTTTTTTTTTTGTTTTGTTTTTCAGATGTTTGTATAAATATCTGAGATCTAAGATAGGTCACCACTCCCCAGTTTTCTTTAGTGTCAAAGTACCTGGAGTAGAGGCCCTTGCCCTTCTTGTGGGAAGGGACCCTCTCTACTGCTCAAAGAGCTACAAGATTTTGTACCTCAAATTCCAACAGTGGAACCTGTGTTGGGAACAGAGGTCTTGACACCTGGGTACATTTGAGGTCTGGCATCTGCTTGAACTGCAGTGGCAAACCATTCTCCACTATCTCCATAACCCACTTGTCCGACGTAATGAGGGACCAGTGCTGAAGACAGTAGGAGAGCCTGCCTTCCACCGGAAGCAGGGAGGCGACCTGGACACTCACATCAGGACTTAGATTGCAAGGATGCAGGCAAGGTAGAGGTGGCCCTTCTCTGGCCCCTTCTGCCCCTTCCTCTGAAAGATCCCCTGTACTGAACAAAGTCAGATTGAGGATAAAGATTGTAAGGCCTAGGAAAAAAAAACTTTTGTCCCTACTGCCCCTGGGTCAGGGTCTCTGCGGGGCAGTAGGTTTAAGTTTAGAGGAGTGACTCTCCCAGGAGGCCTTGTACTTATCAACCTGTTTCATGTAGTCTGTCGTTCTGGAATCAAACAGCCTGTTTTGATCACAGGGAAAATCCATGGCCTTAGACTGGGTGTCTGGGGTCAGACTGGTAGTTTTAAGCCAGGCGAAGCGCCTCAGAGAGATGGCGTGGGCTACTGCCCTAGAGGCAGCATCATTATTGTCTGCCATGTAGAACTGGTATTTGGTAGCTTTCACAGCAGTTTTTGTCATATCCACCAGCTCCTGCACCACAGAATCTGACCCATTGCGAGCAATGGCCAGGACAGACTTCCATAGGGTTTTCTGATATTTGTCTGTGAACGCTATATACGAAGAAAGTCTGATAAGCAAGGAAGCTGTGGCATATATTTTCTTTGCTATAAAGTCCATTTTCTTGGAGTCCTTGTCCGGAGGTAAGGGGGACAAGGATACCCCAGCTTTCTCACATGCTGCCTGCTGCACTATACTCTCATGGCTAGGGTGTGCAGACAGGAACTTGGTACCAGTTCTAGATAATCTGTATTTTTTTCTCAACCCACTTGTCCACCCCCGTAACTGAAGTGGGGGTCTGTAGCACTTTCATGATATTTTCCCTGAACGCATTATAGATGGGAACGAGCAGGGTCTTGGGGGTTGAAAGACCTCTCATCTCCCTATAGTCTTCATCCTCTTCGACGTCCTGGATGGGCTCCTGCATAGGGAGGTCTAGGGTGTCTAGCATATTTTGTAAAAATGTAAACATAGAAGATGAATCCTCCTGGTCACCTGGGGGGGCTCCGAATGGAGGGTCCGGGGACTCATGGGGTTCAAGGTCCTCAAAATCCATGTCAGGGGTATCATAGAAGTGTTCTTAGTCATCTGCATCACCCTCACAGTCTCTAGAAAAGAGGACTGTGGCAGGGTTCTTGCCAGCCCCAGTAATTATAGGCTCCATCTGTTGTAGTGTCTGAGAAAGTTGCCATGCTTTTGCCATGTCCTGCACAGATGGGAGATCCTGCGCAGGCCATGGTTGTATATGTTTTGTTTTTTCTTTATGCTTTAAGCTGCCTGTTGTCCCACTGTTGGCTTTCCCAGGAGGAACAGTTGCATTTTCTTCTTGACAGAGTTTCTTTTTAGCCCCTTCATCAGCAGCTTGATCGAGCTTCCTTTTTTCATCACTTTTATTATTTTTTCATTTGTGAGGAACTTTATCAGCCCCTGTGGAAGCTTTAGTTTTTGGCTCGGATCTGGAGGCTTCACCAGCACCCCTGCTTACATTTTTATTGTTGCTTTTAGATGGCCCATCATCGGTAGCCTTTGATTTATCCTTGGTCATAGTACTTATTAGGTTTCTTTGCTATGTGCCAATTTAACAAAGTGAACCCAAGATCTGGACCACAAAGAACTGAGTACAGGTTTCTGTGAAATGCCGCGAAGGCCAGTCCTGTCCCAGTTCGAATAACTCTGTATATACTATAATGCTTATTTATTTATTTTGTAGTACTGGGATCTCTACCAGTGCTAATCTAATAGAAAACCCAGTAATACCAGTCAACTGCACACAGGTTTCTGTTGATGCTGTGAAGACAGTCCCATGACAGATGACACCTTTAGGTCCAGTTTTGTTTAAACGTGGGTTTCTCTGATAATGCCAATCCTCAGAGAACCCAGAGGCAACTATCAAAGTATGAAATCCAATTGGTTGCCTTGCGGTAAAGACCCCAAGATCTGAGGTAAAAAAAACAAAGCAGACACAAACTCGACGGTTCCTTTACAAATTAAGTTGCAAAAGTGAAGAACTGTCTAAATTAAGCATCTGCGGTAAAAACGAGATATAATTTAAGCAGATGCGGTAAAAATGAAGTAAAAATAGCATGGTTGCGCTAAAATTAGCGCAATAGCGCGGTACTAACAAAAGTGTAAAACTTTTACTCAGCACACTACAGAAATAATTTTATGAGGAAAACTGTACTAAAATAAGCGAAGGAGGTTGTCAGCAAAGCAAGCTGAGAGGCAGCTCAGAGGCAATGTTGCTCAATCAGTGGAGAAAAAATTCTGAAGCCTTCAGGCTGCTCTCATTCAGCTCACTCTCCTCCTGTTTTTTGATTGGCTAATGCCCAAAGCTCATTTAAATAAAATTATCCACTCTAGCATGTTCCTCACAAGTGACCTGTCACCTTCGACAAGGCCCACTGGCAGAAACCAAGCATGACTGAGGTGTAAGCCCCAGGAGTAACCTGGTGGGGAGGGGAGGTCAGTCAGATGGGGCAGCCAGGCAGTATAAGACTGCAAACCTAAATAATTAGGAGAAAAAATGCCATTGTTGTAGAATGTATTGGCTGCAAGTACAGTGTACAAGACCACTAGATGCATATATTCTTTGCAAAAAGTTCTTTAATGCAATATAACAAAAACCTTTAAAAAAAAAAAAAATGTAGTTGCAGGCATCATGACCGTCTATAAAATGTTTTCAGATCATTTTCTTCTGTTGGAATAATTTTTCTGATGGCTTTGTGCAGCATTCCTGAATGGGTCACCCGAGGAGTGTTTATGTACTGCACACAATAGATAAGATTTGGGGGATACAGATTTATAAAACATGCTTCTTGAACCTTGAACATCATGTGTAATGAATTATAATACTTTTATTAAAATAGCCTGGCTGTGTGCAGTTCTGTACAGGGCTTGTGTGACAATATTGCACACCTTGTAGAAGATGCAGAGAGCACACACACAGCCATATGCTTAGAAAGAAAGAGACAAGAACAGCTGCCCATAACTTATTTAGAGGAACTGCATAAGTCATTTGTTTGTAGTCTTTACTCTTAGGTCAGCAAACTCCTGAAATGTTTTTTTCTAGGTAGATGCGTACAGAAGGGAGAGAGGGCAAATGTCATATTTAAGGGAAGATAAAGCGTGGCCCAACAGGAGAGAGAGACAGACACATATGCATAGGGCACTATGCAGTTGCACAACCATACTAGTGGAACTGGTGTCTAAAAATAAAGATTTGTGGTGCTGGACAGGACCAGAAGCAGTGAAAGAAGTTGTGCAGTGATTGTGATCACTTGCACAAACCAGTTTAATTGCCATTTTATGTCGGAGCAGACTGCATGGAATGACAGAAATATGGATCACGCATCCTGCTCTTTTTCCAGTCTGCATTGCTGGTATGCTACCTATGACTATCCTAAATATCTGAAGTGCTCTGGGGCAGACTTGGTACCCTGCTGGGATAGTGGGACTGCACTGCACCAGCGAGTCTCAACAGGGGGAAAGGCATGTCTGCTGTTTGTTGCTCTTGGCCTAAGCTGAAAAAGATGTGAAAACCTGTATATGTGATGTGTTTTGGTGAAGCTTTGTCAATGTAACTCTGCCCACATCACCACACATACATGGATTTGCATACCCATGATGTTTTGTGCAGGATTTGAGACTTTAGGCTGTATATGTGTGTTTTTAGAGAGATCCTGAAACCAAAGAATTAGGAAATAAACTGTTGTAGCTAGCAACGTATTTCACCATTGTTGCAGTCTTTCAGGATACCAACCTTTCTTCGATAAGTGTGTGCACTTTTGCTTGCACGTGCCCACTCCTAAATGAAGAAGGATTGTGCCAATGGTGCAGATAAAAAAAAAAAAAAAAAAGTACATGGGGTGCTACATCAACAAGTCACTGCAAGTGGAATCGAAGGAATTATGTTGAATATTGTAACCAGGAATCTTTCTTCAGGAGTGATCCTTTTTGAAGAAGAAATCATAAATTAAATGGTCACTGTTGATGTCGTTCCACATTGTTACTTGGCATTCACACTTATAGTAAAAGTTTATTTTTTTTTTTAACTGGTATTAGTTTACATTTAAGACATTTACTGCTGGGAATACATGCTTACCTCGAAGAGACCAACACAGATCATCATAGAACACTGGCTGCTTCTCATCCTGGAACAGTTGGCTTTGAATCTGTAGTCCTGTGTTAAGTGACAGGGACAGGCAGCACAGATAGGAGCTCTCTCCTACGTGAAGACTCCCTTTGAAACGTTCATTTTTTTTCTCCAGTGCTGCAACTCTAAGCAGAGAATACTGTTTGATTTTTGCAGACGGAATTTCTGCATTTAAATCTTGCTAGTTGTCCGTGGCGGATCCAGCACTATTGATGATCCTGCGACAGCAGGACCCTTCTTTGGCATGTACATGGCATAGAAACAAACATAACATTTTCAACACAACAAATATTAATTTTAGCATGGCCTACTTCCACGAGTTATCATGTTCGGTACAAGATAATAGATAAAGACGTTTTCTGCCTGTTTGCCAACAGCCCAGCCGCAGCTGAAAGCCACAGGACCATTTATAAAATCCTGGATCCAATACTACCAGGTGTTTATTTGTTAATCAGCTCCTACTTTTAACCTCAGATTCCTGTTGGAAGCTGGTGGTTTTACTGTTGTGCGTGAATTGTGACTGAATTTCTCAAAGGATGTTGGATACATATTTAGAGGTCTTGCTTTGTGGTCCAAATTTAGCCTGGTGCCTGGGTGAGCCTCCCAATAGAGTTTTTTTCTTGCTCCAACCATATTCATTTTAGGTTAGGGTTACACCCTGGTCACAGGGATATACCCAACTTGGTCCAACTTCTCGTTGCTGATGTGTTTTGACGTAGTTTGTGACATTTTGCCACAGATATGTCCTTTTTGGAAGGTTTTATGTCATTTCTGTTGAAACTGATCCAAGTGCACCAAAAAATTGACACGAGTGCAAAACCGTTGTTACAAGTGTGCAAGAATGAATGCAGATGTGCGTGACTGGATGCAAGGGTGCAAGAATGGACGCAAGTGCTCATAAAATGATGGAAGTGCGCAAGAACATTGACACAGTCCAAAACAGACGCAACAAATACAGTTCCTGACATAGACCCTCATTTTTTATGTCTTTTTTTTTTTCTCTTGTCCCTAGCCTCAGCCCCAGGGATACCTCCACCTTTCCCGGTATTCAGCTGGGTCTTGATGTACTGGGATCCCGGCGTAATGGTGCTTGACGCTAAGGAGTTATTGTTTTTTCTCCCCTTTTTCTGAGTGGTCCCAACCCCCTAGGGGGCACCAGCACAAAGAACATTGTCTATTCTGACAAAGGGCAGACGCACGTCATAGTCAAGCACCTGGCAGCACCGTGCTGCCTGTGCTTCCACCGGCGGTATGATAACAGGTGCCAATGCCGCCCAAGGTATCCCTCCCCTCCCCAGAGGAGGAGAGCTTCCGTTGGGATGCTCAGTCCTCCTCCCCTCGGCCGACCCCCTATGACCCAGGCTTGTTCCCAAACCCAGGTCGCCAGCATGTCGCGAAGTATGGTGTCTAGCACCTCAACCCTCAGCACCACCGGACCGACCCTTTAATAGCCTTTTATGTGTTAAATGAGAGAAAGGCACCATGACATGCATGAGTCTGTTTTTTGTGAATAAATGTAAAGCATATGTGTCTTCTCTTTTCTTTTTTTTTGTAATTATTTTCACTTTTTTTAAATGCAATTCCCACGGACTTAACTAGCCTTTATGTAGCATATACATGCTGCTTTGTTGTACTAGCCCCTGCACATACTCATCACTGTTTTGTATTTTCTAAGTTAGGATATCTCCCTTAGCAAGAAGTCCGTACTTCCTTGGATGTATAATTCATAAAGTCATTAATAGCTTAAATCTTTTTGCTTTGAATGATTTACATGTTAAATTGAGTCTCGCCCTGTGCAAACCAAGCATATCTTTCTACTAATTGAACTTATACACAAATGGGATTGAGGGCTTTTTTGATGCCATTCCTCTATTTTGGAACACTCCTTCCTGAGCATCTCAGAAATATTATATCACACCCAGTTTTAAACTCAAGTTCTGAAAGCATCTTTTAGAAAAATCTAATTGTGATTGCATATTTCTTTGTTCATTGTATCTTTTTTATGTTTGTCCTCTGTTTTTGTGTTTTGTGCCAATTTATTTAGACATGGACCAAAACAGAAAAAGAAACTTGGTCCAGTGCTGCTATTCAAACATAAAAAAATGCCTGCCACGTGGTGGAAACCAGGTGGCAGCACAGCAAGAGCACCTAGACAGGGAGTGGGACAGCCAGCAGAAGCAAGACACACTTACTTATGCATGCATGTCATTACAACCCAGAACCTATGGAGAGAAAACCCAAGAACTGGAAGAAAAGACCCTGATCTGCTATTGTGCCAGCACCCGCCTCTCCCATGCATGACCGACGTGGCAGGCTGCCTGCCACTATTGTGGTCTTGGTTAGGTGGTGGATAACCATTAAAGATCAAATGAACGTTTTTTTCCATATTTTTAATAAAAGCTTGAATTCAAGTCCCTGTGTCATAAGTTTTTCCTGAAAATATGCTGTTTGGTTTTGTGGTTTTCTTTAAATCAGTATCTGTTAATGTACTCTACAGTAACTGAAAACAGTGAAGATTTTTCTGTCCCTATCAGTGAGTGATGACATAATTTTTGTCTTGCCTGCTGCTTCAGCAATTAAGTCCCTGACTGACTGAAGAAGCTGTTGCAGTTCCCAGTCAGAGCAGTCTGTAGAGCTAATTTTTTCACTCGAAGTTTATTACTAACCCATCTGATTTGTGTTTAGATAGATTAGCTTAAAATCTATCATTCTGTTCTCATTAAAAGTTGATCTTTGAGTTTCAGTGCTGAACTGAAGTGGTATGAATGAATGTTTGTGAAAAATTACCTTGTCTGTATCATAGCTGTCAGTTCTTTCTTATCAAAACTCTGCATTGTTTTCTGGCTAGATAACACAGGGTTGTTTAATGGATATAAAATAAATCTAAAGTTTAATGTATAGAAGCAGTGCGTCTTTGATGTAGCCTCCATAAATAGGTTCATGTGAGAACATCTTATACAACACCAGCGGACGAAGATCCTTTGTATTCCTGCCTTGGTGGTGGTCATGGTCATCCCCTCAAAGCTCTTCCAGATAGTTGACTTAGTTAACCATCAGCTGCTAGCTTATCTGATATCATCCACCCTCTTATCTACCCCCTCCTGAGCCAGTTCCCAGCATGTTTGTTTATTTAACTTTTGTTTACCAGGTAAGCACACTAGATAAACAGATACGTAGTTTCAGGTGCGACCCTGGAGATTACAAGGAATATACAGGCAAGGCAAGGATTTACAGGATTACAGAGTAAAACAAATACAGACATTTCAGGATATAACAGAGGCAAGCAGAAACATTGCAGATGTCCATCTGTTCATGTAGGCCTCTACCCTGTCTTGTATTTGAAAGGTAAGATGTTCCAAATCTGTTCTCTGCCATCACCTCTTTCCAGTCCTGCACCATGGGTGGTCCTCTTTGTAGCCTTTTTCTAGTGATGGCTTTATTAGCTGCTGCTATACAAGTGCACCACAAATAAATGGCTTCCTTCCCATTCATTGAGGTAGGTTTTTGTCTGGGCACCAGGTGTGTCATAGTGAGCATCTCTTGGAGTGAGAGTATGGTCTTAATCGTCTGCGCTACCAATTCACAATATCCCTGTAGGGCTTCACATTCCCAAAATATGCAACTTTGAGTACCCTTAGGTTCCCTGCACTCCCACACTAGACCTCTGTCTGGAGACCACTTGGCCTTAATCATTAGTGTGATAAAGAACATATATTTCACTTTTCATGTAAACTTATACCAGCGGAATGATGATGTGATCTGGAAAGAACCCCTTTATACTTGTTCTCACTCTTTTTTTTTTTTTTTGTGAACTGGAAGTTAGTTTCACCCTCCCATTTATCCATAACAGTGTGGGCCTGTTGGGCTACCTCCTGAATTAAGAATTGATATATTCTGGAGATGGCTGCTTTCTGTGGAAAGGTTGAAATCAAGGTTGAGAAGGATGTCTAATCCGGTTTATTTAGGGCTTCCCTTTTTAATTTTTTCTGCCTTGGGTGCTGCCCTGTGAAGTCACTGAGCTGGAAATAACAGAACCAGTGTGCATTCTGCCAGCCTATTACCGTTTTCTATTCCTCAAAGATCTTAACCTCTCCATTCAACAGTTAAGAATGCGTGCAAAACTCCTTTTGCCTGTCTCTTGTACCAGTGGTCTGTCCTAGCCAGTTAAAAAAGACGGATCTCGGGCCACCCACCTGTATCTCCCATTGTTGCGTAGAAATCCTGGGGAATGTGGTCACCTTATTCCATGCCTGCAGCATGATTTCTAATGCTTCCTAGGTGGAATTCACGTCTGTTTCTCTGAAGGGAGTCGTCATAAAGCATAACTGAGGGGGATATCCTCTGAGGCCTGCTACTTGCGCCTTCTTACCTCTCAGATCATTTGCTTACTTTGAAAACAGCGATGTATGCATTCGTGTTATCAGAAAATAATTTTATTGTTTATAAAATGCATCAACGAGATTACATTTTTTATGACATTAATTGATAACCATATAGTTATGAATTTACCGAAACTGCATGTCGTGCACTTTCATTTTTTCATTAATTTGCAGAAATCACATGCCAGTTGTCATCTTTGCCATTTTCAGTATGTGAATACTGATCATAAATTAGAGTCCTTGCTACGTGAACTAGTGATTAATATTTGTGAAATAAAACAGACATTCACTTTGTAAAACAAATAGTGATTGCTTGCTTTTGCTGCCCATAAATTACAATAGGCAGTGCTTTTATTCAAACTGCTAACTTCTTTTTTTTTTCTTTCTTTCCTTGCAATATAAATATGACAAAATAATGGTCAGGGAGCCACTGGGTTGAAGCGACCATTGCACAGTGTGGTTCCAGTTGAATATGGGCAGGGAAAGCATCCTGACTAAGGCCAATCTTGGATTTCAGGAAGGCAGACTTCAGGAAAATGGGCGAAAAGCTAAGGAGCCACCTGGTGGGCATCAGAGCAGATATGGAGGTGGACCAGAGATGGTCCATCATTAAGGAAGGAATACTGGTTGCCACAGAGGAGTGCATTAAGCTCAGATGAAGAACACAAGGGCCAAAACGCCCAGCTGGTTTCGTTCTGGGGTTGTCCAGGCAGTAAGGGAAAAGAGGTTGGCCTATAGAAAATTCAGGATGACCGAGAGAGAGGTGGATAGGGAAAATTACGTAAGGCTGGCTAGTGAGGCAAGTAAGAAAGTTCGTCGAGCAAAGGCACAGAAGGAGCTACAGTTAGCTGAAGGAATTAAGAAGAGGAGAAGGCATTCTTTCGCTATGTAAGTGAGAAAAGGGACAAGAAGGAAGGGATTGTTGGGCTTAAGAAAGCGGAGGAGTGGATGGAGGATAATGGGGGGGAAAGCAGAGATGCTAAATGAATATTTCTGTTCTGTCTTCACCAAGGAGGACGGACCAGTATCTTCAGGAGGGAAAAGAGGAGTGGGGGGAAGGGAACACAAATGTAGTGATAGAGGAGGATAGAGTGAGGGAGGGGTGGCTGGCATTGAAGGTGGACAAATCACCAGGCCCGGACAGAGTACATCCAAGGGTAATAAAGGAGCTGGCAGGGCCCCTGGCTGAACTATTTAAAGTAAAACTGTCTTAATCATTAATACCCCACCCCCCAAAGTTTTACCCTCCAGTTAGGCTTTTCCGATATAAAAGACATTCAAACAACATGAAGTCTTGCTATATTATGACAATTGCAGTTTGTCCCAGCCTTAGAACTGCTCCGGAGGTGAAAGAGTTAACTTCCATGCCATGCATGGAACTTAGAGAGCGAGTTCGGTTAGAAAAGCTCTGTCTGGATCATTTCAAACTGAAACTGTCAGATTCTTTACTCCACCTCACTGAACAGTCGCTCCGGAGATTCCTCCTACTGCTTGGTTCATTTCTCGGTTTAAAAGTGTTTTTCTCGGTTAAATTCAACCGCAATTATAATTATTTTAACCGCAAACCGATCGGTTCAAGCTCTGTCTGTGGTATTGTAAGTAATAGACAGGTTTATTTCTGTGTGGAACTTGTAAATGTTTATCGGTTCAGTTTGAACCGATCAGGTTATTTAAAACTTCTTTCTAAATTCATTTAAAGCTATTTAGAGTGCGGTTCCAGTTCATATGAGTTCTAAAAAAAGCAGTTTCATTACGGTTTTTCACGATCCGTGACTGCGGTTGGGAACCGATAAGGGGCCATCTTGCCTGGCATTTGCGGAAAAGGAACGGATTTTTGGTTGAGCTGGCATTATGTCTGAGAAACCCAAAAGAAAACCGGGCCCACTGGGTTTCAACACTGTAGTGTCTGTGGGAAGCCTTTGCCAAGGCTGACCCACACACCACATGTGTTTATTGTCTGGGGTTTGACCACCTCAATGCAGACTGCCAGATTTGCAAGAATTTCCTGCAGCTACCCTAGATAAGAGAGTTGGTAGGCTCAGGGCGAGAGCAAGAATCCGCTGACCCGGATGGCCAGCCCGGTTCAGTGCCAACCGAACCCAGTGCCCTCTGACAGAGGCGAGACTTCCTCGGAGCAAGCAAAGCTGACTCAGTGGAGCCAGTTCCAGCAAAGAGAACTAGAAAATCAGCAGGTGTGGAGTCCAAAATTCCTTCTCCAACTGCTGCAGAGATAGCTAAAGCTATCTAAATTGTCCAGTCGCTTTCCCCGGTTCCGTCCGAACCGCCACTATCTGGCAAAAGGTCGGTTCATCTGGTTCCACCGGTTCAAGAATATGATATAGTAGAGTTTTATGAACCAGAGGAGGGGGAGGATGATTATGAACAGTGTGAATGTGATTTTGAAAGTCTGGATGTGCCCATTGAACCGGACATCTCCCCAGACAGACCTTTAGGAGAGTCTCCCCTAGGCTTCGAGTCCCTTCTCATTTTCTGTTTTATAAAAGTTGCTGAAACCCTCCAGCTCCCTTTGGAGGAAGCTGTGGATGAGCAAGAGGAACCTGACTTTGTGGAGATGATGGATATCCCAGAGTCCAGGAGATTGTCTATTCCTTTACATAAATCCTTCAGGAAACAAACAATAAAAATTTTAAAAGCTCCTAATTCTGTGCCTCCTGTGGATAAAAAGATGGACAGGAGAGTGCCTTGTCAGGTCCTGATACAGAATTTCTTTCACAGCAATGCAGCCATGTTGGGGTAGTTCTGGCTGCAGCCTGTGATAAGGCTAATATTCCCCTGGCTTCACATCCTCCTGACAAGGACTCCAGGAAGATTGATGCCATGGCTAAAAAAACAATACATGGCAGCGTCCTTGGGACTCAGACAGGCAAATTATATGGCCTATGTTGCAAGATACCAGAAATCTAGATGGGATACTGTCATGGCCTTAGCCAGGCAGGCCCCTGGCCAGCTTGCCAAGGAGCTGGAACAGTTGGCTGCTGATGGTATTGAGGCATCTAAGGTGCAGTTCCATGCTGCAGTGGATTCTAATGATGTATCCTCTACAGTCATGGCTATATCTGTGGCTTTTCGTAGATTGGCTTGGCTCAGGTGTACTAGTCTGTCACAGGATACCCAGGCTAAGGCCATGGATTTTCCTGTGGTGGGAAATTCTCTGTTTGGGGAGCAGACAGAGAATTATATGAAGAAAATGGATGAATATAGAACCACTTATAGGAGTGCACAAGCCAAGGAACAGCAAGCCACTCCTCAGAGGCAGCCCTCCAGGGGTAGAGGCAGGCCTTTTCACAGACCTTTTTACCAAACCCAGGCCTCTTCTTCAGCTTACGTTCAGAGGGGGTTCTTCAGAGGGAGAGGCAGACGGGGTATGAGCAGGCCTGCTCCCACCCCTCAGCCTAAAGCCCCTGCCAAACAGGCACCCTGATGGGATGCCCAGGGCCGATTCTCCATTACCTGTAGGGGGCAGGCTGGCTTACTTCGTCCAGGACTGGGAGTCTTTAACTTCAGACAAGTGGGTCCTGGAAGTAGTAAGCCAGGGTCTAATTCTCAACTTCAAAAATTTCAAAGATGAGAATCAGATCTTTTCCACCTGCAAATCCTCTAGAGACTCTTGCTTTGGAGCAGAAGTCTCAACCCTCCTGGCTCTCAGAGTGGTAGAAAGGGTTTCTCCCCTACACCAGGGCAAGGGTCTGTACTCCAGGTACTTCCTTACCCCAAAAAAGACAGGAGAATGGCGGCCCATCCTGGACCTAAGATATCTGAACAAGCACCTTTTAAAACCAAAATTCAAAATGGTGACTCTGGGAATGATTTTACTGTCCCTAAGGTCAGGGGACTGGCTAGCTTCCCTGGACCTCAAGGATGCCTACTTCCATGTTCTTGTCAGAAGCTCCCACCGAAAGTACCTCAGATTCGAACTGCCCTCAGGCCACTATCAGTTCAGAGCAATGCCCTTCGGCCTTACCTCTGCCCCAAGGGTATTCACAAAATGTCTGGCAGTAGCAGTTGCTCATTTAAGAAGGCAAAAGATTGCCATCTTTCCCTACCTAGATGACTGGCTCATTGTGGGTCAGTCTCCAGACCAGGTCAAATCACACCTGCAGGTTACCCAGCAGCTGCTTACCTCTCTAGGTTTTCTTCTCAATCTTCCAAAGTCAGTTTTAGAACCTGTCCAGGTACTCACCTTCATAGGCGCAGAACTGGACACAAAGCAGGCCAGAGCCTTCCTTCCCTTAGAAAGGGTAAGAACCCTGGTGGGCCTGGCCTCCTCCTTCACCCTGCAGGTCTCTCGACCAGTAAGGCATTTTCTACAGCTCCTAGCACACATGACTGCTTCCACAGCTGTAGTGCAAGGAGCAAGATTTCAGATGAGGGACATTCAGTTCCATTTGAGAGCCTTTTGGTCTCAAAGAAGAGATCCCCTATCCAAGTTGATCCCAGTAACTCGAACCCTGATCCAGGCCCTTCAGTGGTGGCAGGATCAGAGCAATCTGAGACAAGGGGTTCCTTTCATCCCTCTATCTCACTCCTTGACCCTTACTACAGATGTGTCCCTTTTGGGATGGGGAGCTCACATGGGCGACCTCTCCACCCAGGGATTGTGGTCCCCTCAGGAATCTCTGCTCCACATCAATCTGTTGGAACTCAGAGCTGTTTTCTAGCACTTCAGGTTTTTCTGCATCTGTTCAGAACAAAGTGGTACAGGTCAGAACAGACAACACCACTACAATGTGGTACATCAACAAACAAGGGGCACTGGTCTTGACCTTATGCACCGAGGCAATGAAGTTGTGGTCTCTGGCTTATTCCCTGAACACCTCCCTCATAGCAGTTCACCTCCCAGGCAAGGACAATGTCCTGGCAGATGCTCTCAGCAGGATTTCCCAGGGCCATCACGAATGGTCATTGGATCCTCGAGTACTGGGGATAGTTTTTGCCAGGTGGGGCACCCCTCAGATAGATCTTTTTGCAGCCCCAGACAATCATCAACTTCCACTTTTTTGTTGCAGGCCCCCAGTGTTGGGCTCAGTCCCCCTGGATGCCTTCCTCCTCGATTGGGAAGGGAAGTTTCTGTATGCCTTCCCTGCCTTCCCTCTCCTGTTCAAGGTGCTAGTCAAAATCAGATCTCAGCCCTGCAAGATGATTCTGATTGCTCCAGATTGGGCCAGACAGCCCTGGTACCCTCTCCTTTTGTCCTTAGCAGTCCATCTTCCCCTGTGTCTCCCCAGGAACCACAATCGGTTAACCTGTGCCCAAGGGAGAGTTTGGTATCCGAATCTCAAATCCCTCAACCTCAAGGCCTGGCTCTTGAGGAGTTAGTTTGCTGACCTACACCTTTCTCAAGGTGTTCTCGAAATCTGAAAGCTTCTAGGAAGCCTTCCACTAGGAGCTACTTATAACTCTAAATGGAAAAGGTTTTCCATATGGTGCTCTGGGAAGCATATTTCCCGGAATCTGCTGATTTGCCCACTGTTTTGGACTATATGGTCCATCTTAATTCTTTGGAACTGAGACCAGCTACCTGAAAGTGCATTTGGCAGCTGTCTCTGCTTTTATTTCAGCAGGGAAGCCCTCTTCTCTCTCTGCTCACCCTGTATTTTCCAAGTTTTTCAGGGGATTGCTTCATACCAATCCACCATTCAGGGACCCTGCCCCTGCCTGGGATCTTAATGTTTGCATTGCTCAGCTGATGCAACCCCCCTTTGAACCTCTGTCTTGGCCGAGCTTAAGTGCATTGACTTGGAAACACTGTGTTTCTAGTAGCCATCACTTCTGCCAGGCGCATAGTGAGTTGCAAGCTTTGTCAGTGGAGACTGACTTTATTTCCTTTCACAGGGATAAGGTAGCCTCAGGACTAACAGGAAGTTTTGCCTAAGGTGGTTTCAGATTTCCACCTTAATCAATCTGTTTCTCTTCAGTGTTCTTCACTGACCATTCCTCCTCTGGTGAGAGGAGGCTGCACAACAGATGTTAAGAGGCCCTTAGTTACTACATAGGCGTACCAAGGGTCACAGGTTTGACTCCCTCCAACTTTTTCTCACTTATGGTGAGGTTGGGAAAGGGAAACCTGCCACTAAGAGATCTATTGCCAGGTGGATTGTCTCTTGTATCCAATTTTGCTATCAAAAACTGGGTAAGGTTCCCCCTTCAGGCCTGAGGGCTCACTCTACCAGAGGTACAGCTGCATCCCTAGCTGCGGCCAGGGTCATCCCTATTTTGGAGATATGTCAAGCAGCTACTTGGAAAACAGTACATACTTTCACTAAGCATTACTCCTTGGACATTCAGGCCAGGAGGGATGCTCGATTTGGCACAGCTGTGCTTCAGAGCCTATTTCCTAAGTAGGTTCTGTCCCTCCTCCATGGAGGTACTGCTGTGTAGATCTGCAATTGTCATAATATAGCAAGACTTCATGTTGTTTGAAGAAAAATTACTCACCTTAGTAATGTTGTTTCTTCTAATGGAGTCTTGCTATATTAAACCTCCCAACCTGCCCCTCTCAGAACTTCTACTTTAGGGATGGGGTGGGCAGTCCAGTGTTGGCACTTATTGATGCCCATCTTGTGTTTTCCACCCCTTCTTTTTGGGGTGTTTGGGTGTTGTGTTTTATTTTATCTTATCTTATTTTCTGGTCCCTGACTTGAGTCTTGGTGTTGGGACCAGGAAAATGTATTAATACTTAAGTAGTCAGTTGGCTGAGTGTACGTTACAGCTTCACACAGAACCTTAGTGAATTTTGCTCGTAAAGATCTGACAGTTTCAGTTTGAAATGATCCAGACAGAGCTTTTCTAACTGAGCTCGCGCTCTAAGTTCCATGCATGGCATGGAAGTTAACTCTTTCACCTCCGGAGCAGTTCTAAGGCTGGGACAAACTGCAATTGTCATAATATAGCAAGACTCCATTAGAAGAAACAACATTACTAAGGTGAGTAATTTTTTCCTTTGTTTCGATGTTAACTTGCTTATTTTTACTTTACAAAAGTCCGCAATCCCCAAACATGGCAGACGGTGTGCGGCTCCATTTAGTGAGAAAGAGCGGTGCTGCACCACTCTACTCAGTACATTTGTAAGCGGTAGACATCCTCTATTTTGATTTTAGCAAGGCCTTTGACTCTGTGCCCCATAAAAGATTAATCAGGAAGTTGGTGGATCTCAGGGTTGGGGAAAAGATGGCCAGATGGGTGGAAAACTGGCTGAGGGAGAGAACCCAGAGGGTGGTTGTGGAGGGAGAGTTATCTGGCACCAGAAAGGTAACCAGTGGGGTCCCGCAGGACTCGGTGCTGGGGCCAGTGTTGCTCATTGTCTTCATCAGTGACATTGGGGATGGCATTAAGGGCAAAATGTGTCTATTCGTGGATGACACCAAGCTCTGCGGGAGAGTGGACACAGCTGAAGGGATACAGGACCTACAGGATGGTCTGGAAAAGCTGGGGAGGTAGGCTAGGATCTGGCAGCTTGGCTTCAATGCCAGGAAATGCAAAGTTATGCATATTGGAGTAAAGAATCCCAGGACAGAGTACTACCTTGGTGGAGTCCGAATATCTGCATCAGAGGAGGAGAAGGACCTGGGAGTGATGATCACTAGTGACCTGAAGTACTCCACTCAGTGCAAGAAAGCAGCAGCAAATGCAAACAAGATGCTGGGATGCATATCTAGGGGGATCAGTAGTAGAAAAGCGGAGGTTATACTATCCTTGTACAGATACCTGGTAAGGCCGCGTCTAGATTATGGAGTTCAGTACTGATGCCCACACCTCAAAAAGAACATTGACGTGCTGGAGAAGGTCCAGAGGAAGACTACAAAGATGACAGCAGGTCAGCAGGGTAAGGCATATGAGGAGAGGTTGAGGGCACTGAACATGTACTCACTGGAAGACGGGGGAGGGGGGACATGATTGGTACCCTCAGGTACTTGAAAGGGATAAATAAGGTAGATAAGGAGAGTCTCTTTAAGCTGAGTGGCAACCATAAAAACGAGAGGTCACAGTCTTAAGCTGGCTAAACCAGTATTTCTATATTTAAAAAAAAAAAAAGCCCAAAACTTTACAGATCCTCTTTGGGAGCCAAAGAACTTTTAGACAGAAAGGTCAGAGTACAAGATGATAAAAAGTTGAAGACGCTGATGAAGTAAAAATGAGCTGCTCTCATATAAACCCACCAAACTTACCGAAAACTGCCATATTTGTGCAAGTGTATGTTACTAAAGCTCTCGCCAGGGGGGTCCTCCTCCCCTCACTTTGCTACAGTCTCGTAACTTTTGCCCCAGTTCCCAAATCCAGCCTTTCAAAATGAGACACAGCCTACAACAATGTTTGCTGCTTCGCGCTTCCCTCACCCACCATTGTGATCTTTACAACCGCCTAGAGTGGCTTCCCCCGTAGAAGCACCGCTCCTTCGTTCTAGGTAATTTCATTGACAACATTATCCGCTCTGGCACCCCTCCAGCCCTAGCCCTTCCCCTCAAACCAGGTGCCCCATCCTACCACCTAAGATCTGGGACAAACCAGGAACGCCTGGTTCCTAGGACCTGCACCCTTGCCGGGGATCGGTCCTTCCACATATATGCCCCCAAACTCTGGAACTCGCTCCCTGAGCCAGTCAGGGCCTCCTCCTCCTCCCATCCAAGCTTTAAAGCTTCCCTCTGGAACTTCCTGAAACCTTCTTCCCCCGTCCCTGCTCCTCGTAGCCTACTCCATTGCTCCTCTCCTCCCTCTAGCCCGGTTGGGTGGGGGCCTCAGCCTCAGCCCTACTTGCACTTCTTCTCCAGTTCTGGCCTAGTAACCTGGTCCTGACCCCCTGCCAATGGGTACCCCCGCAGGCACTTACCATTGTCTCTGCTTCTGTCTGCTCCGCTGTTCACCTCCTAATTTATATCCTGTATGTCCCAGCCTATTGTTTTTGCACTGTGTCAACCTTGTCCTAGAGCCAGCCTTGAAATGCTTGTTATGTTAGGTATTTTTTCTTGTCTCCTCAACTGCCCATATGTGAACTTTTGCCAGCCATGCTCTAGAGCTAGCCTTGTCATGCTTGTTTATTTCCTATGTATTTTTCTCGAATCTGCAACTGTCTATGTACGAATTTTCATGCCACCCTGCTTTAGAACCAGCTCTGAAATGCCTGTTTTTCCTATGTATTTCTTTCAATTCCTCAACTGTTTATGTATGAAGTTTTTCACCTGTAACTCTCCCGGGTCGCATCTGAAAATAGGCACTTGGCTGTCTAGTGTGCTAACCTGGTTAACAAAAGCAAATAAATAAATAAAGCACTATGACAGATAATTTCATTAATCTAAGGGAGTTTGACTTTCTCCTACCACAGTATTAAGCAGCGAGTCTATGAGAACTGAGGCAAGCTGTCAACGTTCGTGACACAGATAGTGAACTACTGAAATGGAGGGTCGCTGAATTTGGGAGGGGGAGGAAGAGAAGTTAAGGCATTGTGGTAGGAAGGGGACGGTGTAGTGGAGCAGAGCTTTGGTGGTGGTGGTGGTGGGGTTCTGATCAAGTGTTAGCAGCTGACCAGTTACGTGACAGCTATAAATTTCTGCTGTAAATTTCCCAGAGTTCCAGCTGATCCCGAAGCAGTAGTGCCACGAAGCAGGAGTGTGGCATGTGACTTGGTGACATCTGGGAGTGCCAGTCAGACATCTGCAAGAATGACCGTAGGCTGCAGGCCACGCTGCTCAAAGAAAGACAAGTAAGGCAAGGGGGTAAGGGTGAAGTAGGCAGGGGTTCCCTATCCAGGGACGGTTTCCAGTGGAGGCAGCTGGTAGGGGCTGCAGCTAGTCCTTATCTAGGGTGGACTTATAACTAACCTGTCAAACCAATTTCTCTGAAGAAGGGAGACTACCACTAGCGAATAAGAGCTGCAGCTAGTTGTTTTCTAGGGTAAGCCTTCCACTAGCCTAGCAGTAAGAGTACTCCATGGGGGAAGCTGTCTCTCAAATAGGAGACGATAGCAGTGTTATTAGGGGATCTCAGATACTCTCCATCTAGGATGCAACTTCAGGACAGTTAATGGGCAGGAAACACAGCAGGAAGGTATAGAGTATATTCCTAGAGCAGGCCTGCAAATAGTCCTTATTAAGGGCTTCAAAAGAGTAAGGTAGTTAGCGAAGTACACTATTAGGAGGGCCTAGAATCTAAATGTATGGAAAGTGGGCATGCTTTGTGGGCAGAATGAGACCGGTTGAGTTGTGGAGTTCAGGGGGTGTGGGGCGGCGGTATTTCTGGGAGCACTCTGGGTGATGGGGGGGATGCCCTGTTTTGTAGGAATATTACTCGGCGGTGGATGTAGGTGTGACAGCTGAGGCAGGAGATGGGTGCACTGGTGGGGAGATTCGTAGGGTAGTGAAGGGAAGAGCAGAATGGACGCAGGACTTGGATGCTGGCAAGGGGGGAGGCAGGAATGGAACCAAGGTGAGGAGAGGGGGCCAAGCGGGAGGTTGGGAAGGAACAGGTGATTAGGCAGGTTCCTTGGGTCCCCCTCCGCCAGTGTGAGAGAAGGCCCAGAAGGAGGTGGAAAGGGTGAGGCAGGATGGAGGGCCTCTGGACATCTCTGGACATGGCGGTGCAGAACAGATTCCTCCCACTGAGCAGGGAGGAGAACTTGGTGGAAGGGGAGGGGCAGCGAGGCGGGACAGGATGGAGGTGGTGGAAATGCCAGGGAAGGGGGAGAAGGTGAGTTCAGGCGAAAGGGTGAGGGCAGGTGTCATAGGAAAGGAGATTGTGGGCAAGGGAGAACACAGGGACAGGCTGAGGGTGGAGCAGAAGTGAGAGTAAAGGTCAAGTCAGGGGGTGAACAAAAGTGAAAGATAGTGGGTATGCCAAAGGGAAGAAAGGTTCGGAGGGAGTCAAGGACGAGGATAGCTAGTGTAGGGAGGAATTTAAGAGGAGGCAGGTGTGGGAGTGGGCAGCAGTGGGGACAGAGAGGAATGAGGACCTGGGATGGAAAGAAGGGTGTGATCTTGGGGAATGAACAGTGTAGTGGGTTAGATGGGGGAGGGGGGAGTCAAGGGCAAGTTATAGGATGGTACCGTATGCCAGGGATGATGGCAGAGAGAGTAGGATCTCTATTGGCACATTATGTGGGTTGGGGAGGGAGGGAAACCTCACATTATAGTGCACTTAGGTACAAATGACCTTGCAGGATGTAAGGCGGGGGTGGTGCAAGAGAAGTTCAGGGGGATGGAGAGAATTTGTAGTGAGACAGGGACTTTGGTAACTGGTTCTACATCAAAATATTGACAATGTTGTTGACATCCCCGTTGTTCCCATCGAGACAGTGTTTTTTTTTTCCCAGGGGGCTTTGCCCCCCGAATCTCTAAATAACAAACTCCAAGTTGGAGTTGGTTTGAAGTGGGGGCAAAATGCCGGGAAACGCAGCAACGCTGTACAGCGGACCACCACAGTGACTTGGCGAGATTTTGTCTCTGTGGTGATGTTTGCTGTAAGATTGTCGTTGTGGTGTGCTACCATTGGTAACCTTCTTGGAGGTGCTTCCAGTACTGAGGGCTAGTACAGCAAGAAAGGTAAGAATTGAGGAATTCAACTGATGGCTTAGAGGATGGTACAAGGGGGAAGGGTATGTGTTCATTGGTGGCTGGGGAGGGACCTGGGATAACAATGACCTGTAATCACTGGACAGGTTACATCTAAGTAGGAAGAGCACAAGAGTCCTGAAGGGTAAGCTAAAGGAATTTATGGGGAAAAATCTTCAATTTAAACTGACGTGGGGGATGGACAGTATGGTGCACAGCACCTTCAAGTGACCTGGCGGAGGAGGCAAATCAGCTCCCCCCCTCCCAATCAGGACAGCAGGTGGAGGAGATAGATGAGTGTGGTGGAGGAAGGAGGAGGTGATTGAGGTGAGGACAGGGGTGGGGGAGGTAGGTCAGGAGTAAGGGGGACTCGAGTCACAGTGGAGGAGGGTGTCTTTGAGCTCCAGAAATCTGGGAAACAAGATGGCAGAATTGCTGTGACTGATGATCGAGGGAGAGGTTGACATAGTGGCCGTCACAGAGATGTGGGCCACACAAAACCACGACTTGGGCCTCGCAGTTCCAGGGTATAAAATGTATAGAAAGGATAGCGGGAACTGGAAGCGGGTGAGAGAGCGTGGCTCTGTATGTGAAGGAGGGGCTAACTTGTACCAGAGAATAAGACACAGAGGATAAGACTGAAGCACTGTGGGTACAGGTGCAATCCACCAGGGGGAGAAAACTAAGGATAGGAGTGGTATGTAGGCCACCCTCCCAGGATTAGGAGCTGGATAGGGTACTATGGTCCCAAATCAGGGAAATGTCCAGCAAGGGGGATGTAGCAATAGTGGGGGATTTCAGTCACCTGGGGTAGGTGGGGAGATCCTGGCTACCTCTTGCCCTAGGGAGCAAGTGCTGCTGTATGCATTCCAGAGTGGCATCCTGACACAGGGTGTCATGGAGCCCACTAGGGAGATAGCCGTGCTGGACCTGGACCTGGTCCTGGTCCTGTCCGACGATGCGCACTTTCAGGATGTGAAAGTGGAAGCACTACTTGCAGGTACTGACCAGCACACGGTGTGGACATGGGCAGAGGGATGGTCGGGACCAGGACAAGGGTGTTGGACTTTGAGGGCTGACTTTGGTAAGATGGGAGAAATTCTAGTAGGACACCTTGCTGGGATCAGAGTGGGGATGGAAGTGGAACAGAAATGAGCCATCATAAAGGAGAGACTGATAGCGGCCACTAGTGAGTGTGCCAAAATTAAAAGAAAGCTTAAGATCAAAAAAGAGGTGGCAAAAGTGGCAGGGGACAAGAGGGCAGCCTTCTGGAAGTACAAACCTAGTCAGAAAGAGCAGGATTAGGAGGATTACTCTGCTAAATCAAGGGAGGCATGCAGAGTGGTTAGGGTACCTAAGGCTACAAGGCAAGTACAGCTAGCTCAGGGGGTAGGGGATAAAAACAGGTGAGAAAGATTTTCCCAGTATATAAGAGCAAGAGTGAAAAAAAGTGGGATTGTCAGATTAAAAAAGGGAGGAGTTTGGCTAGAGGGTAGTGAAGAGAAAGTGGAGATACTCAGCAAGTACTTCTGTTCAGTCTTCACCAGGGAGAAGGACAGACCACTGCCACAATGGAGCAGGTCGGTGGAGCTCTGGGAGGGGAGAAGTCGCAGGCGGTGTAATGCAAGCTAACAGAGTACTTAAGGGTTTAAGGGCTCTAAAGGTGGATAAATTCCCAGGGCCAGGTGGCGTGCACCTAAGGGAACTGGCATAGGTTCTGGCAGGTCCCCTGGCTGGAAGACCTATTTAACACCTCTCTGTGCCCCAGGACTGGATAACTGCACATGTGGTGCCTCTCCAGCAACGTGGGCTGAGGGATGACCCAGGGAACTACAGGCCAGTCAGCTTGACTTCCGTAGTGGGCAAGCCGGTGCAGACCATCCTGAAAGAGACTGGTGAGCTTTCTGGAGGATAATGGGCTCCAGGACGAGAGACTGTGTGAGTTTGTTTCAGGGAGGCCCTGTCAGTCTAATCCAGTGATTCTCAAATGGGGAGGCCCCATACTGTTCCAGGGGAGGCCCAGTCAAGTCTGATAATGTACAATATTTAAATTTTCAGTTTTGGATGTTTTGTGTGAAGGGATGAAACAAACTAAATATGGATAATGGCAGGTGAATTTCTTTACTTATGTACAAATTGGTGACCAGGAAAGGCCCTGAGCCAAAGCTCATTTATACTGTAGGTGTATATTTACATATAAATTGATGATCAAGAAGGCACACTGAGTCAAGGCTGATTTCTACAGTAGGTGTTTATATGCAAATTAGTGACTGAGAAGGGCACACTGAGTCAAGGCTTGTTCTACAGTACATATTTATTTATGTAAATTGGTATCTGGGAAAGGCACACAGCCAATGCATGTTTCAGGTGTGACCTCATTGAGGAACAAGAAGTTGCTTAACAGGGTAAGAGGGGAGAGATGATGTGGCTAGGTTAGTTGTTCCAGAGAGATAGGAAGTAGAGTTATAAGGGTCCAAGAGTCAGAATAATGGAGTGACAAGGATAACCTGGGGTGTGGGGTTGGGGATTGAGAACAGTAAGTCAAAGAAAAAGAGAATATACTCCATCAACAATATTAGTCCCACTTGATTCCTGGTGTTCTGTGCAAAAGTATGATTTTAATTTTCTGTGGGGAGGCCCAAGATTTTTTCCAAATTTGAGGGAGGCTCGGAATCTTTTCCATGACTTGGGGGAGGCTCACTATCACAAAGTAAGAGAACTAATGGTCTAATCTAATTGACTTCTTCGACTGGGTCACCAGGACAGTGGACAAGAGCCAAGCGGTTGAAGACCTGTATCTGGGCTTCAGCAAAGGCCTTCAACTTCGTCCCTCATAGGAGACTGGTCAGGAAGCTGAGAGACCTGGGGGTTGGGGCTAAGCTTGTTGGACGGGTAAGAAACTGGCTGCAGGACAGAAGCCAAAAGATGGTAGCTGGGGGAGAATTCTCAGAAGCTAGGCCTGTGATCAGTGGGGTCCCACAGGACTAGGTGCTTGGTTCAGTGTTATTTAACATCTTCACAAGTAACATTGTGGGTGGAATCAAGGGTAAGATCTGTCTGTTAGTGGATGGCACAAAGTTCTCTGAGAAGGTAGATACGGAGGAGAGGAGACAGAAACTCAGGGAGGACCTGGTTAGGCTAGAGATAGTAGTCTGGCATTTGGCAACTGGGGTTTGATGTTAAAAAAAAAAAAAATATAAGATTATGGCTGGCTTGGTGGCGCTGAGGTACTGAATGCCACACCTTGCACCAGGCCGGCTGACTCAGGTTTGTTCATGAGCTCGGGGGTCGGCTGGGGGGGGTGAGGAACTGATTGAGCTGGCGGCAGGCAGCTCTCCTCTTCAAGGGAGGGCTCGGGGTCACTTCAGTGCTTGGTCACCTCCTGGGTGGAGGCTAGAAGTGGCGTCATGTTGAGCCTGGCGCTAGGCCAAGGGGAAGGCGGAAAGGGCTGTCACCGGGGCCACGGTGCGCATGCACACCTACATACGCATCTGCGTTCTGGGGCCTATGGGGTTAAGGGGAGTAAATGGGGAAATACAGGGGTTGTAGCAGGATGATGCCTCTGGGCTGGCTCTGGGGGATCCGCCGGAACACACAAAGCGTCTATAAGATCCCAAAAGACCTCTGGAGACCGGTAAGGGTGGTCTACATGGGCAGCAGCCTGCTGTGGAGGATGAAAAGTAATATGGGAAAAAAATATATAAGGTCATGCACTTTAAGGCAAAGAACCAAGGGACAAAATAGTGGTTGGGTGCTGTGCAGGTAACCAGAACAGATGAGGAAAAGGACATAGGAGTAATTACCATGAATGACCTGAAGCACTTGGCACACTGCAAGAGAGCAGCAGCCAGAGCATATCCGATGCAGATGCAGCATTGCATAGTCCGTGCTGCAAGAGAGCAGCAGCCAGAGCATATCCGATGCAGATGCAGCATTGCATAGTCTGTGCTGCAAGAGAGCAGCAGCCAGAGCATATCCGATGCAGATGCAGCGTTGCATAGTCCGTGCTGCAAGAGAGCAGCAGCCAGAGCATATCCGATGCAGATGCAGGGTTGCATAGTCCGTGAAATTACTAGTAGGAAGGCAGTGGCCATTTTGCTGCTGTTCATGTTTCTAGTGAGGCCGCACCTTGAGTACAGTGTGCAGTATTGGTGCCCTTGTCTTAAGAAGGATATCAACATGTTGGAAACGGTCCAGAGAAGGGCACCTAAGATGATCCACGGCCAACAAGTCAACACCTATGAGGAGAGGCTCAGGAGGCTCAACATGTACTCTCTCGAGGACAGAGGGGGGGGGACATGATTGAGACCTTCAGATTCCTTATTTATTTTTTTACGCTTTCTATTTTCAGACGTTTCAGAATAGATTACATATACTGAAAAAAAAAAAAAACCTGCAAAATTCAAAGTATTGATGGTTAGCAGGGCAGCAGTATCGTAATTAGCATGTGTACACTTTTCATCTTTGGTTACCAAAGAGGGTAGGAATTGCTCAAAGTCCAGTACAGCAAATAACGCATATAACTGCATCGAAAGAACTGTTGCAGCAAGATCATGGCTAATAACTAAATGTCTATTAGAGATGGTAGTCCACGGTGAAAATCACTCAACTGGGTCCCATTATGTGATTCATTTGTCCATGCATCCTGAAACAGTGATTTGTCTGATAAGCCTGACTGCTTTTGGATGCCCAAGCTTCTGCGCCAGAAAAAATTACCATACCACTAAAGTAGTGGAACTCAAATAATTTAACTTCAGACTCTGTTTAAGTGTACTAGCTAGGACTGTATCCTCAAACCAGTTGCTCCTTGCTGAGAAAATTGTCACCATAAAAATATAACAATTATAACAATGGCTAGGCTGCAAGGGGTTACCAACCTTATTTATGAAAGTAGTTTACTATCCAAATAAGTAGTACTTACCAACTTAGTGTATGTGTAGCTAACCTGATACCCAGCTCTATAGCTTGAAGAAAGCGGTGTGCTGCACAGGGGACTGAAAGTGTTGCGTATTTCACGCTTTCAGCAGCACTTCCACCACGATGCAGTGGCCATCTTAGAGCAGAAACCCCACTTCTTGCTAAACTATTTCCATAGTGAAAGTATTTCCCGAATACGGCTTCTCTTCCTACAGGAGGCCAGAAATAGCTAAGATCCTCTGGTGGGTCGGGGACTTTAATGAAAGCTTTTACATAAGGGTAGTGACTTAGAGTAGAAAAGGCAACATTTTTTTTTTTTTTTACTTTATTTTTATTCATTTTTCATAGACATTACATCTGTGATTACCATATAGGAAACAGACCAACTACTGAAAGTAGAACATCTTTGGGGGAAAAAAATCCCCTAAATCTAAGGATATCAATTTGCATCTGCTACATATTGTTACAACATCGGGATATATCCCATTTAAAATTACACACAAATGTAAATACCATTCTGTGCTATGTAAACAAGCCCATTAGCTTCATGGCAATTCCTCTGTCAATAGTTCTCAGACTTTGTCACAGTGAGCCTCCCCAAATCCATGGGAAAGATTTTGAGCCTCCCCCAAAAATTGAAATAATCTTTGTGTACTTTGCGCAGTACACCATGAAGACATTTAAACCCCTTTGAGTACTTGGCTCACATTCAGTTCTTTGTCTTATATTGACTTGGAACTTTTGAAAAAGAGCTCCTGTGCTCAAAGGTGTTAACTGAATAACAAATAAAATAAACAAATATTATTATTCAGCTTATTGCAACCCCCCCCCACACACACACACACACACAGGCCAACCTACTTGCTCTGCTATTTTCATTCTTGAACCATTGGTACCCCTTGTTGCAGTACCTTCATGGGTCAGACTACTTCCTCTATCTTCTCTCTATATGATATAACCTTCCTACATACTTTGCCTCTTCCCCTCCTTCCCTGCTCCTAAGCAACATCTCAGGGATTACTTTGCTCCTTCCTGCTATTGCTCTTAGCACTTCTATGCTCAACCCTTGTATTTGGGCTGTTCTGCCATCAGTTTACAAATTGATCAATTACCACCACTCATTATTCATTTATTGTTCATATTTATTTGCACTATTGTTCATTGTGTATTTCTTGATTGTTTTGCAGTCACCTTTTGAAATGTGTTCACTCCCTACCCTTCCCTGGGTACACCTGAAATGAGCATTGGCTCATTCACCTTCCCTTGTCACCTATTAGTAAATAAGTACATACAGTTCACCTACTGTTATCCTCTTTCAGTTTGCTTCATCTCTTCACACAAAATATATAAAACCCCAAATTTAAATACAGTGCTTTTTCAGACTTGCTTGAGCGTCCCCTGGAAGAGGTTTGGGCCTCCCCAAGGAGGCTGCCTCACCATTTGAGAACCCCTGCTCTATGTAATAGGATTGTCCAGCAACTCCAGTCCAAAGCATTACAGCGCCCCCTAAGGGACCATTGTAGCCATGCATTGTAGCTAAATGTAAAACTTTCAAATAAGGTTGTACAGCAGATTACATATATTTTGTTACTTTTTTATTTTCTTTACTAAAGATTTCTACAATAATGAGCCACTTCCCACCTTCTCCCGAATATTACTTATGTGTGTTTAACTTATATTCCCCAAGAACTAGGGTAATTGAAAGAAAACAAACACCTTCAATGGCAACTGTTCAATACATAGCTATTGTATTAAGTTAAACAAAGCCCCACAATAAATGCTCAGCACAGCAATCAAATTGTCCCGACTTAAATTGAAAAAGGCTCATCTGTCCCGAGACTTTCAGGGTACATCCTCGTCTCCCGAATTATCCTCACGTGAGCGGGATTCAGCTACACGACGGTCTGCCCATTTTCCAGCTTCAGCCAAGTTTGACAATGTGATTTCAACAACCACAAAAGGGACCCTACCAGGAGAGTGACAGTGCCTAGTATGAAGTGTGAAAACTAACTGAAGCAGTTGCATACATCTTTAACAGCTACATAAAAAGAGTTATTTGTTGACATGGAAACAAATAACATTTAGAAGATATGAGGGTGCAGTTTTCCTTTAAATAAGTCCAATTCTGTGTCCTGTGCCCAGTCCATTCACATAGGCCCAGCAAGTTCCCTTACAGGTATGCATAAGGCGCATTAATTAGGGCCAATTCAAGCGTGTGAAATCCCACAATTTGGTGTCTGACAATAACAAATTTTAAAACTAAGCACAAATAATACTTTGATGAATATCTCCAGACAGTCAGGATTATGCCCCATCCCATACTCGCACACCTTGTGAAGTCATTGGTACATATCAGTCTCAGGGCACCGCTTCATCAGAGGAGGCGTTCTCCTCTTCCTCCCCATCCAATTCCAGCTCAATGGTCTTCAGCATGTGTTCTGCATCTTTAGGGTCTTGAAATTAGTATAGCTTGCCTTGCCAGTTCAAACGCAGTCGAGCGGGAAAGAGTAGTTGGTGTTGAATCTTGTAGTGCTGCAACCGGCTGCGGACCCCATCGAACTCTTTCCTACGGAGATGGGTACCATAGGCCAAATCTGGATAAATTTTCAGGGTACTCTGTCCATACTATAGAGAACGCCTACTTCACGCGTAGCTGAGCACCCAATCACGATCGCTTACATCGGAGCAGATCACCAAGAAAGTCCATGGAATCGCCGCATCTACAGGAGGCCTCCTCGGGTTAACACGGTATGCTTTTTCTAAGGAGAGCGGGGGTTCATCCTCTGAAAGGCCTAACATAGCTGGTAAGAGGGTCCATGCAAATCCCAGTGGGTCCTCCCCTTCGGCTAGTTCCTTCAGCCCCAGGATACGCAGGTTGCGTTCTCTTGCCTGGTTCTCGAGCAGCTCAAGCCGTTGGCGAAACATCGAGTTGTCTTTAATCAATTTAGTAGTAGCCTCGTAGCTCTTAGAGTTAGACTGTTCCATTTTCTGTATTCCCAGCTCACAGTCATCCATTCTATTTTCCAGCTCTGACACTCGAGGTGTGAGTCCAGCTTTTTATTGATATCTTGCACAGTTTTAACTAGCTGGTTCAGAGACGCCTGAATAGTTCCCAAGGAGGCCCCCCACCCCCGGTGCCAGATCACTTGAGGCTGCGGCTTCTAATAGAGATGCAGGCCTTTCCTCACGCTGTCGCTGTGATTTTTTTGGGGGCAAAGAACTCCGACGAGGCAGCAGCCATCCCTCGATTTATTTCCCCATATTTGCAGTCTCAGAATATTCACAGAGATTTTAAGATGCCTAGATTTCAGAAATTCGATCAAAAATATATATTTTAGTCCATTTTTAGCTCTCAGAGACCCAGGAGCACAGGAAATTTGCTGCTTCCTGCAAGCTGCTCAGCAGCGCTTCCCCCCCCAACCCCCAGTCTTCACTGTTACATATGGCTGCTCCCTCCTTCACTGCTCCTGCTGGCTGCTTGCCTCCTTTTGATGGCCCAGGATCCTGCTGCTGGTTCCTATGTGGGTTCCCCATCCTGTTGGTAAGTCAGTGAGGTATCAGTTTGAAACAGAGAGGGTGGACTGACAGAAGATGACCACAAAAAGTAAAAAAAATAAAAATAAAAAAAATGTAATGAAAAGACAAAAACTGTTTCATTATTCGCTGATGCAGGGCTGCTCCAAAAGCATCTTCTACAGTCTGCTGCTAGCTCCACCCCTCGAGACCTTCAAGTAACTTAAAGGTATAAACAAGGTGAGCATTAAGGGCATCTTCAGCCTTAGTGGGAACAAGACCAGTGGGGGCAGTCTAAAGCTGGTGGGGGAGGTTCAGGAGGGAGATGAGGAGGCTTGTTTTCACCGAGAGGGTGGTGGAGTGAGTTGCCAAAGGAGGTAGTGTCCTTAAAAATGGCGGACAGCCTCAAGAGAGGATGGGACAGGGTAAAGGGAAAAGTTACAGTTGAGAGGTGGACAAGTTGCAGGAGGGGGGTATTTGAGGGGGGCAAGGAGGAGTGGGGCCAGTTCCTCTCTAAACACAATGGGAACTGCACACTCAAGCATACTTTTTATTGGTACAGATGGGTCAGGTGACTGTACATTAATTTCCAACAATGCACGGTCATCCTGGTACCTAGCCTCATAACAAATCACTGCGCCTCGGGCCAGCAACATTCTTTTGTAAACAATTTGGCAGCCATTTTTTCTCTCGGTAAAAAAGTAGAGGATGCACTCCCCTACCCACCAGCCTGCCTTTAGCAGTATCTGTATAACAGACAAAAAAAACTAGCAACAAGCCAACTGCAAATTTCCCTTTTTAATTTTTTTTTTTTTTTTTTACTTGGTGTTTATTATGGCACCCTCTACTATTACTGAAATGCCGAAAGAACGTCCTCACTCTCCTGGGGCTAAATTACTGCTCACACACATCACCATCCATCCTTCGATAAGTAAGTGAATGGTGATTAAACAAAAAAAAAAAAAAAAACAAAACTACTGCTGGCCGTAAAGCAATGTAACCTACCCATCCAACAAATGAAACACCTGAATGCTGTTCCAGATGCTTTCATTTTTGTGCCCGAAGACATCCAAACCCATCTCACTCGCTGGCTCTCTGACTTGCAGCACTCTGTGTCACTTGAACATACAGATACTAGAATGACGACAGTACTGTTGAATTTCCTATTTTATTTTATTTTTTTGAAATTGCAATTTTTATTACATCTTTTATCAGCAAAGACAACAAGATACAAATAAAGCCTAGAAAAATAAAAGGTTTTTGCACAAATTATAAAGAGCAATCACTCCAGTACAGTAAGTAGTTCTTCAGTATAAATTAGGTAATTAAGGTCCATCTATTTTAAAAAATATATATATACAGTATATACAGTCAACTTTGTCGTGTGTGTGTGTGTGTGTGTGTCTTAGAGGGGGTTAAAGAACTGCCAGAGTGCGTCAGAACATAACAGCGGCTTAGCCAACTGAACAATTCCTGGTCCCATTGACTGAAACCACCAGTCACAGTGGGTGAGCTTTTTGATCTTGATGTAGTAAAACAAAAATAATGGGGGAAAGAAACACTCACAAAACACAGTAAATCATGTACCTTTATTTTTTCAGGACTTGGGCATTCAGGGTGATAGATACAGACTATAGTCCAGTAAGACTACAAATTGTGTCAGAAAACTACAGTTATGGACTCTGCATTATTCCAGAGCAAAGCTGTAATACTCTCTAGTCCCAGTAAGTGTAAGGACTACTTTAGATAAAGAAACGCACGTTTTTTTACTTTTACATGATGTATTATATTAACAAAACCTATTTTAAAAATAAAACCCATTTTATAAGTACAGTAAGACACTCTGGGGGTGTGCATTGTGCTGAGATAATCGCACTACCAGGGGCTGAAGACACTCTGCCTGTGGCCTCCTGCCTGACCACGCCCCTGAGCATGCAGTTATCTCAGCACAATGCACACACCTTGTCGTATCTTATTGCTTCCTTAATATTTGTGCTACCTCATAACAAAACTGCTGTGGGACCTCATTGTAAATGAGCCTTTGAGTCAACTGAGTTCATCCTTGTTCATATCTACTGTCTGTTCCACTCATGTCCACTGCCGCTGGTCAGATGGCCTTCTCATCTCAGATGTCCAAGCTGTGGAACTCCCTTCCTGAGGCTGTTCGGCACTCTACCTCCTCTCAACACCTTAACTCCCCCCTTAAAATATACTTCACTGCCACTTGCACATGCACCTGAACATGTCTCAGAAGTAGGGCCTGGTTGTCTATGTGTACAATGACTACCAATTTACTGTGATTGCCATTTTTACGATGCATTTGATCCTGTAATGTCCAGCACAACTATTGTACTATTTATTGTATGAACTGTTTCTGTATTGTTGAAATGTCTTTATTCTGCACCTTCCAATTGTATTTCCTCATCCCTCTCCCCAGGACGCATCTGGAATCGAGCAGTAGTCTGCTCAGCATGCCTTCCTGGTAAAACTTTTAAATAAATAAATAAAATATCTGGATATGAATGAAACAATGAAATGTGCTTCTGACCTAGGAAAGTATAGTATTTCCTACTTAGAAGTATAACTCCATGGAGGTGTGTTTATATCCCTCTGGCCAGAAATGCTGTGTACAGCAAAGTCTTATTCCTCTTTGAAAATTAAATAAAAGCTTTACCTACAAAAAATGGAAAGTGTATTTATATATTGCACATCTGAAGATACTAATGCTGTTCTGTCGAATACAGATGGGAAACTGAGGCTCTGTCTGTTTGCAGTGTGACAGTAGAGAGTAAAGCTAGCTGCATGTTGGGATTCATTAAAACAGGGTAGCAAATGGATCACGTGAAAGAAGTTTAACGCTTTATTGGGTACCAGTTTGGGCTGAATTTGGAATACTCTGGGCAGCTGTGGTTACAGCACTTTTAAAAATACTGTCAAGAAGGCGAAGGTGCAGTAATACAGAGCAACAAAAACGTTTGAGTGGAGAGGAAGCACTGGACAGCTGGTGATACGAGTGGAGAAGAATGAGTGCGATCTAACATTGTTTAAAACTGTAAAAGAATATAGGGTAGAAATAATACTGGTTGGGAATCTGGATCTGTTATAATCCCAAAGCAATATCTACAGTCCTCGGTTACACGAGTCTGTGTAATGGATTGCCTTGCTGTCAGACACAGCACCACTCTCTAAAGCATGTTAAAAACACTGAGCGCAATACACATCCACACTTTATTTTTATTTATCCAGCTGTGCTAGGGACTGCCAACTGCAAAACTTCTCAACTGTTCCATGAACCAGTAATGAAGAAAAAAAATAATCTATAGAGGAAGCCTGTGTGTGTGTGTGTGTGTGTGTGTGATACAATCAGGGAAGGCCGAAGCCCAAAGACGTCAAATAACATTTCATGAGGAAGGATACACCCACACAGTCCTGGTTTTAGTATCATTTTCTAGCACTGCACTGCCTCCCACAAATAAGCAGTTGGGCTCTTTTAAGACTTGTCTTCCTCCCAATCAACTAAAAAAAGAAAAATACTGTCCACTGTAAGGTCCAGAGTGTAGATATGAAAGCACCAAAATGGGGTGGGAGTGGGAGGATTTGATTGCTTTTTGTTTTAACTCACACGGGCATAAGATTGTTACACTGTGTCTAATCCAATAAGCAGCCTGAAATAGGATGGTGGTTATCCATATTCCCATTTGTCAGGTACTAATTCAACTGCAAGAAATGCTAATGAAATAAGCCAGAGTAGCTGCCTCTCGACTCTTCAGGTAGGCGGAATCACTACCTGTGATCACTACCATTGCACCTACTGGTACCCAGAGCTCTTGAGATGGAGCAGTGAAAGAACGCAGATGGCAACAGGGACGCCAGTTGGAGTTGTTTTTCGAAGGCACCTACCAGTCACTTTACTTACCCACTTGATTACGGCATGGAGATTTTACACTAAAGGATTTAATAAAAAAAAAAAAAAGGCCTCTTACCCAACACTGAGCTTGATGATTTGTGCCTGCTTAAAATGAAATGGATATTTCAGAAATGTCTGCTGCTGTAAATATTCTCCACCTCACTTTTTTTGGGGGGGAGGACCCTTAGCAACATAGAAACATAGAATTTGACGGCAGATAAGGACCGCTTGGCCCACCCAGTCTGCCCATTTCCCTACCTAATGGATAAGCTGCAGATCCTAGTTAACCAGCAGCCTACTTCTTTCTACCCCACCCCCTAGAATTGCCTTATGGCTGTCCTATGCATGCTTGAATTCGGTCACTGTTTTTGACTCCACAACCTCCTCCGGAAGGCCGTTCCATGCATCCACAACCCTCTCTGTGAAAAAATACTTCCTTAAATTACCTCTGAGCCGCCCCCCCCCCCCATCTTCAAATTGTGCCCTCTTGTTCTTGCACACCTCCTTTTTTGAAAGATGCTACCCTCTTGGACTTTGTTGATTCCCTTGAGGTACTTGAACGTTTCTATCATGTCCCCCCTCTCCTCCTTTCCTCGAGGCTATACATATTAAGCTCCTTTAGTCTCTCTTCATATGTCTTCCGGTGCAGACCCTTCAACAATACAGAAACAGTTCATGCCTTAATGCTTGCTTTGAGTTATTACTTTAGTGTTGGTAATGGCATTGAGAGAATTGAATTATTTATTTTCAGAGAAGAGTCAGCAGAAACATTACTCCTATGTACAACATTAATGATGGCAAGATGAGATGAATTCTGACATGGGTCGAGTCTCATCTGGTGTGGTGTTGCATTAACCAAATTTAGCTTTTGTGAAGGTTTGCAGATATTCTTCATGATGCCGTTACCGGAGTTGTATAGCTTGGTACCCAATGTAAACACCAGGTCATACATAAGAAAGTTGTAATGCTTTTTTTTCCAGACCCCAGACATAGCATTGCACCCTTATTTATTAATTTTTTCCTTGCCCATCTGTACCCATATTGCACTCTTCCTGCATCGGTCCTCTGACAACCATGCAGCCCAGTCCACCATTAACTTCACTGCTGCTGCTGCTGTCCTACAGTACTTTCTTCCCCCCTTGCAACTGTGTTCAGGACTGAGGGTAGTCTGTAGGCTGCATGGGGTCAGGATCAAGTGTGGCAGTTACAGCGGTCACCTAGACAGAGTCAGCTGTTTTTCTCACCTTATCTTTCCCTCCCACCACCTATGGCGCTTGGTAGTGGTCCTGCAGACCTCACATTCATACAGATGACTTCCCCAGGGAGAGTGGCTAGCTCCCTGGACCACCACAAGAGTCCCTGTGGCAATGGTGCTGAAACACGACAACTGTCCTTCCCTGGCTGGTAGCACTGTCACGTGGCAGAGCCTCACAGCTGAACCTGGGCCACCCTGCCAGCTCCTGAAATCATTTCCAAGCCCAGGTTTACAGCACATCAGTGCAACGTGGTGCATCTGGTCACTGGATATACCCCTGTGCCCTTTTCTTGTAGGATCTGGTTTATTTTATTTGTTATTTATGGTTCCTATCTGTGAGTGATACAAGCAAAGACCAATTACAGGCTTATAAATGTTTCAGTGATGATGTAGAAAAGCAGCAGTTATAAGACTGCAAACTCCTGTATCTTCTAAGGAGACTCTCCTCAACAGAGCCACACTCTTGGTCTTGGGTAACAGAGGCATTAATAGTCCACAGGAATCTAACATTTTCAGGAACAACAGCATCTGCTAGTGGTACATCCCCAATATGTGCACCATGCATTCGACATGAATGGCGTCATTGGTCACCCCAAATCATCACAGTGGTGTTGCAGGCCTAGAATTGTGTTTTGTCATACCTCTGAGTATAATTTTAGACATCTGTTTCACCTCATTCTTTGTTTTTCTTTTCAGTCATATCCATTGCTTGTCTTTTCCTATTTTTGTCACTGCGGGATGGAGTAGAGTGTATTTTATTTCTTATAGTATTAGGAGTGACATAATAAACTATTAAAGGCTTATACATTTGCGAATGTCACATCTTAAAATTGTTTAGTGCTGATATAAATCCAAACAATTGAAAGACAGTGCTCTATATGGGTGATCTTCCGAGAATCAGTCTTCACCAATTATTCCCACCTATGGGCCAGAGGCCCCAGGACCCTGTGGGAGCAAAGCTTTTGGCCAGAGGGCTGGCAATGGCTACTGGGCATGGCACCTCTTCACCCCCATGGTGTTGCACGCTAGCGAATAACCATTGTTGACTTCCTCAACCTTAGTTCTGTTCTTCCTATCCCCGAGTGCACACCATGGGAGCGTAGCGCCTTGCCTCAGTTTGCCTTGTCACCGCTTAATATTTTCGCTGCATCACCTTGTTTTCTTCTGTTCCCAGTGACACCTGGTTTATTATTTTACTGCACTGCAGAAATCTGACACAGGAGTCGTGCCATCGAAAAAGAAAATCCGACAGCTGCCCATCATGTGTCTTTGCCACTGTGGGAATTAGTGTTACAGACTGGCATCAGTCCTTTGTGGCCTGTCCTGCACTGGAACATGACATGAATGCGTGCAATTCCTGCTTCTGAACTGATCACCATACCTTAGGGAATTACACGTTAAGGTGGGGTCTCCTGATCCCACCTTCTGAGGCAGGCTTCACATGTGTGCATGCACGATTAGGTCTTTAGGCTTTTCTCCTGCACCTCTAGTTCCAGGAAGCATGGCACTCTCCTCAACCTCACCACACTGAGGTGTCTGAGACTGATTTATGAGTCTGGTGGACAGTTGACTCCTTCTGGGAGGTCAGCTGTGAATCCTCTACAGGCTGCCTGCCCTGAACAGCAGATGTTGCCAGAGGTGAGGTCACAGTTGTATGCTCAGTCTGCACTGGTGCACACCTCGAGGTAGTCTTCTAGAACTGCCCTTGCTATTGTCATTGTTTGTGGTGAGTGTGGCAGGTGGCACAGAGGATGACATCTGGCCTCTTCGTGGCACTGTTCGCAAGGTCAGGAGAGGGGCCAGCACCAAAACTGTTGTCCTTTATCACTGAGTCAGATTTTGTCACTATCTGTAGGATTCCAACAGACGCTGAGGAGGGTAATGGTTCCAGATGTTGAGGGAGGTGGTGATGGCAATTGTGGTGATCCTGGGCTCAGCTCCAAGTGAGGTGTTGATGTCTGTCATCTCAGGGGTCTCCCAGACTCCTGTGCGGCTCGTGACACTGAGGAGGGTGATTGCACAGAGTGTATCATTGAAGCTGACAATGAATGAGGGTCGAGGAGGGTGCCAGACATGGCAACAAGAAGAACCCTATTTTTGAAGATGTAACCGACCCTGATCCCAGTGCCAGATAATGTCTGTGAGATGGAGTTTTCCCTGGAGCCTTTGAATGTTACTGTCATTGATGCGGACCAAGATCAGGTCGCCCTGTGGGACCCATATGGCTCCGCTGTCATCACCTGAGGGCTCCCCCCACAGGCATTGCTCAAGTCATTCCTAAGATGTAGGAGGACACCCTTCAGGTGACTCTGCAGGGCCCTACCCTTGGGCGATGCCCCTATGCATTGGTTGATGAGCTTGAGACCAGAAGTCTCTACCCTCACTAGCTGGACCCTTCCTGAAGAGGATGCCCTCATTGGTTGGCACTGAGGGACCTTTAATGTGGAACAAACACTGAGCCTTTGTCGGTGCCTTAGAGCCTTGGCATAGGGAGGCTGACAGGGTCAGTAAAGGCCCTTCTCCCCGACACCTTGTCTCCATCATCGTCCTCCAAGGACAACAAATCATCCATCCACCTTCCTTCTGCTGCTGAGCACGGCTTGTACCAGCAATTTTTGGTGGAGATGCTCCAGACACTCGACCTATATGCTTTTACATGCCGCAGTCTGGCATCCCTGCCATTGGGAATCCTCGGGGTTTCCAGTATTGACACTGTTGTTGTTCCTTCATGGCCTAGAACCTTTGAGGAGGCATCTAGGGCAGCATTGAGGTGTCCTGTCTCCAACCCAGCTATCCCCAGAGATGACCTCGTGTGGTATCGTGTACCCACAAGGTAAGCAAGTGATGTATCTCACCCCTCCTCAGGGCTTGGAAGTACTGCAGACTCCATTGGGCCACAGTGCCTCACGCATGACCAACCTGTAGAGGCAGATTCCTTTCATACCGACGCTATTGGAATGAAGGCTTTCTCCTACATGTGCCCTAATGTGCATTTCTGCACACCAGGCACATATGGCGACTTATAATCATTGTCTGCGGCTACAGCTGAACACACTCTTAGCTTCACTGCCGCAGATCAAGTCAATAAGGCAGACCATTGACCTTTTTACCCAGGGCCAGGAAGCAGTTTGTCACCAGTTGAGGGCATCTTATGAGGTAGCCTCCAGGTTGGTAGGAACTGCAGTCTGCATCAGTTGGACAGCATGGCTTCACCTCTTCTGACTGGCACCTTTGGCTTTGCATAAGGTGGTAAACATGTACATACGGGAAGAGCACTTCTTCAGGAACTGTCAAGGAACTCTCCTGCTCCTGTGCCAGTCGGATCCCTACCTCGCCCTGACCAGTCACAGGTCTTGCCAGACCTGTAAGGAGCCCCTGCCCTCAAGTGTTCTCCCCACACAGAGTACTGAGGGTATCTTTTACCCACAGGGTGAGCCAGATTCTCCCTTAGGAAGAAGGGAAAGCTTGGTACTCTGACCCATAAGTGGAACTCAGTGGTGAAGACTGATTCTTGGAAGCTATGAAAGTTATGTACTTACCATAACTGTTTGATCTTCCAGCATATTTGCACCACTGATTACCACACTTGCTGTAGCAGAGCCAGGACCTCTTGGCAGCTCACACTGTTTGTGCTGGCTGTCACAGTCTGGTGTCATATGTCTCTCCCCAGTTGCACCCCTTGTGGGGCAGTTTAAAAAAATTGGAGAAGGGGCTTGGGACCCATTGCTGGATTCCCACCCTCACAAAAAAAAAAAAAAAAATTAAAAACTGCGGTGAGGGTCCCTTTTTTCAGGGCCTCCATACCAACCCCCAAAATAGGGGGGAGTTGGCTCCCTCCTTTTTCTCCTCCTCCTTGTGCGGGGTGTATCCCCCTCTATGTGGTATATCCCCCAGTTGCTAAAGGCAGCCTATGCTACTGGGCACTATCCAGTTCTAACTCCACCACCTGACAGCAGCACTGTCTGTGGAGGACTGCTGTGCACTAGTTTGGATCAAGCATTATTCATCTTACACACAGGGCACATCCCTGTTGTTGCAGGAGAAGCAGGACACTTAATTCTGTTTTTTTTTTTTTTTCCTTCTGGCTATGCCAGATTTTTCCTCTGTTGGTTCGCGTATGTTTTTCTCTTCTATGCCAGCTGGGCTATTATCTCACTACCTTCAGAGCCAGGGTTCGGAGGCAACTAGGGGAATGAACACATCTTAGCTCCCTTGGGTCGTTCAACCCACATGCACCAGAAATCCATCCCCTTTTTCCTCTGTAGAAAGAAAAAAAAAGGGGGTGCATAAACTAACTGATTTTTAGTCAGTTCTTCATCTGGAGGCATGAAGTTGTGTTTTAGGAGTCTGTGTGGTTCATTTCTGCTTTGGGCACATTAGTCCCATCTCAGCTGCAAGGGAGTCGCAACTTTTTGGGGAGCATGCCCCTCTTAGTTTACCTGCCAGAACCACATGCTTCATGTCTGCTGTTTTAATATCACACTCCATCTGCTATCTGACTAGTGGTGTTGAGGCTGTGGTTCCATACCAAACTACCTCTTTGTACCACTTAGTATGCCCTTCTCTCAATCTGGAGGTTGGTGGTAGAGTTTTATTTTGTTTATTTTCCAATATCCCTTCCCTATCCCTTTGGGCTAGGGAATTTCTTTAACCCTCTCTTTATTTTTCCTCACTTTGTTTCTCTACTGGCAAACCAGACTGAGGTTGGTGAGGGAGCTGGCAGTGGTTATTGGCTAGTATGTGACACCACACTGGGGGCGTGCTGGCACTGTGCCCAGTAGCCATTACTGGCGCCCTGGCCAAAAGCTTTTCTCCCTCCGTGAATTCTACTGCTTCTGGTCCAAACCCATAAGTGGTAATAAATGATAAAGATATTCTGGAAGATCAGCAGTTACGATAAGTGTGCAACTTTAATTTCTAGTTGACCATATACTGTATGGTATGGAGAATAATACATAGGTTGGTGTATAACAAGACGTTTTACATACCCAAGGTTTGGGGTGACACATAAAACACTGGAGTAAAGCTTGAGTGGTTTATACAGTCATCCTACACTGAGGGTGTGTTTTAAAAACCAAAAATAAAAGAAGAAAAAAGAAAAAATTTATACACCGAACACCCTCTACCCAATTTTTTTTCAATATGTATTTTATGCTTTTACTCCTGTGTTTCCCTGAGAGTCCCGGGACCCCAGCAGACAAGGCACGAGCACACACACTCCAAGTACCAGCTCAGATCCTGCTGTCCCACCCCTGGCTATGGCCGGGCCCCCCATAGCCCGAACTACCATCCATCCTCCACCAGGTGGCAGGTAAGAGCCTGGGAAACCCCTCATCCCTCCCCGGTAGAGGAGAGCCACCTTGCGTCAGCTCAGTCCTGCTCTACACCCTGACCCCCGACAACCTGGGTCGCTGGTGTGACATGAGATGTGGCGTCCAGTGCCTCAACCCTCAGCGCCACTGGGCCGGGCCCCCGATTTTTAAATATTTTTTTATAATTATTGATTTTACATATCTTAAGCCTGTGTTTTCTTTAATTTTGTTCAGTTTTAACAGTCACTGATTCATAATGTACTCTGTTTCCACCAACCAAGTAAAGCGCATTCATTCTTGAAAACTTGACTGGCAGAAATGGGGTATGGTGCAAGTCCGTGATTGTTTGAAACTAAAGAAAATGAAAGAAAACAGTACGATCAACTAGACGTGTTAAAATATATGTATTTCGTTGGGTGTGTGTGAGAAAAGACATTGTCCTGAATTGTGTACAATTCTTCTGCTCGCCTTTATACGTGGAAAACCTTGTATTATAGAAAATTATACACACAGTTTTCTACATACGATAGTGGGCAACCAGCAATTATCTTGGAGTAATGGCAGCTTATCTTTGGCCTGCAGTCCCAGAACAACGGGGACCTGAATTTATGAAAATTACTGCTTTCCTATCAAATGTGTCTAAAGGCATCTTTATTCTTTGCAAAACCTCTGAAGCTATGTGACATGCTTGTTGAGCTGTTGTTCTGCTGATTGTTCTTAAGTACAGTAATGTATGAAAATACATACAGCACTAATTTATACAGCATAAAAGGTGACCACAAATATTCGGTTTGCGCAGCCTAAGACACCTCTCAGTCAGTTATGCATGGAAGTGTGTTTTATGTTCAAGGTCTTTGATCAAATCGCATTTTACTTGAAAAGAAAATTCAAAGCAAGTACAGCTTATTCTTAAGAAGTGTGGCCAGTCTCTGTGCAAAGCCCTTTGCCGGTGTGAAAAACGAAGGTTTCTACTGATTCAGCAGTAACTCTTACACCAACCTCAGCAGAATGTGGTGGTGTGAATGTCAGTGGAGATTAAAGGTTAAATGTTTGAGTGAAAGGATGTAGGGTTTGTTTGATGTGGACTGTGATATACACAGAGATGAAGTTAAACCCCCCATGAAAGGGAAACTGTCCCTTTAAGAAAACTGCTTATCTTGTCTCCGTTGTTAATCTGCAGTTTAAAAGCAGAATCCATGCGCCTGGCAGACATGATCACTACTTCAAGAGATGGCCTGGGATTTGGATTAAATTTTGTTTGTTTAAAAAAATATATATTGTTATATACTTCGTCATGCAGGCTTTTCACCTCCTGGTATTGATAATTTGTTACCACGTCTACTTACAGTGCCAGATTTCATTTTATGTTCACCATGTAGTTTACAAAACTGTTTTGTGGCCTGCTGTTAACCCTGATATTGCCAGTGTCCCATGAGGCCGGGAAGCAGTTTCTGTTGCATGCTTATCTTAATCCTAAGAAAAGTGTTATAAAATGAAGCAGAGTTTTAATGGAATCAAATCATGTCACCGTACTGCGATTTAGCTTGCCGCTGAGAAAAAAAAAAACTTCTGTATGTAAGCAGTGCAAAAAGTATTATAAAATGGGTTGGTAATTTCCTGCTTTCTGATTGACGAAATATGTTCCAAGACCCATATGTTAATTTCCCAGAAATGCACAGGTTGGGTCACGTTCAGGCAGTGAGATTAGGAATATGGGCAAATTGCACACAGAATTCATGACCCACTTCACTCATCCCTTATTGCCATCACAAACATGGCTGCCACCTTTACTCACGGAAACCTTTTAACAAGGCACTAAAAAGTAAAACTTCCTTAAATTAAAAAAAAAAAAAAACACGTTTTTTTCCTCTTGTGACAACCTCCTTACATTCATAAACAAATGAAAAAATGAACCTCATTCACAGTTTTAGCTGCTGGTGTTTCTTTGGTGACCATGAATAATCCCCCTCCTATTACCAGCTTGCCAGGGAATCTCTGCTGTTTACCCTGCCACAGATAAAGCCTATCATTTGGCTCCATAAATAGCCTTCTGTTGTGTGTGAGGGGGTGAACATTCTGCCAGAGGAGTTCTGCAGAAGTTTAAATTCCTATATTTCATGATCAAACATTTAATCCATTTAATGTATAGAAAGACAGATGATTGACATGTGGTGAAGTTCTACCTTTTACTAGCTACTTTAACAAAAAAGGTACTGACATTTAATTTAAAAAAACTGGTATTTTGTTTTTAAATGGTTTCTCAGTTTGCCTGTTTTATAAGCGGAGTAAGGCATTCCAGGCTGTTGGTTGTCTGGAGTTAAAGCACTTCTAGAAGCTGAAGGCACTTTGCACAAGTGCCTCCTGCCTCACTACGCACCAGGACATGCATTCTTTGAGCAGTAAGATACAACGGGGCATTGGTTGTACTAGGTTTACCACACACCCAGGGATGTAACACACGAGGCTGCAGGCTGAGTGCCATCATCCCCTGAGCGTGTGGTAAAACCTAGTACTACCAACACCCCATTGTGTCTTATTGCTTATATAAAATGAGTATTTACTGAAATAAAAAAAGATGAAAATCTGAAACTATATGAAAAAAGTACCTATTACCTATATGCTATAAGAAAAGGTAAAATAGTTTTTTCACCTGTTTGCTGCCTGGCTGTGGATCCACCATTCAGGTAGCATGGTATCCAGAAATAATGCTGGTTCAGTGGATATGGCGTAAATGCAGTGTGTGTGTGTGTGTGTGTGTGTGTGTGTGTGTGTTGCATATATGTTTTGTTTTTTCTTCTTTTTTCAGAACTAGGCTAGCCAACAAGGACACTGGGAACTGTAGTCAAACTTCACTTAGAAGACTGCAGTTAGCTGCTACCTGGGTCATCTCGGACCCGAGTTTTAAACAATGACCACTACTTACCTGGGGCTTAATAGTGGTGCACTTTTACTGCAAGAAACATAGATCTCTGTGTTTTATTGATTTTTAATACTAAAAGTAACTGCTCTAGCCAGATAGTTTGTGTACGGTCACGTGACCCACTTCTGGGTCCTGAGCACTGAAAAAGCCTCCGATAGCGAGCGGGGTGAGCGCATGCAGGCAAGCGTGCGTGCGCAGATATGCGCAATGACCGGAGGGATGGAGGCAAGTTACCATTTTGTACTCAGTAAGTAGCGTTTTTATCAAGAAAACAAACCTCTATAAAGACTAAAGCTACTTCCATTTATCCCTTGTCCATATCTGGTATATACTTTCAGTAAGGACTACAGCGCTACCTATTGCCCAGGGAGAAAAAAACAGCTAACTCAATTACTGTACCTAGGGGTTATAATACTGCAAAAAACACTACAGTTATCCAACTGGTATATAAGATGCAAGATTTTTAAGGCCTTGAGAGTGTAATACAGAACTATGCTACTCTTACCCAACGAATATAGTGAGTCGTACCGTTTGCCCGATTATAAGGTTTTAAATTGAGTATGCAAACATGAAAATTTATAATCCTGAAGATTTTATATCTATACTATGCACTGAAAGGGCACTTACAAAGTGATGCAACTGTCTGATGTACACTACGAATGTTATTGACACACAGATGAATAGTTATATGCTCTAAATGTGTAGAAATGGGCTTATTGATAAAGGAACTCCAGACCCTCAAGGAAAAAAACATAAGGGTTTTGAACAGCAAATACTCCGAAAAATAAATGTGACCCCTAAGATAAAAGAAGAAGACCTAAGGATTGCAGTGGGGAATTGAGTGAAACTGAAATATGTCCTGATCTAGACACTAGTGACGACACCCAAAGGCATGATGAACGGTCCATAGTGCAAAAAAAAAAAAAACAAGGAGGTTTAAACTTGGCAGTACAGAACTGTCACTGTCTAACGGGTACAATCCACTCGTGGGTATTACTGAGTGGGAGACAAATACAGAAAGTCCAGAAAAAGTCAAAAGGTCAGAAAAGATTGTCCATGCCATGTAAATAACAAAGTACCTGTCCTAGGAGACTCGGTCCTACACAGATGTGATACACTAATCTGTGGCAGCGACAGACAAAATAGAGAGGTGAATTGTTTACCAGGAGCAAAGATAAAAGTTAAGTCCATATTGCCAAAAGTTATAAGTAACGGTAGAGATAACCCGACAGTACCAATACATGTCGGGATAAATAATGTGGGAAGAGAACATGAGAAGGATGTTGCTGCAGAAATTATTAAAACTAGTAAATACATTGAGTAGAGGGGGAAAAAAAAACAGTTGTATCTAGTATCCTACCTGTATTCCGAGCCCACTCTGAAAAGAATAAAACAATCCAGCTCATAGGTGCGTTAAGGAAGGTATTGATTTTATAGATGCATGGGATCATTTCTTTCGGCAAAACAAACTTTATGCGCCAAGGATGTACGCCATCTTAGTCCACTAGGAACCAAAATACTGGCCGGGTTCATAAACAAAACAGTGAGGGGCGAGGATTTTAAACTGACTATGATGGGGGGAGGGTTTATAACTTCCAAAGATGAAGTAAACAAGAAAAAAATGAACAACTGTACCCATGAAAATAATAAACATCACAGTCAAGTCAATAATATCCCAAAAAGTAAGGTATACAAAATAAGAGTCCTATCCTTAAATGCTAGGAGTATGAATGGCAAGATTGACTAATTCCGAGCTCTGATCAGTGTTAACCCTAGTGATACATTTGCAATCACAGAAACATGGTCGACAGACGAAACAAATCAATGGGGCATAAACCTAGAAGGATACACCCTGTACAAAAATAACGAACCGATAAAAAACGGAGGAGGGGTAGCCATAGATATAGATAGATATATCAAGATACAGTATATGGTAGCACTGAATCCATCCGGGTCAAAATAAATGGGGGAAGCATAGCATTCCTAGTAACTGGGAACATATACTGCCCACCGGCTTGCACTGCAGAGACAAACGCAAGTATTATGAAAGAAATTGCAAGAGCTAGGGAATCAGATGAGCTTATTGTCATGGGGATATGAACATGAGCGACATCGACTGGATAGAGAACTTAACTTCCTCTGCCTCGGGCAAACAATTACTAGAGGAATGCCGCAGAAACGATCTGATCCAACAGGTAAACGTCTCAACAAGGGGAGCGAATATACTGGACATTGTATTAGGGTAAGAAGAAACCGTTATTGAAAACTGTAAAAGGTCCACCTCTAGGAAACAGCGACCACAGTACTGTGAAGTTTATAATAAAATATGAGTTCATCCCACAAAATGGTTGCATGGAGGTGTGTATATCACAAAGCCAACATTACACAAATGAGGAACAAACTAGAGAACACAAACTAGGATAGTCTGTAAAGACAAAATGAAGAAATGTGGCAAAATATAAAGGGAACTGTGGCACAAATTGCACACAAATTCATACCCAAAGTAAGGAAAACTAGGAACAATACAATCAAACCAAAATGACTCAATAGAAAGGTAAAAAGGCTTATAAACAAACAACAAAACAAAACAGGTAGTATAAAAAATGTGTACATAACACAAGTGCTGCCATCGAGGTATTAACACAGAATATAAAGTGGGTCCCATAACTCATAATAGTGACATCACAAAGGACAAGTCACAAATGGCGGAGATAGTCAACAAATAGTTTTGTGACGTATTTAAAAAAAAGCAGAACACCTAAGATGGAACACACTGCCTTCAATGGTACTAACATTACTATCACTGAAGAAGAAATATTAGATAAGATAAAAAAACTAAAACCAAACTCATCCCCTGGACCTGATGAAATTTCTGTTAGACTGTTGCAGCTTATGTCTAACCTTTTAACTTTTTTTTTTTTTTTAAGAATCACTTAATACCGGTGTGTGGTGACACATGATTGGCAGATTGCCCATGAGGTACCCATACATGAAAAAGGAGAAAAGGGATCGATAAAGAACTATAGACCAATTAGTCTCACATGTGTAGTGGGAAAAATGCTCTAGAGCATTATAAAAGACAGCTATATCTTATCCCTAGAAAATATAAAACGTGAACAGCACAGATTCAAAAAAGGGTGAAGATGCACAATGAATCATCTCTGCTTCTGTTAAGGGGATACACGATGTCCCAGCATGTGATATCGTATATACCACAACGAGTGGACAGGGACCTCCGTTCACGAGTGGTGAAACATATTGGAGCCACAAGTGGGGGTTTCCAAGGTCACTGTCCACGAGTTGTGATATATACAGTATCACATGCCGGGACATCATGTGTCCATTTTATACAGTAGAACTTCAGCTTTTTTTTTTCACTTCTCTTTTTTTTGGGGGGGGTTTAGCGGCGAGGGAAGGGGCGGGAAGTAACGTGTACACTATGTTGATAACCAGCAATGACGTGTACACTGTGCTTGGTATCTTCATGGTGTACACGTCACGATCTGGTTATCACACTGTGGCTCTGATATGTAAGCATTAATCACTGAGACAGGAGGTCATTTCCCAGGAATTAATGCATGGTTGGGGTGCGGCCGAGTGCTTCCCACCACCCAACCATGCATTAATTCCTGGGAAATGACCTCCTGTCGAGGTGATTAATGCACTTATGATATGGAAGTGGTACAGAAATTGACTGCCAACATTGTTATTTAAAACGGAGAGAGACACGCATTTTTGTTTCACTTACTGTAAGCTACTCAGCGCCATATGTTTTCAAATGTCTAAGATCAGTTCATATTGTGGCTGCTACGAGTTCAACATTTAGATTGTTGATCTGTACTGTCATTCAGCCCATGTCTCACTGTCGGGTAAGACGCCATTTGTGCTGCTGCTCGAAACCACATAAGTATCGTCATGGCTCAGTGAGTGACTGGAAATTGTCTCTTTGTGTGCTCAGGTAGCGCTTTTCGTGTGGACAGTGTTTGTACTACAAAATGAAGTGGTCATTTCTAGGGAATTAATGACTGCTTCATTTTGTACCACCGGGTGTGTTTCCACCTATCGTTATGCTGGATTCACGGCACAGATTTGCCATGTTACAATTAGATTTATTTGATGGCAAATCACTTCACTCTTTTGTGTAAGAGAAGATTAGCCGTGCAATAGACAATAACGTCCCCTGCGATATAGTACATTTGGATTTTGCTAAGGCTTTTGACCTTACTCCACACTGGGCAATTATTAGTAAACTTGAACAAGCTGGGATTAACCCAATCATTGTAAGATGGATAACTGAGTGGTTATGTGAGAGGCGATGGAGGGTGCTTGTTACTGGACACCTTTCAGAGGTGGGAGACTTGGCTAGTGGGGTGCCCTAGGGCTCTGTCTTGGGACCGGTGGTGTTCCAGATATTCGTTGCAGACCTTACCACAGATCTTAAGTGCTGGGTAACAAAATATGTGGACGACACAAAGATAGGTGGGCCATGCAATACCGTGTCAGACTCTGCCTTAATACAACATGATCTTGATAGAATTTAAAATTGGACAGTAAAATGGCAGATAACACTAAATACAAACAAGTGTAAGGTACTACACGTAGGCAGAGGTAACGGGATGAATACCTGCACACTAAACAGTACACCTTTGGAGGTGTCATGTAATGAAAAAGACTTAGTAATCAATATAACGGGTGATCTGGGCTTCACTAAACAAACCACTAAAGCTAACAAAATAATTTGGGCTGTAAAAAAGAATATTATGTCTAGGGAAGGTGTGGGCTTGGTTCCTCTGTAGAGGGCGTACATGCGACCGCATCTTGAATATGCCTCACAGTTATGGAATCTATGTAAGAAGGGAGACAGAAATAGGTTGGAGACAGTCCAAGGGATATTTACTAAATCTATAAAAGGGCTGGACGACCTAGGATACAATCACCGTCTACTAGAAATAAGGCGGATAAGAGGGGACGTCCTCTTTATGTACAACATAATACATGATCCTGCTGTTATGGTGGAATTAGATATTGAATTCAAACCTGGATAAATGGAGACAAAAGGACACCCACTCCGGATAAGAGGAAAACAGTTTAGGACCAACAAAAGGAAGAATTTGTTCACATCTAGAGTGGTGGGTGTGGAATTCACTTCCAGTGGAGGTAGTGGTGAGTAAAACAAAATTGGAGTTTAAAAAAGGCTGGACTACTATATTCAGAAAGGTGGAATTTTAAAACATTTTCTATGAAACTACTACAGGAGCATATATGGGCTAATGCCTGTAAGCTCCTTGCACTTCCTAGTATGAATCCTAGTATGAACAGAACCACGCTAACAATACAAAGCACTCACAAAATATAATAGCAGGGAGGGACAATAGCAATTCGGTATTTTGTCTTATAATGTTTTATATATAAATAACATCATAAACATAATTTCACACTGTGTTATAATGTATAAGGAGTCCCTGCCGCTCATTAGATTTCATGTGTGCTGTGTCAGGAACCCCATCTTGGTGATAACACCGGTTCTAGCGTTCCCACAGATGAAAGCATGCTGCAGGGGAAAGTCTACTGCCACACTGCTTGTTACTTCCTGGTTTAGAAGAGAACGAGTGCGGCAGGAGCAGGAACTGTAATCACCATGGATGCTACTTAGTGATTTTCCAACTTTGTGCTGAGTTGCCACTACTTGGTGATTCTGGTAGCTAATGCTGGCATTAGTCATTTGAGGTACTTTTTATAATTTTCATTGTGCCTCAGTATTTCAGTGGAAGGGATCATAGTCTGGTCCCGATGAGGTGACCAACCGATCCCTTCCACTTCCTGATAGCTCTGTCATGCCTCTGTGCCCAGGCATATAATGATGTGTGACCAGGAGAGCGGGGGGGTGCTCTATTTAAGTCAATGGGGCTCCTTTTCAGTGGCATTTTTACACATAATAATGATCAGTCTGAGATTAATGAAGGCCACCGCTTGACTAACAAGGGCCGTGATGTCAATGGGGTGTGCCCCTGTGCTGTCCCTGGTCAGACGTCATTACGTGCCTGAGCGTGGGGGCATCACAGAGCTGACTGGAAGTGGAAGGGATCATCTGGGCCAGACTACGATCCCTTCCACTGAAATACTGAGGGACAATGAAGTCCCACAAAGTACTTCAAATGAATGTTTTTTTTTGGGGAGTTCAGCTATTAGAAATTGAAGAGTGGTGCCAGAACCATTGGGCACTTGAAGTAGTACCAGGAAATTTTTCTGTGCTGTACAGGAAGCAAGTTGGCATGCAGAGAAGCAAGAGATCGAGCAGCAGCCGCCGTTGAATTGGGAGCATTACTAGTGATCGCAGGCAGTGTTGAGAGAGAGCATGAACGAGCGGGTGGGGAAGGGGAAGTGACAGTCTAGCGAGCAGGCGGGAGATGGATTAAAACTAAACAAGCAGATGAAGATTTGAACCTAGCTAAGGCACTCATTTCCTTTTCTCTTCTGTTTGTTTGGGTTCTGTATATGTGCACTCTGCACCCTTTTGAAAGAAAATTTAATTATCTGTGCAGCACCAGGTTGTGCATTAGAGAAAGAGTAATGTGCCTTTCGGAGTCCCAGGTTTCCAGTTGCCTTGAAGGAGCAACTGGTAGCGCAGTTGGAATGGTATTCTGGATGACCTGAGTTCAAATCCCAGCTAAGGCACTTCTCTCTTTTGTTTGTTTGGGTTATTTTTCTTTCATTTTCTGGATAACATAATTTTATAAGTACAATATCATACTCCAGAGTGGGCAGTAGGCCATATTGCCGCACTTCCCAGGGAGTTGAAATCCTTGGAGCGCCAGTGGGTTCACTGTTTTTGTTTGCTGAACTTTTTGACCTGATAATGAACTATTTTTATGCATCTTACTTAAGCGGTTTTTAAGTTTTGTGAGTACGTATACTGAAACATGTATTTGAACTTGGCTGTTCTTGCTGTTGGCCTTAAACATCAGTATACAAGGTAGTAGAGCTTTGTTTTCCTTTGGTCTCCTACATATTACTACACCAATCCAGATAAACTGCATACGTGCTCTATTTACACTTGTCAAAAGGGTAGGTATGTTGAGTTTCTGTGATGGTTTGCATACTGAATACACTGGTTTTCTAGGTTTTAGCCTGTGTTTCTGTATTTTGATTCTTCGTTTCCAACCATGACTGGTTTCCTGGAGTTCCTTTTTTTTTTTCTTCTTTGTCCTCCTCTGCTGTAAGCCTGAAATCACCCCACCCTCCCACCCAACTGCCCCCTCCCACCCAACCGCTAGATCCCTGGCCATTGACTGGACAGAGCACAGCACTTCTTGTTTTTCAGCATGTCTGCTGCCTAGTTTCACCTCCACTGCATCTCACTGTAATGGACATGCAGAATTCCATTTTGTGTTGGTGAGAGTGGGAGCGAATGTCGCACTTTGAAGACGAGCAGAGAGCAATAATGGGCAAGCAGTGGAGTACGTGCAAAGTTAACACTCATTACACGATCACGTTACGTACCTGTGTTAGCCTTGATTTAATGAGTTGGGGCAGTGTAGTGGCAGACAGCAAGATAAAATAGCAACCGGACTTTGAGAGGTTAAGTCAGACTGGGTAAACACCAGCTGTCAGGAATTAAATCACTGGCTCCCTCATGGTTGATGCACCTGGCAGGTTATTGGTTGTAACTTGTGTATTGGGAACTGCCAATGAGGCGGGAGGAGGACTGCTGAAGTGCAAAAGTCATATCAAAAAAAAAAAAAAAAAAAGAAATTTAAGCACACTAAAGAGTGTGTATTTGTGGCTGGCCCCATGGCACCAGGTAATAGGGGATCGCCTGGTACGCTGGTGACCGGGTTCATGCCTGAGCCCAGGAAGACAGGAGCAGAGACCGGCAGGGAGGGCTCAAGAGCATCCCGTGGACACTCTCCTCCTGTGGAGGGGAGGGGGCCAAAATGCACTGACCTTTGGCGACCAGTCTCAGCATCACGCTTTGCAGTGTGGGTGACAACACATCGCATGTGGGAATGCCAGGACACCATGGCGTGTGTTCCAGTGGGATGGGGAAACCAGAACACAAAAAATGGCTGCCCAAGCCACCGGATGACGGCAGCCCGCCCTCCCATCACCGCAAAGCCCGGGAGTGCCCGAGCTGCACCCTCGCCGCCTTTGGCAAGGATTGAGGTATGTGTCTTCGGGCACATGACAGTCTCCCCTCCTGGTCCCGGCCATGGGTAGGGGTGCCCCCCGACGAAGGGATATGGCAGGTCGGTCGGGGGGGGGGCGGCACGTGAGGGAGCAGCAGACAGCGATCAGGAGGAATGGTGTGGCGAGGCTTGGCGGCTGGGCTGGTAAGGGGGCATACAAATAGATAATACCCCCAAAAAATGTGTGTGTGTTACAGCAGCAACTCGTGTGTAATAGTTAGAATCGCAGAAAACACATTGCTTTAACAGCAAAACAAAAGCACTGCTCACTTGACACCATTTCATCATTTGCACACTTCTGAATTTGGTTGTATGCATCATTCTTGGCAAATGAAGAATGCATTACTCACTCTGAGAAATGTTATCCGGAGTACTGGATGCAGTGGTGGTGCATGTGGGATTGGTGGAAGATAGCACAAGAACAAACTTCCTGACAAGGTTGTTGAGGAAAAAACAATAGCGTGGTTCAAGAGGAACTGGGTCTCCTTCAAAGAAGTTATCAGAAGGAAAGATAAGGGAGAGGAAGGGGTAGACTGGAGAGAGACGAGAGTGTGTCTCCGAAGGGGGAATCTTTGGACAGATTGGATGGAATGTTCTGGACTTTTTCTGTCCTTCTCTTTGCTATGTTTCCAACTAGGGACAGCAAATCTGGGCTGCACATACACCTGGCTTGTCTGGTGCAACAGTGACCAGCACAACCTTGGGTTAGGGTCTCTGGGACGCAGGGCCCCTGCACAACCTCGGGTAAGGGTCTCTGGGATGCAGGGCCCCGTCTCCTTGATGCTGCGGCAGCCCATCTGGTTGCTCATCCGTCAGTGTGACGGGTCCATGGAATGCACTGCCGGCTTCTTAGGTTGCACATTCTGCTGCCTTCTGCCTACCCATACTATAGTGGGATGCACGGAGGCAAATCGTAAGGAATACTGCTGGACTTTTGGGAGTCCTGCACCCCCAAGAGGCAAAAGCTACTTAGGGCCCTCCAAGAAAAAGCCCTTGAGGTAATTGTGGACTATAAGCTGATGCTGGCCAGGCAGTGTGCTGCTGCAGTTAAGAAAGTGATGCAGTTAGCCTGGCGGTGGTGTAGGGGGTTAAGGCGCTAGATGCCACATTGCTCACCATGCTGGTGACCTGGGGTTGGGAGTGAACTGTGGTTGCAGGGGGTCGGCTGTGGGGGAGAGGACTGAGTGTCTTGAGAGACTACTGTTCTCTGCTGGTGAAAGGGGACATGATGTGCCACTCCTAGACTGCCGCCTCATGGAGGTGTGGCATATGGGCAGTGTGCACAGCTCAGCTGAGTGGTGACTTTGTTTAATGTGTGGTGCATATGTGCCTTTTCATGTATGCACAGCTGTGTCATTGCATGTGAAAGGAGGGGTCAGCATGTGATGCCTGGGTCATCCCTCAGTCCACATCGCCGCCCAGGCACAGAAGCCTCCGGATATGGTCTCCAGGTAGGGGGAATATGGACCTCTCCTTCCTGGTCCCTCCATGGGCAGCAATCCACGGTGAACTATGCTGTCAGGTAAGACTTGGGTGGTCTAGTTTCAGCTGGGGGTAGTGGGGCTGAAAGAGATGTGGGCCCTGAAGGGCAGCAGAAGAAAGTAGATGCAGTGCTGAAATGCATTAGCAAGTGGGTAAGGAGCAATCAAAGGAGGTAGTCTTTCCCCTGTACAAAGCCCTGGTTAGACCACACCTGGAATAGGTTGCTACATACAGACTGAACATTGAAGAGGTTAAGATGGCTCATCACTGGAATACCAAGCAGATCAGTAGCCTAAGTGGCAAAAGGTACAAGAAGAGAATGGATGTGTTCAAATTGTTCAGTTTAGAGAAGAGTAGGCTAAGAGGGCATATGATCACGGGATTTTGATTTCTAAAGGAGACAGACTGGTGTATGCACAGATGTTAGAGCTGGCAGGTGCAAGCAGAACTAGAAGACGTACATTCAAACTAAAGGGGATGAGCAGATTCAGTGGAAACGTCAGAAAAGATTACTTTACACAGAGGGTGGTTCCAATGCGGCCTAGCCTGCCCAGTGAGGTAGAAAGCTAGCCCTGTTCTGATTTTCAAAGCAGGACTAGTCAGATGCTTAAGGGAGAATGGCATTGAGGGTTTGCCGGCATGAGTCGAGGTGACATTACAGCTTTTAAACTTGGATTTGTTTCCATACTCAAATTGGGTATAGTCGGTGCAGTGTTCCCACTGGAGGCACGTAACAGGGGGTACAGCGTACCCTCCTCCAGATGTTTCAGGGGTACAAATCATATTTTGAGGGTACGCCACACCCCTTGCGGAAAATCATGGAGGTATGCATTGTTTTAAAGGGGGATACCGCACAGCCGCAAACAGTGAGTCAACATAAGCAGAAAACCATGTTATATATACTTTACTGTATTTTATTTTGCTGTCATTTAAAAAAGATATAAAATGATATGTAATTGCTATCTGCAGAGCTGTTTAATGATTTGTTCTCTTTACAGATAAGATAGAAATAGGCAGGATATAAAAAATAACATACATGTACTGTACATTTTGTAAATGATTCCAAATCAATTATTTCCAGTCCACATCTATAATAAAGACTGACACACTGACTGACAGAATAACACACACAGTCACACAGTTAGTTTATTAATTTGATTCAATCAAATCACAACAACAAACAAAATATTAATTAGTTTCTTACAGTACAGCAGCTGCCAGCTGCAGAAAGCTCTAATCAAACTGACGAGGTCACACACACAGACACACTGTTGAGTATAACAATAGTGTGTATTAGTAATTGAGTATTTAACTGTAGTAGTATACCAGTATGAGTAATATTTTATATAATTAGTAGCTCATATACTGAGGCAGAGCTAATCAACTAATACTACAGTAACAGTTACAGTAGTAGTACCACATAAATAATGTAATCTCATTATGCACAACAGTACACATTAAATATTGCAAATAAATAGAGAGCTAAGAGTAGAGTGCACACACCTGACAACACACAGTGAATGAGTTACATGATAGGAAGGATCAGATGAATGAAGCCAGGATAATGCATGCATTGCATTCACAATCACACACATTCTCTGAATCAAATCTGATTCAAAGCAGGAAGCAAAATTTACTTTCATTGTACTGTATGTGTATGTACATAGTTTGGCAGGCTGCAGCAGAATTATGACAAGTCCAGAGTAGACCACAGCCAGACACACCAGCAAAGCAGTCAGTGAGTATCACAGACACACACACAGCCTGTCACACACACACACACACCCACACACACACTGCCACGTTTATTTTTTAATACTAGTCTTGACTTGGGGGACTACTTAAGCTGGAGAAAACACATAACTGCTGCAAGGCTGTTTTTCACCTCTCCTGATCGAGACAGAGAGAGAGAGAGACCCCTGACCCTGGTTAGTGGTCCCGACAGCCTGGATTCAGCAATCTGCACCATCATCCGATGAATCCTGATCTACTTAAAAAATAGAAAGGTAATTGGATCAGGTGGCGGTTGCTCTTAGGCCAGGGTTACGGGATGGACTTGGGCTCAGCTGCGGGCGGGGATGGATGAACTGACTGGCGGGAACACGTCGGCGATAACAAAAACTTCCTGAAGCTCAATTACTCATGTTGTCACCGCTCGAGCCACTCCGTCTGCAAAAAAAACAAAAATAGTTACCTGAAATATTTAGGGATTCACCTTCTTGTTCTCCAGGTCCGTCTCAAGATGCTGGGATCCCAAAATGCCTCTGCGCTTTCTCCCACTGTACTCCATCTCTATCTCTCTCTCTCTCTCTCTCTCTCTGCAGTCTGCACGTGAAGCCCGCATACTCCTAGGAACCACTCACAAGTGCACGCCCATTACCAGCTGGAGGAAGAGGATTGGGTGATGCTTTATTATGTGTGGATTGTGGACCAATGTATGGTGGCTCTCCAAGCAGGTGGGGAAAAAAAAACACACCAAAAAAGGCACAGTCTGCAGCAATTTGCGCATAAAGAACTCGAACGCCTGCATACAAAAAACTCAGCTAGGCTTCTTTACGTGCTGTGTACCCCCTACACACATAGATGTACGTGACGTTTGCATTTCTTACGTGATTCACGTACATCTGTGCGTGAATGGGAACACTGAGTCGGTGCCATGTGGAAGAAATTGGAAGGGAATAGATTCCAAGTCCCTTCCATCATCAAAGTACTGTGTTACTGTGTTTATTGTTCTGAGTGTTTTTTTTTGGGAGAATTGAAGGTTTTTGACTTGCTCAACCAGACCTGCTTCATGTTTTCATCTGAATATAAACACTGAAGATCTTGCCACAGCAGGAAAAGGATTACCGAGAGGGCGTAGTGTGCTTGGCAGATTTCCCGAGGGCAGTTTTGCAGCTGCCTTTGTATACATGACAGAGGTTAAGTTTCAGGTACAAGTGTAATGAACATGCAAGAGGTGCCCTTGTATTGGTCATAGTATGGAATGTGCGTGGGTCTTTAATTATGGTGAATTGTTTACTCACAATTCCACCTCTTTGATGGAATGAGATATTGGAGGGAAGCATACAGTGGTCTGGCAGGGCATTTTTAAAGTGCTTTTCAAAATGGGAACATCCAGAAAACCTGTAAAATATAATCATGAGCCAATGGTAGTAAAGTTCAGACATGTTTTTCCTCATTACTGCCTGTAGATCTGTTCACAGGTTACTGTTCACTGAGATGCAGCTACACACTGTGCTTGTATAGACGTTAATCAATCAGAGAAAATAAAGACACCAATGTAGTGTGGCGTACACCTCATACGTTATGATGTTAGCATAAATAAAGTGAAATGACAATCCTTGCTAATTTATCCATGCTCCAAACCAGCTGTACTTCAGAAATGGTTACAGATAGTTGAACTCAAGCCAGAAGCTGGGCGTGTGAAGTCACTGTCGGAATTTGTGTTTCTTTGTTCGGTGGTTGTACTAATCTTACTGCTCTGCTGCTCATTTCTAACTCTGCGTCTTTTTGTTTCAGAGTAAACTCAGTCTCCCCCACTCTCATCTTGCTGCCTTAACTTTGTTACTAGGTGGCTCCAGAACGTTAAGTTTTCTACAGTTGAAGGTTTCTCAGTGTTTTAGTTGAAATTGTAATTTTTAAAGCATTTTGGCTAACCAAATGACTGAAGTTGTAGCCAAATCATGATTGTAAAAATAGAATTCCTGTTAAGCTGCAGTAGCTGTTTGGTTATTTAAACTTTGTGATTATTTATTTGGAAATTTTCACCAAACAGATGGCAGGATGGACCCAGATAAAGCATCTCATTTGGGATGTGGGGGTTCTTGGAACATCAGAGTTTAAAACATGCTGGTTTATAGTACAGTGCAACAGGATGCATGTGTTCTGGTCACAGAAGGACACACACATGCAACTAAAAGCAGTGATTTGGTGAGTGGTTGCTTAAACATTGCTTTCTAATTCTGAGGTCTTGCCCTGGATGAGAAATGTTGACTTGAACCCCTTTCCACTGAACGGACTAGGTCTTGACTTTAATACACATGTTAGAGTCCTGGGGGTCGTTCATAGTCCCAAATTAATCTTTCAGTCCTGTAGCAGCTGTCACTGGCAGTAGCTCAGTTGAAAACACTCTCACATCTGAGCCTGGAAGATTGGGTGGTTGGAGGTTCAAGTTCCACAACAGATTACATGGGCTAATACTCATTGGGGAGTGTTGCACTGTTGGAAGTGCCATTCTTCAGGTGAGACATTAAACCAAGGTCCTGTCTAACCATCTCTGGTGTCTGCCCATGGAACATAAAAATCCCGTAACACTTCTCAAAAGAGTTGGGCAGTCATGGTTTGTGTCTCATTGATGCAGGTTATAATGCAACATGGCTTGTGGTATTTCTATGTTTAATGGCTTCATTTGGTGGTAAGTTGACAGTGAATGAATCAAAGTCCAGACAGTAGCAGTCTCATGGTGATTTGTATGTACTTCCCATGAGGCTTTGCATGATTGGGGTATGTCGTGTTTTGTATCTCTTTGAAACCTGGCTGTATTGACCGTGCCATTCCCAGTTAACCCTTACCTAAGTGCTTTTGTTAAGTAGTTCTTTGTCTTTTAGATTGCTTTGCTATTTTGGGCTTGCCATGACCCAAGCCCATAAAAGCCATCACTGGGTTGGCTCCCCTTCCATGGGGTGGCATACTGATGAGTCCTTACAAGGATGAAATGTATTGGTGTCTTCTGTTTCCAGCCTTTGCAGATTGTGTGAACGTCCATTTGGCACCATACACTCCTGCTTAAAGCAGCATGAGTCTAAATTCTTTCGTAGTGATTTGCATATAGTTCCCACACTGGTTTACATTATTGGGGCATGTGTTATTTGTTTAATGGCTGCTGCATGTATATTACATACAGTATCTAGCATGCTGGTTTGTAAAGCATAAAAGGTGCTATATAAAACCAAATTCAGTTCTATTACACCTGCAAACCCTCTGTATTTTATGTACGCAGTGTTGCCTATTGTTGTTCTTGCCTCAGTTTCACAACTGCCCAACATTGCTGTCTCCATCCAGTTAGTACCTAGGAAAATTAATACCATTTTCACGCAAGAGAACATCTACTGAGGGAATAAATCTGAAGCATTAAATCCTTAATTAGCAACTTGGGAAGCAGAAACATACTAACATACTAAAAAGCCAGCGGAATAGGCCAAATGGTCTGTCTCTGTCTTGTCTGCTCGAAAGCTGGCAACCTAATGGCTGCTCGTCTTACCACCCCCCCAGCCCCCAAGAGGGTCTTCTTTAGTTTCAGTTTCCCCTTGTACCTGTCCCACCCCTTCTTGAATCCCTCCACTGCGCCCTCCTCCACCAGCCTCCCAGGCAGCGCATTCCATGACTCCACCACCCTCTCAGTGAAAAAATGCTTCCTACGCTGCCCCCTGTAGTTTCCCCTCCAACTCCGACTCATGGCCCCTAGTTGTCCCCCCTTCCCAGCCTAAAAAGCTCCTTGGTTCCACTCCTGGTTATTCCTTTTACATACTTGAAAACCTCTATCATATCTCCCCTGTCCCTCCTCTCCTCCAGAGAATAAAGCACAAGCTCTTCCAGTCTCTCCTCATAAGGCTTCCCCTCCATGCCCTGAATCATCCTGGTCGCTCTCCTCTGGACCCTCTCCAGCAGCTCTATGTCTTTCTTCAGATGAGGTCTCCAGAACTGCACACAGTACTCGAGCTGCGGCCTGACCAAGGCATTATATAGAGGGAGGATCACCTCCCTCCTCCTGGACGTAATTCCCCAGGCTATGCAGCCCAGTATCCTGTTTGCTTTGGCTGCAGTTCTTCTACAGTTTTCAGAGTTATTCATTTTGACATCTATCACCACCCCCTAAATCCCTTTCTCCCAATGTGACTTGCAGTGTGACCCCCCAACCCCAAGATGTATTCATGGCCCGGGTTATTTACCCACAAATGTAGTACCTTACATTTCCCGGCATTAGATTTCAGTCCCCACCTCCTTGACCATCCCTCCAGGGTATCCAGATCCCCTTGGACTGCCTCCCTCGCTTCTTCACAATCCACCAGAGCTTCCAGTTTTGAATCGTCCACAAAGAGACTCAACCTATTCCTAACCCCCTCCATATATCTGAAACATAGGCGTTGGAACAAGAGTGGCCCCAATACCCGAACCCTGGGGACCCACTGATTACCTTCCTGGGGAGGGAGAGTATCCCACCCACCATTACCTCTGTAAACGCCCGAGAGCCAATTTTCAACCCAATTTAGCTCCTGCCCTCCCACCCCATCTCCCCAGCTTTTTATCAGCACATAATGTAGTACTGAATCAAACGCCTTGCTGAAATCTAGGTATAGGACGTCCACCGGCCTATGTCTGTCCAAGGCCCCCGTCACCCAGTCATAAAACTCTGCAAGATTGGACTGACACGATCTCCCTGGAATGAAGCCATACTGTTTATCATCCTGGTGTCCTAACCATTCCGGCTGCTTCCCAATTCTCTGCTTGATAAAACCCTCCATAAATTTGCCTACCACAGACATTAGGCTGACAGACCTATAATTCTCCATCTCTTCTCTAACATACTAAAAAGCCAGTAGAATAGGCCAAATGATCTGTCTTGTCTGCTCGAAAGCCAGCAACCTAATGACTTCCAGCCTCATCACCCCCCCAGTCCCCAAGAGTGTCTTCTCTAGATTTAGTTTCTCCTTGAACCTATCCCACCCTTTCTTGAAGCCCTCCACTGTGACCTCCTCCACCAGCCTCCTGGGAAGTGCATTCCACGGCTCCACCACCCTCTCAGTGAAAAAATGCCTCCTATATTCCCCCCTGTAATTTCCCCCCTCCAACTTCCACCCATGGCCCCTGGTCACTCCCCCCTTCTTCAGCCTAAACAACTTCCTGGTTCCACTCCTAATTATTCCCTTTACATACTTGAAAACCTCTATCATGTCTCCCCTATCCCTCCTCTCCTCCAGTGAGTAAAGCCCAAGCTCTTCCAGTCTCTCCTCATAAGGCCTCCCCTCCATGCCCTGCATCATCCTGGTCACTCTCCTCTGGACCCTCTCCAGCAGTACTATGTCCTTCTTCAGATGAGGTCTCCAGAACTGTACACAGTACTCAAGCTGCAGCCTGACCAAGGCATTATATAGAGGGAGGATCACTTCCCTGCTTCTGGACGTAATTCCCCTGGCTAATGCAACCCAATATCCTATTGGCTTGGCTGCAATTTTTCAACAATTTTCAGAATTATTCATTTTAACGTCTACCACCACCCCTAAATCCCTTTCTCCCAATGTTGCTTGCAGTGTGACCCCCCCCCCCCAGGTGTATACATGGCCCAGGTTATTGACCCACAAATGAAGTACCTTACATTTCCCGGCATTAAATTTCAGTCCCCACCTCCTTGACCACCCCTCCAGGGTATCCAGATCCCCCCTGGACTGTCTCCCTCACTTCCTCACTATCCACCAGTGCTCCCAATTTTGAATCATCCGCAAAGAGTCAATGTATTCCTAACCCCCCTCCCTATATCCGAGACGTAGGCATTGAACAAAAGTGGCCCCAATACTGAACCTCGAGGGACTCCACCGATTGCCTTGCTGGGGGAGGATGTTATCCCACCCACCATTACCCTCTGTAAATGCCCCAAAAGCCAATTTTTAACCCAGTTTAGCTCCTGTCCATCCACCCCCATCTCCCCCATTTTTGCTATCAGTCCGTTATGAGGTACTGAATCAAACGCCTTGCTGAAATCTAGATATAGGACATCCACCGGCCTGTGTCTATCCAAGGCCCCCATCACCCAATCATAAAGCTCTACAAGGTTGGTCTGACATGATCTCCCCGGGACAAAGCCATACTGTTTATCATCCTGGTGTCTTAGCCTTTCCAACTGCCTCCCAAGCCTCTCCTTGATAAAGCCCTCCATTACTTTGCCCACTACAGACGTTAGACTGACTGGCCTATAGTTCCTCATCTCCTCCCTAGACCCCCCCCCCCTTATGTATAGGCACTACATAAGCCACCCTCCAGTCTTGGGGCACCCATCCTGTCTGCAAGAGGTATTGAAGAGTGCAGCCAGTGGAGCTGCCGGCTCCTCCGCCAATTCCTTCATAACCCTTGGGTATAGCCCATCCGGCCCTGGTGCCTTATCAGTCTTTAGCTTCTGAAGGGCCTCCCTCACCCTACCCACTGTGATTTCTTCCCCCCATTCCTACCCCTCACTCAACCTCCCCACCCCTTCTGAGTCTGGTCCTCTCTGTACCCTAGCCTCATTCCATTCTTTGGTCTCAGACCGACTTCTCACCTTAGCTGAATGCTCTTCCCTACCATCAGCCTGTAGGGATCGCCAGTCCCCATCTGCAAACATCCTGTTGATGCAATAACAAATAACTCTCCTCCATTATTTTTGGGTACTGGAGCGGCTTTGGAGGGATGCAGACAAGGATGTAGGCCAGGTGCTACAAAGACTTACCTCTGGAAGTATCAGTGTTGGTCTGAGCACATTCCACATGTTGGCCCATGGAGACCCCTGGTGTAAACGTCAAGAGAGGCGAGGATGCTGGGCTCCTTAGCAATTTATGAAAGGGGATCAGATCTTAACATTTGAAGAGGCTTCGGACAAGTTCCGTTGGACACAGGGAGATCTCTTATTTTATTACCAGATTAGAGATTATATAACGAAGCACCTGTGTAGATCCTCTATAGTCTCTGGGGAGATCATACAACCAGTAGTGTTTGAAAAGATTTTGGGGGGTGGGGAGGGGGAGACAGCAATCTCTATACTCTATAAGAACTATATCACTGACCTAAATCACTCAACAGCATTTATTAAGGTGAAGTGGGAGAAGGATTTCGGAATAAGATTGAACACAGATAGGTGGTTGCAGTCCATAAAAAAAACACTTGGCGCTCTTTTTCGTCTCCAGGTTGGCGTGAATTTTTGTGGAAGCTCAGAAGTAGGTACTTTCGTGTACCTGAGCAGGTGGCTAAATGGAACCCGGAGATTTCGCCCTCCTGTTGGCGAAAATGTGGCGCGCCCCTCGGGCATCCCAGGCCCATATCTTTTAGCACTGACCTTTGCTCAACCAGCATTGGAATAGTATACTTAGGCGATTGCAGGAAATATTTAATACTTCGGTTCCACTGGGACCAGAATATGTTATCCTGGGGCTATACTCTTGGAGGTAAGAGGCCATGAAGCTAAATGCCTCTGGAACATCTTGGTTGCAGCAGCATGTAAGGTGATTTCTAGAAAATGGTTATCCCCCTTCCGCCCACTGAGATGGAATGGAAGGAACTAGTAAACAATGTTAAAACCTACGAAAAGAATAACCTTCTCCCTGGCTTTGAAGACCCCACAGTTTGTAAATAGATGGACTAGATGGGAGCTACTTAGAGGGCTTTTGATGAAAGAGGGACCTGGGAACTTACCATGCGCCTCGATGGAATGTTGATGGATGTGCAATAGTTAGTGGATGTTAACTTAAATTAACATGAATCCAATGTACAAAATGAAATCACCATTAATGGAAACTAGGCCTTCTATGTTCCCCTTCACTTTTCTGTTGTCAGATTATAGTTTATTAATATCCTTTTTAGAATCTGTTAGTCTCACTTCTGCTCTTTTCCGCACTTTCACCCGCCCTTCCTTTTCCTCTCCTGAGGATATGCTGACTTAATACTATTGGTGGAAAGACGTAGTTTATACCATGGTTTTTCTTTTTAACTATATTGAAGAATGGAGATGTAGTATTGCTGGATTTATGTTTCTGTAACTTACTGAATCTGAAAGTAATGTTAAATGATTTCCAGACCCACTGAGATCGGCCCTTACACTGGATGAGGGTCATTCTCAGGTAAATGGTCTCATTACTGTGGATATTGTAGTGGTAAATGTTCATTTTTTGGATCTGTATGGTAATGTGCTCTTATGAATAAAGATGAAGTATAAAAAAAAAAATCCTGTTGAACTGTTCATATCGGATATAGCGCATGGGGTTAGAGAGCAGGATCAGTCTGTTTGCGGATGATACCAAGATGGGAGCCGTAGTGGATGACATAGAGGGGTGGCAGAGGCTATAGGGTGACCTCACCAGGCTTTAGGAGTGGTCAGCTAGGTGGCAACTCGGATTTAACGCAAAGAAGTACAAAATTATGCACTTTGGGGCAAGGAACCAGAGGAGGAATATTGGCTGGGTGTGGTGTGATTAGGGGGTCACTGAGAAGAAGGACCTGGGAGTCATAGTAACGGGGAGCATGAATATGCAGAGAAAGGACATTGGGCTTCTTGATGGGGTGCAACGCAGGGCGATGAAAATGATACAGGGGATGGAGAACAGAACCTACGAGGAAAGGTTGAGTCACTTGAGGTTTGTTCACCCTGGAAGAGAGAAGGAATGGGGGGACATGATTGAGACTTTCAAATACTTGCGGGGGATCAGCAAATCTGGTGCAGAGGGGCTGCTTAAGCAGAGGAAGGGAAGGGACATGAGGGGGCACAGGCTGAGATTGGAGGGAGGCAGATTCAGGAGGGTGATGAGAAGGCATTATTTCACGGAGAGGGTTGTGCTAAAATGGAACACTCTGCCAGAGGGGGTAGTGGCATGCAGGACAGTGGGGAGTTTCAAAAGGGCATGGGACAGGGCACTGAAAGGGGCTGGGTAAAGGACACTGAGCAGTTCCAGGAGGTGAGTGGGGCAGCTGCAGTATGGAGGTGCTAGCTGCATATACGAGCAGACTTGATAGTAAGGCCTGCTTCTGCTGGCAAGTTTCGTATGTTCGTATCCTAATGAGGTACTATCAGCTAATGGGTCTAGGGTTCACATTCGCTGCCTGATAGACTTCTGTGTGAAACCAGTTGCTTAGGGAGTGCAACTTTTTTTTTTTGTATGTCCCTCCACACACACACCGACCATCCCATCCTCTGGTCTCCCCAGCCCTGTCACCCTGGCGTCTTCTAGGACATACCTTGCCCGGCATGTTCTCTCCCCCCCCCCCCAAAACAAGGCTTTACCGTGCCAGCGGTCACTAGAGACTGGATCCGGTTGGCAGAGACATGCCGGAGTAGCCAGGTGCAGGGCCTGAGGGAGAGCTGTGTCATCCTTCCAATTGGTGCATTTTCCATTTTTGTTTCCCCTTGGGAGGTTCAGACATGCAATGCTGTCACATCGCACTCTGCACGACCCCTGTATAATGGCCACCATCAGACTCCTGGTCTTCTCCAGGAGTCGGGCAAGTGCCATGATGCATGTCCCTTCCCACTGCCCTCCCCTCAGCTGGCACTCAGACTCCCGAACTCACTGCCAAACTCTGGTTGTAGGCATTGCAAGTGATGGTGCTACCGCTGCGCCAGTGGACTGATCAGGTAGTGCAGCTTTTGACTGAAGTTTACTGCACTTAACAGCTGAAAACTCTCCATGTGGAAAATAGCATTTAACCATTGTTGACTTCTGCTTTTGCTTTGCAGAAGTTAGCTAGTTCTGATAGTGATGGCAGGAGGGAACAAAGTAACAAAAACACTCGCTATTGCTTTCCTCCTAGCAATATGTCATGATGTTAACAACTGCTCAGATTTTAAGAATCACTCTTATTTTGCATACTAGTGGCACTACTTGAACATTCATCGGTGCTGTCTCCGAAGCAGGCAGTTTTCGGGTTGAACTGCAGCTCTGACAGACCATGGTGTTCTTGATCACTCTTGCAGCTCAAAAGCTGTGTTCAGGCTTTCCCTGTGAAAAACATGTTTGAGCTTGATTCAGTCAGGGCCTCCCTTGGGAAGGAATGCTGTCAGCTGTTCTGTGCAGTAGTTCATGACTTGTTTTTCTCTGGCCTTTTTAGCACTGCAGTGCCATTTCCATTTGCTGACACCTTTTCACCTGCGGCTGGTGTCACTCTCTCCTGCCCTTCCCTCTGATGCCCACCGCTGTCTGGATCTCCTTTCTACCCTGTCAGAAAAATTGTGAATTCTGTCAGTTAATCTAGCCCCAAACTTCGTTTGATCAGATTAAAGTGAGATGAATGCTTCTGACAGTGTGTCAGGTTTGGGTATTAGCTGAGAAAGCTAGAACTGGATCATTAGTAAGTTGGAGATTCTGGATTCTGTTCTTCTGGTAACGCTTCTGTCTTTCCATTTCTAGGTTCAGCAGAGACGCACTACGTGGCTGAGTCAGCGACTCCTCTGTTCCAGTACAGTAGTGCCCTCCGATGGTGAGTAGTAGAAATTATACTTTTTGGAAGTCATTTAAGGATATCTGCTGAATAAACAAAACCATGTTAAATGATACATGGTGCTTAGTGGAAACTTAATAAAACCAATAGGTTTTAAGATGAAATATAGTTCTCTTACTGTCAGTGCTGTTCTTATCATTGGGCTACTGATCTTCATGCAAGTGTCATTCAGCTATGTTAATGTATTAATAGTGTGTGTATTGTTCAGAGGCATTTATTACACATGAAGGCAGCAAGCATACTGAAGCGTTTGCAAGAAAAAGCATAGTGTAGGATCCAAAAAAAGATACTAGGAGAGAAGTATGCAATTTGTTTGCTTTCAGTGATCATCTCCAGAGCACATGTACAACTCTGAAGTCTCCAACCCAGTGAAAAGCGTTATGGGTATGCAAATTCTTGTGTGGAGAATGCTGATAAGGCGTTACCAGAAGAAAGTAAGGAGGGCTGGGGGGATACTGGGATGCATAGGAAGAGGCATCAATAGTAGGAAACAGGAAGTTGTTATCCCTCTGTACAGACAGTTGGTAAGACCCCATCTGGAGTACTGTGTGCAGTTCAGGAGACCCCATCTCCGCAAAGACATAAACAGAGTGGAGGCTGTCCAGAGGAGGGCAACCAGAATGGTGCAGGGTCTGCACAGAAGACATCTGAAGAAAGACTAAAGGAGCTTAATATGTATACCCTTGAGGAAAAGAAGGGAGAGGGGACATGATAGAAACTTTCCAAGTACCTCAAGGGAATCAACAAAGTCCAGAGGGTAGCATCTTTCAGAGAAAAGAGATGGTGCAAGAACAAGGGGCACAATTTGAAGATAGGGGGGGGCTCCAGAGGTAATGTGAGGAAGTATTTTTTCACAGAGAGGGTTGTGGATGCATGGAACAGCCTCCCTGAGGAGGTTGTGGAGTCAAGAACAGTGGGGGAATTCAAGAATGCATGGGACAGACATAAGACAGTTCTAGTGGGGGGTAGGAGGAAGTAAGCTGTTGGTTAACTAGGATCTGCAGCTTATCTGTTAGGTAGGAAAATGGGCAGACTAGGTGGGCCAAGCGGTCTTTATCTGCCATCAAATTCTATGTTTCTAAGAGAAATCCTCAAAGGACAGAGTTATACATCTGGTAACATATAGTCTGAGAACGACAAGCTACAGAATTGTTTTTCAACCTGCTGGGTCTCGCATCATTGTCTCATTCAGGTGCCAGGTCAGCCCCAGAGGAAATCAGGCACTTACAACACATGGCGGTAGCATACTGAAGAGGTAGTTCCCAAGAAGAGCGGGGTAATATCCCCAAAAGTATACTAGGAGAGAAGAAATATACAGTTTGTGTGGCTTCTGTGCAGCTCTCCAAAGTAAACGTATACATTCTGAAGCCTAAAACACTGTGCAAGGCATTATGGGTATGCACATCCTTTGCTGTTCACCATCTACTATGGTGCTGCTTCTGGCCGCTATAGCATAGCCACTTTAGCGTCTGAAGTCTGTTGTGCCGCTGAGATGCATGAAGCCAGCTTGGTCTGCACTGGTGGAGTAAATGGATTCCACTGCAGCTGTCTGCTACATCACTGTGCTACAGGCTGGTGCTGTCGCCCACAGTATCAGGGTTGCGGCACACATACAAACTGTGTGGAGAGGGGATACAGAGGTGCAGCAAGTCAGCAAGAAGGAAGAGGGTGCTGAGCAGAAAGTGTTTGTTCTGTCAGGGTCGTGGTAAAAGGACGTTAAGTAGACAGTGTTTGTTCTGTTGGTGTGGTAGAAGGACGTTTGCCTTTTGGCTCTCTGTTTGGGCCATCTGGCTCTAGAAAAACCCTAACTCTGTAAGATAGGGTTGAATGGGGGGGAATATGACTTTCCTAGGTCTACTGGCCTGGCAGGGTCATTTCGCAGAGACTGCGAAATCTGCTCGATGTGACTTCGACAACATTCCTGCCTGGTGTCAGCAGATAAGGATTTCCTTTTTCTTACCTGCCTGCCTGCATTTAGCTGACTGGTAGTGGTACTGCTGGCTGTGTTATCTTTTTAATTGGGCCATTAATTGGAACCAGTAGACTATCTAGCCAGAATTTTATCTGATGAACTGTATCTTTTTTTAAATTTGTTTTTCTTTCTCCACCCCAACCTCCACCTGTGCCCTTTCATAGGTGGTCACCGCTCTGCCCAATCAGTCAACCCAAACTCCAGAGACCTGCTTACCTCCTGCCACTGTGAGTGACTTCACGACAAGGGCCTTGGGGGACAGGCACCCCCTCTCCAAAATCTGAATCCAGTGTAGGCGCTGGTCTTGATGTTGAATGGACAGTGGCTGCGGGGCCTGAATGTACCACAGTACAGGGACTCTGCATCCTGTCAGGGTGGCAGTTTCCTGTGTCTTCCACCCCTGATATGCTGATATCGACATGCTGTGTGTGCACACAATTGGTGTGCTCATCACAGGCAGGTACGCAGAGCAAAAAGCATACTAAATTTAAAAAAAAAATGTAAAAATGGATGTGCTCGCAGCTATGGCCTAGTCTTCTCTCCTCCCTGAACTGCTGCGCTACATGCATCTAACTCCTCTGCTTCTCTATTAGGGGCTATAATAGCAAGAGATGGGCAACTGCCCTCCCCAAGAAGGTGAGCATCCTATAGGAGGTTTAGACCTTCTATGGCCCTCTGTGGAGCCGGACTTTTCCTGAAACCAGGCACCGTTGTTGCAAATGTGGTAACACTATGTTGAACTGCATCCTTAAGGATCATAACACCTTTCAGATGGCTTTTAGAGACCGTGTTGTTGCCCACTGAGAGCTGATTTATTTTAACTTTCAAGAACCTGTTCTCAACAGACTAAAGGCCCACTATTTGGTCTTCGATCTGCAAGCACTAGGACATCATGGAATTTAGAACTTTCAGTATTGCCATGCTCCATGCATGTGCGCATGGCACAGAGAGTGGTGCTTTGGGCACCGACAACATGGGTGGCTGCCCCAACCACCTCAGTTCCCTTTTTCCTGGCATCAAGAGCACTCACTGGAAAACAAACAGAACTGCAGCTTTTGCCTACGTAGGCCTCTTAGTTCATAGTTTGTTTATTTTGACATTTCCCCCCCCCTTGGTACCATGTATGTGATTTATTTAGCTGTTCTCCACACTGTCACAGATCTACACAGTTCTCTCTGCCCAACCTCATTTTCATTTTATTTTTAACCAGTGGATGGACTGGGACAAACCCTTTTACAGCCAAGGATGACATTGAAGACAAATGTTGCTTTCATCTACAAAGGATAAATATCTTAAAATATGGACATTCCAAAGTACATTAAAACACTTAAGTAGATGCAGTTTTGTACAGGTGATAAAGTGAATTTTTGGGCTCGGTGTAGTTTCTGCCAGACAGGAAAGGTTATGATATCATCGAGTGAGATTTCAGCATCATAATGAATTCTCCTCTGATGACGTCTGTGATCTCGTAGGCACTGGAACTATTTGTCATAGTAATAGAAGTACAGTAGTGGTAGGAGGGGGAGATCAGGGGTCTTTGCCTCCTAAAACTAACTAATCCGCTTTGTGTGTGGGGGGGGGTGCACAGCCCCCTGATAATCTTCATTCCCATCAGTGCCCGAGATGTGAAATCCTATCCACCATTTTTACCGTCTGGCAAAAACTGCACCTAGTCCCTTTTTTGAAACAGTGTGAAGGCCATTTTGGATCAGTAAGAGGTGAAATCGTATTTAATGTGTTTGGTTCAGCACCACTAAAGGATCCCCTACTGACCTGTAATTACATAGCCAAAGTTCAAAAGTAGCTTTTTCAGCACTTCTTGTATTGGTTGACTCATTCAATTTAAACTTGCTAAATGGACATAGTGGAACTCCTATAGATTCTTTGTGCAAAGACTGCTACATTTAAGTTGATTCTCTGGACTGGAGAAAGTATTCCTAGCTTGTTACCCAAAGTACAATGGTGCATCCTGTCAAAAATGCCCGTAGCAAACCTACTGTGTGGAGGGGTTGTAGGATAACAGATGGTCCAGAGACCGAACTTCAAGTTCAACACACAATCTCTGGGTGATGTTTATTCAAAATGCAGGACATAACCTTCAGCAATTGTGTATCCCTTCTTCAGTACATCAGTTTGTAGCAACAGACTATGCAAGTCTTTCCCCTACATTTGTCCAGCACCTAGTGATCTCTGATTTAATTTAGCAGTTGAGATTTAGCCTCCCCTATGTGGGCCTTGTTTGCGTGGGTTGTGGGGGCTCAAAAAAAAAACAAAAAAAACAAAACAAACAAAAAACAAGCTAAAGACAAAGAACCTTGGTGCAGAAGCACTGAAACAAGGGTTGCCCCAAAGAGTATTGACAATAAGCCAAGTTTCAAGGAAACACAACATCACACATACTTCCATAATGCAAAACATCATGGGGTTTATGCAAATCACCATGACATTTCAGATTTGTTCAGTTTACAACAATTTACATGCATTTTGAATAGCACAACCAACATAATTTTTATCATGCAGTCCCCTAGAAACTTTTTACCTTCATCAAAAACACCTAGTGCCATGGTGTTTTCTCCATTTACAGGTTTTATATACATAAGGTATATACATCAAAGTATTTTATGACATAGTGCCATTGGATACTAAATCCAACGAGGAACAGAGCCTGTTGTTTTATATCAGCTCGGAGGTCACAACAATAACCTCTCTGTACGAGGACCTGGGGAGGAAAAAGAAAATTAAAGAGGACACTATAGCATAGTCAAGAAAGTGAAGCTGGTGGCCAACCTTATGAACTAGAAAGTGTAAAAAATAGATTAGACTAAGAAATAAAAGAACTGCTGCAACAGATTTAAGAAAAGGTCGGTCCTCAAGAGTGGCAGGAGCTCCCTGTCACATACTGATGCTATTGAGCACTCTCTTAGAGTTGCATAAAGCCCTCCATCTGAATTGTGAAAAGGGCAGCTTCATAATCCAGTATCAGCAGGAGAACCTAGTTTGTCACTAATAATCTAGTCTCCATTTTCAGAGACCTAGCATTTCAATACAGATATCCTAACTTTTGATTAAAATGTTATATATTTTTTTTTACTTTCTTTCTCCCTGGCTTCCTGGTCGGCACCTCTCTTCCAGGCATCCCCCCGAGGATCCGGCCACTGTCTGGTCTGTTCCCTAGCCTCATCCTGAGAGGCGATCACCTTCTTCCCCGTGGCTTACCCCACACAGCAGGGCCCCCAACTCACCGCCAGGACAGGATCCAGTTCGGTGATCCTTCTGAGGCCGAAGCCGCGGGATGGCCATCAAGCCTCAGCAACCAGGACACCATTTTCCCCGATTTTCCAGCCCTGTCAGTGCATGGCGCACAATGACACCATCGGCGTGGGCGCTTTACCTCCCGCCACCACCTCGAGCCTCAGCAGCTCCACCCCCTGCAATTGCGCCACCATGATGCTGACCTAGCCACCGCTAGAAGTCAGGCACCTAGCGACCGAGGTCCCCGGAGATGAGAGCAGTCCATCAGATGCTCGATCCATCTCCCCGTTGACCTGCAACAACCACTGCTCGCTCCCGAACAGGGGTCGCCAGCGTGGCGCGAGGTGTGGCCTCCAGCACTTCAACCCTTAGTGCTACCGGGCCGGCCTTTGATTTAACTCTTTAATCCCAGAGTCCACATGTAGGATATAACTCAAACTTTGATCTAGAAGGACTCCTAAGTAACTAAACTCTTTCACAGAGACCACTTTTTCCCCTGTCCACCCTCGTTGGATAACAAATTTGCTCACCAACTGTTACGTCAGGTAATGTGCCAATTAGGGCCAGTTACTTCAGCAAAAGGTCTGCCTTGGACCGCCACACCTTTCTGGATGAGTGGCGCAGTACTAGGTTGCCCCATGTCCATGAGCATAGGCAGTCCTTTCGAAGTTGTAAAAGGTAATGGTCCCAGCTCCCCTCACACACAGCGTGGGATTCGTGGAACTGTTCGACCTTATCCTCACACAAGAAAAAGATGCAAAAACAGAGGTCCTTCTCTGGGTCTTGCCACTTTGCCTCAATGCGGTTGACTCCAGTGTGTGGGACTGGTGCCAGTGTCCCTTCCTCCATCTTCCTCATGGGGGAGGGAACCTAATACCACTCTCCTTCTTGTGGCAATTCCGGCACCTCAGTCTCCAATGCCCTTGCTGCCTACTGGGATGTCTTTGATGAGCAGCTTGGTTGGTTGAGTGTGGCATCGGGTCCCTACAGGCATCCATCACCTAGACTTTGACCCCAGACAATCTCGCCCTGGCAGAGTTTCTCCGCGGGACACCAGAGTCTGTTGTTTCACAGGCTCTGTTGGCACTGTCCTTCAATACCATCTTGTGAGGAGCCCTGTGTAAACCATTCTTGGACAAATTTGTCTTCAGCAGGTGTCAGTTTTGCCCTGATGCAGGTGTTGCTGCCAAAAACTGGCTGAGGGTCCTTCAGGGGCCCTCAAACCAACCCCCCAAAAAAACACAACTAAATGGATAAATAAAATTTTTTTTTTTTTGGAAGCTTGCTTCTGCCTTCCTTTTTCTTACTTGTCCTTCTCCCTACCTAGGGTATATCCCCTCTGAGGGTATATCCCTATTAGTTGCTACCTGCAACATGTGGCCCTGGGCACTGTCGAGCCTATCTCCACATGGCAGCTGCAATTCATGTGGGGGTGCCTGCACCATTCTGGGTCAACTCTACTAGCTTGTATGCAGGGTACATCCCCATGGTTGCAGGAGATGCAAATCATTTTTTGATGGAATGTTTCTTCTACGTCAGGCTTTTTTGATTGATATGCCCTTTTTCTTTATGTATTTGGCCCTTTAGTTTACTACCTTTAGGGGTGTCTGGAGAGATGTACACATCTTGACTCCTTTGTACTGCCCAGTCTTGCAATTCTACATGCACCTAGGTTCCCCCTTTCTTTTTCCTTGCTATAAGAAAGAGGGACATGGCTAAGTCATGAGTTTAATTGGTTCTGTATCTACTAGCATGGAGTTGCCCCTTTTTTTCCAGGAGTCTGTGTTCTTTTCTTTTCTGGTATGTTGTGCCATCTCATTTGCAAGGAGGTCCCATTCATGAGCATCCTCCTTGTGATTCTGCCAGAGCTATATGCTGAGAGCTGCTGCCCTAATTTTTTAGACCACTATCCACCTTCTGTCTGATTAGTGAGGTGAGGCTCCAGCTCTATAAACCCTACTACCCTTTGTGCCACCTAGTGTGTCCTGTTCTTACTCTTAAGTTGGTAGTCGGGTTTTACTTTGTTGCTTCTTTGTTTTCCTAGATCCTTTCCCTATCCCTTTGGGCTAATGAGCATCTAGCCCTCTCTTTATTTCTTCCCACTTTCTCTCCTGGTGAACAGAACTGAGCTGCGTGAGAGGGCTGGTGGCGATTATTGGTTATGTTGAGTTGTGCAGGTTCTCTCCCTGCAAAAATATTTGGTCCTGTGGGGATCCTTGTACCTCTGAACCCAGACCATGGTGAAGACATTCTGGAAGATCAACAATTATGATAAGTACATAATTTTCATTTTTTTTACTCAGTTGGTGTCTTTGTGTAGCTTGTATCTTTTTCACTTATTTGATTAGAAACCTAGAATCTGTCAGCAGATAAGGACCATATGGCCCACCCAATCTGCCCATTTCCCTACTCACTGCTGCAGCCCCTGATCCTATTTGATTTGCAGCCCTCCTGCTCTGCACATCCGATTCTTTTTTTTTTTTTTTTACTCAAGTCCACTTATTTATGCAGCGTGCATATTTTTTTAATGCAGCGTGAATCTTTTTTTACATCTTGCGCTATTTCTCGCACAAGTCTGCATTGTGTACACTTAGCATTGCGCAATTGGCACTTTCTACACAATTTGCATGTTTCTCAAATATTTGTCATGCAGTTGGTGAAAGGGACACTGTCAGCCCCATTTTGCCTCAGTGTCCCTGGTTTAAAAAATGCATTGTATGATTGTTCTCATTTTACAGAGACTGCTAATGTAGCTAGTTGTTTGATTCAGACTCCTTTTTCCTTTTAAAAAGTGAAAAAAAAAAAAAAGCATGTCAACCGTACTGGTGTTACCATACCAAAACATGTTTGTTTACATTTCTTGTCCAACTATCACTGCATCTTTCCTGGACTCATGAAAACCCCCAACATTATCTAGCTACTCATTATGCAGTGGGAGTAGACAAGACTATTGTATCACGAGTGGCTGCACTGCTTGAGAGTGTTTATAATGCTCATTATGTATGCAGCAATTAAGCAAACAATTTGGAGCAAAACAAGGCTGTGTATAACTATACGTTCCCATGCATTTCAGTTCTAATAAGCAAGGAGGCTGATTAAACCACCAACAACATCGATGAATTTTCGAGATGGTAAGCAATCATAAAATGAGGGGTTTTACCTAGAAATAATATGATGCAAAAAAGGTTGACAGTGTCCCTTGAACTTTTTCTTACAAACTTGTATCATTTTGCAAGCAGTCTCTCACTATTTTTATGCAGATTTTTAATGCAGTCTGTGCAGTTGTGTTTGCACAAACTCATACTGATTTCTTCTTGTGGGCTTCCTGTTTGTCACATCACATACTGTTGCCTCTGCAGCGCTGCCAGCTGTGGAGTTTCTTCACCTGCGGGTGTGCGTCTCCAGGGGACTTTTAATTTGTTCAGTTTGGGGTATTTTTATAATATGTTTGCAACCTGGGTGTTTTGCTGATCGGGGCCTTTTTGTTTTGTGCTTTATATTTATTGTTTTACAGAACAAACATACAGGTAAAAACTTGACCATAGGACATACAGAATAGCAAAGTCGATGAGGACGCCACTGTTAATACATTGCAGTGGTCTGGCTGCACGCACTATAAAGATATGTCTGTAGGGAGAAAAAAACTATACAATGCGTAATATTTCCACATATGCTGCATACTGGAGTCCATCAAGTGGGGATTTTTTCATTGACTGTAGCTACATAATATTGTGTATGTCCCTTTAATTTATGTACATAAAAGGACGACAGCTCTCCGTGTAGAAGTCATGCTCCCTGAGAAAGGGTCACGCCAGACCCGAAGCACTGGGGTTTTAACTTACACTCTTTAAAAAAGTTTTAAACTGTGCAGTGTTTATTGATATTTATTTTTTCAGTGGTGTGCTCTGTGCTTGTGTGCTATTCTCCAGGGGATTGCCCTTCAGGTTTTTGGTGGGCTATTTTCCAGTCTTGGTCGCAAGACCTGGGATATGTTGTTGATTTGGTATGGCTACCCTACGAGGTGCCCTCGTCACCATCGCCCCCTGTTTGCCTTGCTTTGAGGAGTTCTCAGGGTTTTAAGTCTACTGTTTGTCCTGCACCCTTTTGGTTTTCTTTTTTCAGGAGTCTGCCTCCTGAGGTAGGGTTCTCTCTCTCTCTCTCTCTCTCTCTCTCTCTCGTTCTCTCTCTCTCTCTCTCTCTCTCGTTCAGGTTCCCGGTCACCTGTTGGCCAACTTTTTGCCTCCAGCCTCTATTGTGCTGCAGTCAACCCTAGCTACCCCCTTTCCGTGGGTTCTACTAAGCCTTTATCTCTTAGTTTGGCAGTCGTCTTTGCCCTTTCTGCCTGCCATTTCAAGCACAGCTACATGGCTCTTTCTGAGTCCGTCCTTCTTCCCCCTCCTTGATTCTTGAAAGTTAAAAGTTGCTTACTGTAGCTCCAGATCTGCAAGAATGTTTTCTCCATAGAGCTACACTCACCATTCCCGTCCCACCTATGTAGGGATTACTTGGATCTAGGATATTCCTGTGCTGTGATCTCATCTGTTCTTAGAAACACAGAAGGCAGATTAGTCAGTGGCTCTCCATAACTATACTTCAGTTGAGACCTGTGGAAAGTGGTGCTGCTATACTTGAGGTGCGGAGTGCTTCTGCACCTGGATGGACCAGAGCACTGAGTCATACAAGCTGTATTAGGCTCAAGACTTGTCCTTATGAACCATTCTTTTCATATTTAGCGCTCGGGTGGGGTGGGGGGATAGCTAGCTAGCTAATTATAGAGCTAGATAGATATGCAGTAGGCATGGACTTCAAAATCCATGTGAGAAATATTTTGACAGCTGTTAATGTGATAAATCTGCAATCTTAGATTGATACAGATAGTGAATACATCCTCAAGCATTCATCAAATAGTAGCTGTCAGTCACACACACACACCACTCCCACCTGCCAGCACTACTTGTTCAGTTCTCCTTTTACTTCTGTAAAACTAAAGAGGTTTTCTCTTTGTTGTAAGAGGCAGTCACCCATCTCCCATTTGTTTTCTGATAGCTAGGATCTAAACCTTAACTATTAGTCCTGGTGTCTTCAGGCCTCCTACCTGTTGAAGGAGCCGCCTTCTTCATGGGTGTTAATGCAGCTATTGTAAATAGATATGGTCAAACTTTGAACCAATGATTTAATGAGAACTGTGTTTTGGTGGACATAACTATGACCAGAGGAATTGGTTTACTTCTGTCCTTCAGTATGAACCATGACTACATAGTTTTCCACAAGGCCAAGGCAGTTTAAAGGATAATTAACACCAAAACCCTGTTTTGATACAGTTTTGACAGAATTTCATAGTCAACCATCCATTTTCTTGGCTTCCCAGGCTTCATTAAAAATAAAAAAAAGTGAAGCCTTTTTTCCTCAAACAAAATTTTTATTCGCTGTTGTCATCTGTCCAGTCCTTTGTCCTGGGGGCCTACCCCCATGGAAGCACCCCAGCCTCATCCTTCTCAATTCCCTCTGTCTTTCCAGTGGGGTTCCACGGCATGAGGCCCAAGGGAGCAGCTTTCCATCATCCCAAGGGCAGTAGGTTTGTTCCCCATGTTTTTCTTTCCTCCCACCATGCCCCACCCACATCTTGGTACCACCAGCCTTCTTGGTGGCCACAGCTAACCTGGAGGAGGGGGAAAGCTCCCCGGTCCTCCACATGGGTCACTGTAGCACTGGTTGCAGCACCATTCCCTCCCTGTCTGGGGAGGGCTGCCTGCAGCAGCATTGTTTCCCAGCCCTGACGCTCACTCAGCATGCCCAGAGTCCTCTACTGGTTGCCGGCAGCAAAGACTGGGTCAACAGGCAGCGTCAGTGAGGCCACTGTTAAGTACGTACATGTAAAAAAAAAAAAAAAAAAAAAAGCCATATGTTTTATTGGTTACAAGCTCCAACTCTTCAATATGCACAGCATCCAGCAAAATCTTAAAAAGCGCTAAGAATAATAATACGAAAATAGAAGCATCTATAGGGTCGAGTAGTGTGGGCCTGTGCTGTCTCTATATCGTTTACCTTTTTGTATGTTCCCATCTGCAGCATTTGCCTTTGTGCCCAACAGATGCTTGTTCGTGGCTTGAAACTGGAGTCTGTGCTGCTACGCAGTCCTAGGTTTCTCCTTGAAACATCCGTGAAATGATGGATGTTATAGTTCCCGCTTCACACCAACAATTAACTGAATTATACAGTTAATGAGGCACAGAAAAAAGCCAGAGATGTCACTTTTTAATAATGATCTACTGATGGTGGAGCGCAGTGCTAAAAATGCTTGGAGAGAAACTCCACAATCTTTAGGAGTAAAAAATCAGTTTATCTTTTAAACTTTGTTTATTGTTTTGAGCAAAACAACATACAGTTTAAATTACAAGCATAGGGCATTACAGACATCAAGCAACAACGCTGAGGGCGCCACTTCTCTCAGTAAACACATTTTATACGTCCCAGGTTTTTTGATGCATCAATGGGGGGGAGCCCCTGAAATTTTACACATTTAAATCCACCATAAGCTGATTATCAAGTCCATAAGCTGCATAGTCAAAAAACTAATAGTCATGAGTTAATAGTCCCGGTATTTTTCTACCTACAACAGACGTGGGTATTAAGCCATGCCTTCCCGTAGTTATGCATGTAAAAGTGCCAAAAGTTGACCAGCCCAGTGGCACTGAGGGTTGAGCGGGACACCACACCTCGCGCCATGCCAGCGACCGAGTTTGGGGAGCGAGCTTCAGACGCGAAGTCGGCAGGGTGGGAGGGTTGGCGCCCTCTGGGCTGCTCTCCTCCCGGGTGGGGTTAGGGACTGTCCGGCATTCCAGCGGCCCCTGGTGGAGACTGGAGGCGCTGCAGAATGTGGACTACACGTACAGCGTGGCTGACATCGGCAGAGTTGCCGTGTGTGCCAGACGTCAGGCCGTGCCCATGCAAGGACCAGCATAAGGGGAAAAAGACCCCTCCGGCCCCATAGGCGACGGCTCCACAGTGTCCACCTGCCACATGCCCAACGCTGGACCTCTACCTCCGCCCCTTCAATCGCCCATGGGGCTTGCCCCCCGACGGCTCTGCGGGAGAGAGTAATGCCTGTGAGGTAGGTGGAGGTCACAGCAGGCGGTAGAGTGGGGGATGAGTCGGGCCTGAGAGAGTTCCGGTGTCCGGGGGTGATAAACAAAGTGTAAAAAAAAAAAAAAAAAAAAAATTGCCAAAAGTTATTGAAGTCTGCTAACTATGAACACATTTTCTCAATATCTAAACTAACCATTATGCAGTGCTTTATGCAAAATGACCTTTAATAGATTGAGGGGGTCTCGCTCGTTAGAGAGGAATACAAAGAGTGAGTCACACCCCTCAGATGTGTTAAACTAATTATCAATTAAAGCAACAGGACTTGCGAAGTTTGGAAAACATTTGGTCAACGGTTGTTACCAGATAGAACCATGGAATGGAAGTCCACTAGAAAAAGCCGAGGTAAACGTAAATATACAATAGGAGTGAACAGATAACTCATTAGATAAAAACTTGTATTCTCACTGCAGTGTGATAACTCCAGATATCACAATGTGATGACATCAAACAAGCAAAAAACAGCACAAAACACAGTCCTATTGTATAAAAGGCATATGTGATGGCTAGGTGTGTGATACAGAATATATCTGAACTTGTAGCAAGTGAGCTCAGGGAACCATCACTCATGGCTCCAGTACGCTCTGCCACTCGTGACATTCACTGAGTTCACTTGCCACTCATTCAGATATATTCTGTATTGTGCACCTAGCCATCATGTATCCCCTTAGTCCTCTGAGGCAAGTATCACACTATGCCTGGTTAAAAACACACATATACCCCTTTAGATATCAATGTTACCTATTTATTTATTACACTAAATCACTATGTCATAGCAGACAGATAAAATTGATTTTTTTTTTCATTTTCCTAAATGTTTTTAGAATCCCACCAATAAAGCAATAATTCTGGATGTTGAATGGCAGATGTGGATGAGCCAAGTTGATATGGGTCCTTAAAGAAATAGAAACTAGGGCCGGCCCAGTGGCAAGAAGGGCTGAGGCACTGGGTACCTCACCTCCTGCCATGCTGGAACCCGAGTTCAGAAATGGACATGGGTTACCCCTGAGGGCGGCCGGGGAGGGAGGATTGAGTGTCCTCAGGACAGCTGTCCTCCCTTGCGGGGGGGTGTTACAGCACTTCTCTGCTTGTCTGCCCTCTGGAGGAATCTGGGCGGTAGCGGAGTGGTGTCATGCGGGGGGGGAGGGACTGCATGTGGGACACCAGGGGCGTACTTGCGGAGGCGGAGTTCACACATTGTGTCCATAGTACGCATGGCAGTCACTTGAGGAGAAAATGAAGAAAACCCCCAAGAAACAGGATGTCACCTGACCTCCTGCAGGCCCTACATTGGCGACTGGGCACCTCTGAAGAGATCCTTTGGTCAAGGGTGAGCAGGAGTGAGGTACACCCCAGAGATGCTGGGTGATGGGGCGGGGGCGTGGTGTAAACATTTGCCATACCAGCTGTGCATTAGTGCTATTCTAGTGACATTTAGCCAGCATCTGGGGCATGAGTCGTATCCGCCATGGAATCTTGGCTATTGTATGTCCATTGGGAGACTTGCAGACTGCAGTGGGGGGCAGGGGGGGCATGATTGAGTTACATAACAGTAAAGCCCCAAAGCAGTGTAAATCCTAATAGTCTGTAGAGAACAGTGAATAATATATAGACCCCCTACCCAAGATCATAATGCAGATAGTTGAATGCATTTCTCAAAACCTTGGATCCTGTGGCTAGTTTAATCTCACATGGGGATTTTAACATGCCTACAATTAAGTGGGAAGGGAAGAGTGGGAAAACACAGATGGAGAATGATTTCTTGGCTTGTATCAACAAACTGGGTTTCTATCAGTATGTGTTATCTCTAACCAGGGATTTAAATACCCTAGACTTGGTTTCTAGCAATATGATTGACAGCATAACAGACTGCAAAACCACGGTTCCATTAGGCAACAGTGACCACTTAATGGTGTCTTTTATGATTGATGTAGAAGATGTAGTATTGTCTAGAATAACGAAAGTCAAATGCTTTCATAATGCTGATTTTGAGAAAATACGTAATCAGCTGGGCCACTGGGAATGGCAAAAGGAATTAGAGAATGCTGACCTGTACCAAATGTGGAAAATGTTGCCTGATAAGCTTAACATGTTAGTAGATAGATTTGTACCAGTTAACAGCAAATATAATAATAATAATAATAATAAACCTAATCCACCGTGCTTTACACAAAAGATCGAAATTGGTTAAAAATAAGGGAAGGGCATATATAAAAGCCAAACAATCAACTCACACACAAGCATGGTCCATCTATAAAACTACTGTGAATGAAACTAGAAGAGCTATTTGTAAGGCAAAAAGGGATTTTGAGCTTAAGCTAGTCAATACAACCAATGATGATTATAAACTTTTTTTATAGGTACATTAATCAAAAAAGGGGAAGCAGAATACGAATTATGCCCCAGAGGATAGTGCTGGTAAGCTGCCTTCTAACAGTGGGCGGATGGCACAATTGTTAAATGATTACTTTAAATCTGTTTTCAATGATAATTCAAGGAGTACCATATTGGGCAAAATTCCTGTAAATGATGTGCCACCACTGCTTGATAATACAGATATTGAAATAAGGCTGAAACAAATTAATCCCAGTAAATCGCTAGGTCCGGCTGTTGTTCACCCCAGGATACTTAAAGAATTGGCAAGTGTTTTGGCAGCTCTTGTAACAAGGATTTTTCAGGAATCTATTAACACCGGTGTGGTAATTAACTCTTGGAGAGAGGCATTTTTTACCCCAATATTTAAAAAAAAAAAAGGTCTTAAAAAGAAGTGCAGGAAGTACAGACCGATAAGCTTATCCTGGATAAAGTTCTCAAAGTATTACTTAGAGCTAGTGTCCTGCCTAGAATTAATCGTAATTTTTAGATGCTGTCAGCTATCACTTCTTATATCGGAAGTATTTTTTTCTTTTCTGTTTTCTAACTAGACAATTTTCCTCCTAAAAATACTGGGCTGATGTGAGGAGCACCATTCTGGGGGCTAAAAAAAGTCAGTTCTGTTCCTCCTTCTACATCATGAGAAGGGCAACTAAAATGGTGCAGGGTCTGCAAGAGAAGCCGTACGAGAAGAGACTTAAGGAGCTTAATATGTATACCCTTGAGGAAAGAAGGGAAGAGGGGGGACATGATAGAAACTTTTAAGTACCTCAGTGGAATCAATAAAGTCCAAGAGGGTAGCATCTTTCAGAAAGAGATGTGCAAGAACAAGGGGACACAATTTAAAGATAGAGGGGGGACGGTTCAGGGGCAGTGTGAGGAAGTATTTTTACAGAGAGGGTAGTGGATGCATGGGACAGCCTTCCTGAGGAGGTTGTGGGGTCTAAAACTGTGGGAGAATTCAAGAATGCATGGGACAGACATAAGGCAATTCTTGTTGGGGGGTAGGAAGAAATAGGCTGTTGGTTAACTAGGATCTGCGGCCTAGCCTGTAGGTAGGGAAATGGGCAGACTAGATGGACCAAGCGCTCCTTATCTGCCGTCAAAGTCTGTTTCTGTGTTTCTATGTGACCAGACACACTGAGACACCACTATCCTTGCTGCCTGAGCAGTGACTTTCGCAAGTTATCAATCAAAGTGCAGGAAGTTGTGACATCATTAGTAGCTAAGAAGAGCTATCCCCTGTTGCTTCACGTGAAAGTGAATCATCTGGCATTGAGAAATGGTTCTTCTTAGTTACTAGTGATGTCACTGTCGGTGTGGTATCAGTGTTGGTTATGTAGTGGGAGGAACAAAACTGACTTTTAGCCCCCAGGCAGAGTGCTGGTCCACACAGCACCCCAGTAATGCCAGGTGACAAATCTTTTAATCAGCAAACAGAATATAAAAAAATACTTCAGATATAAGAAGTGATAGCTGACTACATCCGAAAGTTACCATTAATTCCAGGCAGTACACTAGCTCTTTAAGGGAGATAGGAAATGATTTATTGTTGTTGGTAACTGCTAAATAAATCATAAACAACAAGTAGTGGTCTCCCTGTGTGTTTGCCATTATTGCAGATGATTTAAATGCATATTTCCATGTTGTTCATTAATGTTGAAACCTCCGTCTGTTTTGACAGCATTTTTTTTTTAATTGGGAGTCGGCGTGTGCCAAGCTGAGAAAGGCTGTCGTCACTGGGGGTTACTGCATGAGCTGGTTGCAGAAAAAAAATATCAGTTTTCAGCCCGGCATTATACATATAAAAACAGTTCTGTTACTAGTAATGTGACCAGGCAAGTGTCCATGTGTGTATTTTGGGGGGGTAATGGAACAGTCACAGAAAACCCAATAGTCGTTTGAACCTGCTGCCTGGCCTTATTTGTGTATGCCAGGAGGCCTTATTTGCATATGCCAGGAGGGGTGTGGCGTCATCCTTTTAAGAAATTGCTGTTCAAACGGACGGTATTCCAGTGTGCAGGCTTCAGAAGTCTAAAACTGGAGTCCGTGACAAGAGCCTTTTGCAACTTGGCACACGCTGCCTCCCAATTAAAAAAAAAAAAAAAAAAAAAAAAAATACTGTCAAAACAGACAGAGGTTTCAGCATTAAGGAACAACATGGAAATATGCATTTAAATCATCTTCAGTAATGACAAACACACAGGGAGACCACTACTTGTTGTTTATGATTTATTAAGCAGTTACCAACAACAATAAATAATTTCCTATTTCCTTCAAGGACAAGATCAAGCTCTTTGTAGGAAATAATGGTTTGGTGGACACTACACAGCATGGGTGTACCAAAGGGAGATCTTGCCTGACAAATTGAATGGAATTTTATAATAAGATCAGTGTAGCCCTAGATGCTGGTAAACCTATGGATGCGATTTATTTGGACTTCTTGAGGCCCTTTGATAAGGTACCGCATGTAGAACTGATTCAAAATCTGTCTAAGATGGGACTAGACAGCCGGACAGTTAGGTGGATAGTGGCATGGCTTACCAACAGGAGACGAGCTGTAAACATACGTGGGGAATTACCTGAATGGGCACATGTTACCAGTGGTGTCCCACAGGGGTTGGTTTTGGTACCCTGTCTTTTTAACATTTATGTCACATCCATAACTGGCACTTCTAGCATTTTTTTTCTTTTTTTTTTTTCCCCAGAGCGTTTTCTGGTGGAGCTGGCAGATGGCTACGTCTCCCCCTCCACGGGTGAGCTCATCTCTCCGGCCCTGACCTCCTGCTGACCTCTCTGGGAAATTCCCTTGGGTTAACCCCGTGACAGGGCTGGGGGCGAGGAGCGCTGGCTTTCTCCCCTTCCCCGGATAGCCAACATCCATACACCGGGGCTCACTGCAGGTGTGGTCGGGGCCATCACGGAGCCTGCCAACTCCATTTTCTTATTTACTCTCATCCCCCTCCCCATCCGGTGAATGTCAGTGATGTGCTGTCCGACCCGTATCCCCCTCCAACCATCGCTAGAGGGCGATCAGCGGGCAGAATGACAATCCCTCCTCCCCAAAAGAGAAGAGCAGTCCTCAGGACGCTCAATCTCTGCTCACCCCCAGCGGCCTAGGCTCGTTCCAGAACCTGGGTCGCTGGCGTGTCATAAGGTGTGGCGTCCAACGCCTCAACTGGACCGGCCTAGCATTTGGTTTTCTAAATTTGCACATGATGTTAAATTGGGGTCAGTCGTTAGCACAAAATCGGACAGGGAAATGTTACAGGTGGAGTTAAACAACCTTGAGAATTTGACTACTACACACAGATTGGAGCTGAACATCAAAAAGTGTAGAGTTATTCATATGGGGAAAAGCAATCCTAAGGTAGACTATTGTATCAGGGGGACCACCCTTAGACCTGTAAAAGAGCAGAACGATCTCGGAATTTCTATAACTAATACTCTGGAATTCAAAAAGCTCTGTATTATAGTGGCAATACTTGCAAATTCCATATTAAATAGTATCAGGGGGAATATTCAGTGCAAAGATAGAGGTTATTCTGCCCCTCTATACCTCTTTGGTTGGACCACATTTGGAGTTCTGTGCCCAGTTTTGGTCCCCATGTACTAAAATGGAAATTAAGACCTTGGAGATTATACAGTGCCGGGCAACTAGAATGATTACGAACATGAAAGTTCTTCCTATTGAAAATAGATTGAAAGACCTACGTTTGTTTTCTCTTCAGTACAGAAGACTTTGGGGAGATCTGTGTTTAGTTTTTAGGGTACTAGAAAACCATGATCTGTGGGACTGCTTGGGTCTGAGGATGATGGGCTCTTAACTATGATACTAGATCTGATAGTTTACAGTTAAGGGATGATATTTGTCATAGTAAGAAGAGAGCCACATGGTTTAACCAGAGGGTGGTATTGTTCTGAAATTCCTTGTCACTTTTTACTGTGACAAGTAAGAACATAACTGATTTCAGAAACAAACTCGATAGATTTTGCTTATCCCTTGGTATACAGGGATATCTGACATAAAATGTTGGCAAGCTGGAATGGGCAACACCTTATTAAGCTTGTAAACACCTGTGATACCTATAACCCAGTCAGTTCTTCAGCTCTGTTTCACCACTCTACTGCATTGTCATATCCACTTTAAATGCAACTTCCTCCATCACTTGTTCCCTCCACCACACACTTACCATTGCTCATTCATTGCTATTGTAAACCACTGGGGTTGAGAATGAGAGCAATTGTATAGAGTGAGGTGGAGATAACAAGGACATTAAATTCATTTATTGGGTGTGGAAGCCTATAGAGGATGTATAGAAAACATCATGCAGTATGTCGTGCTTATGTTTTTTTATCCATTGCTCACAGGTGCTGCCCATCTCTGCCTGGCAACCACCCACTTTCATCCAGTGCCTTCTCTGGTATGTACCTGTCCTCATGGGATCCACACAGCATTCATCCCCATAATGGATTCTGTCACTGGCCTGACCGAGAAATGCCCCGCTCCAGTCTGCGACGTTTGGAGGACAGATGCCAGTTGGAGTAATGTGGCTAATGTGTGCTGGCGTCATGCTACCACTCTCAGGATTTTTTTTTTGTTCTGCACTCTGGAGACAGACTGTGTTCTCCCTCCCTCTCCTGCACTGCCACCTGTGTCACCCAGGTGAGGATGCTGCAGTAAAGAATGCAGCCCCTCCCCCTTCCAGAGGAGTAAAGTGTCTTGTGGGATGCTCAGTCCCCCCCCCCCCCAAACTGAGGTTGATGGTTGCATGGCCTAGCAGAATAAAAATATAATATATGGATTGCAGCTTTTTTCCATACTTAAAAAGTGACCTTCAAGTCTTATTACGCCACCTTTAGCTGGAAGTACCAAGCATATCTTTTATTTATTTATTTGTTAAAATGTTTCACCAGGAAGGCACACTGAACAAGTTTCTTGTCTCTTGGTGTGAGGGGGGTTGGGGTACAAATGGATGATTGAATAAAACATTAGTTTACATTTACTATAACGGAGAAAAATAAACATACAATTACATTTGTAAAAATGACATACAGTTAAATATAACTTCAAACAACATGAAGTCTTGCTGTATTCCGACTGTGCAGTTAGCCCCAACACTTAAACTGCTCCAGAGAGTAAAGGGTTAACTCTATGCCAGGGCATAGAATGTTGAGCTCGAGCTTGGTTTTCAAACCTCTGTCTGTGGTACTCTGAAGTGTAACCATCAGATTTCTTACTGCGCCTAACTGTGAAGTTGCTCCAAAGGTCCCTCCTGTGCTTTGGTTCGGTATTGGTTGGGAATGGTCAGTTTATTCAACCGCTTTAAATTTTTTCGGTATTCTTACCTCTGTCACGGTACAGTAAATGACAGTGTAGTAGGTAGTGTTGTTTTATTGTTAAAATCATTAGAAATTGTTTTTCTTCAGTTCTTTCCCGGTCGGTCCGGTTGAGAACTGAAATCTATTGCTAATTGTTACTTTTCTGTAATTCTGTTGTGGTTTTCTGGTACTTATCGGTGCCTAAAAAAATCCTGAATTAAATGGGATTTTTTTAACTAACCCGTGACACGGTTGGAACTGATAGGTTTGTGTTACATGGCATAACGCTGTAAAGGGTAACTTTTTTGAATCCGGCATGTTTGAGAAACCCAAAAAGGAAAACGGTCCCACTAGGTTTCAGCACTGTACCGAGTGTGGGGAGGCCTTTGCTAAGGCTGATCCCCATCTCGTATGTGTGTATTATCTGGGGTTTGACCACCTCAAGGAAGACTGCCAAATTTGTAAACATTTTCCCAAAGCCACTCTTGAAAAACGTTTGAGTAGGCTGAAGGAAAGGGAGGCCACCGAGAAGTCCGCTGACCAGGATGGCCAGCCCGGTTCAGTTGCAACCGAACCTGAAGAGGTGCCCACTGACCTGGGCGATACCTCATCAGGCAAAAGGAGAGCTGACTCTGCAGAGTTGGTTCTGTCAAAAAGAAAACGAAAATCAGTCGGTTCGGTTCCGACCTCTGAAGAAATAGCGTAAGCGATTACAGTAGTTCAATCACTTTGCCCGGTTCCGACTGAACTGACATCAGTTCAAAGGCGATCGGTTCAGTCGGAAGTAGTTGCTTCAGATATAGATACTGAGGCATGCTATGAGGGTGATTGGGAGGAGGAAGAAGATTATGATGGCGAGTTTGAAGGTCTAGATGAGCCAGTAGAGCCTGACATCTCCCCAGACAGGCCTTCCAATGTTTCTCCTCCCAGGCTTTCTGAGTCCCCTTCCCGTTTCTTGTTTTTACAAGAAAGTGGCTGAGACTCTTCAGCTTCCTATGGAAGAGGCTGATCAGGATCAGGAGGAGCCTGATTATGTGGAGATGATGGATGTTCCAGAGTCAGAGTGTCTATCCCTTTGCAGAAATCCCTGGGGAAACGGACGCAAAAAATCATGCAGTTTCCCACATCCATCCCTCCTGTGGATAAAAGAATAGACTGGAGGTGTGCTTTATTAGGTCCTGGTACGGAATTCCTTTCAACCCATTGCAGCCATGTTGTGGTAGTGCAAGCTGCAGCCTGTGACGAGGCTAACATCCCCCTGGCATCTCACCCCCCAGATAAGGATTCCAGGAAGGTGGATGCCATGGCAAAGAAACAGTACTTGGCATCCTCTTTGGGGCTCAGGCAATTAATTTACATGGTATATACAGCCAGGTACCAGAAATCTATGTGGGATACGTTTCTGGAGCTGGCTAAGAATGCCCCTCCCCAGCTAGCCAAGGGTCTAGAGCAGGTGACTGTAGATGGTATAGAGGCATTCAGAGCGCAGTTTCATGCTGCTGTAGACTCGAATGATGTACATTCCAGGGTCATGGCTACATCTGTCTCCATGAGGAGGTTTGCTTAGCTTAGGTGTACCAGTCTTTCGCAGGATACCCAAACTAAGGCCATGGATTTTCCCGTAACTGGTAATTCTCTGTTTGGGGAGCAAACCAAGAACTAATGAAGAAGATGGATGAATATAGGCCCACCTATAGGCACCAATTCAGGGCTGGCAGGGGCAGGCCTTTTCACAGATCTTTCTACCAAACTCCGGCCTCCTCCTTTTCTTTCCAGCAGAGGGGGGTTCTTTAGGGGAAGAGGCAGGCGTGGGATGACCAGGACCCCATCATCCACGCAGTCTAAGCCCCTGCCAAACAAACACCCTGAGGTGTCGGTCATGGTCGCCTCCTCAGTTCCAGTAGGGGGCAGGTTGGCACACTACTTCCAGGCCTGGGAGCCTATTACTTCAGACAAGTGGGTCCTGGAAGTAGTGAGCCAGGGACTTGCTTTCAGTTTCAAAAGGTTCCCAAAACTGAGAGCAAGGTCCTTCAGTCCTCCCTCTCCCTTGGAGACAAAGGCCTTAGAGGCAGAAGTCTCCTCTCTTCTGCTTCTGCAAGCAGTAGAGAAGGTACCTCTTTGTCACAGGGGAAAATGACTGTATTCTAGATACTTCCTTACCCCAAAAAAGACAAGGGAGTGGTGACCCATCCTAGATTTACGGTGCCTGAACAAACACTTAACAAAACCAAAATTCAGGATGGTGACTCTGGGAGTAATTCTTCTCTCTCTGAGACCAGGAGACTGGCTAGCCTCCCTGGATCTCAAGGATACCTACTTCCACATACCTATTAGACATTCCCACAGAAAGTACCTCAGGTTCGAGTTGCCCTCAGGCCATTACCAATTCAGAGCTACGCCTTTCCGCCCAACATCTGCTCCAAGGGTGTTCATCAAGTGTCTAGCAATAGTGGTGGCATTCCTCAGGAGACAGGGTATCCTTCTGTTCCCATACCTGGATGACTGGCTCATTGTGGTACAGTCCTCAGACCAAGTCAAGTCAGCCCTAGAGGTCACTGAAAAGCTTCTAGATTCCTTGGGTTTCATTCTGAACATAGAAAAGTCTGTTCTGGAACCAGCTCAGCTCCTTACTTTCATTGGGGTGGAGCTAGACACTGTTCAGGCAAGAGCGTTTCTCCCTCTCTCATGGGTTCAGTCCATTGTCACTCTGGCTTTCTCCTTTCATCCTCTAGTTTCTCGTCCAGCCAGACACTTTCTACAGTTGCTGGGTCACATGGCAGCTTCCACAGCAGTAGTCCAAGTAGCAAGGTTTCAGATGCAAGATATTCAGTTTCTTCTCAGATCTTATTGGTCTCAGAAAAAAGACCCTATCTCCAGATTGGTTCCAGTATCTCAAACTCTAGTCCAGGCCCTCCAGTGGTGGCTGGAGGAGTACAATCTTCGACAAGGTATCCCCTTTATCATTCAGGCTCTTTCTGTGATTCTCACCACAGATGCTTCTTTACTAGGTTGGGGGATCATCTAGATCAGCTTACAGCTCAGAGAACCTGGTCTCACCAGGAGTCTCTTCTACACATAAACCTTCTCGAACTCAGAGCTGTCTTTCTAGCACTTCAGACATTATCACCTGCTGTTCAGGGGAAAGTGGTGCAAGTCAGGACAGACAATACCACAACTATGTGGTACATCAACAAGCAGGGAGGCACTCTGTCCTCGGCCTTGTGCACAGAGGCCATGAAAATATGGTCTCTAGCTTATTCCCTTCAGGCTTTCCTGATGGCTGTGCACCTCCCAAGGAGGGACAACATTCTAGCAGATGCTCTCAGCAGGATTTATCAGGGTCACCACGAATGGACCCTGAACCCTCTAATTCTTCAGGTTATTTTCAAGAGGTGGGGCACTCCACAGATGGATCTCTTTGCAGCCCCGGACAATCACCAACTTCCTCTCTTTTGCTGCAGACCACCTCTTCTGGGCCATATCCCTCAGGATGTTCTCTTGTTAAATTGGACAAGCAGGTTTCTGTATGTATTTCCTCCTTTTCCTCTGATTTTCAGGGTCCTGATGAAGATCAGGTCTCAGCCTTGCAAGGTGATTCTAATGGCTCCAGATTGGGCCAGACAGCCTTGGTACCCTCTACTCTTGTCACTGTCAGTGACAATGCCTCTGCATCTTCCCAGACAGTTCAATCTCCCCACCTCCTCACAGGGGAGGATTCTTTACCCCAACCTTCAGACTCTCAAGCTCAAAGCCTGGCTCTTGAAGATTTAGAATATGCAAACCTGCATCTTTCTCAATCAGTCTTGGACATTTTAAAAGTTATCAGGACACCTGCTACTAGAAAGACTTACAACTCCAAATGGAAAATATTTGGGTTTTAGGGTTTCCAGAGGCATACCCAGCCAGAGCTGGGTGATATTGCCACTGTTTTGGACTATTTGGTGCATCTTAACAGTTTAGGTCTCCAGCCTACTACTCTCAAGGTGCATTTGGCAGCTGTTTCTGCATTCCTTTCTGCTGGCAAGGGCTCTTCCCTAGCATCTCATCCAGTTTTCAAGGAATTCTTCAAGGGTCTAGTACATGTTAACCCTCCCTTTTGGGAGCCTAACCCTTCTTGGGATCTGAATATCTGTATTGCACAGCTTATGCAGCCCCCTTTTGAACCCCTGTTCTCAGCTGAGCTGAAGTACTTTGCTTGGAAAACTGTATTCCTGGTAGCCATTACCTCTGCCAGGAAAATTACTCACCATAGTAATGTTGTTTCTTTTAATGGAGTCTTGCTGTATTCTGACCTCCCTCCCTGCCTCCCCTCCTGGAACCTAGTAGTTTTGGGATGTGATTGGGCAGGCACAGGTTGTATGGTGCAGTGGTTTAAGGCTCTGAGCTGCAAATCTGGAGACCTGGGTTTGAATCCCACAGCCCCGCTTACATACTGTGTGACCCAGGGCAAGTCACTTAACTTCCTTGTGCTCCCAGGTTGCACCTGTAAACAAGCTTTCAGCTTAGTGTATCTCACCTGGTTAAATAATTGGAAAAAAAAAATTACAGGCTGTATCAGTGAAACCTGACATTATTTCATTTCACTGGGATAAGATGGTCCTTCGAACCAACAGAAAGTTTCTTCCCAAGGTGGTATCAGACTTTCATTTGAATCAGTCTGTGTCATTGCCTGTGTTTTCCATTGACCATTTTTCCTCTGGGGAGAGACGATTACACAGTCTTGATGTAAAGAGGGCCCTTAGTTACTATGTAGAAAACACTAAGGCCCATAGAAATGACTGTTCTCAGTTGTTTCTCACTTATGGAGAAGTGGGAAAGGGGTAAACCTGCCACCAAGAGAACTATTACCAGGTGGATTGTTTCCTGTATCCAGTTCTGCTGTTCAAAACTTGGGAGAGAGCCTCCTGAGGCCTGAGGGCTCATTCTACTAGAGGTACAGCTGCTCCGGTCGCAGCAGCTAGAGACATACTCTTAGTGGAAATCTGTAAAGCAGCCACCTGGAAAACTGTTTACACATTTACCAAGCATTACTCTCTGATGGGGGAAGAGGGACTGAATAAGGACAAGTTGTGCCTAGAGCTGGCCCCCTCAGGATGCAGAGAACCCAGCCAGGGCAGAACGAGGCTATGGCTTTGAAAAGGGGGGGAAGGGGGAGTGGGGCAGGGAAGGTGAGGCGAATGATAGTTTAGGTAGGCAGGTATGGATTTAGTGGGTGGGTATAGGAGGTGGAGGAGGGAAGGAAAAAGCTTGCCTGAGTCCAAGTCTAGGCCTCTCCAGGATGCTGGGAACCCTGCCAGAGGGCAGAATTGGATGAGGACAAATTGGGTACAAAGGATAGAAGGGATGTGGGAAGGAAGGAAGAGGCTTGCCCAAAACTAATCCCCTCCAGGATGCTGAGAACTCTGCCAGGGGGCAACACTAAGCAAGAGCAAGTTGGTAATGGAGGAAGATGGGGGGTAGAAGCACAAGGGGGTAGGAAGTAGGGGAGAGAAGCAAGCTGGGGAACAAGCTCAGAGGGGAGAAAGGTTAAGTTGGGGATGGTGTGGCATGGGGTGGTGCAGACTATTAGGAGGACAGTTAAGGAGGATTAAAGCAGGAGCAGCTAGAGAGAGCAATTATATAAGGCAGAGGCTTATATAATGGGAGGAGGAGAAGTGCCTTATTTTGGGGGAGTTCAGATTTTCAGGAATGGTTGGGTGAAACCTGACTGTCCGATGAGAGTGGTTCAATGGGGGACCAGCAAAATACGAGTGTCTGTGGATCTAAGGGAGTGGGAGGGAAGGGGGGGAGAGTGAGAGCATGAGAGGTAAGGGTTGAAGTCCTCCTAGCCAAAATTTAGAAGCGAGTTTGGCACAGTGAGTGAGGCACCAGTTTGCAATCAGGGGAAAGGACAGGCATGGTAAAGGTTGCAGTGATGAGTACGTGATGGAGCATCAAGGGCAAAGCAACAGAAGGAGTTGGAGAGTGTTCTATCTGGTTAGGGAGGATTTGGGAGCGGCACCATAAACTACATCGCAGTAGTCAAAAATGGGGAGGATCATCTTCTGGACTAGTTCACACCATGCCAAGGGATTGAAACGGAGTAGCCATGAACGATGAGCGGGTTGTCCACATCAGGACTGTAGGTCTGCACTAGGAGGACTTAGAGGTCATCCAATTTTCAGAGGAGGCTTCTGATGTTAATAAAGATTTTTTTTTTTCCTGGTATTTTCTCCCCCCCGGTCCGCGTCGACCCTGCCTCCTGCTGTCCACCCAGCCCCATCAACCAGGCACCTACCTTTAACTCCCACAGGTTACCCTCCGAATAAGGATTACTTTAAGACTGTTACCATGAGAGGTGAAACAGCTGCAGCTTGACAGAACAGAAAGGTCCCATGAGCCTGGGCGATGGGCTTAGACTTGGGTTAAATTCATTATCGCTGCTTAGAAGGAGAAGGTAAACGAGAACAAGTATAGACAATTGGCTGCTAAAGTATCCAGTACTCCGTCTGTAACATGATGCGCTTAGTTTTGTAGAGGCCAGGGAACTGGAGTGCTACCATGGTTTAGGGTCAGAATAGGTAAATATTCTGAAAGGCTCTGATTTAAAGTCCGTCTTGGGATGTCTGAGCTAGCTGATGTGTCCAAGAAAATGGGGAGATTGTTGAGGCAGTCTTCCAATGGGAGTAGAGGGAGATTTCCTGGGCCCAGAATGGGTAAACTGAGAACCTGAGTACCTGTGTACTGTCACAACTCGGTAGCACAGCTAAGGTCAGCTTAATACCATTGTTGTGCATCATTGCTGAAGGAACAGCCAATGAGAACACACACAGATACACCCCATCCCTACCGCTAAATGTAAGGCAGAGGGGCTAGAGGGGTGGAATAAGTAACCGAAAGTGCGGATCTGTGCAAAATCGGTGGGGCATTCAAGCATAGGTGGGACAGATACATGGGCTTGGGAAAGACCGTATCAAAAGGGGTGTGGGGTAAGTGTGAGTGAAGAGCAACTAGGGCTCTCGCATTCCACATTAGATAGGTAAAGCTGGACAGAAACGATGGGCCAATGAGCCTTTTTCTGCTGGCAGCTTCTGTGTTTCTAAAATAAATACTTTCTGAGTAGTACTGGCCCTGGAAATCCTATATCTATTCAAGGACTACAGGTACTCTTCCCTGGACCCTAAGTTAAAACGATAGTCACCCTCATTCTTAACTATATTTGGAAGGGTCATCATATGCTGGGGTGGACAGGGAGAGGTATCACCAGCAGGAGGAGGGAGGTACCACTCTATCAGTTGTTGGTGAGACCCCACTGGGAATACTGTGTCCAGTTCTGGAGGCCACATCTCAGGAAGGACGTATACAGAGTGGAGGCAGTCTAGAGGAAGGCAACTAAAATGGTGCAGGGGATACATCAAAAGCCCTATGAGAAGACTAAGGGATCTCGGCATGTACACCCTAGAATGGGGAGGGAGCATGATAGAGACCTGCATGTACCTCACAAGGGTGAATCGGGTACAGGAGGGGAGTCCGTTTCAAATGAGGAAGTGCATCAGGGTAAGAGGGCAGGCAATGAAGCTGGAAGGGGGAGGTTTAAGAGGGATTTGAAGAAGTACTGCTTCACTGAAAGAGTGGTGGGTGCCAGGAACATTCTACCAGCAGAGGTGGTGGGAGCTTCTAGCAGTGGGGTACTTCAAACATACTGTACATGGGAAGAACATAAAGAAATATTGGTAAATCGGCAGTTGGGGGGGGGGGATGGTCAACAGAGACCAGATAGGGTCTGTGGAGACATAATAGGGACAATTTAGGCAGACTGGGTGGGCCAAGCATTCCTTTTCTGCCAACACCATGTTCCTACGTCCCAGGCTGTCTCTCTAGAATTTTTAGGCTCAGTGTTCCAGGGGAAACTCTACTGTCCCCAACTTTTGACACGGATTGTGATTCCTAACCAGGAACCGGTAAATCGTGCCATTGCTTTGTGCGAATATGGAAAGGGCAAATGTAATTTAGAAGCCACTGATAGCCCTCTGGTCCTACCACTTGCCAGAGAGATGGCAATGTGACCCACTCATGGTGGATAAATGGCGGAATTGGAGATCATCCCTACCTGTATGAGGCTGGAATTTAACAAAAAAATCTATTATATCTTAGGCGATCAAAAAGGGAGAGGGGGGGTTTGGGGTTACACAATCCACTGGACATCTAGCCAAAGAATAGATTTGGTTTCTAACCCCAGTAATACTCTGGTATTCATAACTTCTGCAGTGTCCCTTTAAGACTGAACTGCCCGGAGAGATGGAATGCTGTGCAAATGATGGAATCTTTGTGCCGTGCTATTTTTTAAATGCTGCCTTGAACTAACTGCCCTGGTTCTAAACCCTTAGATTTCACTCTTCACCTGTCAAGACCAGAAGCTGTGAGATCCTCTCCTCATCTACTTGTCCTGAAGTGATAAAACTTATACAAATTCATAAGTATTACTCATCCTTTTTCTTTTGCTACCTTTAGCTAGTGTTTTTGTTTTAACTCATTCTATCGGATACCACCATTTTGGGTCAGGTTAAGCAATGGATGGTTCTGACACCATATGGCGCTAATAAACTGTTGTTTTAGTGTTAAAGTAAATTTTTCTCTGTTTCTCTGGGTGCAGTTTAACCAGTGGGGAACCGGGGCTTTTCTTAGAGATTTTCGGAAGGAACCCCTTAGTTTTATTTAAAATTTAAGTTTTATATTTAAATTGTGAACCGCTAATCCCGGTTCTTGAACTGCTGGTTCTGGTTCTTTTCTTGGTTCGGTTCTGGTTCCGAAAAGTTTTTCTTGGTCCAGGAACTGACTGCAAACACTAAATAAGGTTTTAAAATCCTTCTTATTCAGCGGTTATTGATTTTTATTCATTTTCTTCATTCAGACTGCCTGAAAAACCAAAAAGAAGAACCGGTGAACCCAGTTTCAAATCTTGTACTGATTGTGGTGAGGTTTTTGCCAAAGCAGACAAGCATAATCTTTGTGTTGCCTGTTTGGGTTTTGAACATTTAAAAACAGACTGTGATTTTTTTTTTTTTTTTTAAATTTTAAATTATTGCAGTTTATACAAAGTAACACACACACATATAATTAAAAGTACATCATATAGAGGATAATGGCTGGAGATCAGGTGATAACCACACTGTAATCACCTTGAGTGGTTGCTAGTGCAACATGGTAGTTTACTGTAGCCCTAGCAACCACGAGAGGTGATTTCAGTGTGGTTGTCACCCGATCCCCAGCCATCATCTTTTATAGTGTATGGTCAAAAAAACACTGTTTGCATACTATGTGTGAGAATTATGGAACTCTGGTGCATTCTTTTTTCTTATGCCATTGTTTGGAAGTTCCGAAGTGTGGTTAACAACTTTTAAAATTCTAAACCGTGCATAACAAAGCTATGTGGCTGCTGATTATGATGGTTAATAGGCACTTACCATACATTATACAATGGTTATGCACTGGGCCATACATATTATACCTGGGTAATGGAAAAGGAGAATTCACATACTACATATGAAAGATTAGATCAGTTAATTAATAAATCTAGATGGTTTGGTACTCTTCTGCTTTTACAAATGCTCTAGTCAAGGAATGAAATTGGGTTTCGTAGTCATTATATAAATGACCCACCTCCTCCAGAGCATTTCAAACTTTGTTAGTCTTTTATTAAGGGAAGCTGTAAGCCTTTCCATTTGGTAGACAGATATCATGAGATCATGCCAATAGTCTATAGCTATTCTGTTAGCAGTAAGCCAGTTTTCGGTGATCACCTTCTGGGCTGTTAACAGCAAGATTTTTTACCAGTTTTGCCGAACCTGGGTCCCTATATCCAGGGGGAAGAGCCATAAAAAAATAAAGCATAGGATTCAGGGTCCGCTCCGGTCAAATATATTATATAGTGCTTGCTGGAGCTCTTGGAGGAAGGGGGTCAAATCGGCACACTCCCAAAACACATGAACCAATGTAGCCGGGGAATGCCCACAGCCTCTCCAGCACCAAGCTGAACCCATCCCTCCCCCGAATCTTCCTTGTACTGCTGGAGTCTGATAGAATCTTACAAGCACCTTCCAAGACAGACTGTGATATTTGTAAAACTTTTTCAGAAAAAAAAAAAACAGCGGAAAAGTGCCTTGAAAGACTCAAGAAAAAGATGTCCGTTTCCAAGGGTCCCTCAAGCTCTGACCAGCCGACACCCTCTGTTCCTGTGGGTGAAACCACTTTGATCTCAACATCTGTTACTGCCACCCCTGAGACAGGTACACGAGCAGTTCCAGAGAGGCTTGCTGAACCAGCTGACTCTTCGGTTCCCTCTAAAAAAAAATCTAAAAAGACAAACCACACAGAACCCCCAGCTGAGAAGCAATTGGGGACTTCTGTGCCTGCAGTAAAAATGCCAAGTGCTGATGAGATTGCACAGGCCTTTCGTGTTATCCAGGCTTTACAAGGGCTGACTGCTCCTTTACCTCAGACTCCAGCCAAACAGACTGGCTTTTCTTCTCAGTCTTCTCTTTATGAGCAAGAAGAGTATCTGAATATTGATGTGGAGGAGGAAGGGACCCCACTGAACCGGAAGTTTCACCTGAACAAGAATCTGGCTCTCCTCCAAGGGCATCAGAGGATTTTTCCTTTCACTTTACCTTTGTAAGAAGGATGGTGGATGCATTGGACATCACCACAAGTGAAGTTATTGAGGATGAAGAAGTTGTTGAATACATGAAATTGATGGTGTTAACACCCACTGAAAAGCTTCTTCTCATTAACAAATTATTTCAGAAAGATGCCCTAAAGATACTGCATACACCAAATACTGCTCCACCTCTGGATAAGAGGTTAGATAAAAAGTATCCATTAGAAAGCCAGGGTGCTGAATTTTTGTTCTCTCACCCTGACCAGCAGGGGGGGGGGTGGTGCAAGTGGCAGCCTGTGAAAATGCAAGGGTTTCATTAGCCTCCCATCCTCCAGACAAGGACTCAAGGAAAATTGACAGCATGGCCAAAAAGGGTTACCTTTCGGCCTCTTTGGCTATCAGACAGGCCAATTTCCAGGCCCATGCCACCCAGTACCAGAAATTTCTTTGGCAGTCCGTCCTTGCTATGTCAGATAAGGTGCAGCCTCCTATTTCAGCTGACCTAGCTGAAACAGCTAGAATTGGTCTGGAAGCAGCCAGCTATCAATTCCAAATGGCTACTGATTCGAATGACACAGCTGCCAGGTGGATGGCAAACACTGTGGCTCAAAGAAGGTTTGCCTGGTTAAGAGTTACAAACCTTACCCAGGATAAACAGACCAAGGCACTAGATTTCCCATTAGAGGAAAATTCCCTCTTTGAGCAAATGACAAAAGCTTACGTGAAAAAGGTGGATGAGTATAAGGCCACCTGCAGAAGCAGCTGTGCAAAAGGGAAAGCTTCCCCATCCACTAGACCCTATGGGAGGGGAGGCAGGGGTAGATCCTTTCAAAGCAGGCCCTTTTTCCAGGCCATGGCTGCGACTCCATACCAGCAGTACCCACAGCAGGGATACTTCAGAGGTAGGGGCAGGAGGGGTTCCAGGCGTGGTTCCCAGTCCTAAGCTCATCCCCAAGCAAAGCAGGCACCCTGACGTGTCTGTACAGGCTGCCTCCCTACTACCTGTAGGAGGCAGACTGGCTCACTTTTCACACCTCTGGGAAAACATCACCGCAGACAAGTGGGTCCTGGAAGTAGTGAGTCAGGGACTGTCTCTAACTTTCAAATCCCTTCCTCCTTTAAGGACTCGAGTTTTCAAGCCATCCTCAAATGTAGAGAGAAAACTCCTGGAAACAGAGGTTCAAAAACTGCTTCAGTCTCAAGCAGTGGAACCAGTTCCAACCAACTTAAAGAGAAAGGGATTTTATTCAAAATACTTTCTTACCACAAAGAAAAGTGGGAGTGGCGGCCTATCTTAGACCTCAGAGTCTTTAAACAGATACTTAACAAAACCAAAGTTCAAAATGGTAACTTTGGCACTGATCTTGCCAACCCTCCAAAAAGGAGACTGGTTAGCCTCACTGAACCGAGACGATGCCTATTTCCACATCCCCATAAGGGAATCTCACAGAAAATACCTCAGATTCAGACTCCCTTCAGGTCACTATCAATTCTCAGCCCTGCCATTCATTCTCACTTCAGCACCAAGGGTGTTCACAAAGTGCCTGGCAGTGGTAGTGGCACACCTTTGAAAGCAGGGTGTCGCAGTTTTTCCATATGCAGATGACAGCTGGTGGTAGGAAAATCACCCCAGCATGTCAGGAAGCAGCTGCAACTCACTCAAGAGCTCTTGGAGTCTCTAGGATTCCTAATAAATCTAAAAAAAGTTGGTCCTTCAGCCTGCTCAGATATTGCAGTTCATAGGAGCCGAGTTAAATACTCTGCAGGGCAGGGCATACCTGCCCCTAGACAGGGCAAGGAGAATCCAGCAGCTAGCAGGCTCATTCATCCTGAACAAATCAAAAACTGCAAGACAGTTTCTTCAGCTTTTGGGCCACATGGCAGCTGCCACTGGCACAGTACTGGAATCTAGATTGCAGATGAAGGACATCCAGTTTCACCTCAGAGCTCACTGGTGCCAGAAAATAGACCCTCTTTCAAAACTGATTCCAGTAACAGGAACTCTGTTACATGCTCTCGAAAGGTGGAAAGAGGAAAACAACCTGAGAGAAGGGGTTCCTTTTCAACGGGAGCCCCCATCAGTAATTTTCACAATGGATGCATCACTTCTGGAGTGGGGTGCCCATCTGGGGGACCACACTACCCAAGGCACATGGTCAAGTGCAGAGTCACTGCTGCACAGAAACCTGCTGGAGCGCAGAGCAGTATTGCTAGCACTGAAGGCCTTCAAGCCACTGCTACGGGGAAAGGTGGAACAGATCTGAACAGATATTACCACCACCATGTACTACATAAACAAGCAGGGAGGGTCAAGGTCAAGTCCTCTCTGCACAGAAACTATGAAAATATGGAGTCCAACATATTCCTTGGGATTTTCCCTACAGGCCATTCATCTGCCTGGCAAGGACAATACCTTGGCAGATACCTTGAGTCAGTTCAATCAGGCCCATCACGAACGGACTCTGATCAGGCAAGTGGTGCAAGTAGTTTTCATGAGGTGGGGCACTCCAGAGGTAGACTTGCCCGCATCCCACCAGAACCACCACCTGCCACAATATTGTTGCAGACCACCAGAGCGGGGAACAGCTCCCTTAGATGTTCTAATTCTGGATTGGTAAGGGAAACGCCTGTATGCTTTTCTTCCCTTCCCCTTGGTGTACAGGGTTTGGCTCAAGCTCTGGTCCCAGTCAGCATCCATGATCTTGATAACTCCAGATTGGCCCAGGCAGCCATGGTACTCTCTCCTGCTCTCCGTGTCTGTGGCTGAACCAATACACTTTCCCAGGAGGCACAACCTGTTAACCTCCAATCAGGGGAGGCTCCTGTACCCGAACCTCAAATCCCTCTGGCTCAAGGCCTGGCTCTTGAGGACCTAGAATATGCAGGCCTAAACCTTTCTGAAGGTGTCCTGGACATTTTGAAGGGTTACAGGAAGCCCTCCACTAAGAGAACCTATGCTGCAAAATGGAAAAGGTTTTCCTCTTGATGTTCCATCCAGAATATTGTGTCAGCATATGCTGGGGTACCAACCATGCTGGATTATCTTACTTGTTTGCATTCTTTGCGTCTTCAGCCAAGTACCTTGAAGGTACACTTGGCTGCAGCATCTGCGTACATTTCAGCCAGGCATTGAATTTCTCTAGCCTCCGACCCTATCTTTAAGAGGTTCTTTAAAGGCCTTTCCCATTTACACCCCCTCACAGGGAACCAGTGCCAGCATGGTACCTCAGTGTGTGTATAGCCAAACTCATGGGGTCTCCTTTCAAGCCCATGTCTTCAGCTCATCTAAAATATGTTACATGGAAAACAATTTTCCTAGTGGCAATGACTTCAGCTAGAAGGATCAGCGAGCTCCACGCTCTTTGCATAGATCAGGACTACATCTCCTTCCACAAGGACAAAGTGGTCCTGAGAACAAACAGGAAATTTCTCACTAAAGTGGTTTCTGATTTCCACTTGAACCAGACCATTACCTTGCCTGTCTTTTTAACTGAGCACTCCACGTCTGGTGAAAAGAGGCTCCACAGTTTGGATGTTGAGAGCTCTTAGATACTACATGTCTGCCACTAAGGACCACAGGCAGGACAAGCTGTTCCCGACTTATGGGGATGTGGGAAAGGGTAACCCAGCATCTAAAAGGTCAGTTTCTCGCTGGATAGCATAGTGCATCCAATTTTGTTATTCTAAAGCTGGAAGGGAACCCCCAACAGGGTTGAGGGGCCATTCCACAAGGAGCACAGGTGCTAGCTTAGTAGCTGCCAGAAGTGTTCCATTAGTGGAAATCTGTAAAGCAGCTACCTGGAAAACAGTACACACCTTTACATAGCATTACAGTTTTGACATCTGTCCAGGAGTGATGCCAGGTTTGTCACAGCAGTCCTGCAGAGTCTGTTTCCAAAGTAGGTTCTGTGCCCACCTCCAAAAGTTCTGCTTCATAGTTTTTGGTGCATTCTTTTTATCCTCCTACACTGGACCACCAGACTCTCTCCGGTAGGGCTGTCGACCAATCTGATTCTACCCCCCCCCCCGAGATCCCCAGCCCTACTTACCGGATGGAGGGGGCTTCCCTCGCTCGCTCCTGGACTGCTGACCCCTTAAATTTAACCCCCCAGGGTGGTACCACCAACTCCTTACTGGCAACCTTTCTGCAATCTAGTGTGCGGCCAGGACTATGCGTGGACAGGATCCGGGTAGGCTGGAAGATCTGGTACTGGGAATGGTGATTGGTCCCTGGTCCCACCTTCGCCTGCTGGTGGCTCCAAGGATTTCCTCGTTTTCTTTGTTTCCTTGAGCCCGAACGTGCAATGGAGCTTTGCACGTGATGGGTGCATTTCCACCCCATGCGTAAGGCTTCCGTCAGTGCTTCCCCCCATGTATGCGTGCCGTTTGGTACGGTGACACTCAGCCACCACCAGGAGCAGCTCGAGCAGCGGCAAGCAACCCAACCCTCCCCCAGGAAAGGGAGCAGTCCTCTGGACGCTCAATCCTTTCCTGTCCCCTGCCAACCCCCGGCAGCCCGGGCTCGTTACCAAACCTGGGTCGCCGGCGTTGCGCAAGGTGTGGTGTCCAGCACATCAACCCTCAGCACCACTGGGCTGGCTGTAGGTTTATAGCTTTAAGTAGTATAGGTATGTAGCTGTAATTGATTAATTAGTGCAACTATATACTTTGAATTGATTAGTCTCAGGAATACAGGGAAATAAATGATGACCTTTTCTATGGGGAAAAGTTCCCATCCATGCATACAAACATATATATGTATCAATGTAGACCTATAGAATAAATAATGGGTAAGGGTGATGTACAGCCACACAGAAAAGTCTGCACAGGGCTGGCGGTGCTCCAAGACCGGAAAATCAGTATGCAGACACAGAGGTCGGGCACACACCACCTCACACAGTGTTGGAAAGAGGACACTTGGATCCAGCAGTTCAAGCTACGTTGTCCTTTATTTAAAAGGTACAAACACAAATTAAAAGGCCAACATTCTGGCTGCATGCCTAACGCATTTTGGACATAGGTCCTTTATCAAAGGCTAATGCAGTCAAATAGACTCTGACAGTAAATAGCAAACAGTTAATGACGTGTGTGTGTGTGTGTGTGTGTGTGTGTGTGTGTGTGTGTGTGTGTGTATATATATATATGTGTGACGTAAACGCATTTAAATTTATTGGTTAAAACATCATTGATGCTGAGTTAAAAAAAAAAAAAATGGGTGCATCGCTAAGGCTAGTATCCAAATATTCCCATGCAAAGATTGCATATATTCAGGATAGATGCGCTAGGATTATGGGCGCAGATGGGATGGATAATGAGGCAAAGGGAATATATAGAAAACATGTACAACAAACAGAGGTGTATACAATATGTAAAAATACTTGCGTATTTAGACCTAAAAATTAAGATAGACTAGTAGCAAAGATAAAAAGTAACACCAAAAAGACCGCTAATATATGCAGATTCATGGAGAACATTAAAATGCAATAAAACCCCACATTCTATGATTGAATTACATACAGCCGTATCTGTGTGTAACATATTCATACACATTGGTCAAAACTGAGTTTTGCAGCCACTAGTCAGCAGGGCTAGTGACTAGAAAAAATCTACTTGCCCCACAGACTTTTTCCACTAGTCAGCTGCTGTATTTATTGACATGTTACCTTCTCCAGTACAAGCCTGCAGGGTTTGTTAAAGGAAAGTCTTACTAGCCCGATACAGAATGTACCAGCATTTGGCTAGTAGGCCGGTGCAAGTTTTGACCCCTGCATACGTAAAGCAGATTAATTTTCTAAGAAAGGGTTTTAGGTCAAAACCAATATTCAGTCCTGGGTAATGTGTGGCTCCTAGGCTGATGATCCAAAATGCCTCTTTTCATCACAAAATTGTTAAAATTCCCTCCTCAAGAGTTAGGACTGATTGTCAGTTGCCATAAAGTTGAGTCTGTGTTCCACATCATCACATGAGGTTGCTATGTGTGTAGCTGTAGCATATGTGACATCTTTTCTGTCTATTGCCCTGATATGTTTGCCGCTCATATTTTAAAACTTCTTGTCATTTTTCCAACAAAAAAAAGCTCCACATATGAATTCTGCTAAATAAATTATGTCCACTGTGTCATACGTGATCATTTGTCTGGTTTGAAAACTTCTTTGAGTGTTGAAGCTGCTAAACTCCTTGCCTATCTGTATGTTTGCAAGAAATGCATCTTTTGCACTGGTGGCAACCAGCGAATCCCTGTGTGAGCCATGTAGTTTTTTTTTTTTCAGCATATATGGACTAATATGTCCTCTATTGTTGCCCTTCTGTAAGCCATTCTCGGTCGGTATTGTGTTATTTCTGAGGGACCTGGATCACCCGATAATATTAGCCAGTGTTTCTTGATTTTGTTTTCTACTGAATGGGCATGTGCCCGAGAAAGTAGTCACAAAGTTAAAATGTACATTTGTGTCAGTTTCATTCATAGAGGGGTTTAGTAAAGCAGTTCTATCTTGTGCTTTTGCACGTTCTCCAGCCGTAGGTATAACATTACTACTATAGCCCCTTTCCTTTAGTCTCATGCTTAAATCATGGACTCCTTTTTCAAAATTTCCCTCCGTGCTGCATTTTGCTTAATGAGTAGGAATTGTCCTTTAAGAATATTTCTAACAGTGTGTTTAGTGTGACAGCTGTTGGCTAATAGTAACATGTTACCTGCTGTATCTTTTCTATGCATGTCTGATACTATTTTGCCGTCATTTTGTTTACTGAAATCCAGGTCCAGGAAGTTAACAGAGTTAGCATCCACCATATATGTAAATTTCAGGTTTGGGTTAGTGCTGTTCAGATAATTTATGAAGAATGCCACCTCTGTGTCACTTCCTTCCCACAGCAGGATCACATCATCAATATATCTCTTCCATATTTTCAGTTTTTTAAAAAAATGTAATGACATCAGGTTTAAAAACATACTTCTCCTCCCATTCTCCCACATAGACATTTGTGACAGATGTGATGCATGTGGCCCGTATTGCAGTTCCTTTTGTTTGTAGGTACAAGTACCTATTCAGCTGAATGGCCCTGGCGCTGCTACCTGCTGGCAGCAGGACCTCTGCATCCAGCTGCCACCCCCTGACCAAGGAAAGCAGACACAAGCCCAAACAAGGCTCTCCAATTCAGCCGAGTGGCCCTGGTGCTGCTACCTGCTGGCAGCCGGCAGGACCTCTGCATTCAGTCCGCCACCCCCTGACCAAGGAAAGCAGATACGTTTGGTCAGGCTTCAATCCCCGTAATTGGATTGACTCCTGGGGGCTGTGGCTGCTTACCGATTGGATGCTGCAGATCCCCACTGAGAAAGGGCTTTTAAAGCCTTTTCAAAACACAGCTCGCCACTGCCTTGCTGTACTGCTCTCTGGACAATTTTTCTGCTGAATTTACTGCTCGTGGGGAAAAAATATATAAATATATATATATATATATATATATTTTATTTTCTCTCTCCTCCTGGAATTTTCAGCTGTTTAGCCTGCTGAATTAGCTAGGCCTGACTTCTATATAGCTTATGTCTTACACTACTGAATATTTCTATTGCTTAAACATTTTACATTTAAACTATTGCACTGTATATGTAGGAATTGCCTAGCAGAGTTGTAGCGAACTTTGACTGCCTGACGTTTATATAGCTTACTACTTGCACTACTGAATTTTTTCTGCTAATTGCCCAGTATTGTAGAATAGCTAGAACTGACCACTGCCTGCTGTTTGCTCTGCCACACTTTTCCCTATCACAGTTCCTCTCATTCATCCTTATTCCCCACAGTGTTTCTCTGCCATCTACTGGACCCCTGATTCCCTCTCCTGACACCCCCCTGAACCAGCACATTCTGTAAGTATTGCCTGGCATTTTGGGCCATCTTCTCTACCCATTCCAGGCTACCCTGAGTCCTCTTCACCACACGCCTCCTTCCCAGCTCTTCTTGTTCCCATTGAAGGGGCCTCCCAACCTCCTGAATCAGCCTTTTGTTTTGCTAAATTCCCACCTGGCACCTTTGACCAGACCTCTCTGCAGGAATCTTTCTCTCCCACTATTGGCACCTACTCCAGCCCTGAGCACTAAATTGCCCAGGGCCCTCCCACCAATTTACTTGACCTTTGTCTCTGGCTTTTTAACTAACGGCCCGCCTTTTTATCTCTGCTCTGTTTTAGACACAAGCCCAAACAAGGCTCTCCACTTCAGCTGAGTGGCCCTGGCGCTTCTACCTGCTGGTGGCAGGACCTCTGCATCCAGCCCGCCACCCCCTGACCAAGGAAAGCAGGTACGTTTGGTCAGCTCCTAGCTCAGAGCTGTCAGGCTTCAATCCCCGTAATTGGATTGACTCCTGCGGACTGTGTCTGCTTCCCGATTGGTTGCTGCAGATCCCCACTGAGAAAGGAAGCACACAAGGCGCCGGTTTCAAAACACAGTTCGGCCACTGCCTTGCTATACTGCTCTCTGGACAATTTTTTTCCCTCACTCCCCCCACCCTCTCCTCCCTCCTTTATTAAGTACACTTCTCCAGTGATCCACGCCCCCTGAGGCCTCACACTAGTCAATTATAGCAACTGCTTAAAGGGGCTCTCCTTTCTGTAACTTCTTAAAGGGGTGATCCTCTCTTGAGCTCACTTGTCTCCTGTAAGCAGTTCCCCGATATTCTTCATGAAGCGTAATCGGTAGGATACCCCTGCCTGTTGAAGATAAATCCTTAAGACATCTGTGCTGTCAGGCTGTTTTCATGTATCTTTGCGTACCATCAATCCCTGTCTCTTTTTGCTAGTCTAACATGGAGCAGTGATTCTTGAGACTTATAGAACCTAGCTAGTGAGTCTTGGTGCAACTTGCACCCTGTTAACACATTGGGCAATCTTGGCAGTCCTCGTGTGATTTGTTACTTGCCTGCTTATGTAGGTACCCCACGTGACAGACCATTCGAGCAGAATTGACCCCAACATACAGTCATGCTTACCACTGCTAGACTGTCTTTATATTAATACTACGTATAACTTATGTTGCCACCACATGACTGCGCACCTTTCTCACTTTGTGGAATCTCCTCGAGGTGGGACCGCTACCAGTATGTGGCCCCTCACCCCACCCACCCAAAACCTACACGTCTTGGTGTTATACTGGATGGACCATAGGCTGCATTCCTAGGTCAGCACAAGGGAAACTTTGGACCCAGACCCCGCACTCAAACTTATACTAGATGCAGAAAGATTCGTGCTTTCAAACTACTCCTCGCTGCCCTAAGGAAAATTGTGTTCCTACTGCTTTTGTGTTCAGGTAATGTTGAACTCAACCCTGGTCCCACAAAAGCTCTCTCATCTCCATCCGACCTTACAAGACTGAAAGGAGTCAGCTTTATGCACACAAATGTTTGCAGTCTTTTAAAGAAATTTACATCAGTGCAGGCATGGATTACTCGTACCACACCAGATGTACTTGTGCTCTCTGAATCCTGGCATCGGGTATCCACCCCAGATAGAGAGGTTAACGTCCCTAACTACCTCCTATTTAGAGCTGACAGGCAGACCAGGGGAGGCGGAGTAGTCATCTACGTCAAAAACAAATTTTCAGTGTCCATCCTAGACTCTACCTCTATTGCAGGTGGATTTGAATGTTTGTCCCTTAAAGTTGAACTTTCCCCATCAATGGCTTTCCGTGTCATAGGCTGTTACAGACCACCAGCCGCGGGGCCTCAGCTCCTGTCCCATCTGTCATCTATTATGGGCTCTGTCACCATTGAAACAATTATTCTAGGAGACCTTAATTATGATTGGTTGACTAAGGTCTCGTTACCCCTGAAGCAATTCTATGACTCCCACGGGTTCACACAATTTATTACTGAGCCAACTCGCATTAACAAGAAAAACCCAATGAACAGCACAATATTGGATGTCCTTCTCGTAAGCAAACCATATTCCTTTTCCCATGCCAGAATTTTTTCAGCTGATGTTAGTGACCACTGCTTTATTGCCGGTATAAGAACTGACACTAAACCCTCACCAACATCTACATTTTCCACTAAAAGGTCCAGACGGAACTTTGATCCTCTCGCATACTTCAATGAATTAAAAACTCTTTGCACTGGCAGAGTTTTTACCTTCTAAATCAGTGAGTAATGCCTATGACATCTTCCATGAAATTATAACCAGTGCCTAAATAACCATGCTCCTCTGGTAAAAGCACGTATAAAAGCTAGAACATGTTGTTGGTTCTCAGCGGACCTCAAGGCTGCCTTACTAAAAAGAGATCAACTCTGGAAAAAGGCTCGCAAATCACACACAGACGAAGACTGGTGTCTCTTCAGGACAGCTAGAAATGCCTGCTCTAAGATGGTCAGAGAGGCCAAGGCCAATTTTTACTGATCTGAGCTAGATTCTGCATCGAAATGCCCTACCAAGTTCTGGTCCACACTAAAAGAACTGACTGGTCATTCTCCAGGAAATGTGCTTCCCTCCAAAATTACCACTGACAATGCTATAATCAATGAGAGAAACAAGATCCTGCAGGCCTTCAACAGTCATTTTGCCACTGCAGGCCTAGCATTCGATAACGCACCGATAAGCAGACTACACCCACAGATCAACACTAAGCTCCCGGAACCGAGTAACAATATCATAACCTTCTCATTCTTACCCACCTCTGTAAAGGAAGTTGAAGATCTTCTCCTAAAATTGGACACTAAAAAAAGTGCTGGGGCCGACTTCTTCAACCCATATTACTTGAAAATTGCTTATCACGTCCTTGCCGCACCTATCTCTCACTTATTCAGCCTGTCCCTATCGCAAGGTTTCCTCCCTCAGTTGTGGAAAGTTGCTCACGTCATTCCCCTGTTTAAATCAGGGGATCCCTGTGACCTAAATAACTATCGGCCAATCTCCCTCCTCCCCATACTCTCCAAGCTCCTAGAAAAAATTGTGGATACCCAGCTGAGATCTTTCATAGACAACTTGAACTTACTAAACCCTCTGCAGTCAGGCTTCAGAGCAAAGCACAGTACCATTACGGCCCTGGCAAAAGTAACTAACGACTGGCAACAGGACTTGGACAACAAAAAATTAATCTGTGCAGTTTTCCTGGATCTCAGTAAGGCCTTCGACACTGTCGACCACTGTTTGCTCCTCTCCAATTTACAAACAAAAGGCCTAGACCGAACCTCCTTGTGTTGGTTCCATGACTACCTCACTGGTAGGCAACAACAAATCAAGACTGAAGGGGAGCTTTCTTCACTTAAACTGATAAAAAGAGGTGTCCCTCAGGGGTCCATATTGGGACCATTACTGTTTGCTATCTATATCAACAGCCTGGATGTAGGCATTAAGGAAGCAAGCATTCACCTGTTTGCTGACGACAAGGTGCTCTACATAAGCCATGAATCTCCTGAAGCTGCCTGTGGCGACTTGCAAACCGACTTTAACATCCTGCAGCACCAGCTCCTCAGTAAAAGACTACTACTTAACACCAAGAAAACCAGGGCAATGCTATTCTCACCAACTGGCCAGGGGGCATATTCTGTCGCTGCTGGTCCATTACCTTCTATCTCCACCTTACTAAGTGAACATCTTGAATACATACCGAAATTCAAGTATTTGGGTGTCTGGATAGACAATAAACTGTCCTTTGTGGAACATATAGAAGAACTGCTGAAAAAGTTGTGGCAGAGGCTTGGACTCTTCTTCAGAATAAATCGCCTCCTGACTGCAGATGCCAAAAGACAGCTCGTCCAATCCACGTTCCTCTCACTAATTGACTGTGCTGACTTCATATATGGCCAGTGCCTAGCCTCACACCTGCTAAATTGGGCGTACTGTATCACAGAGCTCTGAGATTTATAACAGGCCTCCCCTTTTCCACCCACCACTGTTCACTATATGTAGCTGTGGGTTGGCCCTCCCTTCAACACACAGGCGGTATAGAAATGCAGCCCTCTGGATGCTCTGGGCCATCACCAACAAACTCCCACAATACATTGCTGACTGTCTCCCACTAAGCCTGATTGGGAATTATGCCTTGAGAAGTCACTCGCTGGTTTCCCTGAAAGTACCTAGGGTCAGTACCCGCTTTGGAAGAGCAGCCATAAGCTTTGTCCTGCCCAAGCTTTGGAATAGGATACAGAAATCACTGAGACTTGGCTCCCCTGTTAGTCTTGCTGTGTTCAAGACCCTGTATGCCAAAACATTTGTGGAGCTCTGTAACTGTTTCCACTGTTCCTAGTTGTCCAGCTGACGTTTCCGCTCAATCTAAGTCTTTCCCGTTTAAACTAAGTGTTCCCTTACCAAGATTACTCCCGCCTCCCTCAATCCATTCTAGTCCTACCGGATCAGTTCAGTCCATTCCAGTCCCATCGGTACTACGTATTCACTGCAACCCCCCCCCCAATTGCCCACTCTTATGCCCTGATACCACCTGCTTAGTATCCCAGAATCTTTCTGCCAGCGTCCCTGCCCCCTCCGCGTGAACTTTTCCATATCCCAGGGACTCCTTTACAGGCTATGAACATGTTATTGATGGACAGGATTATAAAGGCAGCTCTGTATATATTATTTACCTTTATTTCTACACTGTATATATTTTGTTGTATACGTCTTGCTACGGTTGTTTTATGTATATTTTACTTGTACTCTATTCTGTACCCTCGTCCTTGCAGACTGCAGGTCCACCCTGTAAATGAGTTTGCTCAATGGTGATCGCCTGGGTAAATAAAGATTTTGATTGATTGATTGATATTGAAAGTAAAAGCATTATATTTTAGTGCAAATTCTAAAAGCTTTATTGAAAGTCAGTGGAGTCTCTTCATTCCTTTGATTCAGGAAATGGGTCACTGTGTCTAAGATGCCTTCATGCAGAATATTTGTGTAAAGCGCTTCGATATCCAAAGTCACAAAGTATTATCATTTACTGTTTCGTCAAGTACATTAAGAACATCAGGAGGACAAAGCATCAACAAGTGGTCTTAGAAAAGTGTCAACAAATTGCGAAATTGGTTCTGTTAGGAAGCCGGTACCACTGATGATTAGTTGTCCTGGAGGGTTTGTAAGGAACTTGTGCACTTTAGGTAATATGTAAAAAGTGGCACGAGTTGATGTATCATTTATTAAAAATCCCTTAGTCTTGGAGTCAATGTAACCTTTCTGACAAGCTGCTGTTACTGTTTCATTAATTGAAAACTTATATTCAGGAGTAGGATCTGAATTTAATTTCTGGTAAATGCATGTGTCCTTTAGTTGTCTAACTTCCTGAACATAGTAACAGCGGTTCAGAAGAACAAACCCAGAGATGGGATTTAACCCCTAAGATGGGTATACGTCCAAGAGTTCCACCCTTATCCATTGTTTACTGAATATAATACATTAGGATGGTTATTGTTATGGAGATTGCATTTGCGATCACGTTATGGCACCTGAAGGTCTCTTGCAGCAAGGAGAGAATAGAGTGTAATGAGTGCAGGTAGCAGTTTGGGAGATTTCTGGGTTTGGAAGGGTTTTGTGTGTCTTTTTTCCAGGTTCTTTAGCAGCTTGTTAATTGGTTTGGCTAGCTTCCTAATGCTGCATTAATTGTGTTATTAGTGGTGTCCCATAGGATTTAATGTAGTGCAACCATGTACTTTTAATTAGTGCAGGTATATACTTTTAATTGTTTGATTAGTGCAGGTATATTGCTGTAGTTGATTAGTACAGGTACACAGCGGTAATTGAGTAGTGCAGCCATAGCTGTAATTGTTTGATTAGTGCAGGTATATTGCTGTAGTTGATTAGTACAGGTACACAGCGGTAATTGATTAGTGCAGGTATATTGCTGTAGTTGATTAGTGCAGGTATATTGCTGTAGTTGATTAGTGCAGGTACACAGCGGTAATTGATTAGTGCAGGTATATTGCTGTAGTTGATTAGTACAGGTACACAGCGGTAATTGATTAGTGCAGGTATATTGCTGTAGTTGATTAGTGCAGGTACACAGCGGTAATTGATTAGTGCAGGTATATTGCTGTAGTTGATTAGTGCAGGTACACAGCGGTAATTGATTAGTGCAGGTATATTGCTGTAGTTGATTAGTGCAGGTACACAGCGGTGAATTGATTAGTACGCGGTATATTGCTGTGAGTTGATTAGTGCGGGTACTAGCGGTAATTGATTAGTGCAGGTATATTGCTGTAGTTGATTAGTGCAGGTACACAGCGGTAATTGATTAGTGCAGGTATATTGCTGTAGTTGATTAGTGCAGGTACACAGCGGTAATTGATTAGTGCAGGTATATTGCTGTAGTTGATTAGTGCAGGTACACAGCGGTAATTGATTAGTGCAGGTATATTGCTGTAGTTGATTAGTACAGGTACACAGCGGTAATTGATTAGTGCAGCTATAGCTGTAATTGATTGATTAGTGCTGCTATATTGCTTTGACTGATAGATTAGTCACAGGTATACAGGGAAATAAATGATGACCTTTTTTATGGGAAAAAGTTCCCATCCATGTATTATATAGAGAATAAATAATGACAGTGTGTTGTATATGAGGAAATAATACCATTGAGGGGTTGAACAAGCCATGAAGCCTTGAGCCTGAAGGGCGAGTGGCCTTTATGAGCTTTTTCAACCTTGTGATGGTATTATTTCCTCACGTAGGACTTTGCCATCTTTTATTTTATATATTACATTAGGTTGGTTGGTTTTACCTTAAGAGAAAGTGTGCTTTTTTTGTGTAGCTTGTTTAGTTTATTTGCTTAAGTTAGAGTGTTTTCATAGTTCTCTAGCATTCTCTCTAGTGTTTGTTCGTAGTATTGTTCTGTATTGTAAAGCATTTGAAGTTGTGCGTAGTTTTGTCCCTTTAAAGAGCTACTGACACCTCAAAGAAAACTTAAAATAGCATAGCAGGACAAGAGGCCCTGTGGATGCAGTTTCAGGATTCAAAAGACAGGGTACTGAGGATGGGGGTAGTGTATAGGGCACCAACTCAAGGTGAGGAGCTGGACAGGGAGTTGCAGAACAAATTAGGAGGGTTTGCAGGAAGAGGAACATGGTGGTGGGGGACGTCAGCTTACCTAGGGTGGACTGGAGCACTCTAGCTATCACAAGTGCTAGGGAGCAGGTTATACTGGGGACATTCCAGGATAACTTCCTGGAGCAGTAGGTATGCGAGCCAGCTAGGTTGGGAAGGACTCTGGACCTTGTACTATCAAACGGGGAAGCCGTAAGGGGACCAGGAGGTGGAGGACCCTCTGGCTGGGAGTGATCACTACTCAGTGTGGTTCACACTCAGAATGGGGAAGCAAACTGGAGGTTCGGGTACCAGGGTGATTGATTTTAGGGGGCAGACTTCAACAAGATGGGGGAGATTCTGATAAGTCATCTGGAGGGAATCCAACCTATCAAAAATGGGGTATTATTAAGGCGGGGCTGGCAGAGGCTACTGGGACATCTACTAGGGCACAGAGTAAGAAAGGGAGGGCAAAGAAGCCCAGTTGGCTGACCTAGGAGATAATGGAGGGGGTGAGAGCCAAGAGGAGAGCTTTTCAGAGAGTCAGGAGATGGGGGGGGGATGGGGAGATGGGGAGGAGTATACGAAGAAGTCCAGAGAAGTTACAAGACTGGCCAGAGCTGTCAAGGCATCAAGAGAGCTGAGCTGGATCAGTGCACGTAGCCGGTTACCAAAGACATAAATAAATAAATTATCTTTTATTTCTCCTTTTACTTATTTCCTAGATTGTTACCATTTTTATTCACTTTATTGCCACCATGCTGTTAACTCTTCAAACAACATGAAGTCTTGCTGCATTCTGACATATGCAGTTAGCCCCAGCACTTGAACTGCCCTGGAGAGGAAAGAGTTAACTCTATACATGAGCATAGAACGTTGAGCTTGATCTCAGTTCAAACCTCTGTCTGCGGCCCTTCAAAGTGTAACCATCAGATTCTTTACTCCGCCTAACTGAACAGTCGCTTCGGAGATTGTTCCTTCATTTGCTCGATTTGGTAAAGTCAGTTGGTTTAAATACCGTTTTCATTTATTTTTTTCAGCTTCAAATCCCTGTCTGCGGTACAGTAAGTATTGTAGGTAGTGGACTTTAGTTTTATTGTGGTTAATTTCCGTGGAAATTGTAAAAACCTGTCGATCGGTCCGGTTTGGAACCAATTGTGTTAGGGTTATTTTATTTCTTGTTTTCTAGTGTGAGGTACTGGTTCCTATCAGTTTCAAAAAAAGGAATTTTAAACGTTTGTTTCCACAGCCCGTAATACAGCTGGTAACCGATGAGGGGGGTCTTATCTGGCTTTTAAGCTATAAAGGGTAAGTTGGTAGCCTGGCCATGTCTGAGAAACCCAAGAAAAAAACCCGGGCCCACTGGGTTTCAACACTGTAGTGAGTGTGGGGATGCCTTTGCTAAGGCGGACCCTCACACCACCTGTGTTTATTGTCTGGGGTTTGCCCACCTCGATTCAGACTGCCAAATATGTAAACATTTTCAGAAGGCCACCTTGGATAAGAGATTGGGAAGGCTCAGGGGAAAGGAGGCCGAGAAGTCCACTAATCCTGATGGCCAGCCCGGTTCGGTTCCGACCGAACCTGAGAGAGTGCCAACTGACCTGGGCGAAACTCGCTCGGGCAAAAGGAGAGCCAATCCTGAGGGGTCAGTTCCGTTGAAGAAAAAGAGGAAATCTGCTGGTTCGGATTCAGAACCACAACGTCCAACCACCAAAGAGATAGCCAGGGTGATAAGCATTGTAGAATCGCTCCGTCCGGTTCCGTCCAATCCGGTGCATCTCGGTAGGTGCTCAGTTCGGTCAGTTCCTCCGGTTCCGGAATATTGTCCGGATGAGTTTTATAAACCTGAACAGGAAGGGGAGGAAGAGGATGAAGATGACGATGATGATGATGATGGTATGGAAGGTCTGGATGAGCCCATTGAACCAGACATCTTCCCAGACAGGTCTTCTAATGTTTCTCCTCCCAGGCTTTCTGAGTCCCCATCCCACTATTTGTTTTACAAAAAAGTGTCAGAGACCCTCCAGCTCCCTCTGGTTGAAACTGTTGAGGAACAAGAGGAGCCTGATTTCTTAGAAATGATGGACATCCCAGAGTCCAAAAGACTGTCTGTTACCCTCCATAAATCTCTTGGGAAACAAACACAAAAAATGATCCAAACACCAAATTCTTTACCTCCTGTGGATAAAAGAATGGACAAGAGGTATATGCTTTCAGGCTCAGGTACAGAGTTCTTGTGCCACCAATGCAGCCATGTTGGGGTAGTGCAAGGCTGAAGCCTGTGATAAGGCTAATATACCTTTGGCTTCACATCCCCCAAGATAAATACCCTAGGAAGGTGGATGCTATGGCCAAAAAACAGTACTTAGCATCCTCCTTGGGACTCAGGCAGGCAAATTATATAGCCTACACAGCCAGATACCAGAAGTCCAGATGAGATACTGTTCTGGAACTAGCTAAACAGGCCCCCCTCCAGCTAGCCAAGGAGCTGGAGGAGGTGGCTTCTGATGGGATTGAGGCATCTAAGATTCAGTTTCATGCTGCTGTGGACTCAAATGATGTGGCATCACGAGTCATGGCTACATCTGTGTCTCTTCAGAGATTTGCTTGACTCAGATGTACTAGCCTCTCACAGGACACTTGGGCTAAGGCCATGGATTTCCCCTGTTTGGGGAGCAGACAGAGAACTACATGAAAAAGATGGATGAATACTGGACCACCTACAGGAGTGCACAGGCAAAGGAAAGGCAGGCAACTCCTCAGAGGTAGCAGTCTAGGGGCAGGGGCAGGCCTTTTCACAGGCCTTTCTACCAGGAACAGGCCTCTCCCTTTCCTCAGAGGGGGGTTCTTCAGAGGGAAAGGCAGAAGGGGGATGAGCAGGGCTGCATCCTCCTCTCAGGCTAAGGCTCCTGCCAAGTAGACACCCTGATGTGTCAGCCCGGGTCGACTCCCCAATTCCAGTAGGAGGCAGGCTGGCTTACTACTTCCAGGCCTCAGACAAGTGGGTCCTGGAGGTAGTAAGCCAGGGACTGGCCCTCAGCTTCAAAAAATTTCCAAAACTGAGGGTCAGGTCTTTTCGACCTTCAAACATCTCCGAAACCATTGCTCTAGAGGCAGAGGTTTCCTCTCTGCTGGCTCTCAGAGCCATAGAGAGAGTTCCTACTCTGCACAGGGGCAAAGGTCTGTACTCCAGATACTTCCTTACCTCAAAAAAGACTGGGGAATGGCGGCCCATCCTAGATCTAAGATACTTAAACAAGCACTTTATCAAGCCAAGATTCAAAATGGTGACTCTGGGAGTAATTCTTCCCTCTCTGAGGCCAGGGGATTGGGTAGCCTCCCTGGACCTCAAGGATGCCTACTTTCACATCCCAATCAGGTGCTGCCACAGAAAGTACCTCGGGTTCGAGTTGCCTTCAGGCCATTATCAGTTCAGAGCAATGCCCTTCGGCCTAACATCAGCTCCAAGGGGGGGTTCACAAAATGCCTAGCAGTAGTAGTGGCCTTTCTCAGGAGACAGAAAATCTCCATTTTTCCATACCTGGATGGCTGGCTCATCATGGGGCAGTCTCCAGATCATCAAGTCAGACCTACAAGTAACACAACAGTTACTCACTTCCCTAGGGTTCCTTCTCAACCTACCAGTCAGTTCTCGAACCAGTGCATCTCCTTACCTTCATAGGGGTAGAGTTGGATACTGTCCAAGCAAAGGCCTTTCTTCCCTTGGTAAGTTTGAAGGCCCTTACAGACATTGCCTTTTCCTTTCACCTTCGGGTGTCTCAACCAGCAAGACATTTTCTTCGGCTCCTGGGCCACATGGCAGCTTCTGCTGCAGTGGTACAGGGAGCCAGATTTCAGATGAGGGACATTCAGTTCCATCTGAGGTCCTTTTGGTCCCAGAAAAAAGATCCTCTAACCAAATTGATTCCAGTGACTCAGACTCTGGTCCAAGCTCTCCAATGGTAGTTGGATCAGGACAATCTCAGACAAGGAGTCCCATTCATCAGTCAGACTCATTCAGTGGTGTTAACCACAGATGCTTCTCTCCTGGGATGGGGAGCTCTCACAGCACAAGGGGTGTGGTCTTCTCAGGAGTCCCTGCTTCATATCAATCTTCTGGAACTCAGGGCAGTATTCCTGGCTCTCCAAGCCTTCTCGGACTCAGTAAAAAACGAGGTGGTTCAGGTCAGGACAGACAATACCACCACCATGTGGTACATTAACAAGCAGGGAGGCACTTGGTCTACGGCCTTGTGCACAGAAGCCATGAAAATATGGTCTCTGGCTTATTCCCTGCAGGCATCTCTGGTAGCAGTCCATCTTCCAGGGAAGGACAGTGTGCTAGCAGATGCTCTGAGCAGGATCTCTCAGGGCCATCATGAATGATCCCTGGACCCCTTCATATTAAAAATAATTTTCTCCAGGTGGGGCGCTCCAAAGGTGGATCTCTTTGCAGCACCAGACAGTCAACTTCCTCTCTTCTGTTGCAGACCCCCAGTCATAGGCTCATTTCCCCTTGATGCTCTGGTTCTGGATTGGGGGGGGGGTGATTCCTGTATGTCTTTTCTCCCTTTCCTCTGTTCAAGGTTCTGGTCAAGATAAGGTCACAGTCATGCAAGGTGGTCCTGATTGCACCAGACTGGGCCAGACAGTCTTGGTGTCCCTAGAAGTCCATCTTCCCTTATCTCTTCCCAAGAAGCACAATCTGTTAACCTCCTCTCAGGGAAGGATATGGTACCCCAACCTTCTGTCTCACAACCTCAAGGCTTGGCTCTTGAAGAGTTAGAGTACGCAAGTCTGCATCTGTCTCAGGGGGTTCTGGATATTCTTAAAGCCTCTCAAAAACCTGCCGCCAGAAAAACCTATAATCCCAAATGGAAGAGATTCAGCATTTCGTGTTCCAATAGGGATGTCCTTCCATCTGGCTATAGTTCTGGATTATATGGTTCACCTTAATGGCCTAGACCTCAGGCCAGCCACTCTGAAAGTGCATTTAGCAGCTGTCTCTGGATTCCTGTCAGTGGGGAAGGTTCCCTTCCTGGTATCTCATCCCGTCTTCTGTAAGTTTTTTAAAGATTTGGTCCATACCAGTCCTCCCTTTAGGGATCCTACCCCTGCCTGGGATCTTAATGTTTGCATTGCTCAGCTCATGCAACCTCCTTTTGAGCCTTTGGCTTCAGCAGAACTCAAGTACTTGACTTGGAAAACTGTGTTCCTGGTAGCTATCACTTCTGCCAGGCGTATTAGTGAATTACAAGCTCTGTCAGTGGAGCTGAATTTTATCTCATTTCACAGAGATAAGGTGGTCCTTAGAAGCAATAGGAGGTTCTTACCCAAAGTGGTCTCAGATTTTCATCTGAACCAGTCTGTGTCTCTTCCTGTGTTTTTTCACTGATCATTCTTTTTCAAGAGAAAGAAGATTACACAGTTTAGATGTTAAGAGGGCACTTAGCTACTACATAGAACATACTAAGGCACTGAGGTTTGACTGTCCTCAACTGTTTCTCAGTTATGGTGAAGTAGGAAAGGGTAAACCTGCTACTAAGAGAAATATTGCCAGGTGGACTGTCTCTTGTATACAATTCTGCTATGAAAAGCTAGGCAAAACACCTCCCTCAGGCCTGAGGGCTCATTCAACCAGGGGTACAGCTGCTTTCCTGGCTGCTGCCAAGATTATACCTTTATTAGAGATATGCAAAGCAGCAACCTGGAAAACTGTCCATACTTTCACCAAACATTACTCTCTCGATATCCAGGCTAGGAGTGATGCTAGGTTTGGTACAGCAGTACTGCAGAGCCTATTCCCAAAATAGGTTCGCTACCCCCTCGATGGCGGTACTGCTTGGTAGTCTGCATATGTCAGAATACAGCAAGACTTCATGTTTGAAGAAAAAATTACTCACCTTAGTAATTGTGTTTCTTCTACTGGAGTCTTGCTGTATTCTGACCTCCATCCCGTCCCCCCGCCTCCCCTCTCAGAACCTGTTTTTTGGGAAGTGGGCTGGCAGGTACAGTGTTGCACCTCAAGAGTGTACTTGGCACTCCCCTTTTTAAAAAAGGGAGTGGTTTTATTGTTATGTTGTTTTTGGTAGCTATATGTTGGTTCACTACCTGGTTATTATTTTGGGTTCTCAACGTGAGTCTTTTGGGGGACCCAAAAATGTATTACCTGTTGGCTATCTTCTTTACAATTTCCATTTAAGTAGAATAGTTAGTATTGCTTATAAGAATCTGACAGTTACACTTTGAAGTGCTGCAGACAGAGGTTTGAACCGAGCTCGATCTCAACGTTCTATGCTCACGCTTAGAGTTAACTCTTTCCTCTCCGGGGCAGTTCAAGTGCTGGGGCTAACTGCATATGTCAGAATACAGCAAGACTCCATTAGAAGAAACACAATTACTAAGGTAGTAATTTTTTCTTCTGGCTCCTCTCACCCTACTCTTTCCTTTCTCTTCTACCATCAGCTGTTTGTTTCCCCATCCCTGCTCTCACTCTTTCTCCCTCCTCAACCTCTACTCTGACGTCTTCCTCTCTCCATTCCCCAGGTGTCCTAGGTGTCGAATCTTTTCTGCTCCATGGCTCCACACTGAAGCTGTTTGGTGTTTTGTATTCCTTTTCTCCCCATTTCCTCCCCCATCCCCTTTACTCATGTCTCCCTCTTCCAGTCAGCATATTGGTTCCTTAAAGCTTCTTGTCTCCTTGCTGCTCTTGGTAGCAGGGTGACATCAGATTTAATACTGGCCCCATCATGACTCCTCCCTTTCAACTTCCCAAAGGTGTGAGGATTGCCCATTTAAACATCTGAAGCCTACTCTCAAAAACTGACCAACTGCAGTCTACCATACTTAACCCTACGTACTTGTCATTCCTGAATCCTAGCACTCCCCCAAGGTCCAGGACTCTGCTGTGACTTTCCCTGGCTGCACCTTAGCCAGGCAGGATTGCACAGAAAGGGGCAGTCATGCTGCAGTTTACATATCCACCTGCCTCCAGGCTGTGACTGTGCTTGCTGTCTCTTCCCCCTCTTCCTATCAGTTGCTTCTCATTAAGTTCTTGCTTCCCTTCTTTGTTCCCATCTTCATTGCTAGTGTCTGCTGTTGTGCTTGTATGTCCCCTGCTTTTAATTACTGAGTTTCATTCCTCTATCTGTTCTAACTCTTCTAAAGGTAAGCTGCTTTATTCCGACACTTGTCATAGATTGTCTCTCCCCCAATTCAAATAAATTTTCCCAAAATGTAAAATCCCTTCAGTTGACTGAATCTGTTTCTAATGCCACATGTGTAAATTTAAATCTTTAAATCATTCCTTATTAGACCTGGTCCTTTTATTTCATCCCTACCATATTGTGGATGCAGGAATGTTTCCTGAAGTGACCATCACATGGTTTACTCTGTGTGCAAGGTGTATTATCCTAATAGCGTCCCCCCCCAAAAAAAAAATCCTCTGTCTTGGGTCCTTTAGGTCACTGGATTTGTCCTCTCTCCTAACTGACCTATGGGTTCTGATTGGTCCCCATCTCTGCAGCTGGTAATATAAATGTTGTCCTTCAGTACTTTCATACCAGATATATGGCTGCATGGGATCATCATGCACCCCTGAGAAAACCAGACCATGGGTCTCTCGTCTTCTCTGGATAACAGCTGAGCTGTTAGCTTGCCTCTGTACCACAGACACTGCCTGGCTGTCCAATACATAGATACATAGACAGTGTCGACAGATAAGGGCCCTGTGGCCCACCCAGTCTGCCCATTTGAGCTTCTAAGTTTACTTTATGTTTTCCTAGAAGTCTGTTGCCCCTTAACCCTGACCCTCAATGAGATCACTTGGTCTCCTTAATGTTTTAGCCAGCACTCAGCATCTTCGAAACACCTGTACCAAAACCATCAGACTTGCGAAGTCTGAGTATTTTGCATCTACACTCCAGAACAAGATTAATCACCCGCCAAATTCTGGAAGATCATCCAGTTCATTTTTTCTCTCTGACCCAGTTTCCCTCCCCTGTTCTCGGGTTAGTGGCTTTCTCATCTCTGACACTTCTGCTGTTGCAAATTTGTCTTTTGATTTGTACTACACCACCTATGCTCCCTCTATCTCATCCCTCACCACTCTCTTTTTCCTTCAGTTTGCCTAAATGTCTTGTCTATGCCTGGCATGCACATGGTATTTAGCAAATTGTGCAAAAATAGTGCTGGGCATGGGAAATAGGGAGATTATTAAATCTCCATACATAAGGACACAATACAGGAAGGGGCAGTGGAGCGTCAGCATGTCGTGTGGTTTCCAGCATGATCTAGGATGCTCCATGCCCCCCCTGTTTGAAAATGCCAGCTGCACCCCTCAAAGTCAGGTACCAAAATGCTGCTCTGCATAGTGTGACTACAGGGGGCAACAGGATACTGATGCCCTGAACTTTGCAGCAATTGCTGCATTAATATTGCCAATACTTTCCCTTTAATACTCTGATTTGTTTGCTTTTGTAACTACCCTGAATCCTTCTGTCCTCTGCAGTTGCTGCGGTCTGTTTTCATTCTGCATTGTGACATCAGTAACACCATTCCAGACCATACAGATTAATAGTATGGAATGATGTAACTGATATCATAAAATGGCTTAGAAATATGAAAAGTAGCTGCAGAGGAGAGTTGTACGTGGAATCAAGGACACCCCAAAGCTTGATCATTAATCTATCACTTCTGAAGAGACCTGCAGCTCTTAAAGTGGACAAAGCTGTGAGACTAGACTGGATACACCCAAGGGTACTAAAGGAATTCAGGGAGCTGCTAGTTGCCCCACAGATGGCCTTATTCAATAGTCTTTTGGAAACGGACGTGGTTCCAGTGGACTGGAGGAGAGCAGACCTCGTCCTTGTACATAAGAGGCAGCAGGGAGGAGGCTAGCAACTATAAGCCAGTCAGCCTCCCCTCAGTGGGGGTGCAATCATTGGAAACCCTGTTAAAAAGAAGGTTGGTAGAGTATTTTATTAAAACATTTAGTATCCGGGAAAGGCACGCCACGCCAAGCCGAGGCTCGATTCCAGGTGTGACCCGTGGGAAGGAGCAGTGGAAATACAGACAATAAATGCAGAGAATTAGTTAACAGAGCAATAGCTAATTACAATCAATATAATACAGGAGTGAGAGCAAAAACATGACGTGATGAATCTCTAGAGGTGAACTATACAATAGCAAGTGCTCTACATAATGAATCTTTAATAAGTACTGGGGAGGAATTGTAGGACGGTAGTCAGTAAAAGTTGTGGGTTTAGCTCAGTTGTGGCAGCGACATAAAGGTGGAGGAAGGAGACGTAGTTGTTGCTTGCAGCTAGAGTGAGAAAGTGAATTTCTGATAGCAGGGGTAAGTTTGTTCCACAAGTAAGAAAGCTGGTAGGAGAAAGCAGCTTTGCCCGCTGTGAAAGAGGGTCGGGGCAGGGTGAAGGATCTTTCATTTCTGTGCCCGAGTTCATAGGGGGATAGGTAGTCTGAGGATAGACAGTCCTCAAGATAGGAGGGGGAGCAAGTTAAACCAGTACTTAGATATAAGGTTGAGGGCGTGTGTATATATAGTGCCTGTGAGATAAGGAACTTAGTCCGAGGAGGGAGTAAAGATTGCAGTGGTGGGTGTGTGGGGGGGGGGAGTTTGTAGCAAAGCAACAAAATGTCTTTAGAAGGATATCCAGCCTGGCAAGGGTGGTTACAGGGGGCAGAGCTGTAAACCACATATCCGCATAATCTAGTATGGGGAGGATCATTTTAGACACATTTTTTCGTCTGGCAGGTAACAGGAGAGAGTCCCTGTTCTGGTATAGCATGCCGAGTTTGGGGCACAGCTTTGAGATGATAGATTAAATGTGAGCTGAAAAAGATAGGAGGGGGTTCAGCCAAACACCCAGGTACTTGTATCTGGTGACTTGGTCAAGTGAGGAGCCATCGAGAGAGGTGACCGGGGTGGGGGGGGTAGTACAGCTAAGTTTCTGGGTAAAGCTGAAAACCACGGAAACAGTTTTGGTGGTGTTTAATTTCAGTTGGTTTTGGCTGAACCAGCACTGAATGTTGTTGAAGTGGTTTTGTAGGGTAGCTTGGACTTCAAGCAGGTTGGGACCGGAGGTAAACAGGATGGTGTCGTCTGCATACATGTGCATTGATGAACTGGTGCAGGAGGAGGGGAAAGTCATTAACAAAGGGAGAAGAGGATGGGACCGAGACCAGAGCCTTGAGGGTCACCCGCCAGGATAGGGAGTGGGGGGATGTGGTATCGGCGATTCTAACAGATTGAAACCTGGTGTATAGATAGGACTGCAATCACCTTACAGTGAGGGTGGCAAGTCCAGCTGCCTCAAGCTTCTGCAGGAGAAGACGGTGGGATACGGAGTCAAATGCATTTGCTAATTCGACAGTTACAGCTGCTGTAAGGAAGCCTTGGTCGGAGGCAGTTTGGATATGGTTGGTGACATGCAGGAGGGAGGAAATTGTGGAATGGTGTTTCCTGAAGCCAGACTGATGGGGTGAGAGGATGTTGTTTGTTGCAAGGTAGTCAGCTAGTTGGGTGTGAGCCAAGGATTCTTGTAGTTTGGCTAGGGCTGGGCGGAGCGAGATGGGCCTATAATTGCCTGGCAAGGAGGGTTCACCACCTTTGTAAAGGGGAATTACGCAGGCCAATTTCCAGGATTGCAGAATTGTTCCTATGGAAAACGAGAGGTTAAGGAGATGTGTAAGGGGCTTGGCAATTGCAGGAGCCGAGATCTGCTGGAGCTTGGGGTGAATCCCGTCTGGGTTGTTCTTTACAGGGTTAAGCAAGCATAGGGCTTTCTGTACCTCATGTACAGTAAGGGGGTGAACTTGAAGTCTTTGCTAAGGGGAGATGGTGGTGGGACTGGGGAAGGGGGGGGAGCCCATTGGTACGGCACAGGAAGTGAAAAACTGGTTCAGGATTTTAGAGGCCAGGTCAGTGACTGTTGGCCATGAAGTTTGAAGGCGGGGTGCAGGGCTGGACTGGTGGGTCAAGGAGTGTGTGCACAACTTTCCAGAACTGAGGGGGCTTAGCATGTGAGAGTTGCAACCTAAAGTAGTCTGCCTTTGCTTTTCTTATGGTGTTGGTGCAGGCATTACGTAGGGTGTTAAAAGTGTGCCTCCTCTGAGGGTTGGGGTTGGATTTAAAGTACGACCAAGCCGTGTGTCTTTCCTTGCATTTGGTGAGGACGGGTGCGGTGATCCAGGGGTGGTGCCACTTCTTAATCCTGGACTTTTTCGGAGGGGCATGGATGTCCCAGATGTTTGTAAAGGTGTGCAGGAATCTAGAGAGGGCCATGTCAACATCAGGAACTGAGTAGACAGGTTGCCAGTCTGCTTCATATAGACTGGTAAGGAGGGCATTGGTGTCCAACTTGTTTAGAGAGCGAGTGTTGATGTACTTGGGGGCAGATTTGGGCAATTGTGTTTTTCTGATACAGTGAGTAATACAATGGTCACTTAGTGCATTAGAGGGGACAACAGAGGAGGTCAATCTGTGAGAGTGGGAGGTAAGAATCCAATCTAATAATGGTTTTGGGAGTGGGGGTTGTAGCGAGTGGGTCCATTGATCAATTCGGTGAGATTAAGGGACTCGATTTTGGAGGTGTGAGCTTTTGAGGAGGGGGCTAGCCAGTCCAAGTTGAAATCGCCTGCAAGGACCACTTCCCCTCTGGATGCTAGGTTGGGTAGGGTGGTAAGGGTGGTGATGAGGGAGTCGCGGGTTAGGTGGGGAGAGGCGTAGAGCACACCTAGGAAGAGTGGGAGTGAGGCTGGAAGGGAGAGTTGAACCATAAGGAGTTCGTGGGAGCCGAGGCGAGCTTCTTTGTGAGTTACTGAGCTCATGAGCAGCTGTTTTGTGTAGATAGCTACACCCTCAGCTCTTTTACCAGGGTCCTGCCTATGTAGAGAATAGTTCGGGAGAGTGAGGGAGGAGTCAGGGGTTTTAACAGAGAGCCAGGTTTCTGTTAGGCATAATCTATCTGGAGCTTACTCAGCTATCCAGCAAGTTAGTAGGTCAATCTTCGGCAGGAGACTTCTGATGTTAATATGGGCTATTGAGAGGCTTTTGTGTGAGCTGAGAGGAGTGGGTACGGCTATGGGGCCAGGGTTGCGTTAGACATCCCCCGAAAGGAGAAGGAGGGTGAGGCGAAGGAATGAATAGGTTGTCGGGAGCCTATATCTCCGAGTGTGAAATGCAATGTTGGGAGCAGGTCTGGCAGCACTGATTAGGGAAGCAGAGGTTAACATATGTGGTGACAAGTTGCTGGGAGAGATGTGGGGAGAGGGGGACAGACAGGTATATGATGCAGCGAGGGGGAGGAGGAGGTAGCAAGTCTAGCGGAGAAGGTGCTAGGGATTACAAGGTAGGCAGTTGTAGAGACAGTGGGGCTAGGGTGAATGCAGGAAGGGAAGGAGAGAGTGATGAGGAAAATGAGGAGAAATGGGGAGAGGGTATGGGGGTACATAATCAGGTCTGGGAAATGAGGTTATGGGTTGGGAGAGCAGGGTTACTGGGGTTTTATCCCAGAGATTTTCAAGTGGGCTTGCAGAGAATTGGGGTAGGGAGATCAAGATCACTTTTGTAACTGCCTTTGCCATTTTTCTTTAAAAAAACAAAATACAAAAACGGGAGTTTGGGGGAGGGGGAGAGAGCAATGGATAGATTCTCAAATAAAGGGGGTTGGGAGGCCGGTGTCAGCCTCCACACTTCTGTCCTGCAACAGGGCAGAAGGTAAAATAGATGCAGAAGTGTAAGGGACGGTAGAGCTGCAGTAATAGCACAGTGGTGGGGCAACTGCCTTTAGTGTAGAAAGTTGGGGGTTCAAAGCAGCCTTGAGTCAGGTGAAAAACAAGTGATGAAAGAAGGAAATAGAAGGATAACACTAGGGGGCAGAGGAGCAAAGTGGTGTAGCTGGAGAGATAGAATAGCTAGGGAATTAGGTATCAATTGGTACTCACTAGAGACTCCTAGTGGCCATAGAGTATAACTTGCTAAGGGGAATATGAGTACTTCGAAAACTCAAACCGCGCCACATGACCACAAGCCCCAGTAAATGTAGGGACGGCCGTGGGTGGGGCAGTCGACACGCAGTATCTTGAATTCAGTGGGCTGCAAGACAGCAGGCAGCATTAATTCATGGGGGGGGGGTGTCATGCCACAGGAATCGGATTCATTTCTTCACTGGGTGACCAGGGAAATGTATCGGGGAGGGCAGTGGGCGTGGCCTGTCTGGACTTGAGCAACAAGGTCTTCGACACTGTGCCACACAGGAGACTGATAAGGAAACTGAGCAGCATTGGGGATGGGATCTAAAGTGGTGAATCTGATCAGAAACAGGCTAACGGATAGGAGACAGAGGGTGGTGGCTAATGGCACTAACACTAATGATGGGAGAGAGTTACTACTGGAGTATTGCAAGGCTCAGTACTGGGACCAGTCCTTTTCAGTGTCTTTGAAGAGAAGGTATATATTTTTGCAGATGACACTAAATCTGCTATGTTTTGCACCTGGCTATAGTCCCAGCACTGACCACATTGTCTGGTAGGCTATTGCACCCACCACCTGCTGTGTTCAGAAATACTTCCTAGTGTCCTTTCTAATGCAGATGACACTGAAATCTGTAATGGGGGGACACTTAGGAGGGGGTGGAGAGAATGCATTGGACCTTGGGAAACTCGAGGAGTGGTCAAGAGCATGGCAGTTGGGGGTTAAATGCCCAAAAGTGCAAAATCATGCACCTAGTCATAGGAACCCAGGAGCTGAGTATAGGAGGGCAGTGAGGTCCTGACAGTCACTAAGCAGGAAAGGGACCTTGGGGCTGTCGTACCTGATGATCTCAGACTGGCAGGGCAAGGTGTCCAAGCACTGGGTAGGGCTGGTGGGATGTTGGGATGCATAGGGAGAGGTATCTCTAGCAGGAGGAGGGAGGTGGTGTTGCCACTATACCGCTCGCTGGCGAGATCCCACCTGGAATATTGTGTCCAGTTCTGGAGGTCGCACTTCAAAAAGGACATAGGCATGGTAAAGGCAGTCCTGAGGAGGGCAACTAAAATAGTGTAGGGGTTGCACCAAAAGCTCTATAAGGAGAGACTGAGGGGTCTCAACATGTACACCCTGGAAGAAAGGGGAGCAAGAGGGGACATGATGGGGACCTACAAGTACCTCACAGCGGTAAACGGGGTGCAGTAGGGGAGTCTCTTTCAAATGAGAAAGAGCACCGGGACCAGAGGGCATGCAATGAAGCTGGAGATGGGAAATGTAAGAGGGATACAAGAAATACTGTTTCACTGAAAGAGTGGTGGATTCCCGGAACAGACTACCAGCGGAAGCAGTAGAGGCAAAAACTGTAGGGAGCTTCGAGCATACCTGGGATAGACATAGAGGAATAATAATAAAAAAAAAATAGGCAGGAAGAAGAGAGGGTTGCCAGAGACCAGTTAGGGTCTGCGGAGACAGACTAGACAGGGACCATCTTGGCAGACTGGGTGGGCCAAGTGGTCCTTTTCTGCCAGCAAATTCTGTGTTCCTATAACCAGCAACTAACTGCCCAAACATTACACCCCTCTTCATAGAGGCCCCCAGGACACTTTTCATCCACGACTTGATCACTGTCTTCAGCACACAGTGAAGAAGAAAATATAATGAACTGAAAGTCCTAAATATTTTTCACACTGCCTTCTAGTTTGCAAAACGTCAGACCCTGCGTGTTGCAAATAGGTATGTGAAGAATCTGTAATGGTAATCTTTAAGTTTTATGCAGTCTATCAGTTAGTATTGTATGCTTGCTAATAACACCTTGAACTAATCATTTTTTGTCTTGAATTATGTAGCATGACAAATGCATATCAATATATATTTAAATAAGTAAACTCTCTATAATGGTGTAAACTGGAAAAAAAAAAGGCAAACATTTCAGCAACTGCTTTCCAACAGAGTTTTCATCCTTATTATCTATCTGTACTCCATTTGCCTTTTTAGAACATCAGCCTATAGCCTCACAATTAAGATGGCTTTTTAATTATCTTGTGATTTTTTGTCTGCTGCCATTCTGTTGTTCTACTTTTGCCATGTCATGATTTGCTGCTCCGTTTTGCTGTCATCTCACTGTTTCCTTCTATTTGCAGAAGTAGCTGTGACTTATCAAAACGGGTTACCTGTGATCTCCCTCAACCTCCCATCCAGGCGGGAGCGCTGTCAGTTTACCCTCAAGCCCCTCTCCGATTCAGTAGGCGTGTTTCTACAACAGCTGCAGGCCGAAGATCGGGGAATCGACAGGATCGCCATTTACTCTACAGGTAAGGGAGAGCACCTGCCTCCAGAAAACCATCCTGCCTCCAGCTAGCTAGCCCTGCAAGCAGTGTGCACCTGATCTGTTGGGTCGTTTGGGGCTTGGCTGATGTTCGTACTAAGGCATATTGCTGTAAAGATCTCTGACAGAGAATAGCTAGATAGATGATAGAGTTCTGTTTATAAAGTGCCTTTCCTCAGTGCTCTGACAGTCCTGCTTGCGGACAGCACAAAATTATGTGGAAGAGTGGACAGTAAAAAGGGAGTTAGTAGCATGAAAAGGGATTTAAGGGTCTGGAGCTGAAGATGTGTAGCTGGCAACTGAAATTCAGCGTCGAGAAATGTAAAGCAATGCACATTGGTAGCACAGATCTGCATACAGATTATTGTATTAATGGTGAAAGGGTGGAGCACTCAAATGAGGAAAGGGACCTGGAATGATAATTCACAAAAAATTCTTCCCAATATAGTAAAGTGTATGGGAAGGCAAACGGGATGTGAGGATGCATAAGGAGGGGATTCACTAGGCTCTGAAGAAAGGTAATATTGCCACTGCATGATTTACTGGTTTGACCACGCCTAGAATATTGTATTTAATTTGGGAGTGCAAATCTGAGGAAGGACAAAGATAGCTTGAAACCATACAGAGAAGGGCAGCGGAAAGGTTCCAGGGGCATTCTGGGGGATACTATGAGGAGAGATTGGAGAGTCTCAGTATGTTCACTCTGGAGGACAGAAGGGAGAGGAGAGATGAGACGGAAAGATTCGGATACATACAGGGGGTGCAGTAGGGTGTATTCCACAGAGTTGTTCAAGTTAAGGAAATGTTCATCCACCAGGGGGTACAATTTCAGGCTGGAAGGGGGGAATTTAAAGCAGCAGTATTAGCAAAAATTTAAAAAATTTAGTTGGCAGTTAGGACAAATAAAAAAAATCAATGTATCTGATTTTCTTTTTGGTTTATTTCATTCCTGTGGCAAGATGGAGGATTTTGAAGTCCTTAAAAGTTATTGGTCCTTTGCTAGGTCCACCATCGAGGATGTAAGCAGATCACAGTGGTGCTGTGCTGTTGGCCATCAGAAACCTGTGCCGATAACCCCCTGACATATCCGTATTATAAATACAGTAGGTGCAGTTAGTGTGTGATCTCTGGGGAAAAGATTTTTGAAAGTTGCTGGGGGCTGCCATCTTTATTGTAGGTCCATGCAAATGACAAAAGTTTTAATTAAACATGGAATTTGTCATCAGAAAAAGACTGCTTGGCCCATCCAGTCTGCCCAGATGGTCCCTGCCTAGTCTGTCTTTGCACACCCTAACTGGTCTCTGACTAGCCTCCCTCCCTTCTCCCTGCCTATTTACTAATATTCCCCTATATGTATCTTGCACATGCTTAATGCCGCCTACTGTTTTTGCCTCCACCACTTTAGCTGGCAATGTTTTCCAGGTGTCCACCACTCTTTAGGTGAAGTAGAACTTCCTAACATCCCTCTAACCTCCCCTTCCCCACAGCTTCTTTGCATGCCCTCTGGTCCTGGTGCTTTTTCTCATTTGAAAGAGACTCCCCTCCTGCACCCCCTTGATGTACTTGCCGATCTCTGTCTCCTCTTGCTGCGCTCTCTTCCAGGGTGTACAGGTTGAGGTCCTCAATCTTTCTCCATAGGGTTTTTGATGCAACCCCTCCACAATTTTAGGTGGCCACCTCTGGACTGCCTCCACCCCCTGTTCTTTCTGAGGTGTGGCCTCCAGAACTGGGCACAGGACCCCAAGTTGGGTCTCTCCAGTGAGCAATATGGTGGCAGCACCACCACCCTGCTCCTACTGGAGAATACCACTCACTATGCATCCCAACATCCCACTGACCCTTCCCACTGCATTGTCACACTGCCCTGCCACTTTGAGGTCAGCAGATATGATAACCCCAAGGTTCCTTTCTGTATCACTCCATGTTACCAATGGGTAATGTTTACACAAGGGTGTATATGCACCCCGTCTAGGTATAATCTTAATAAAAGACATGGATAATATCCTGTCGTCCAAGCCAGTCAGGATTCAGGACTGGCCTATCCATTTTATAATCAGTGTTCTGTAGTACCAGTGACAAGGGTAGCAGCTCTGAGAGTAAACTTTCCAGAGAAAATATATTCATAATTTTTCTTGTTTTCAGATAAATTAACTGACTTCAGCAGGCTTGTGTAAAATCCTTCAACTGGTAAACCTGCTTTTTTCTCCATTACAGCTCCAGTCTTGGAAGGCTGAATGGGACTTTGCCATCAAAAGATGTTAACTTTAAGGGTGTTTTTTGTCAAGATACTGGATTTACTTTTTCTTTCCAGCTATCTGGGGGAATCCTGTAAGTACAATGTGATGGTACCTTGATGTAGTCTCTCTCTCTGGCGTCTCTCTTGCTTGGCTTATTAAACTGTTCCCAGAGATTACCACTGGTTAGTGCTGTGATGTTGGAGCTTCTTACAATGCCCAGAGTGTTCCTTTTGCCTTTAGTTGTAATGCCCTTTTTCTTTTGTTGGTCTCCAGTAGCCTTTTACCAGGCCGAGACCTTAAGTGTTGAAGCCCCGGATTTCTTGGCAGTCTTTGAATCATGTAGCATTGAGACACATTGATTGGGATCTGCTGGTTATTTTTGAATGTCGGATTTTATGTTTAGGGCCATGTTTGCCTTTTGGATTTTCCCTGCCTCATGCTCAAACAAGATTGCCTGTCTTTTCATAGCAGCAGTTCCAGAAGGAGGCCTGTCTGCCCCTTTTGCAGCAGCAATGGCATTTTTTTTTTGGAGGCAAGGTGTGTGCTTTTTGATTCCTGCTGGTATTTCTTCTGTTAGGGTATCTCTGGCTGTTGAGGGCGCAAGTGCTTGTTCACACCGTCTTCAGCGGCTGAGGATGGGCGTAGTGTGCATGTGCAACTGGCTTTGTCTCTGTGAAGTGCGTGCTTCTGCCTGCTGGATATGCATGTCTCTCATACTCTAGCAGTGGCAGCTGGGACAACAGGGTGTCGACTCTTCGTTTTTAAGCCAGCAGTAAAGCTGAGTGGCGTTCGACACGGCAGCCGTTATCTCCACTTGGGAGCATTTAGCTGTCTGAAATGTCTCTTCCTCTCACCTCATGCAGTAGCTGCAAGAATAGAGAGTTACAGCAGCTGTTTTTTCCAGTGGTTCAGAAGAGTATTTACTGCGTTGACAGGAGTTTCAGGCCAGGTATCCGGCATTTCTCTGTGTGAGTTTTTTTTCTCCAGCTGTCCACTTCTCTCTGCCGGTCTCACGAAGCAGCAGTGCGCTGGACTACAGCACTGAGTTTAGTAAGTTTTGAGAAGGGACTAGGTTGTACCATGCTTAGTTAAGCCTTTTGGGGGGATGTTTAGTGTTTTTTTTTTTCTTGGCAATTTGCAGTCTGCTTTCTAAACCTTACCAAGGAGGTGAAGAGAATAAGTTGATTTCATGGCACCATGTTTAGTAGAAGGTGGGAGAAAAACAGAAATACACAATCTGAAGCCGATAATGATCTATTGTGTTAACATCAAGAAGAACTTTGTTGCAGTTTAACTCTGCTTCACCACGATGGAGGAGATGGAATCAGTTCATGGTAGCCTAAAGGATATTGTGTGGCCTGCTTCAGAATGCTGAGCCCTGCCTCGTGGACTCAGAGTCCTGTTTTGAAGTTGGTCTTTTTGTAACAGGTGCTTGTTCAGATCTTACTTTTTATTTAAAGTAAACAAACATGTATAGCCTGCCACAGGATGCTTGGGTCATTTTCTGCATGTACCACTCTGTCCTTATTTTCATGCAATTTAGAGGAGTATGTCATTTTTTATTCCCCACTACCCAGATCACTGAGCTCATGGGGGAAGGTACATTTGGCAGTCAAAGGCAGGAGTGGCAGAGATGGAGTTACAAAAGTCCCTTACAGTTAACTTTAGAACGATGTTTTCCCAGAATTGCAGACCTTAAGGTCTGCCGCATATATTAACAACAAAGCAAAAAAATGACAGCCAAAGTGGGACCCTAAGGCGAAGGAAATTCACAACAGGCACGTCTAGATGTAACAGAGCACGGCCCGGATGCTCCACTTAAGCAGTCTGCATCCCCTGATGTTCTGTCAAGGAACTCAAAATTATGTAAATGTGGTAAGAGTACGAATAAATATGGAAGGTAATGGTCCCGTCTCAGCTATCCTTTGAAGTTGCTTGGCCTTTTTTTAGCAATTTTTCTATTACTGTGGTAAAACGTTGTTGACTTCAGAACACCTTTTAGTCCTTTTCATGGGAGTTTGTTGTGTCCATGTTTAACTGTAAGAGTGGCATTGATGGAGGGATCAAAAAAGGGCAAATATTTGGTTGCAGATTTACCCCAGGTGCCACAGTTCTTCGGTGACTACCTTAATTGCTAGCAATTGTCTTTTGTTTTGGGGTGTCAGATGGGTATGTTTTGATGTTAGTTTTTCAATAAAAAAAAAAAAACAAAAGAAAAATAAGCTTGGTAGCGTCTCTCCATTTGCCTGCCCTGGTTTGGTATTCTTCCCTTGTAATAAGCCCAGGAGCTGTATCCGTTACCATCTCTGGTATAGGGCCTAGACACCCAAGATCCTTGAGTGTTATTTTCTGCTTAAGCACAAGAAGTGTGAAATTATCGGAGCATAAAAGGTTCTGGTGCCTTTTTTTCAGCAGAGGGACATGATCATCCCTCACCCTCCTGGGTGAGGAAGAAGAATTTTTAGCGTGCATGAGGTCATTTTTTCATTTAGTGAAACAGGTTATTCCTGCTGCTTCCTTTGAAGGTATCAGAGTTCTTTTAACCCCCCCCCCGGGGAGGGAGGGAGGAAGGGAGGTCCTTGAATGCACTTGATGTAACCTTAACAGTGGTCAAGACAAGGACACTTCCCTAGCCTAGATCCTTGGATATAAATAAATGTTGCAGACACACCACAGTAACCAGCAGTAGGGCTAGTACAGAAGCATTTATTTTAACACATTTTTGTTATCCACTCTTTCCAAGACTGCTCTCAGGAGTATGGATGCAGGGCCATACATAGATTTTGTTATTTTCAGATGCGAGATTATATTACTATAAACACGTTTGGACAGCTAAGGCAGGTAATCAGGAAATTGCTCTTATAGGGGTTCTGAAATCTGTTTGGGAATCTGAAGTAGATAGGGGCGCTATATCACTGTTCTATTCATTACACCTTCAGGAATTAGCTTGTACTAACGAATACTTAAGGCAGAAGTGGGAACAGGACTTAAAATATTTCCCTATCTGATTCAAAGTGGGGTACTAAATGAACAAGCAGGAGAGGAGCGCATTCCTACCCCTTGTGCAGGGAAGTCATGAGGGTATGGGAATGGTGTCTTGAGCACAACGCTATGATTCAGGCGATCTACCTGCCAGATCAAAACAATCTGGCGGATCACCTCAACACGACAGAGGCAGACCCTCACGAGTGATTGCTCGCATCAGATGTCGTGCGACCGCTTTTCAACGAGTAGGGTAGTCCACACGTGGACCTTTTTGCGTCCCAACTCAATGCAAAACTGCCTCTATTTTGCTCCAGAAATCCAGAACCTGGCTATCTCACTTCGAGGGGGAGCTCTTGCAGCAGATAATCCCATTAGAACTAAGCCGCCAGTTATTAGGACCCCACAGAAAACTTCTAGCTAGCAGTCTATGACGGGGGACCGCCCCCGACGTCGGCTCCACCCCGACATCAGGATGTGGTATAAAAGGGGGCGGTCCCCCGGCAACACCTCAGTTCTTTTCCCACCGTTGACCCGCTAACATCAGCTCCATGGACGCCATCTTCTCAGTCGACCTCCATTTTGCACCTCACACAGTTTTTCATTCATTTGTTCTTTCAATTGTTTTTCCTCAGACAAGTGCATGTCTTCATCGACCTCTCAGTGGCGGAAGTCGAAGTGCGCATGTGGTTAGCAGATCCTGGCAAGGGATGGCCACTCTGCTTGCCTGATCTGCCTAGGCCCCAACCACTGGCATGACTGCCCACACTGCCAAAAATTTAACAGCAAGACCTGCATCCAACGCCTCAATACACTCAAGGCCTACCTGCTGGAGCAACAAGTGGCCACCATGCAGAGGACCCAGTTGGGACAAAGTTCTTCCTCCTCAGCCAGGGAGTCTCCCCCCAAGGAGAAAAGATCGGGTGGGGAGCACCATCATAGGGATAAAGAGTCTTTTCCCCCAGGTACCACAGCCATTTCAGATGTTTCATCGAAGAAGACTACCGCCTCGTCACACTCTAAAGGTAGGGAGTCTTCATCCCGGGGCATTCATCTGCCCAAGTCCCCTTAGCGCACAGACTCCACAAGACTTTGCATGGGTCGATGCAAGAGGGACAGGCATCTGCTTTGAGCAAACCTTCTGACCCCATTGCCAGTAAGCATTCTGGATCGTCCGACAAACACAAGTGGTCTGACAACTCCACTAGACGTCAGGAGGTCTTCAGGTACCGGATGCCTCCTCCACCCGAGGAAAGGGTGATGCCAGCCTCTGAAGGTAGGCAGACCACCAGCCAAAGAGCAGCCATCTGCCCCAGAGGACTGAACGTCAGCCTAGGTGCCCAAGGCCCCAAAGAACAAGACACCAGGGCCTGTGGATAACCAAATGCCTCCCCTGCCTCCTCCTAAGGAGCCGGATGCCAGACTGCAAGGAGGTTTGGTGCCGCTGGACAAGGCCCCGTCGGGCCTGACACCCGAGGCACCAGCTGACAAGGTGCCCCAGGACCAGCCGTCAGCACCCAAAGAGCCACAGGGTCTGACACCTGACCCCTCTAACGAACTGAATCCGAAGCCCCCGCCTCCAGTCATCCCATTGGCGGAAGTGGGGGTGCTTTTCAAGGCATGGTGGAACACGATTAAAGGGAACTTACTCCCAAAACCCAGGGACCCATCCCTGGTCTGGCCGCCACCAATGGAACAGTTGCCCAAGCAACTTCCCCCACCTTCGGAATGCCCGCCTCCCGAGGAAGACGATAGGTGGACGCCAGGTTCAGGTGGTAGAAAGAGACACCCATCGTCCGTCCCATCTGCTATCAAATGCCTGCTCTCTTCTTCAGGGGAGAATGCCGGAGAGGACTCCTCAGTATACTCCTCTGAGGACGAGCTACCCATACCTTCCCCAGATCCAAGAAGAGATTTGCCAAGGACACCTCCGGATGACCCATCGTTCTTGGACATTATGATGCATATCCAGGCTCTATATCAGTGGGATACAGAGGAGCTGGATCCTGAACACTGCCATCTGGCAAAATTCCTGGGGGCTACCATCCCAAAACCCTTGGTCGTTCTCCCACTGGTGGAGCCCTTCCAAGACGTCATGAAATTGACTTAGAAGCATCTGGCTACCACAACAGCAGTGCTAAGGAAAGCAGACAGGCTCTATAAAACACCCAAAGGGGAGCCTTTCTTAAGCGAGCAGCCAAAAGCCAACTCTATGTTGCTTACGGCTGGACATAGCAGAGTGCAACAACCGAGGCACATGAGCGCCCAACCCCCAGATCCAGAGTCTAAATAGCTGGACCACAAGGGCTGTTCGTCAGCTACCTGCATGGTCAGGTCACTGAATTTCCTAGCCCACATGGTTACATACCAAAAGTCATTGTGGGCAAAAGCTATGGATCTGGCTAAAGCACAGCCAGACTCGAAGGGCAAGGCAGAACTCCTAGCTGTCATCCAGTCTGGTATGGATGTGGACAAACACATGTTGAGGAGCTCTTACAAATCCACAGACACGGCAGCAAGGGCAACCGCAACAGGTATCTGCATGAGGAGGCATGCCTGGCTGAGGGTTTCTGGTTTCCGCCAGGATTTGCAGGATGCCATCTTGGAAGCACCCTTTCAGGGACCCATCCTCTTTGGTCAGGAAACAGAAAAACTCGTAACAGGACTACAAGATTCGGGCAAGGCAGTGTCTGTTGTCCATTGCATGTCAAGGTCAGAACTGCAGGCAACCCAGCGCCTTCCCTTTTGGAAGAACCAGGGACATCAGGAAAGATGCCAGTCACAGCACAAGGGAGGCTTTAAAAGAAGAGGCCCCCCTGTTCTTCAGGTGCCCAGGGCCCCAAAAATCCCAAGGCGTCCAGACCTCCCCTGCCCACCCCCTCCGCAATTACATGACTCCCTACTGACCCCCTCTTCCTCTGGAGGAAGTGCAGGGGGAGGAGGTAGGAGGGAGATTCTCCCTTTACCCATCTGGATGGTCCAATATCACGTCAGACCAATGGGTCCTCCAGATAGTCGAGAGGGGATACTCTCTGGAATTTACCCAGATTCCACTGGACAATCCATCCCCTCCCACTGCTCCCCCTCCCACACGGGCAGAGATACAGGCCTTGCTAGAAAAGAGAGCTATCCAGGAGGTCCCCTACACCCAAAGAGGCAAGGCGTAATACTCCCACTTCTTCCTAGTCCCAAAGAAGACTGGTGACCTCCATCCCATTCTGGATCTGAGCCACCTGAACACCTTCATCGAATATAAAATATATATCGTATAGCCCTATGCCCTCTGGGTCCCATAGACGATTGGGTACTGGTACAATTGTAACAACGGTGTTTATATAATGATGCGTGTAACTCAACAAATGTATGTACTTATATAACGAGGCCTGTAACTTTGAAACGTGTGTATTTTATGTATCTCACCTGTATGTAACCACTGTCCTAAACCTCACTTAATTGTTGTCTCTCCCCTCCCCCCCATGACGAGGTACCTTTGTAAATGAGTCCCTGACTCAAAGGTTGTAAAACTGATTATTTCAATAAATAAAAAAAAAAAAAAAAATAAATAAAAGGTCCAGAATGGTGACTTTCGCAAGCCTGTTGCCCATACTCCATCACGGAGACTTGCTTTGCTCTCTGGATATGCAGGATACTTATATGCACATAAAGATCCTGCCATCCCACAGGAAGTACCTTGGCTTCACCTTCCAAGGAGGGCACTGCCAGTTCAGGAAGCTTCCATTTGGCCTGTTATCAGCACCAAGGGTTTTCACCAAGTGCCTGGCAGTAGTGGTGGCAACAGCCCTCAGGAGAGGGGGTCACTTCGTCTACCCCTACCTGGATGATTGGCTTCTCACAGCTTTGTCAGAAGACCAATTACACCGGATGATGGAGGAGACTTTGTCTATTCTGGACCTTGGGCATCACTCTAAATCTGCCCAAAGTCACAACCATGGCCTGCTCAAAGGCTACAATGCATAGGAGTAGTCCTGGACACCATCCAAGGGAAAGCCTTTCTTCATGCAGGCCGGGCAGCCAGGCTAAGGGAGGTCGCTCACAGGTTGATGGACTCTGATCAGGTCCCAGCAAGGGTGATTCTGCAACTTTCAGATCACATGGCCACAGCCATAGCCACAGTTCCCCTCGCATGTTTGAATATGAGAATCCTGCAGTGGCACCTCACAGTACAGTGGTAGCAAGGCACGGATGAGCTTGAAGGGCCCATCCGAGTCTCCAGTGCTGTCCGTCAGTCCCTGGTTTGGTGGATCACCCCTGCTCATTTGGACAAGGGGATTCCCTTACGGCCACCCAGCCCATAACAAATCCTGACTACGGATGCCTCTGGACTGGGATGGGGAGCACAACTTGCTTCTCACCAGACTAGGGGCTCCTGGAATTCCATGTAATGGTCTCTTCACGTAAACATTCTGGAGATGAGAGCCATACTGTATGCCCTACAAGCTTTTCAAGGGGTACTCCTTCCTGGGCCCCTCCTGGTCCAGTCGGACAATACCCCAGTAGTCTTCCATCTCAACAAGCAAGAGGGCATGCACTCATATCTCGTATGCAGAGAGGCAGTGAGAGTATGGACCTGGGCATTGGATCACAGCCTGGATCTTACAGCAGTCCATGTTCCAGGGATCCACAACATACTCACAGACAGACTGTCACTCCTGGTCTCAGAGCCACGAACGGGCACTGCAGTAAGAAGTTGCAGACGACCTCTTCGAAAGGTGGGGTCAGCCAGAGCTGGACCTCTTTGTGTCCCCACGCAGTGCCAAACTGCCCAATTTCTGCTCGCTAAATCCAGGGCATGGTGTTTTTTTGTGAGACGCATTGTCCTTCTCTTGGACAGGGAGGTTTCTGTATGCCTTCCCTCTTCTTCAGAGGATCCTGCTCAAGTTACAGGCAGCAGGGGCCCGAAGGATCCTAATCCCGCCCTTCTGGCCTCAGCAGATTTGGTTCCTGCTGTTACAACAGCTGGCATCAGAACCACCAGTTCCGTTACCCCTGTCCACTCACTTACTCTCCCAGGACCAAGGGACGCTGGTCCATCTGGCCCTCTGGTCCCTGCATTTGCATGCATGGCTCCTGCGGACTTGGCTAGGGATAGATTCGGAGTATCTCTAAGAGTGGCAGAGGTACTTGTGGCAGCAAGAAAGCCATCTACCAGAGCAACATATGCCATGAAGTGGAAGCGCTTCTATTTGTGGGAATTCCCCTGTTCTCTGGATCCCCTCACTTCTCCAGTGGACTCTATGCTGGAGTATTTTCTCTCCTTTTCAGACCTGGGCCTTAGCTACTCGTCTATTAAGGTGCATCTCTGTGCGTTGTCAGCTTATCATGCAGCACTGAATGGGAAGACTCTTGCACAGTTGGACCTATGCAAGACCTTTTTAAGGGGCATCTTGCATATCAAACCTCCCAGAAGAGACCCCTTACCGCCTAGGGACCTCCTGTTGTTTTAGAGAAACACCTTGCCCCCCTTTGAACCAGCCGCAAGTTGCGAGCTACGCCTTCTCTCTTGGAAGGCATTATTTTTAGTTGCTATTACTTCCACTCAGAGGATTTCCAAGCTGCAGGCTGTGATGTGTAAAGAGCCTTATCTTATTTTTCACAGGGACTGGGTACCCTGCATACACATCCTAAGTTCCTTCCGAAGGTAGTGTCTGAGTTCATGTTGAACCAAGATATACAACTACCAGTTTACTATCCAGAGTACTCAAACAGAGGGAAGGCCTTATTACATTTATTTATTTATTGCATTTTGGTAACCGGGTGAACCCATTGAGACCAGAGGTCCCTTTTTCAGGGGCTACCCGGAGTTGATTGCATACATCATTTATACAGTTCACATACATCCCACGTAGCTCAGCAGTTCACAGTATGCATTTGACTCAGAAATTACAATAATAGCAGCAGTAAACATTGGATTCACATACAGAGTACTGCAACGGCAGTTGGTCACAAAGGAAGGAGACAGTTGGACAGTGACATTAGAGTGACAACATTGTAAATCATTTCCACAAGTTCTTATGCTAGGAGGAATGTGTTCCATGTGTCAAAGACCTACTGTAATGTGCAGAATCTATTAGACCTTTAAGAGTGTACAGGAGAACAGCATTCGGGGCTAGGAAGGGGAGTGAACGGTAGCAGCTGCAAAGACACTGCCCCAGCATGTACGCTTTTAGGCCGTACGTAAACCCTTCCAGGGTGGAGCTTCTGGTCAGTTCCTCCGGGAGTGAGCACCAGAGGTAGGGTGCCAAGTACCCAAAGGATCTCTTGCCTAGGTTGGTGTGTACCTGAGGGATACTAGGGAGGTAGCTTCCTGATGACTGCAGACTCTGCTGGGAAGCTTTTAGATTCAGGAGACCAGTTAAGTTGGGGGGGTGCCAACACTGGTGAATCTGTAGGTCAGACGTAGTAAGGGATAGGACAGTTTATGTCCTATTGAGGGCCAGTTGAGGTCTGCAAGGGCCGCACAATGATGCCTCCTGGGTGGGGAGCGGGTAGCAAAGCATGTGATCCTATTATAGTGGACAGACAGCTTGTGGTGTTCACTCTCCTTAAGGAAATGTAGGAGGGGAACACCATAGAGGAGGGTGGGAAGTAGCATGCTTTTGGCTATAGCGAGTTGTGCGTCGTCTCTTAGGGAGTTTCCAAGTCTGTAAAGAAGGCCAAGCTTCTGGAGAGTGGTCTTAGCTACATAGTCCATATGTGGCTTGTAGGACATTTCTTGATCTAAGTAGACACTCCCAAGTACTTAATCTTGTCCATGACTTCAATTCGTGACCCTGTGGCTGTGTGGAGCTGAAACAGGCATTGCCTGTCAACTCTCCCAGGCGTCTAGTCCCGAAAAGGACAGCCTTGGTCTTTTTGTCATTCAGCGCCAGTAAGTTTGAGGTAAACCAAGCCTCTATTACCATGAGACTGGCTTGCAGCTTTGCAGTAATGACACTTGGTTGAGGATCACTCCTGTAGACCACTGAGTCATCCACATACAGGATCAGGTTTTCCAAACCACAGTCACGCCCAGTATCGTTAACAAAGAGGGGGGTACTCCAGTGGTCACAGGTCTGCAGCCTGATTGTACCACTTTCCATTTTACTTTTTGAGTCCTGTTGAGCAGATAGCTTTCAAACCAGGTAAGTGAGAGCATGTCAAGTCCTAGCAGTTGAAGTTTACTGAGAAGCATTTCATGGCTAACCAGGTCGAATGCCTTCAACAAATCAATGAATATACAGTAGCTACATACTCTGGATGGACATAGGATTCTTTGTTACTACTTTGCCCGTACCAGTTCCTCCAGAAAGACAGACCAATTTTTTGTATCGTTTGCCCAAAGGAAGATTGGGGCACCAGTGACGAAACAGACGCTAAGCTGATCGTGAATTGTGTCATGTTCTGCTATCAGCAGTACAACAAACCCTTACCGAGACCGGTTAAGGGTCACTCCAACAGAGGGATAGCAACATCTTTCGCTTTGCTCAGAAGTGTTTCCTCAGTGGACCTCTGTGGAGCTGCTACTTGGAGTTCAGTGCACACTTTCATTAGGCACTACAGTCTGGACATTGCTTCCAGAAAGGGAGCAGGTTTCAGCCTAGTGGTCCTGCAAGGACTCCTCTCCTAATTGCCTACAGCTCTACACTACTGTCCTCCACCCTTCTGGCCTGGGTCTCTTCTTGGGTATTGCTTGAGACTCCGTCCTAATGGTATTACTTGCTGCAAGAGCTCCCCCTTGAACTGAGATAGTACAGTTACATTAGAACTTACCGTAACAGTAGATCTTCGAGAGGAGCTCTTGCAGCAGGTGGCTTTCCCACTCACCTGCCCCCAGGGACTAATATTATAATTTTCTCTTTGGGGACAGGCGATCCTCCTCGGTTCCCATCTACTTTTAGCCAGGTCTCCAGCAGGAGAACTGAGGTGGTGCCAGGGGACGACCCTCCCTATACCACATCTGACATTGGGGCGGAGCTGACGTTGGGGGCAGTCCCCTGCCATAGACTACTAGCTAGAAGTTTTCTGCGGGGTTCTAATGCCTGGCAGCTTAGTTCTAATGGTATTACCTGTTGCAAGAGCTCCTCTCGAAGATCTACTGTTGCAGTAAGTTCTTGATGCAGGATGCATTTAGGAGCTGGCCCGGTGGCACTGAGGGTTGAGTCACTGGACACACACACTTCCCTTGCGCGCCGGCGACTCGGGTTCGGTGGCGGACTCTGGGAGCAGGGAGTGCGGCGGGGAGGAGGAATGAGCATCTGGAGGACTGCTCTCCTCTCCCTGGGAGGGATCCTGGGACTGCTCGGTGTCCTCGTGACCCCCGATGGAGATCAGGTGTACTGCAGGATCACCAGCCATATCACAGGGGTGGGGAGTGCGGCAGGCTTCAGCAGGAAAGCTATGCGCGGATATCACTGCACGCTGCACCCCTAGGGGGAAACCACTGTGTAGAAAATTCCCATGAACGGGGATAGGCGAAGGCACCACCACCCCTGTAGCCACACTCCAACTGTCTGTCATCCTCCTCTCCTAGGCTGAGCTCAGCCCGGTATGCCTAATTCTAGATAGAGTGCCCTGGGCGGATAGGGCGGCCCTACCTCGGGGGGGTCTCAGAGCCGGGGGGGATCGCTGGGCTGGTGCCGGGAGTTGGAGATGTCTCAGACAAGGTGGTAGAGCTAGGGGCAATGGTGGATGGCTGAGAGTGTTCCTCGTGGGATGGTGCAAACATAGAAGATTAAAAAAAAAAAAAAAGAGATGCATTCAGTGGACAAAATGCTTTCTGTATGCATTTCTCCCGCTACCCCTAATTCAGAGGGTGCTGCTCGGATTAGAGGCGCAGAGGGGCAAGATGATTCTAATTGCACAATACTGGCCTTGACAGGTCTGGTTCCCATTGATCAACAAATTGTCGCAGGGTCCTTTGAGGCAGCTGCCTCTGTGAATGGACCTCCTGACACAGGGACCCCTGGTTCATCCCAACCTGCACTCCCTTCATCTCCATGCCTGGCTCCTGAGGGGATATAGGTGGGCAGGTTTAAGGTCTGTCTGAGAATTTCTCAAATTCTCTTGACAGTGCATAAGCCCTCTACCAGGAAGGTCTACGCTGCTAAATGGAAGCATTTCTCGATATGGTGTGCTAAGATCTCTCCAGATCCTTTCCGGTTCCCACCAAATAAAGTGTTGGAGTACCTGTTAGACCTTCAGATGCAGGACTGCAGTATTCAACGGTCAAGGTACATCTCTGTGTGCTTTCTGCCTATCATGAGCCAGTCCAGAATATGTCAATCAAAGGATTGGCTACGATCACTGAATATGAAAATGCCTACTTTCACATTCCAATAAGACCAACCCACTGAAAATACCTCCGGGTCAGGCTAAGAAACTGCCTGTAGCAGTTCTTAGCCCTCCCCTTTGGGCTCACTTCAGCACCAGAGGTCTTCACACAGTGCTTGGCTCTAATGGCAGTGCACCTGAGAAGGCAAGGTGCTGTGGGTTTTCCCTTCTTGGACAACTGGCTAGTCTCAGGGAAAATGAAAAGAAGGTGAAAAGCACCTTGGACACCATGGGGTTCCTTGTAAATGTGCAGAAGTCCAAAACGAAACCTGTTCAGGTGCTGGACTTCATAGATGCAGAACTTGATACCCTGCAGGGGAAAGCTTTCCTCCCACAGGGAAGGGTATCAGATTTGATTGCCACTGCAGAAACCTTCACACTGGGCCAGCCAAGGCCTGCAAGGGATTCCCTGCAGTTACTGGGCCACATGGCTGCATGCACAGCAGTGGGGCTATGAGCCAGATTCCAAATGAGGGACATTCAGTAACACTTAAGAAACCACTGGTCTCAAAGATGGGACCCACTCTCCAAGCTAGTACCCGTCACAAAGGCCTTTGTGCGGGCACTGCAGTAGTTGAAGGACAAAAGCAACCTCAGAGAGGGAAGTCCCTTCCTCTGAAAACCTCCAACAAATATCCTCACAACAGATGCCTCACTCCTAGGGTGGGGCAGCCACCTAGAGGACCTCATGAAGAGTGGCATCTGGAGCCCACAGGAGACTCAGGAACACATCCATCTTATGGAGCTTAGGGCAGTGTTGCTGGCAATGCAGTCTTTTTTTTCCTCCTTGCTACAAGGTCAGTTTGTTCAAATCCAAGCAGACAACACTCCAGCAGTGTATTACATAATCGAGCAGGGAGGAACAAGATCCTTAAGGGGATCTGGGATCTAACTTTATCTCGCTGTGCACAGATTTCTGCAGTTCATTTGCCAGGCAAAGACAGTGTCCTGGCAGGACTCCCTAAGGAGAATCAGCCAGGTAAACCCGTGAATGGACCCTGAACCAGCAAGTGTTGGCCTCAGTTCTCAGAAGATGGGGGTGCTCCAGAAATGGACCTGTTTACCTGTTGGAAGAACAGTCAGCCCCTACAGTTTTGTTGCTGGTCACCAGCAAAGAGCATAGTCTCAGAGGATGCCCTAGTTCTGGATTGGATAGGGAAGTTTCTCTAGGCCTTCCCACCATTTCCACCCATTTAGAGAGTGCTCACAAAGCTCGGGAGAGAGCCAGCAACAGTGGTCCTGATAGTCCCAGACTGGACCAGACAAACTTGATACTAAGTACTGGTGGCCCTGTCTAGCAGAGAACCCCAGTCAACCTACCACTGAGATACAACCTACTGACTCTGTCTCAGGGCAGAATAACATTCCCAAACCTCAGAACGTTACATCCTGAGGGCATGGTTTATTGAAGAGCTAGAATTCTACAGTTTGAATATGCCAGAGGAGATGCTGAGGGTGTTTAAGGTTTCCAGGAAACAATCCGCAACAAGGAAAGCATACTTCTCTTAAGTGGAAGAGATTCTTATACTGGTGTGCCTCCAGGAAAATAATCCCATTGCAGGCAGGGTGGCCTACAGTTCTGGACTACCTGGTACACTTACAGTTCCTAGGTCTGAGGCCCATAACGCTAAAGGTACATCTGGAAGCACTGTCAGCATACACATCAGCAGGCAAGGGCAAGTCCTTGGCCTTGCAACCTGAAGGCCTGAGTCACTTCTACCACCCTATAATGGACCCAGTCCATCTATGGGACCTAAATATCTGTCTTGCACAGCTGATGGAGGCTCCCTTTGAGCCTGTGGCTACTGCTGATTTAAAGTCATATGGAAACTATTTTGCTGATTGCCACAACATCTGCCAGGAGGGTAAATGAACTGCAAGCTCTCTGTACTGATCCAAGCTACATAATCTTCCAGGTGGATGAGGTAGTACTTAGGACTAACAGGAAGTTCCTACCTAAGGGGCTGTTGGCATTCCACCTGAATCAGTCAGTTGCCCATCCTGTGCTCTGCCCTTAGCACACCAGTACAGGTGAACAGAAACTGCACTCTCTGGATGTAAAAAAAACCAAAGCAGCTAGCAACCACATGGACTGTAAAAGGGATGTCCAGTTCCAGTGTATGCAGCTTTTTGTTACCTATGGTGAGGTGGGCAAAGGTAAACCAGCAACTAAGAGAAGCATCTCTCATTCGATAGTCTCCTGCATACAGTTCTGTTATGAAAAAGCTGGACAGACCCCTCCCAGAGGTGTAAGGGCACACTCTGCAAGGGGTACCTCTTGTTTCTGTGGCAGCTACAAGACCCCCAGTAGATATTTGTAAAGCAGCTACCTGGAAAACGGTGCACACCTTCACAAAGCACTACTCTCTGGACATTTGGTACAGGATGGATGCCAGTTTCAGGACTGCTGCCTTGCAGAACCTAGGTCAGTTCTGGACCCATCCTCTTGAGGTACTGCTAGAAAGTCTGCTTGTTGTAAAGCATCAGTGATGGATTCCTTGTGTTAGCAATTAAAATTGAAGAAAATCAGCAATATCTTGTCAACACATATATTGGGGACATTTCAAAGGGTCTACATGAGAAAGTCTGTCTGTTTGCAGATGACGTGAAGATCTGTAATAGGGTTAATACACTGGAGGGGGAGTGGAAAGTATGAAGGAGGATCTGGTCAGGCTAGAGGTGTGGTAAGAAAAGTGGCAGCTACAATTCAATGCAAAAGATGCATAATTATGCACATAGGGCTTAAAAACCAAAGGGCAAAATACTGGCTCGGGGTAGGGGGGAGAGAACTGGGGGTAACAGATCAGGAAAGGGACCTGGGGATCACAATTTCAGATGAACTGAACGTTCGGAGTCAGTGCGACGGCAGCAGAGAAAGCAATCAGAATGTTGGCATGCATAGGGAGAGGCTTTACAAGCAGGAGAAGGGAAGTGATCATGCCACTATACAAAGCATAGGTCAGACCACACCTGGAATATGGGGTTCAGTTGTGGAGGCCATATTTACAAGGGGACAAGGACAGGTTGGAGAGGGTCCAGGGAAGAGCAACCAAAATGGTGAAAGGGCTGCACAAGAAGTCATATGAGGAAAGGCTGGGGGAGCTAGGCCTGCACACACTGGAAAAGAGGAGAATAGGGGGGATATGGTTGAAACCTTAAAGTATTGAAGGGTATAAACAGGGTGAGGGTTGACAGCATCTTCAGAATGAGTGAGAACAAATCCACTGGGGGGGCATGCATTCAAACTGGAGGGGATAGCTTTAGAGGTGACATCAGGGGGAAGTTCTTTACTGAGAGGGTCATGGGACCATGGAACAGACTGCCGGAATGGGTGGGGGGGGGGTAGATTCAGTGGACAAATTTAAAAGGGCTTGGGATATCTACATGGGCCTAAGCAACGGGGGTAGGCAGGAAATGAAGGGTGGAAGTCTTCCTAGAAGGGGGAATTCGAGCAGACTGGATGGGCCATGGGGTCCTTTTCTGCCAACAAATTTCTATGTTTCTATCTTAAACAGCAGATTTAATAGCTAATGCTTGTAAACTGCTGTTGTGTGTATGTCAAATATACAATAACTTGACTAAAAGGAAAAAATGACTCATCGTAGTAATGTTTCTTCCAGGGATCCATCACTGTGATTTACTTTCCCTGCCCTGCCTCCCCTGCCAGAACCTGAAAACTGGTTCACACAAGAATCTGTTGTACACTGAGGTTGCTTGAGCATTACTTATTGCAGTTCCTTCGCAGTTGCAAAATGCGGTCAGACACTTTTTCCTTCATGTTGCGTGTCTTAAAAATGTATTGGTGTTTTTCAGACATTTTAATAGGATCATTAGAAATTTGTGTTTGACAGTTAGCTAGTTTTAGTGGTCACAGCTCCCCTAGATACAGAGACAAATGTGACATTAGGGCTGCAGAGGGAGTGTGACCACTGTGCAGAGTCTGAACTCTATTCTAAAGTTCTATAATTAGTGTAAAGCTCCGTTTCTGGGGCATCGCACTCTGCCAGTAACATGATGCTTGATGTAAATCGCAGCGATGGATCCCAGAGAAGAGACAACATTATTACAATGAGTAATTTTTTTTAGCCAAGCTTTTGTATATTCAATATATACAACAGTAGTTTACAAGCATTAGCTTTTAAATCTGCAATTTGTTGAAGATTCTATTGTTTTTCTTTGATTTTAAGTGCTGGCTTCAGCACTGCACTGGGCGCTGTTACGTCATCAGCATTGTGAAAGCTACTGTCTGTAGTTCAGTTTTCAGCTGTGATAATGGTAACCATAAAAATACCCATTGTGACAATTGTAATAACATATTTTTTCTGGTATGTTACTGTTACTGATGTCACTAGCTAAGATAGCTTTTTTACTTCATCATTTTAACCCCAACTCCTACTGTGTGTGTGTGTGTGTGTGTGTGTGTGTGTGTGTGTGTGTGTATATATGTATATATATATATATCTGTAGCCAACCCCACCCCAGAGGTGTGCTGACTAAGCCTGGAGATGGTAAAGCCTTTTAGGCCTTTGGGTGAATGGCACCTGGGCTTGTGGTTAGAAATGGGCTTGGAAAGTGGCGTGATGCCTCTACCTGTGGGGATCCTTATGACAGAGTGTTGCCATTGTGTTCCCCACAAGGAATAACTACAACTCCCACCCACTGCAACAGGGATCACAAAAACACAGTCCCCTTCCCACTTATTACTCTAAGCAAGCAAATAAACAGCAAGGCAGTAATGGTGAAACCCATCAGCAGTTGCAGATGTGTAGCAAATGGGTTTATTTTGGAGTTGAAGAACAAGGTAGGGGACAAGGGAAGCAGAGGTAAAAATAAACAAAGACAGCGGTTTACACTCACCCCCCACCGTAAGGCATGTCTCAGCACGTCTTCTCCAACTGGTGCACCATTTAATCTCACATTCCCTCTGGGAAGTCCAGTTACAGTTCAGGTGTGCAAACAGATGTAGAGTTGCAGGCCTGTGACACTTAGACCTGTGTGTTATACCGTGCAAATCCGGTTGTTGGCTGCCACGGCTGACTGGCAAATTACACAAGTGGATGGACAGAAAAACAGGTGCTCCTTGGCTGTAAGCTTTAGCTATGGACTTGATTCTAAGCTCGCACAGGAATAACCAGAAAATACCTGTCTAGCTAGCTAAACAATAGGAATGATAAGTTCTATGGATAAAACCCAGTACTCGTGACCTGTAGATGACAGGCTGGTGCTGTTTCCATGGGATGTTGCTCTTGCTTAGAAGATGGCTGGATGATCTTTTCTGTAGGCTAGATACAGGTGCAGCGGACCCAACATGTACCCGGTGGTGAAGGGTGCAGTCAGTGATGACTTTGGATGACTGGAGATCTGTTCTGTAAGCCAGTTACAGGTACAGTGGATCCAGCATACATTCGGCGATGAAGGATGCAGACCGTGATGCCCCGGATGATGAGCCTTTTCACCCACCCCAGTAAGTGGTCAATCACTCAGGACCTCAGCTGGTTTGATCCCCTGTCAGGATAAAATCCAAACAGCAGTAGAAGGCAGTGGTTCACCACCTTCCCAGATGCAGAGCAACTTTCAAGGCAAGTCCTGCTCTAATTTGGTGCTAGAGCCCAGGCTTGGTACTATAGCTGCATCAGACCCCTTTCCAAGGGTCTCAAGGCTGTTTTGACAAACTTGATTTGCTGGCCAAAGCACCTAGCTTCACTTCAGCTCTTTCCCTCTAGATTGCTTGAAAGGACAGAGCAGATAACCTTGCCAGAGCAAGGGAAAGGATTAAGACTTATTTTGGCTAAGCAGATTTACTGTGTGTTGTTATTTTTATTTTGTACTCACAGGGATTGCTGCTGTTTGTTGCTAACATTTCATTATTTTTCTCTGATTCAAATTGTTGTTGCTGATATACCTTCTTCTGCATTATTACAACGTGTGCCTACAGGTGTGTGCTAACAGATTACTGCTGTAATCTTCTGATTCAAATAGTCTTTTGCAAGGTATATCATCTGTTACTGCTTTATTTTTTCTCAGTAGCAAAGTGCTTCTTACAGGGTATATCTTCTCTGAAATTATTACAGGTGGTACTTTACAGGTTTTACAGTTTTACAGTTTTATCTAACATTAGGATAAGCTTTCAGGGTTACTGCATTTGTTGTTGACTGACTGTTTCTGCTCTTACCTCCTTGTTCTTTCTTCCGTGGTTGTTCTTATTTGGCAGGGGAAGGGCCCAGCCACCCACCCCCACTACACTCCTTTTATAGGGTACCACAGTCGTGACATTTCCTGTGGCAAAGCAGGAAGGGGCGGATCAGTGGGGCATCCAAAAGGTGAGCTCATTTACAGGGGCACTAGTAATTTAACTTGTTATAACAAGTTATACGAAAACAAAACACAAAATCAAACCATTACTTGCATTTTCTTCTTTCTAATTATTCTGACCAGGTTATAAACCCAGCAATTTATCTGGAATGGATATCATTAACTGCAGGTACTGTGGAACACTTTTCAGAAGGACAGTCTTACAGGATTTAGGACACTGTCCTACATGCTGGGCCATTGGAGATCTTAGGGCTCAGCTCCAGGCAGCATGGGCAGAGATTGCACACCTCAAATTTCATATTCAAGAGGAAATGCATTATAAGAACCACCCGCCATTTCTCCAACATCCAACAGAAGAACCTCGACAGCAGAGGGTAGTTGGTCTGGGAGGTTGGCAGGTGGTTAGGAGGAGCAAATCTGGTGCCCCATCACTCGGTGCTCTCCAACATATTACCTCCGAAAACCATATAAACACTACAAACAGGTATCTGCCTCTATCTCCGAAATCAAACAAAGGGGCAGAGGACACTGCAGCACAGGAGCTACCAGAACAAAACTCGCCCAAATCAGGAACCAGAACAATAAAGCAAAAAGGAAGTCCAAAAAACTTCTGATCGTAGGAGACTCCATGATTCAGGGAGTTGATATCTATCTCCAGCCAGGGGTAATGGTCAGATGTCTCCCAGGTACATCAGCGTGGAGAGACACTGACCGCATTGCTAAAATTGTTCAGGAAGCAGGAGAAAACATTGACGTCCTGGTACACATAGGGACTAATGATCTCGCCAGCTGGTCAGTTGTGGAGACCAAGGAAAACCTGACCAGGCTGGGTGACAAACTATCATCCATTTCGTCCGGCATCTCCTTCTCTGAGATCCTGCCAGTATGGGAGAGGGGGGAAGATGGACGGAAGGTCAGAGAAGGGGAGATAGGGGAGCTAAACATGTGGCTCAAGGGCTGGTGCCAGGAAAAAGGACGGAGATTTTTAGGGAAGTGGCAACAGTTTTGGGAGTGAAAGTTCTTTAAATTTGATGGACTGCATCTGACTAAGGAGGGAGTCAGTGCATTGGGGCAAAAGTTTGATGTCTTTGCAGAATATTTAAACTAGCAAATGGGGGAGAGGGGTGCAGCACCCCATACGTCAAAAGGAAGAACACCCTCCCCTCAGCTAGTGGTCAAACAGGGATTCAGCATGTTTGCAGTTCGTTTGCATCACCAGGTAAGGAAAAAAGGTCCGTCTCCCCATACGACGCACAGGGGAAATGCCAGCCATTACCCAACAACTAACACACCAAAATCTGGCCAAGGGAAAATCATGTACACAGATGCTCACAGCCTGGGAAATAAGATCCCAGACCTGCAGGCAATAATGTCAGAGGCTAAACTGGACATAGTAGCAATTAGTAAGATGTGGTTTACTAGTAGCCACACTTGGGAGACTTCAGTACCTGGCTGTGTACTGTTCAGAAGAGACAGAGGTGCAAAATAGGGGGGGTGGAGTGGTCCTGTATGTCATTGAAAATATCAAAGCTACAGAAATTCAGAATACACGTAAGGAGCCAGAAGAACTGTGGGTCACCCTGGAAACAGGAAATGGGACAGCCATAAGAACTGGGGTTGTCTACAGGCCCCCAGACCAGGGGGAGGACATAGACACATTACTGTTAGAAGATGTACAAAACATGACAGCTAAAGGGGAGGTTCTGATAATGGGAGACTTCAACATGCTGGATACAGATTGGTTAATACCAGCAGGAACATCTGCCAGACACATGGTGGATTCCCTGCAGGGGGAGGGCCTCAAACAACTGGTACAACAACCCACAAGAGACAGGGCTGTCCTAGATCTAGTACTGACTTACAGGAAGGGATCACAGATCTCCAGGTAGAAGGTCACCTGGGGGCCAGTGACCATCACATGGTATGGTTCAGTTTGGCCACTACAACTAAATCATCCCATTCCAAGGCAAAAATATGGGACTTCAGAGGAGCTGACTTTGATAAGATGACCAACAGAGTTAAGCTAGCCCTGCCAAAAAGAAACACAGATGAGGGGGTACAGGCAAAGTGGGCAAGCATTAAGGATGCAATACTTGAAGCAACATCCCATTGTGTTAGACAGAAAAGGAAATGCAAAAGAACAAGGAAACCACTTTGGTTCTCAAATACAGTAGCAGAAAAGGTCAGAGCCCAAAGGCTGACCTTCAGGAAATATAAGGGAACACAGTGGGATGAAGATAGGGAGGCATACCAAACTTCCCTAAGGGAAGCAGGGAAGGCAGTAAGGCAGGCAAAGTCCCAAACTGAGGAAACACTAGCACAAACAGTAAAAGAAGGTGACAAGACTTTCTATAGATACATTAGTGAAAGGAGAAAGTCCAAAGGGGGGTATTGCTAAGCTTAAAGGAGAAAAGGGGGCATGTGAGGAGGAGGACCCTGTAAAAGCATCTATCCTAAATAGATAATTTTGCTCACTATTTACTGAAGAGAAGGTAGGGCAGGGCCCACAGCTTAGCACCATGGACACGGGGGGGAAGGAGGTGAGCACTACTCCATTCACAAAAGAAAGGGGCCTACAAGAGCTCGCTAAACTCAGGGTGGACAAGGCAATGGGACCTGATTGCACACATCCCAGGGTACTAAAGGAGCTAAGGGTGGAACTAGCAGAGCCATTAGCAGAACTTTTAGTGAGTCTCTGAGCACAGGACAGGTCCCAGAAGACTGGAGGAGGGCTCATGTGATCCCGCTCCGCTTGAGTGGTAGCAGGGAGGAGGCGGGGAACCACAGACCAGTCAGTCTAACCTCAGTAGTGGGCAAGATTATGGAGGCATTCCTTAAGGAAAGGATAGTGCAACACCTGGAATCCATAGGGGCACAGGATTCAAGACAGCATGGGTTTACAAAAGGAAGGTCCTGTCAAACTAATCTCATAGATTTCTTTGACTGGGTAACTAGAGTGGTGGATCAAGGGGAGCAGTTGATGTTTTTAAGCGAAAAGATGTTCCAGAACTAGAGGGCATGGGATGAAGTTGGAGGAGGATGATTCAGAGGAAACGTGAGGAAGAATTTCTTCACAGAACAGGTGGTGGACAAGTGGAACACCTGCCAGAGGAAGTTGTGGGGCTGAAACAATCATGGGATTTAAGAATGCATGGGATAGACATAAAGGAATTCTGGAGGTCAGGGGTAAGGGCAACAGACTTCTTGGAAAACATAAACTAAACTTACAAGCTCAAATGGGCAGGCAGGGGTGGGCCATAGGCCCTTATCTGCCGACACTGTCTATGTATCTATGTATGTACCTACCTTGACTTCAGCAAAGCTTTCGACACTGTTCCACATAGAAGATTGATAAGCTGGGTAGGCTCGGGGTGGGTCAGAAGTTGGTCAACTGGGTGGCAAACTGGTTGACGGGCAGAAAACAGAGTGTGGTGGTAAATGGTATGCAATCAGAAGAGATGCAAGTCAGAAGTGGGGTACCTCAGGGATCAGTCCTGGGGCCAGTCCTCTTCAACATCTTCATTAGTGACCTTGCAGATGGACTAGAGGGTAAGGCTTGTCTGTTTTGCAGATGACACCAAGATCTGCAACAGAGTAGATGATCCAGATGGGGTGGGCAGAATGAGAAGAGATCTGGATAAACTAGCAAAATGGTCGGAAGAGTGGCAGCTGGGATTTAATGCAAAGAAGTGCAAGATCATGCACATAGGGAAGAGAAAACCTGAAGCCACCTATAGGCTGGGAGGGGAGTTGCTGGCAGTCACAAAGGAAGAAAGAGACTTGGGCATCATCATCACCAATGACCTGAAATCATCCAAGCAGACCTCTAAAGCAGTAGGTAAGGCTAGGGGGATGTTGGGGTGTATTAGTAAGGGTATTGCAAGTCATAAGAGGGAGGTAATAGTCCCTCTTTACAAGACACTGGTTAGGCCCCATCTGGAGTGCTGCGTGAAGTACTGGAGGCCACACTTTCACAAGGACATTAACCAAATTGAGGTGGTCCAGAGAAGGGCAACCAAAATGGTGCAGGGACTGCTTCAGAAGACATATGAGAACAGATTAATGGAGCTCAATATGTATACCCTAGAGCAAAGGATGGAGAGAGGTGATATGATCGAAACATTCAAACACCTTAAGGGCTTTAACAAGGTGAGAGTCTAGCATGTTTCAATATTAGAAAAGTAGCAGGATAAGAGGACACAGCATGAGATTAGAGGGAGGCTGATTAAGGGGTAATGTGAGGAAGTTCTTTTTCACAGAAAGGGTGGTGGATGCATGGAATGGCCTACCTCAGGAAGTGGTGGCTATGAATACAGTGCAGGGCTTCAAACAGGCATGGGATAGGCATAAGGGAGCAGTACAGCTGAGTATGAATAGATAGGCCACTGACAGAGCAAAGGCCTATGGCACATTTATAAGGTAGAAAAATAAATGGACAGACTGAATGGGCCTTGAGGTCCTTATCTGCCGTCAACTTCTATGTTTCTGTGTTTATAGTCAGACAGGAATGGCGAGTGAAAGCTATTCACAAAAGCTATCCTCTCTTTAGCGGTTTTGTTTCAGACAGATCTGCTCTATTTACACATCTCTCCCTTGTGCAGAAATCCAGGGATTAAAATATCAGTGCTAGCATCTTGTGCTTTATTCATTGTGCTAAAGCCCTGACTCTCACTGGCTGTCAGTTCCAGGGCTAGTGGGGTGCATAGGGGAGGGGTATCACCTGCAAGAAGAGGAAGATAGTGTTGTCTCTGTATAGATCACTGGCAAGACCCCACCTACAGTACTGTGTCCAGTTCTGGAGACCACATCATAGGAAGGACATAGAGTGGAGGCAGCCCATAGGAGGGCAACTAAAATGGTGCAGGGTCTGCATTGACAGCCCTGTGAGAAGGGACTAAAGGACCTCAATTTGTACGCTCTGGAAGAGAGGAGTGGGGATATGATGGAAACCTTTAAATACCTCACAGATGTAGTTAAGGTACAGGAGGGAAATATTTTTCAGAAAAAAGGAGCTCAAGAACAAGGGGGTATGCTATGAAGCTGGAGGGGGGCTGATGCAAGAAGAGATGTGAGGAAGTACTTCACAGAAAGAGTGGTGGATTCTTGGAACAGCCTTCCCACAGAGGTGGTGAGTGTGAAAACAGTGGCTGGGTCCAAGAATGCATGGGCTAGGCATAAGTAAATCATAATGGAAAGGAAGGAGAAAGCTGTAGATGAAGTATGGTCTGTGGTAATAATGTAGGTAGGGAAAAATGGTCAGACTGAGTGGGCCAAGCGGTTCTTATCTGCCATCAAATTCTGTATTTCTGTGGGGAAAAGCATGCATACAAAATCCTGAACAAGCGTGCAGTTCAGAGCTCCAAATGGATGCCAATTTTCCAGGGACAGGGTGTACTAATTTAGTTGTTTTGCACTTTGTGCAGCTTTGAGTGCTGCTTGAAACTGAGCAACCTCCTTGCTGTGGGCTTCCCAACCCTGATGGAAGTCCAGGGGCTGGTTGAGCAAAGAGAGGTGGCAGTGTGCCGGCTGTGGTGAGAAGGGCACTGATCAAGCCCGAAGAACAAATGATAGTGTCCAGCCCAGCCCCGGGTTTCACAGCTGCAGTCTGGACTGAGCCAGGGTGAAGGAGCATTGCAGAAGAAGGTGGCAGCAGTGCTCCAGAGACAGCCATAGGCAAACTCCCTTTCGGGAGTGAGTGCGTGTGTGCGTGTGTGCGTGTGTGCGTGTGTGCGTGTGTGCGTGTGTGTGTGTGTGTGTGTGTGTATGTATGTATGTATTTATATAATATACTGTGTATGTATAGATATATGTAATATATGGATACATTCAAATAATACCATAAAAAAGCACACCAAAAAATTCCCATAATATACAGTACAAGAGTGATAATAGTATTGTTTCTGTGCCATAATACCATCTTTCAGGCCTGTAATACTATTGTTGGGAGCTCTGAATGAAAGTATCACAGAAACACAATAGTGCAAACGCGTGACTGTCTCGTGCAAAACGGGAGCAGGCTTTAAGTGTATCTGTCACGTACAATAAAAGCCAACTTGCCACTCGTGGAAAACCAACAAACTAGCGAAATGACTCTTCAAATGACTGGATGAATGAATCTTCAAATCAGATCACCTCTTCGCTCCAGCTCCCACCCGACGAATGAGCTGAAAGCTTACTCTCTAAGGACCTCCTTCTCGACCCCCTTGCATAAACACACCACGATTTTCCCTAGATAATTCTTCAGAAACACATGGTAACAACCAATCAGAACACACTGGCAGCTTTAGAAGTGTGTGGACATTGCGGTGTCCATAGCAACAGCCTGGCAGCCATAAAAAAGAAAAGCTCCACTAACAGACACATTTCAGTATTGCAGCACATTGCAATTCCTCGGATCCATACATTACAAAAAATAAAGGATAGGGGACTGTGATTACTTGGCTATAAAACCATCTCAAGTTTCTGGGGACATGTTGGAACCTCTCGAGCTTCGCTGTTGAGGTTCCCGTGTCCCCAGACCCTCTTGATGGTATTATAGTGTTGTAATACACAGTCCCCTATATATTATATATAATGTATGTGTAGGTACATATATGTTTTTGTGAACATGCTGTTAAGTAAAGGCCAAGTGCCACAATGCAGAATGTACATTTAGTATGTCAAAAGGCCTGCATAATTAAATACAGTTTTAAAGGATATTTAAAGGAGAAAGGAGGCCAGGGAGCGAGAGGGCAGAACCTCCAACAGAAGCATTGAGTTCCAGAGAGTGGGGCCAGCCACCACAAAACCGTGATCACCAGCAAACTTCAAATGAGAGGGTGGCACCCTAAAGGGCCCACACCCATGGACCTCAACAATCTGGCTGGAGTTTAGGGGGTCAGCAGGAGGTTGTTGAGATGCTTTGGGTCCAGTTCATTAAGGTAGCCACTAATCCGCTGTCCCAGCCAGAGCAAGGGGGGCAGCTGTGCTGGCTGTTATTGTTGGGTTGGGGTGAATATCAAAGTCTTGAAGTAAGTTTTTAAGATTTACACATTTTGATTGAAATAGTCTTGTATCAAGAACATCATAACAGAATTAATGAAATGATGGCACAGAATGTCACGTAATAAAGTTGCAGCTTTCAATAATGAGGGAGTCATACAGTTGGAAGATGTAATGGTGAGCATTCTGACCTCTGCTTTGCATTGGTGGCTGGCAGAGTTTCCATTTTGCATATAGCCCTAGTCCTTTTTCCAGAGCGCTTCAAGTAAACTGCATCTCAGAAAAGCTCTGGCAGGCTTGTAAAATTTAGTTGGTTAAAATCTGAGCCATTTGTACAAGTCTGTTCCTGCACTTCATGGTTCTCCATTCTGTGCTACCAGATGGCTCTCAAGTGACATATAGTGTACATGGCTGTCAGCAGTGTTTTGGAAATCAGTGCAGTAGTTGATGGTACTGTCTTCAGCTATAGATCTGAGAATACACTAGGCAAAACAAGATGCATGACTGTTAAAATGGTTTGGAGCTGAGAGCAAATGAGGAAGGATGTCATGGGGTATACTGGCTTTTTAAGGCTCATAGCCCCTCTGAGCCACTTACAGCTTGTGCCTCTAACACTTAACTCCTGCCAGAGTTGCTATTCTTGGAAAAGCCCTCATAGGCTGTTTAAAAGGTGCAGATAAATGTATATAGTATATGGTTATCCTTTATTATGTATGGAAATCAGCCTGCTTAAAATCCTTGTTAAGCACATTCTAAATCATTATGCGCATTCTAAAATGGTGTTATGCACAGTTCAAAGTTCATACAATTTTAAATTTATCATTTATTCTACACCTAGCTACTTACTAACCACCCAGTACCCAAAGTCATATATTTTACCTTTCAAAAGTCTGGAAATTTGATTTTGATATGTGAGTAGAACAAAGAAATGGCAAGATTTTTTGTTTTCACTTCAGTGGGGGTCTGTCACTCTAGTGTTAAAAAAAAAAAAAAAAAAAACATAAAATAAAATATGGTCAACCACACACAACTCACCATGTGTTTCCATCTTGGGGTTGAGATAACAGCATGGACCTCTCGAGGTTCATATGCTGTCATCTCAGCCCCTCGATGGAAACACATCCTTGTTATATACGATTGCCCATACATTATTCTCTATAATGTGTATGCATACTGAAGATGGCAAATTGTAAAGATTTTTTTTCTTCTTCAGTTCTGTCTTGGAGTTATGGATTGAAGGGTTTAATGGGAAACAAAAACAATTTTGTTTAAATGTTTTAATGCAATTATAAATTTGGGCATATGTGAAGTCTGTTTACTTGGTTTTTTGTTTTTGTTTTGAATAGTCCAACATTTTTCTTATATAAAATCCCATTTTTTTAAAGTTTTTATTAGGTAATGTGCACTAGACAAACATTTGCCTATTTTCAAACCCCAGGAAATCTTACTGTATTCTGACTTACGCAGTATGGTCTCACCATAGGACTGCCCCGGAGCCGAAATGGTTAATAGAACCTATGCAGATGATGGAATGCTAGGCTTGAGCTCAATTTTCAAACCACTGTCCCTGGCAAACAGTTATAAAGCATCAGATTCTTTACTCTGTTTGCCTCAGTAAGACGTCTCCAGAGAGCTCTCCTTCATCGCTTGAAGAACCTTTATTTTTTTCCGTTTTTACTTACTAGTTTGTTTATTTTGGTATTCCTATAACTGTCCTTGGTTTTCAGGTAGAATTTGTTTAGATTTTAGTTCTTGTGGGGTAAGTAGTCCGTTCTCTCTTCGGTTCATTAACAGAGGGGAAACCGACACTCTCCCTTACAGTTTTCCTTAGTTTATTGTTCATTAATTTGAATTGTTCCGACTCTGGTATAGTCTGTTTTGCTTCACTTCTAACCGGGGTAACTCCCGGTTCTTTTCAGTGGTTAGCGTGACCGAAAAAAAAAAAATAGTGATACTTTAGAGTTAGCTGCTCTTGTTGTTTCTGGGTTATGTCACAGAAAACCAAAGAGAGAACAGGACCCACAGGTTTCCAGCACTGTACTGAGTGCGGGGAACTTTTTGCCAAAGCTGATCCACACTTAATTTGTTTATGTTGTCTTGGGTTTGAACACCTTAAGATAGTTTGTGAGGTCTGCAAGAATTTTCCACAGTCTACGGTCGAAAGATGTTTAAAGAGACTGAAGGAAAGGATGGCTGACAAGGCTGCTAACCCCCAGTCTTTGAGCAATCGGTTCCTCCTCAATCTGAACCGGAGGAGCTGCCCTCTGAAAAGGGCGATAGTTTTTCCACCAAAAAATGAACCGCTGAAAAGGCTGCTGAACCAGCCATTGCGGTTAAGAAAAAGGAAAAATATCAGGAACCGCAACCGAAAAAAACAGCAATTCCTTCTGCAGAAGAGATCGCTAACGCGATCAGGATTATTCAGTCATTACAGACCCCGGTTTCGGTTGGGAAGCAACTGCTACTGATTATGGTCCAGACTTCTGGTTCAACTCAGGCCCCTGGTTTAATAGACCTTGGTGGGGACCGGTTTGAGGATGAAGAGGATGAGGATTTTAGGGAACCCATTGATCCGGATATTTCCCCTGATCCTCACAGATCAGATTCCCCTGATAAGGGAACAGAGGATTATACATCCTATTACTCATTCATGAAGTAAATTGCACAGGCCTTCGACCTCCCTACCCAGGGATCTGCAGAGGAAGAGGATTATAGGGAGATGATGGATGTGCCAGCATCAAAAAGGCTACTGCTGCCACTTCACAAATCCCTCAAAAAGCAGACTCTGAAATTGTTGTAGACACCCACTTCAGTGCACCCTACAGATAAAAAAGGCAGACAAGAAGTATTGGGTGGCCAGGACTGGTGCTGAATTTCTTTTTGGGCACCCAAAGGTATGGTACAGGCTGCAGCTTGTGACAAAGCTGGCATCCCCCTGGCCTCTCAACCTCCAGATAAAGACTCTAGGAGGGTAGATTCTATTGCAAAAAAAAAGTGTACCTAGGGTCCTCCCTGGCTATTAGGCAGGTCATATACATGTCCTACATAGCTGGGTATCAGAAAAACCTTTGGTCTACTGTGCTAGAGATTTCTAAAGCAGTTATTTCTCCTATGGCTGCTGACCTGGAAGAAGCTGCAAAAAGGGGAGTTGAGGCTGCTAAAACGCAGTTTAGGATGGCGGTGGATTCCAGTGACACTGCATCCAGGCAAACAGCATCATCAGTGCCCCTTAGGAGGTTTGCCTGGCTCAGAACTACTAATCTGACGCAGGACACACAAACCAAAGCCATGGACTTCCTTTGTGACCCTATGTCTCTGTTTGGAAAACAAACACTAGTATACATGAAAAAGATGGATGAATATAAGGCTGCCTATAAGAGTTCTGCAGCAAAGGAGAGAGCATATACACCCAAGAAACACCAGGCCAGATGTGGCAGGGGAAGAGCTCACTACAGGCCTTTTTTCCAGCTTCAAGCTTTTCCCCAATACCAGCAATAAAGGGGATACTTGTGAGGCAGGGGTAGAAGGGGCAGTGGCCGTACTAGCCCCAGTGTTCAGCCAGCAGCCCAGACAAAGCAGACACCGTGAGGTGCCTGCTCGGGTCACCTCCTCAGTCCCAGTAGGGGGCAGGCTGGCCCACTACCTCCAAGAGTGGAAAAATATCACCCAGACAAGTGGGTCCTGGAGGTAGTGGGCCGGGGCTTGTCCTCGGCTTCAATCTCATGCCAAAGCTGAGGTCAAGGGTCTTCAAACCCTCTTCCCCATCAGAAACAACCTTGTTAGAAGAGGACGTTTCAAGCCTTCTATTACAAAAAGCAGTAGAGCCAGTTCCCTCAGAAAGAAGGGGAAAGGGCTTGTACTCAAGGTACTTCCTCACAATAAAGAAAACGGGAGTGGCGACCCATTCTGGCTCTCAGACACTTAAACATTTGTCAAAACCAAAATTCAAGATGGTTACTATGGCTACTATTTTACCAATCCTAAAGCAGGCAGACTGGCTAGCATCCCTGGACCTAAAGGATGCTTACTTCCATATCCCAATAAGGAGGTCACACAGGAAGTACCTCAGATTCAGACTATCATCAGGCCATTACCAATTCAGGGCAATGCCCTTCGGACTAGCATCTGCTCCAAGAGTGTTCACAAAATGTATAGCTGTGGTCGTGGCACACCTAAGGTGACAAGGGGTATCAGTGTTCCCCTACCTGGACAACTGGCTGATAGTAGGCCAGTCATATCAGCAAGTGATAGAGGCATTGGCACTCACACAAGATACCCTGCACTCATTGGAGTTCTTGGTGAACCAGAAAAAGTGTGTTCTGGAACCAGTTCAATTGCTCAGATTCATAGGGGCAGAACTGGGCACAAGAAAGGGAAAGGCTTTCCTCCCTCAGAACAGTGTGGACAACCTTATTCAGGTAGCCAGTTCTTTCATGCTTCACGCTTCATGTCCCTAGGCCAGCAAGACACTTCCTACAACTGCTGGGCCATATGGCAGCGTCCACAGCAACTGTGTCAGGAGCCAGGTTCCAAATGAGGGACATCCAGTTCCACCTGAGAGCTCATTGGCTTCAAAAAAGGGATTCACTATCAAAACTAGTACCTGTCACAGTGACGTTTCTCCAAGCTCTACAGTGGCGGCAAGAAAATGCCAACCTCAGGCAAGGGGTGCCATTCTTGCAGCAAGCCCCTTCACTGGTTCTGACTACAGATGCATCCCTCCTAGGATGGGGAGCACATCTGGGGGATTACATGGCACATGGACAAAGCAGGAATCACTCCTGCACATCAACTTGTTGGAGCTCAGGGCACTTCTCCTGGGTCTCCAGTCATTCGCCAGTCAAGTAAAGGGCAAGGGAGTTCAGGTCAGAACAGACAATACAACCACCATGTACTACATAAACAAACATGGGTGCAGAAGGTCAACTCCTCTTTGCATGGAGGCAATGGAAATCTGGGCCTTGGCATGTTCCCTGGAGGTTCCCCCACAGCTGTCCATCTCCCAGGAAAGGACAATGTTTTGGCAGATGCTCTCAGCAGAATCAACCAGAACCACCAGGTGATCACTGAACAAACAGATCCTGGAGGCCATCTTCAGGAGATGGGGCACTCCAAAAGTGGACTTGTTTGCAGCTCCAAGCAATCATCAGTGACCACAGTTTTGCTGCAGACCCTCCATCAAGGGCACAATCCCTCTGGATGCACCTCTGCTGGATTGGACAGGGAGGTTTCTGTATGCATTCCCTTCCTTCCCTCTACTGTTAAGGGTGCTGAACAAACTCAGAACCCAGCTAGCAACAGTGATTCTCATTGCCCCAGACTGGGCCAGACAACCCTGGTATGCCATGATTCTATCAATGTCAGTAACCAAACCAATCAGTCTCCCCGGGAGGCACAACCTATTGTCATCCTCATGGGGCAGGATCATGTATCCCAACTTGCAATCCCTCAGGCTCAAAGCTTGGCTCTTGAGAACTTAGAATATGCAGATCTGCACCTGTCAGAAGGGGTTATGGAAATCCTTAGAGTATCCAGAAAGCCATCCACTAGGAAAACTTGTTCTTCCAAATGGAAGAAATTTTCCATTTGGTGTCAGGGCAGGGGCGTGGACCATAACCAGACCAGCCTGTCAATAGTCCTGGACTACATTGTCCATGTACATTCTACGGGCTTAAGGGCCTGTACTCTGAGAGTGCACCTGGCAGCTGTCTTAGCCTACTTATCTGTGGGTAAGAGCTCTTCCCTAGCTTCAAACCCAGTGTTTAAAAAGTGTTTTTTTAAGAGATTGCTACGTTTGCATCCCCCACATAGGGAACCAGCTCCCATGTGGGACCTGAACATTTGCATTGCCCAACTCATGTAACTCCCCTTCAAACCCATGTCTTCAGCAGATCTCAAGTATGTGACTTGGAAAACAGTATTTCTGGTAGCCATAACTTCTGCCAGAAGGATTAGTGAGCTTCAGGCATTGTCTACAGAACCTGGGTACATTGCTGTCCACAGGGACAAAGTAGTCCTTAGGACTAATAGAAAATTCCTGCCCAAGGTGGTATCAGAGTTCCACCTGAATCAGTCTATTACATTACCTGTCTTTTTTTTTTACTGATCATTCCACCTCAGGTGAATGCAGGTTGCACAGCCTGGATGTAAAAAGGGCAGTCAGCTACTGCCTTGACCACACAAAAGGTCATAGGCAGGATCAAACTCTGCTTTTCCTAACCCATGGGGATGTGGGGAAAGGAAAACCGGCCACTAAAAGATCCACTGCAAGATGGATTGTGGCTTGCATTCAATTTTGCTACAGTAAGGTGGGTAAGCAGCCACCTGCAGGCCTCTGGGCCCATTCAACCCAGGGGTACAGCAGCTTCTTTGGCAGCTGCTAGAGACATTCCCCAGGGGACATCTGTAAGGCAGCTACCTGGAAGACGGTCCACAGATTTACCAAGCATTATTGCTTGGACGTTCAGACCAGAGGCGATGCCAGGTTTGGTACAGCAGTCCTGCAGAACCTGTTTCCTAAATAGATTATAGGACCACTTCCAAAGGTACTGCTTGGGTAGTCTGTATAAGTCAGAATACAAAAAGATTTCCTGGGGTTTGAAGAAAAAATTATTTAACCACAGTAATCTTGCTTCTTCCAAGGGAATCTTACTGTATTCTGAGCTCCCTCCCTTCCTCCCCTACTAGGAACCTATGGTCACTGCAATCCAGCTGTAATAGGGATGTTGCAAACCTTTGGGTATGGTGTTTCCTCTTGGGCATCTGTGACTTGAGTCTTAGTGGTGCCACATTCAGTCATTTGAGGGAGGAAACTGATAATAATAGTGGGGTCTATTGTTAGTATTAGCATAGTTAGATAGTTCTTTGTGCATGCTTCATAAGAATCTGATGGTTTAGAACTGTTTACCAGGGACAGTGGTTTGAAAACCGAGCTCAAGCCTAGCATTCCATCATTTGCATAGGTTCTATTAACCATTTTGGCTCTGGGGCAGTCCTATGGTGAGACCATACTGTATAAGTCAGAACACAGTAAGATTCCCTTGGAAGAAACAAGATTACTGTGGTAATTTTTTCTTCAGGCACAGCCTGAGAAAAGTACGACCAAAAACAATACACTGCAGATTGGTGACAGTGACAAATCATGACAAATTCCAAGGTACAAAATCAAACTTACAGTGAAAGAGTGAATAACAATTGGGGAGAAATAAGATATGCATTCTACATAGCTAGTTCCACATGAAAGTCAGGTGTACAATGAAAAATAAATAATTCAGAGATAAGAGGTTTAGGAATACATTCAGCATAATGGGTAAATGAGCTGATAAGTGCAGAAGTGATTGTTGACTTGAATAAAGGCCAATTTAAAATTTGACAGCTAAACACAGGTACATACAGTCTTATTGAAGCAGATGAGAATGATAGTTGTTTCTGAAGGACTGAGCAGTAAGACATTGATTTGAGATGGAACGGCATTCCAAAGTTTAGGGAGTGGAAAGTGAGAAAGTCGTGTCCTCTAGTTTTGTTCTGGTCCATGGTATAGCGAATTAGTCAAGGTCCAAACATCTCAAAGGATAGGCGCTCCTGCAGGGCACTAGGAGTGAGGCAAGAGACCAGGGCATTCAATTCTGAAAAATGTTGATGACTCCCAAGGAGAGGTCACAAGTAGCAGATGGAGGAAACTGCCCAAGCTTTGAGTACAGTAATGGTGGGTGAGTCAGAGGCCCATGCAAAATGACAAATATTATTGCATACAGCATCCCATTTTTGTAATATGGTTTTAGGAGGTGCTGAAAAGATGGGCAAACCACAGGTGAATTTGGGCAGCAGAATGCCACAGACTATAGCTGAACAGTCTCTAGGAGATGGGTTGTTTCTAGCCTTGTAAGATAGCCCTAATCTGATCTTAACAGCTTTACAGGTGGATGCCACATGGAGTGAGAAGTCCAGTGAGGGGTCAAGTGTATATACCAAGGAAATAATTAAAGGAGTAACTCTGTGACAAGGGGAGAACCATTTCCACGTTCCACGGATAGTGGGGTTGAGTTGCTTTTTAGACAAAGGGCAGTTCCAAACAGCATAGCCTGTGACTTTGTAGCATTCATAAATCGTTTGTTCTCCTGAGCCATTTTTGGACAGCCTGTAGGTCTGATGACAATTTCATATTGATGTCAGGCACATTTTGAGCACTAGAGAAGAACACAGGGCCGTCTGCATATGGGATGGGTGTGATGTATGCGACGCAGTGATATACTGAGTTAATATAGGGAGAAGAGGAGAGGCCCAAGTATGGAGCCCTGTGGGACCCCAGCTTTGATAGGAGCAGGACCAAACCTAACTTGCCTAACGACAAATAGCATTTAAATCTGGGAAGGGCGGTGTCAAATACACCCAAGCCTTTTAGCTTGCTGCAAAGCAAGGTATGATCTACCAGGTCAAATGCTTTAGTTAGATCTGGGAAGACAATTCCCATTAACTCAACCTTGTCAGTTGCAGTTGCAGTGTTGTTGGTGAGTGTAAGAATGGCCGTGATAGTGCTATGGTTCCGATGGCAGCCATGTTAAGCAGATGAAAGGAGGTCATGGACAGAGAGGTACTCGGAGAGTTGGGAGGCAACAGATTTTTCAGTGACATTATTAAGAACTGGTAGGATGGCAATGGGTCTGTAGTTATGGATATTTTCACAATTTCCTTTTTTGAAGACTGGCACAGTGTGAGACATCTTTGAGAGATCAGGCACAAATGTGAGATGAGGGACAGGTTAAAACACCTAATGATTGGAAAAGCCAGTTAATTTGCCACAGTCTTTAGAAGTCTGGCCTTGATTCTGTCTGTGCCAGCAGATTTAGCATCAGGAATTCATTTCAGACGTTTGTACACCTCAAAGACCCTGATGCTTTTAAAACAGAAAGGGAGTGGGAGGTGTTGCACCGATTCAGTACTGGAAAGTGGTACTTTGAAATATGGAGATTTAGGAAGGGTCCTGGTATAAGCTGTGAGGTCAAAGAAGATAGAAGACATTAGAGATGCTGGATGGGTTATTACAGTTAATGCCTTCAGTATCCATCTCAGTGGGGGTACAGGTAGCATCCTGAGCCAGAGCTGCGTAATGAATTTCCAGAAATGGCGGGATCTACTAACTCTGGATTCATACAAGGTCTTTCAGTAGTTACTTTTGCTCAGCTGTATGGCCTATTTACATTCTTTTCTAAGCATTCTATAACATGTCCAATGGTAGACAAAGTTGCTGGCCTTGAAGGTTGCCTAGCATTTATCCCTCATTTTGATCAGGAGCAGTAGGGGACGGTTCAACCACTTGGTGATATGGCTGAAGACTTGTCTAGAGGTAAGATGAGTGTGTTTATCCTGGGTATCCGAGGACAGATCACAGCATTGCGCTAGAGCTATACTGATGTTGTTGGTTGCCCACAGGCTAGACCGGTCTTGCCTAGCAATATTGTATTTAAAGTGAGTGGGGTCAAAGTGGGAGAAATCAAGAAAATGAATTGAGTGGGGAACCTTGGGGGAGGGGTGACACCACCATACACAGAAAATAGGGGAATTATCACTAATTGGATCTGGGAGCACACCCGAACAAATTACTCTATTAGGGCTAGGCATGAGGAACCAGTCAATGAAGGTGGCTGAAGACTACATTGAAGCGGAAAACAGTGACAGAAGCTCAGCCGGGGTCACTGTGTTCCACTTCATTATAGCCTGTAGCTCAACCGATGTCCCCGAGTTCTGGAACTGCTACTGGGTATCAGGCAGGAAAAAGCCTACATTAATACAGGGCCCTAAATAACAGGGGGGAAAAAAACGACTATTTTAAAGTAGAAACACAAAATACACAGGGGTGATAAAACAGCTTCACACATACCCTCATTTACAATTATATAAAAAAATATAAACAACAGTGTTTATGTTCCCTTTAGAAAATGGGCTTTTTATTTTGTGGCCTCTAATTGGCTGGTACCCATTCCAGAGGGGTACATTAACATTAACTTTCAGTAGATGCCCAGGAAATTAAAAGTTCCAGCCTGCTGTGCCCCAGTGTGAAACCAGTATGCTTGTGCCAGTTTGAAATTAAAAATCCAGTAGCCACCATTTTTTTTGCTCACTTAGCGAGAGGCCCCAACTCAGTCCATAGACCAGTCCCTGTAACCACTGATTTAAAGAATAACAGCAGTATACAAAGAAAGCAACATAAAAACTACTGTTTATTTTTTTAATTTCACAAAGCTGGATGTAAAAAATTATGTAATCAGTGGGTAGAGGGGACAAAACCTTTCACAGGTACATAAGTGAAAAAAGAAAGGCAAAGGGAAGGATAGTGAGACTGAAGGGGGAGGATGGGAGCCGCGTGGAGGATGACAACAGTAAAGCTGACATACTGAACAGGTATTTCTGCTCAGTCTTTACTGAGGAAGAGGAGGGTAATGGGTCTGAATGGAGTACAAGGGGTGAGAATGGTGCAGAAATGGACACAAGTCCCTTTACACGAGAAAGGGTCCTGAAGGAACTGGAAGTAATAAGAGTTGATAAAGCAATGGGGCCAGATGGGGTGCACCCCAGGGTCCTTAAAGAACTAAGAGAGGTGGTGGCTGAACCTCTTGCTATCCTGTTTAGCCGATCACTAGAAACAGGGGAGGTACCCAAAGACTGGAGGATAGCAGATGTAGTCCCCTTATACAAAGGTGGGAACAAAGAGGAAGCGGGGAACTACAGACCAGTCAGCCTCACCTCGGTAGTGGGGAAGATCATGGAAGCACTACTGAAGGAGAGATTGGTGGAACATCTGGTTGTCAATGGACTACAGGACCCAAGGCAGTATGGTTTCACCAGGGGAGGTCTGGCCAGACCAACCTCATTTAATTTTTGACTGGGTGACTAGGAGGTGGATCAGGGAGGGCAGTGGACATGGCCTATCTGGACTTCAGCAAGGCCTTTGACACTGTGCCACATAGAAGACTATTGCACAAACTGGGGAATATGGGTGTGGGCAGGACAGTAGTGTGGTGGGTAGGTAACTGGCTGGGCAGCAGGACACAGAGGGTGGTGGTAAATGGCTATCACCCACAGAGGGAAGAGTGACCAGTGGGGTACCACAGGATCAGTGCTGGGACCGGTACTATTCAATATCTTCATCAGTGACATTGTGCAGGACCTAGAAGGCAGAATTTCACTGTTCGCTGATGACACAAAGCTCTGTAACAGAGTAGACACACCAGAGGGTGTAGACAGAATGAGAAGGGACCTGCAGAAACTTGAAGAATGGTCAGGGGTTTGGCAGTTGAAATTCAATGCAAGGAAGTACAAGATAATGCATACAGGGCACAAAAACCCTGGCACAATATATCAGTTGGGGGTGAGGATATAGCATGCACCAAGCAGGAAAGGGATCTTGGGGTAATCATCTCTGATGACCTCAAGGCAGGGAAACAGTGTGACAAGGCAGCAGGTAAAGCAAATAGGATGCTGGGATGCATAGGCAGGGCATCACCAGCAGGAAAAGGGAGGTCATAATTCCACTATACAAGACACTAGTGAGGCCAGCACCTGGAGTACACTGTGCAGTTCTGGAGACCTTACCACGTAAGGACATAGACAGGGTAGAGAAGGTTCAGAGGAGGGCAACAAAGATGGTGCATGGATTGATCACAAGTCCTATGAGGACAGGTTGAAGGCACTGAACATGTACTCCCTGGAGGAGAGGAGGAGAGGGATATGGTAGAGACATACAAGTATCTTACAGGGAGGAACAGGGTGCAGGAATGCACTATTTTAGCGAAAAGATGTTCCAGGACTAGAGGGCATGGGATGAAGTTGGAGGAGGATGATTCAGAGGAAACGTGAGGAAGAATTTCTTCACAGAACGTGGTGGACAAGTGGAACACCCTGCCAGAGGAAGTGGTGGGGCTGAAACAATCACGGATTTAAGAATGCATGGATAGACATAAAGGAATTCTGGAGGTCAGGGGTAAGGGGCAACAGACTTCTTGGAAAACTTAAACTGAACTAACAAGCTCAAATGGGCAGACTGGGTGGGCCATAGACCCTTATCTGCCAACACTGTCTATGTATCTATGTATGTTGATTGCAGCCCCAGACTCCCGCAACAGTATTGTAAGGTATGTGAGGACGGGAGGGGGCTGCAACGCTATTTTACAGGTCACCTTTAAAATCCCTATGAAAGGTGATCAGGCAGGAATGGAGACCGGGCGCTGTCCGTGTATGAAGTTCTGCTGCTAGAAGCACAGTAACAGTAGAATCTGAGTCTTGAAACAGGGAGGAGAAAGACTGATGCATGCTAAAACCCTAAGGGGAGCTGTAAAAGAGCAAAGTAGAGGCAAAAATAAACACATTTCCTTAGGCCAGTTTTCATTTAGTATCCTGCATTTCTTTCACATTGATCAACATTTTCTACGATGATTTTTGTTTGGGAGAAACAATATACATATAAGTATAAATATATATTGACTTTTTTGAATTTTTATTTATATGCATTTATAAAACTAATTACAAAAGCAGCATTCCAAGGAATGGTATATGGATCACATACATCACAGTGTTGCATTAAAGAGCACCAGTTTCGGTGCTTTCTCAAAACCGCCATCGGTTGCGTACCTGCACTGGAGTTTAACAGGTCCTCTTTTAAAATGTTGCTGCTCATATTTTATAAAGGGGAAGGGATCGGAAATGAGAGCTGGCTGCCCAGTCCCTTCTTTTCCTGGTGCTGATGTAGTCCAGCTTCACTTCCATGCCGCCTCTGCGCTCCAGCGTTTTGTGACATCGGAGTTTGTGGCGCTGAGGGGCATGCTCCAGAACTATGAATCGAAGTGTCTTTTAAAATGTATATTTTTATGTTTTAGAGGGTCACTAGGGGCATATTGGAGCAATCAATCAAATAAGAAGGCTACCAGTGGGGGATATGGGGAAAGAAATTGAAACTGGCACGAGTGGTGCTCTTTAATAAAGGATCATCGAGTCATATTCTTTCATTGTTATAACTTTGAAGGGATATGTAAAAGTAGCTGTTATAAACTCTGAAAACTTAATTTGATCCCTTACGCTCAGCAGAGCTTTTGGTAATTTCCAAACATCACAGAATTTGTTAGGTGGCCATCTCAGCCCTTATGTAAGGTAAAGGTGAAATGTTATTTAAAGACACCCATTCCCGGATTCTCTGGGCGCCGTACAAATAAACACATGTTCAAAATACATCAATAAAAGAACATAAAAAATAATTATGAACATAAGTATATTTCATAAAAACTTTAAATTACTTAACAAATGATCAACTACTCTACTTGGATCAGAGCTCACAAATCAATAACTGTCTAAAAATGCCTGGATGAATAGGAGGGCCTTAAGGCGGGCCTTGAATACCTCCAAAGTAGGGGCCCCCTTAACCCCAGAGGGGAGTGAGTTCCACAGGACGCGGGGCGGCAATACTAAATGCCCTATCACCAGCCGATTTCAGCTTCGACCTGGGAACCGCTAGGAGGCCTCCATAGGAGGAACGGAGGGGGCGAGCTGAGACAGCAGGAACCAGGAGGTCTAACAGGTAACCATGTAAACACTTAATAACCTCCCATAGAGCTCTAGTGCGGGTTTATCTTCTCCAAATTTTGACTGTTAAAATATATAAATAGTAATTATAAACTGTATCCCTATGCTCTGGAACAAGCTGCAACATGCCTTAAAATTGGGTGCCTTGTCTAGCACTACTGCCTCTAAACCTTTCTTGGACATCCATTGTGCTCCTGTATGCAGTTGTTGAAATCATCCTTGGCACTTACACAAAACTGAATTTTTGTTTTTTTGTGAACTCGATGTATGCTACTTTATATTAGCATATGTATTATGATTGTATGTTTACTATACTCTGTGTCTTGCTCACGGTCATTGTCACTACATATAATATACTCTTATCTGTGCCTTTCTGAATTTTATGAGAATTTTGTTGAATGCCTGTGATATATTCTGTATATGTTCCTTTCTAAATTTTAGGATGCTTTGGCTGTCCTTATTAGGACCTCCTTGTAAATGAGCATAGCTCACTTGAGCCTTTTCCTGTAAAAGCAAAATACAAATACTACCTCCACATAACCAGTAAAAGGAGAAATTTACCCTTATGAGCACCCTCCCTTTCAAAAGAGTTCCAGTGTATCTCAAACATTATGAACACTTATTTCGCTGTGCAGCTGTGCCCCCCGACCAACCTGGTTCCCTCACCTCTAAGGTAGTAGAGCAGTTATCGGCAGAGGATAAGAAAGGCATGAGTATATCACAAACGGGCTAATGCTGAAATACACCTCCACTATCTTGGCCACAAAGAGTCTTCCCAACTCTGGGCACGAAACACTTTTTGGTTTGTTTTACATGTTAATAGATATGGAAACTTTGAAAAGTACTAAACACTGTTTTGAAGGTAACATTTATAAATATGTAATATATGGATTCTTAAAATAATACCCCCAAAAAGCATATAAAAAAATCCTTATAATAGATTAGTTAGTCCCGTAATAGTATACGTCCGGTCCTCTTAATACTATACTTCCGGCCCAATAATACTATACTTCCGGTCCCCATAATACTATCGTTGGGATTACTGGCCGCAACTACTGTATGAACTGTGTGTTGTCTTTTTTTCTCTGAGAGAAAGAAGCGGGAACAGATCGGGAGCTGGGGGCAAATGAGGAACGAGGAACAACACTCTGAGTCTGACGAATTCTGCAGACCGCAGCAGCACAAGTAAGAACTTGAAAATTCCTCGCATTCATATATTACAAAAAATAACAAATAGTTTCTGGTGTTTCAAGGCAGAAATTCCATCTTGAGGTTCTGGGGACACAAGAAACCTCTCAAGCTTCGCTGTCGATGTTTCTTGTGTTCCCAGAACCTCTTGATGGAATTACTGCCTTCTAATACACCTGAACCTATCTATTATTCTATTTATATTGACTTTTCTGTTATGTTTGGGGTGCTGCATGTTTTTACAGGTGTCATCTGCAGGAGAGAGCTATGCACTTTCTTCTAGATATGTATTTTAAATGTGTATTCCTGTTCATTACCAACAAACTTCTGTAAGAATCCAGTTCTCAGCATTGTTGACTCCTATCTCTGTTCATTTATCGACATATTGCTGGTTGGGTACCAGTCAAGAGACCACCATTTCAGAATTTTCCAGGCCGGTCTAGAAATTGCCTTTTTGTTAGTAATGGAGTGATTACCTGTTCACAGTGCCTGTATCATTCTATGCGATTTTTCTGCCAGTACCCAAAATTTTTGTGATTGCTCAGAAATAGGGATGTCACAGTATCAAGTTATGAGTACCGCAGTATTTGCGTACAAATATCACATTATCAGAATCATTTGTAGCATTTCTCAAATTAGGGGAAATAAGTGAAAGTCTGATTGGGGGGGAATTGTAGAATCAGGATTCTGTCACATTCGCAGAGGGGATGCACTGCAAGAGCAGTGGCGGTGAGGAAGTAGAGTCTGTTTTAATTTTATACACCGTGGCTTTGCTCTTGTAAGTTTGTGGTATCACACACTTTGTGTGCTAACAAAACAAAAATATTCTTTGAGCACTGTTTACCTTCCATTATTCTCTCTATGTGTTTGTACTGAATTATCGAGCCGTTACCTATTTAGAAAAATTTAGTACAAGGTGGTCTATAAATCACCACATCTTCGTTTGTGATGGCATATCTGCATTGACCAGGAAAAAAAATCAACTTAGAGATGAAAGGAAATTAGTCGCTAACCTCATGCTTTGCTTTCCCATCTTTGCTTTGCAGATGGAACTAGAATAGCCTCTTCCACAGGCATTGACATTCTTCTATTGGACGACTTTAAATTGGTCATAAACGATGTCTCATATGACGTCTACCCACCAAAGAGAGGTAAGACCATTTTCTAGTCGTAGATGTTGTTGAAATATGTACATTTTAAAACCAGTCCTTTTCTGATCTGCATCATAAACTTGAAAGTACTAGTAGTGATACAAGTCATGACTTTTATATTAACAAGCACCATTTCACTGCACACAACACTGCACATAATAAGCTATGTTAATAGATAGACAATAGACTTTGGTGCGGGGGCGATAACATACAAACAGAGAATAAAATGCATCTCAACTGACCGAGGGGTAGAAAAATACAAGCTAAACGGACAAGACAACTCACTAACAGAATTTACTGCATACACTGGAAGGCTTGATTAAACATACATTTTTTTTTCAGCTTAGTCTTAGATATCGATCAATAGAGATCAGAGAATGGTAATGTATTCCAAATTCCTTGATGCAGACATAATGTGGGCCAGGTCTCCATCAGGTATAGACATTGTCACAAATGGAATAGCTGCCTTGCTGCAGTCTCTTTTCATCTCCTGTTTCCAGTCTGCAAAGGCCATTATCAAGGAGCATTTAAAAGGCCCCTCAGATCTATCGCAATTGCCCTAGAGGTGTCTCTTAATTTCTTATCAGGGGTCCTGTAGACTGCTAGACTGGCACTGAGGTTAATCCTGGTTTGACCCAGGTCGTGAGATTAATTCCTTCCCAAGTAAGCATTAACTCACTCCAGGGTGTTCTGATAATGTGGATTAATGCATGCCTCGGGTGCATTGCGAGGCACGAGGCTGCAGGCCGAGTGCCCTCACAGCACCCATGGTGTGCGTTAATTCACATTACCAGCACACCCTGGAGTGCATTAAAGCACTTATTATATGGGGTGAAAAATGTGTTTTAAAAAATGCCAGGAAAGAGCATTTAATTTAGTAGAAATACTGCTTTTTTTAAGGGTCTTAGGCTGCCATGAAAGATAGTGCCACATTAACGCACTGCTCCCTGGACACACACAATGAAATATGCCTCAATCCAGTCCGGAGAGACTTTGTACTCTGCTACCGTCTGTGCATGCTACCAGACAACTGCAGTACTTGCAGCACTGTCATCTATTTCCAGTACACCGGGAGATGTGCAATGGAAAGGATATTGTGCCAATGGCAGATCAACTGGAGCTGCAAGTATGTGTCCTGTCTTTGCGCTTTACTGCTACACTGCGATTTACTGCTGCCTCCGTGACTTCTGTCTGCAACTGGGGAACTACAGCCGGGATGACTGTATGGTTGGTACACTCCTGTACGCTTGCTGTATGCTACATTGAGCCCGCCTGGGTGTGACATTCTGCCGCTGCAGCACCTGCCTTCACATTGCAGCTTTCTAGTGTGACTGCAGATTCCGGGTGTCAATCATGTGAGAGTAATGGTCCCCGCAAACTGTGCATTAATTACTACGATCTGTGCCGCTGCAAGTGATGCTGGCTCTGCAGGCCTCGGTGCGTTCCCTCTGAAGAGGTGTGCACCACGTCTGGTGTGGTACTGTATCCCTGTGGGAACTACTGCCATGGCACCTGTGTGAGGCTACTTGATGCCAGGTGTCGGCAACTGTACTCTCATGGCTACAATCACTGAGGACAGCTGTGGCGGTGTCCGCACAGTAGGGTGCTCAATTGGAACGGGCCACAGTCCGTAATGGCAGAGAATGTTATGGTGCCAATGACCTACAAAGAAAGTAGCCACACCACTACAGTCTGTCAGCTGACCCGGACACTTCTCTTGCCCACCTGTACTGCTGCAAGCGGAGCACTGTGACGATGCATGATCAGTGTAGCCTGCGCTCCCTTCAGTCCCGCACTCCCTCCCCACCGTGAAGACTGGTGGTTGCCACAAACTGTGACACTGCAAATGATGCTGCTGTGTGGTGCTAATGACTCTGCAGGGCTCGGTGCATTCCCTCTGAAGACTGCTGTGTGCCATGTCCCGTGTGGTACCCTGTCAGCCAACTTGGACAGCCCTCTTGCCCACCTGTGTTGCTGGAACTGGAGGAGTACAGCGCTGCGCAGACATTGCACTCTGCGTCTCCCTTCAGTCCCACGCCCTTCCCTTACAGTCACAATCTGTGACATGGCAGTGACCTAACAAAACCTCTGTCATAGCCTGTTGCCCCACATTGAACACTACCCTTGAGCACACGGACATTGTACTCGCAACTGGAGCAGTAGAACGCCGCATGGTCACTGCATCCTGCGTTTCCCTTTTGATCCCTGCCACAGCACTGCTTTGTGCCACACTGTCACTGCTTGAGGATGTCCACTGCAGTTTCGGGCTTACTCACCGAATAATCCACTTCTTACAGGAAGTCCCTACAGCTGGCAAGGTGAGTCATTACTGTGAGCGCTGCACGATCCATCGGGTGGCAAGCTGGGACAAATGACGGTTGCCACCTCATCCTGCTAAGTGACGGAATGACACAGACTTTACTAGCACCTTGGGATTCTGTTTCCAGGGGTGTCTGAGGTCCACGGGGTGGGTGGGTATAGTCCGCCCTCTTATGGAAACATGATGCCCAGCTGGTGAATTTGTTGCTGTTGCATGTATTATCGGGATGGAGGTCACCATTCTGAGACGTGATTAGGAAGACACACCGCAGCTCTCTCACTATATAGATGTGATTGCCAGACACACAGCAACTTGCCGACCCTGCCGCAGTGAACAGTGTGGGGACATTCATTAGCAGTACAGCAATATGACACAGCTGTCCTGCACATCGCTTTGACCACCGCTTACTGAGCTGTAAAAATGGCTGCTGTGCTGTTTTTGGGAACATGGCACAAGAAAGAAGGACCGTTGTGCCCCTTGATCTTCCCCTGATGGATCTCATCACCCTGACAGTGCTGATAATGTGGATTATCGCACTGTCAGGTGATGCTCACGGCCCAGTCACATCACTGTCTTAGCAACTCCATTTTTTTTTTTTTTTGTAATTTGCCTGGCTCCCACGGCTTTCAGAGGAGGCCTTGTACCTCCTCCTACTCCGTCCGCCAGGGCGATCCCCACGGCATCCCATTTTCTAGTGTCATCCACTCGTAGGGCCAGGGGTGTTTCATTTTTTTCCCATTTTTCTCCCATTTCCCTTGAGACACCTGCGCTTAGGACTGACATCCTGGCTAGCCGACTTGCTGATGCACGCCAACAGCCACTCGCGGAACAGCATCTCCCCTTCCCAACTCTAGTAGAGCCACCGGTGCCCCCGAAAGCCCATGTATCCACTGGCTTCAGGGGCATCGGGTGCTAGAAGCACCCCTGGTTTCCCACCCCAGAGGGAGGAGAGCGTCTGTTGGGATGCTCGATCTCCCTCCCACGCCCGATCCCCAGTGACCTAAGTCGCGCCTCAACCCAGGTTGCCGTGTAGCACGAGGTGTGGTGTCCAGCGCCTCAACCCTCAGCGCCACCGAGCCAGCTAGCAACTCCATTTAATAAGTGCTATTATTACACTTGTTTGTGGTTTTGCTCCATTGGCCTGACTTAAATTTTCTTGGGTCACAAACTGTGTCTTTTAGGTATGGCAAGGCCGTTTTATTTGTTTGGTGCCTTATCCAAAGGCTCAGAGTGCCTTACAATAGCAAAAACAGCATGAAACAGTGACAAAGAATAAATAAGCTATAAACAAGTACAAAGAATCAGTCTGGGTAGGCCTGTACAAACAAGTAAGACTTGAGTTCCTTTTTGAAGGCGTCCGACATATGGGCAGATCTCACAATCTCTGACAAGGAGTTGCGGAGAAATGGGACAGCTATCCCAAAAGCCCTGTCACAACACCAAGACCGGGATGGGGAACATAACACAAACCCACATCAGCGGATCGGAGGAAGCGGGTAGGAATGTAGGACATCAGAAGGTCTTTCAGGTAGCTTGGGCCTTGAATGTGAACAAGCATATCTTGAAGGTGATAAGCTACTGTCCAGGCAGCCAGTGCAGACCACGCAACACCAGCATGATGTGGTCCCTCTGAGAAGTTCTTGACACCAGCCAAGCTGCAGCATTCTGGACCAGCAGCAGGCGGCTCATCAAACCTGCAGATAACCCTAAGTAAAGGGCACTGCAGTAATCTAGTCTAGAGGTGACAAAGGCGTGAACTACTGTTTTCAGGTCAGCTAGATTCGGCTTGATCTGGGTGAAATTATGGAGATGGTAAAAGCTGTTCCTGACTACTGCTGACACCTGTTGTTCTGATGTTGGCTTGCAGTCCAGATGGCATCTTGCCATGACAAGATCATGCATTACGCTGACGAGGGCAGTCTTAATATTGTGACAAAGGCCTAAATTCTGACTGGAATGGCTCATAGATGTATAGTGCCAGGTGAGTCTCAAGCTATGCCGCCACTACTTTCTTGATTACCTTCCCTGAAAAGGGAAGGTTCGAGACAGGCCTTTAATTAGCTAAACAATTGAGGTCCAAAGATGGTTGCTTCATGAGGGGCTTCACCACTGCCCTTTCAGAGCTATTGGAAAAGCACCCTTCCTCAAGGACACCCAGCGATCTCAATTTTTACTGGCCTTAGGGATTTAAGGGTAACAATCAGCAGCAAAGTGGGCCCAGGATCCAGCATGCAATAAGTAGGGCACAGAGCCGAGATCCCCCAGACCACCACCTCTTCTACAGCTGGCCGGAACTCATCATCCCCCTTCCCACCCCACTCTGGATACCATCAGCCCATGACAAGCTGCTTGAAGCAATCCTGGTCCGAATGGAGGCCACCTTGTCAAGGAAGAAACCGCTAAACTCTTCACACCTCTCTGCAGAAAATGCTCATTCGGACTGCAGACAGGTCATATTTAGCAATCTGTCTACTGTGTGAAAAAACTGAGTGCCAATTCTTGCTTGCAGCAATAGTTCTTGACAGAAACTGTCTTTTTTGAGAAAATTGCCCTCTGATATTCATCCTAGTGAGTTCTCAGAGCCAATTTGTCCTCCTTAGAATAGGATTTCTGCCCGGAGTGTTCTAGCTTCCGTCCCTTAGTCTTCAAGTGTCTCAGCTCCTCATAGTACCATGGTGAGCTGTAGCGGGAGGTCAAGGGATGGACATGGAAAGGTGCTAAGGAGTCCAAGTCGGCCGCGAGAACTTTTATAGTTCTCAATGACTTTCTCATCTCTGTGAGCACAAGCTGTCATCATGCCCGAGATGTCCAACACCACCTGGAGTTTGAAGGACTCAAGTTAGTTTTGGACAGTACCAGCCCATCTCCACTGGAGGGGTATTTACACGGAGGGACCCACAAAGGTAAGACATGATATGATGATCTGACCAGACGACCGGATCAGCCTTGACCTCTCTTATGTCAACCCCCAACAAGAAGACCAGGTCTAGTGTGTGACCGCTCAGGTGAGTTGGAGACGACCGCCTGTGTGAGGCCCAGTGATAACACCAAGTAGAGGAGCTGCTGACCAAGAGGCAAGGTTTCATTGTCAACCCAAGCACTGAAGTCCCCCAACACCAAAAGCCTTGGTCCAGCTCCTGCAAGAAGTCACCCCCATACCTCGGAGGCCAGTATATGAGGATGACCCTACAGCCCATACCTGCCCCACTCCTATCAGTCACACTCAAATGACCTGGAAATTCCTGTGGGGTACACCATGAATCCCAAAGTGGATCTACTGCAGATGCTTTCCCCTCCACCCCCACCCCCACGATCTCGCCTCAGACAGTGCACCATGGAATAACCAGCCAGATGCACGTCTCAAAGCACAGGGCCAGAGTCATCCTCCAGCCAGATCTCCGTGATGTAGGCAAGATCAGCTCAGGAATTTGTGATGAAACCTTCCATCACTGCTGGTTTATTCCTTATTGATCTTATGTTGCAGAGAACACCTGGAGGGGAGGAACAGAGTCAGCTGGTCTGCAGACCTCTTGCCCCATGGTATTTGGCAAGGCCCTAGGTCTGGGAACAGGACCGGGAGAATCCCATCATTATTCCATATCCTCCCTGGGCCCATCTGATGCCCTACTAATCATATCCAAAGCACCCCCATGAGCCCATTCAGATCCTTCCCCATTTAGCTTGCTCTGCCTTCATAGGATTCCCAGCCCTGCACAATGACTGATAACTGCTGCTGCCATGGCTAAAGGAGATCTTCTGAATGGATTGAACAGCTGCAGCTGGTCTTAGGTGTAGCTGATGCTGAGAGCAGCTTCCCCCTTACACATAGAACCTACCCAAATATCAGATAAAATTAAATTAACAAAATAGTCCACCAAACGACACCCTAGTACCACCCCCATCCTAACCCACACTCACAACCACAATTTCTTTGGGGGGGGGGCCGAGTCAGCTGACAATTGTATCAAATGCATGGTTTGAAGCTCTGAGCTCCTTTAGCATAAATCTATTAAAAATACCAGAAAACCGTGCAAACATCCTTTTTGCTCAACATCATTGTATAGCCAGGAATGCAAGCTGTGAAGTAGGGCACTCCATAGCCATGTGTGTCCTGAACAATTTGATACCAGTTTTATTTAGAAATGGAGAGAACTACCAGAGGAGGGACACATGAAAAGAGCCCACCAGAAAACCACCCAGCAGTCAAGTGCCTGAGATGGGTCGGCTACTTCCACTACAACCAAGGCCACACAGCCATCCAGCATGGCCCTCCTCGGGGTAATCCAGTCAATGGACTTGAAGCTGGAGGCTTCGGTCACAAGAGTCACAGTACTGAATGCCAAAGTTTTAGGGGTACAGAATGAAGCCAAAGAAACTTCGGACACAGCGACCAAGGCCTTTTCTGCATCCTCCAGAGTGAAGGAAAATGTGGTGTTGAGACACCGCCTGGAACGCCTTGAGAATCAAGCCCGCTCCAGCAGTATTGGGGTAGTGGGCATGCCAGAGGGTGCGGAGGACAAAGAGGGCATTACGACATTCATGCAACAGTGACTTGAAGAACATTTACGCATTGCCAGCTTTACAGTTGAAAGAAATGCCAAATAATGCCTTGCCACAACACGGCTGATGAGAGACACACACACACACACACACACACACACACACACACACACACACACACACACACACAGGAATTCACCATTATGACATTTTGGCTATCCTCTTAGACACTGGGGAGAGAGAGAGAGTGAGACAAACTCCTATATGCTACCAGATGAGCTCAAAATCTGGACTACCATGGCCACCCGGTGCAGCTGTTCCCAGACTTGAGCTACTCTACAAGAATTAATTGAAAGTCTTTTGATGGAGTCTGTGAGCAGTTGAGAGCCCTTGGGGTGCAGCACATCTTAATGTTGCCTGCAAGACTTATTATTTTTGGGGGCAAGACCTGCATCCACACAGAACTCAAGCTGCTGGCAGATTGGTCACTAAACTTCGCACAGAACTTGCTACTCATCTGGATGGACAGGATGGGGACTCTGATGAGAGCGCTGTGTATTTATTCTACACAGTTTACTCAGCAGGAGAGAAGGGGGTGACGTAGTGCAGTTATGAAGACTAAAACAGGGCTCATTTGTTACAGTAAAAATGCTTTTACTTTTTATGGTACTGTTTGGTGTGTTTTGATGTTTAACCTTTTACGGTAACACAGAGTACTTTTCTAAAAATGGCGCCTGCGCATGCTGAACCCTCCACTGTGTCACCATCTTCCTCCCTGCTACTCTCTCTCGTACTTTTCCCACCACATGAGTTGGATACTGCGCAACCACCACTGTTTCAGTGGCATCTCCTTGACCACGTTGGAACTATGTTGTATAAACTTGCACGTAAGGACAAGCAGCCGGAGTAATTTTCTCTGGCAAACTGGCCCTGAATGGACTCAGTCGGACAACTTTTTATTGTTCAGGACCTAATACTTTAAACTGGATACTACCATAGTTTTTATTAATGGGTTATCACTCCTAATCAATTGTCACAGTTTCTTAACCTTATAGCACTTAGTTATAACTAGTGCTCTGTGATGATAATTTGGGCTGCAGTAATAGTCATGCTTGGACTCGTGGTCCTTTTCTTCTATAACTGTTAATCAAGGAAAGAGATCCTCAATCCCATGGATGTGGGAGGCTTACAATTACCTTACAAGTCTCTAGACCTATATTAGAAATGTCCTCATTCTTGGCAGATTTGGTAATACTTAACAGTACTGTATTTCCTTTATAAGTCTAAGGTTCTAACCCCTGCATGTGTTAACCATTTTCTTCCCATTATGTGTTGAATACATGTGTCATGTTATTCTGAATGATTCCAGATGTGCAAGCTTGTATTGAACTTGTCTTAAACACAATTAAATATAACTTTAAAAAAAAAAAAAAAAAGAACTTAGCCGGCCCGGTGGCACTGAGGGTTGAGGTGCTGGATGCCACACCTCGCGCATAGCGACCCAGTTTGGTAATGACCTCGGGTCATCGGGGTGCCAGCTGGGGGAGGGCAGAGCAGGATCAAGATGCCGGTGAGCAGCTCTCCTCTCTCGAGGGTGGGCTGGTGCGCCCCCCACCGTAGTTCTGCTTCCACTGGTTGGAGGTCTGGTGGGTAGCGTAGGTGGCAAAAACAGTTATAGGAGGTGGAAGGGGCTGAGTATCACAATTTCCAGTTGTGCTCAAATGTAACCTGCAGTAAAGCAAGCACGGTTCAGATCAATGTGCAGCACAAACTACTAGTGTATTTGAAATAATGTTTTCGCTGTCTCAGCAGCGCTTCTTCCTTAATGCAGGAGTTTGTATTTTTCCTGTGTAATGCAACTGCGTGGCCTCTCTTGAACCCTCAACGTACCAAGAATATTAAGTCAGCCAACAACAGTCATTTTTAGACTGCCTGGTGCGTGTGTATACTTGCATCAAGTGTGTATGCTGTATAGGAGTGTGGCTGGCATGTGATTGTAATTACACCAATTTTAAAAGCATACAAAAAAGATTTTTAAAAAATAAATCTGAAACAAGTTATAGAAAAGATTAAAATAAGCACTTCAACCACCCTACCATGATGTAGATGTTTCCCACATACACCTTACATTTCTTTATTTAATAGTTTTGGCACATAACCAGCAGTATAAACTGCTACTAAGGGCTACAACTGTACTATGTAACCCCAAGATCATAAAATAAAACAGAAGATAGTTACTGTCCATGAGCAAACACCCTATTCAGGGTGTCTCCATATCAACCACTGTTTTCTGATCTCTGTCCAACACCCTGGGACTCCAGTTCCAGGTCTGCAGCTTCTCTACTACTATGCCACACACCCTCCAGGAATCTTGGGGCCAGTGCAGCAAGCCTCCCAGTCCACCTCAGACTCCTCTCCAGTCTTCCAGGTCCTTGCAGGAATAAACTCTGTTCAAGGTAGTATGTAACAAGAATTAAAATGTGCAAGTTTATTCCCCCCAGGCAACAATATCATACTTATTAAAAGAAGAAGGCTTCCCAAAATCTCAGTAGACAAAAACCCAGGCCTGTTCCAGAGACGTGCACCCACCTCAGTGCCCGAGCCTTTAAGAATTATGGTTTAAGTGATTTTGTTCTGTTTTCCATCAATTCAATAAGGACTGGGTCATTTTTGTTTTTCTTTTTCCTTTTTTATATCATGTGTTTTTCCACCCTGGTCTAGGTAGGCTTGGCTTCTGTCTACCCTGCCCCACTGACCCCCACTCTCCTTCACCTTCCTGAGCTTACCTTGACTGGTCTGGTACCTGTAGAGAGTAGGGATTGCCCCAGCCCCCCCGATGGCAGGGTCGGGGGGGCCATCCTCCCCCCTCAGTCATAATCTAGTGTGGCCAGCAGGTATCCTGGTGGTGTGGCAGGTGGGGGTTCTGAGAGTAAGCAGAGCGTCATTGGCACCTGCCTTACTGTAGTTTTTTTTTTCCTCTTTTCCTCCCTCCTCTTAGACCTGGTGGCACGTGCTGTGCATGCGCATGGAGATATGCATGCGACCTGGAACCGCAGCTCCCCTGTCCCCTGACTTAATGTCTGTTGCTCATGCGTTGGCAGTACCACCAGCCCTCCACCTGGTGGCAGCCAAGAGCTGAGATGACTAGCCACCTAAAAAGATCCACTCGCGCCCCCCTTCCAGTGTCCCGAGCTTGTTCCCAAACGCGGACCTCCGCTGTGGTGAGAGGTAAGGTGCATAGCGCCTCAGCCTCCAGTATTGCCCGGGCAGCTTAGGACTGGGTGATTTAAAATGTCATGCATTAACATGATGTCACCTCTAGTCCTCCTGTTACTTGCTATATAAATTGTTTATTTTTTGTATTAAAAAGTTAAATATTTAAACAGTCAGCTATATTCAGACCATAGTGGCTTATTTGACTTGGAGGCTTGATGTAGAGCTACAATCCAACTTTTGGATCAGAGTCCTCTGAAACCAGCAGAGATCTGTCAAAATGCAGACAAATACAGTTAGTAAAAGAAAAAAGCTGTAATGAGTCCAGGAAACAAAGTGGTGCCAAGTTAGGGTTCATTTATTTACTTAGTGAGCACTCAAAAGGAGTCATGAGGAGACATAGCCCCAGCGCTTCAACCACGTAGGGGCTTCCTTTGGGGGGGGGGTGCAGTCAACAGACAGCAATAGTGATTTATGTACCAAGTCCCTCAAGGTGCAAGCACTAAAACATAATATACATATGTATGTACAATAATTTTTTTTTTTTTTTAATGTGTGCTGAAAGTCAAAAGAAAATATCCTGGCAGCAGAAGCATACTTCCTTGGTTTCAGAGAAAATAAAAAGTTAATATATACATATTTCTTTGTAAGTTAAATAAGCAATAACCCACTCCAGGGTATGGGAGTACTGAGATTAATCAACACCCCGGGTACGTTGTGGCGCCCGGGGTGTTGATTAATCCCCAGTACCCCCGTACCATGGAGTGGGTTATTGCACTTATAACATGGGGTTACTATAGTGTGATAAAATGATAGGCAAGTCATATAAAATTATGAAAAAGGAAAGATTTTATGAAGTATCCTTCCCCCATACAAAGTAGACCCTCCGTTTCAAGGCCGCTGACAGATAGTGCAAAGTGACACTGTTCGGAGAGCAAAACAAGTAAGCAACAGATATTGCACAGTGACAACAGGCAAACAGGCACACTACTGCACAGTGACAACAGCTACACTGTTCGGAGAGTAAAACAATAACATTTATTGGCACAACATCACATTGACTAGCAAAATATCACTAAGTACTGTAACCCAATTCTGTGCTGCCTCTTGCTGTGTGGCTGCAGTGCATCTCTCTCTCCCTAGGCACATGGTTAAGCAAGCCGTGACACACACACACACACTCTCTCTCTCTCTCTCTCATGTCTCTCTGGCTAGCTGTCTGTGTGGTATGTCCCAGTCCCACTGTGTTGCTGTCATTCCGGAGACAGACGATTGCACCAACTTCCTCCTCCCAGACAGAAGACGGGAGTGTGCTTTGCAATGGCTGACACAGATGTGAGTTTGTCATAACTTTCTCTGGCATGTCCCGGTCCCGCTATGTCGCTGTTAGTCAGGAAACTGCCTTCTACACCGAGTCCTGCTCTCTGTGATTGGAGGATGGGGACTGGAGAATGTTGGGATGGGTGGGAGCCACACTATCAAACTGCCTTATAGAGTGAATCCTGCTGTCGGTCACTGGAGGACAGGAGTGGAGAGTGTTGGGGGGTGGGGGCACACCAAGAAGGAACACTGCAAGGCTCTTCGCAGAGACTGACAGTGGCTTGGAGCTGTCTGCATGTTTGCCTCCATATCTCCCACCTGCTGTCAGTACATTGGTAACCTGCATGTCCTGCTCTCAGCCTCTTCCCTTGGTCATCTTCAGTGAGGGGAGTGGAGCTTGTCGGAACCAGAGCTCATGGGGGGGGGGCAATGAGGACAGTCTACATGGGACAAACTACCAGTCAAATAACACTGCCAATGAAGGGGTGTCTCAGTACCTGAGCAGCCTTGCCAGTGTTACTCCACTGCCGCAGGCGTGCTAAACAAAGTTACAACATGGGGTACTGAAATATAACGTGGGGGGTGAGCATGACCTGAAATGGGCAGAGAGAGAGAGAGAGAGACAATCACACAAGAGACACTGCAGCAAGTTTCTTTTCGGCACTATATCGCTGTGTCTGTCTGTCGCTCTGTCCATGTGCTGCATGACTGCTACGGATTTTAATGGCTGCCATTAGCAAGTGAATATCCCATGCAAAACAAGTGCAGGTCTGCCCAAGAATCTCTTTTCTGCCACTAGACAACTAGCTGTGTGTGTATCAGGGATTAATCAACAGTCACCTGATGCTGATGTACCAATCAGGTGACTGTATTTCAGTACCCCATGTTATAATATCATTCATCACTAACTTGAACCATTCACTAGATCGAAGACCTTGTACAATATTTACAAGAACTGATCGTATGTCTGGTCATCATGCTGAAATCTAGGGTTTTAGGTAAAATAGTAGCTTGGCTTGATAAAATCAGTGGGAATATGAAAGCTAGATAGAACTGGGGTGAAGGAAACAGATCTTTGAGAATATCCTTTTCAGCAGGACACACCTGTGGAACTGTAGCCTCCAGGCGCCAGGACCACACAGAAACTTTTTTGCTAGCACTCTTGTAGGGGCCACCCACAACAATGTCATACACTGACTTCCCTATTATGTAAACATGGGTGGCTCCCTGCCCTCTTCAGATCTTTTCCTCCATTGACCATCTTCGCCGGACTCAATGGAGACGCTGTCTCAGCAATCATCTACCAAATCTTTGATGTTACTACTTGTATTATTTTTCTATTTAGTTATCAGTTTTTTGAAGTGATTCCTGTCGTTGTGTATGTCGATATCTGACTGTACAAAACTTTTTCATTACTGCAAGTGTGGTAAAACGTCTTGCCAACAACTAACACAGTGCCTGCGTCCGCTGTCTTGGCAAAACCCATAACGTCAAGGCCTGTGAGCTCTGCTACAGCTTCAACAAAGCTACCTAGAGACGCTGTCTGAAGATCCTACAGACTTTCCTTCTAGAACAGAAGGTAGCCAGAATGGAGAAGGAGCTTCAGGCAGGAAGTTTGTTGATGTCGCCAACCACATCCATGGGCTCCCATTCTCTTTGTCAAAGCACAAGCACTGGGAGAGGGAGAGGAGTAGGGAAAAGTCCCCTGTTCCCCCATCTCTGCTCCATGTGGTGCCGACTGCTGCAGCATCGTTGTCTGCTTCAGTGGTGACCCCTTCTGCTACCCACACCTTTGCTTCCATTGCATGGCTTTGGCAGTCAGTCTCACCGGTTCCTCTTCTGCTGACAACAGTTTGTCGACATCTGGCCTTTTGATGCTGCAGCCCCTGCATATCAGACCCCTGCTTTTCCATGGGCAGCTGGCAGCGGGCTTTGCCAGACCTACTGTGGCCAGCAATGGCTGGTCAATGTTAGGAGTTCCTGCCTCCCCATCAACGCCACAGGCCATTCCGTTGACGCCAGGAACCCAGCCTCCTACATCGATGCTGCAAGATGCGTTGGTGATGCTGACCACCAGCAACGTCTTGAACATGTTCTCCTCCTCTATGGAGCTCATTCAGCACCTTGCTCCTTCTCCTGGCCAACTGACGCTGGGGCCTGTCAGACCAGCCCCTGCATTGACACCTTCCACAATGACGCGCCCTGCTCCCTCCAGGGTGTCGATATCCTTATTGCCTTCTCTGTTCTACTCGGAACCTGTCAACAAGGATCAGGAATACAGTCCTGACCTCATCCCACAAGAGGAGGAGGAAGTAGGTAGGGATAGGAGCCCATCTAGGACCACCTCCGCTGTTTTCTCTGGAGGGCGAGGACTCCATCAGGTATACTCTGAGGACCCCTCCTTCATCTCAGTGATGAAGCTGCTCCAGACATCTATGGGGTTTGATGCTGAGGAGCAGGATATTATCAGGAGGAATCTGGTTGAATTTCTGGAACTACCAGTTCTAGGATCGTGGATATGTTGTTCTAGCCACACTTATTGGTATGTCCTTTCCCTTTAAGAATCTTGCCCGAAGATCTTGAAGCTGGCTCCTTCCACCCACCCGGGTGATACAACCCTCAGCTCCTCCCCATGATGCCAGATCTTCCTTTCCGCTGGAAGGTACTGGTTCCTTCTTACCGCTCGCATGTTCATTAGGCCCTGGTTTCAAAATCTTCGGATTTGCTTAAAATTAAACTTGTCAGAGTTAAAGACAATCGCTTCATGATCTCGACCGCTATGGAAAATAAATCTTCTCTAGGTTTCCGCCACTGCCCGTGTGGGCAAAAGATGTCTTGCACAGACCCGCATGCCACGTGCATGTATTGTCTGGGTGTCGGCCATGACACCCAGGTTTGTGAAATGTCGCACATTCCACCCAAACGTCTTAGACGATCATCTCGCATGGCTGAAATTGGGCAGACTAGAGAAACGGAATCTGCCAGGTCAAATCAAGGAGGCCTGATGGGTGGTCTCTGCAGCTGGGGGGTCTGCCGAGCAGCTCGAGCAGATGAAGGCCTTTGAGGAAGAGATGGCTCGGGCCATGGAACGTTCTTCTAAGTCCTTTTTTGTGCCGCTCAACTTGGGCTCCACTTTCTCTGGATCCTTTTAGGAGATGTGCCAATACCTTTCCACCAAGGGTGAGGGGACTTCGGGCACACATATCTCTCGGACCTGTTAAAAGGACAAGGAACCAAGATAATCTTCATCTCACTGATGATGTTCCTGGGATTGTGACAGATCTCGGCCCCAGGAATCACCTGTCTTGACTTTGGTCGAGGTTGCAGTCTCAGCTTCTGGTTTCACAGTCAAACCATCTGGCCAGCCAGCCCAGACACTGGACGACAATCCAATTGAGATTGTTCTCAACCCCGTCAACCCGTTGTCGCCCAACGAGGCCGCCAGCTCTTTCTGCAGGACCCTGGTCCTGCCTCTCCACCCAGCCCGCTGGGAAACCCGTCTGAGAATCGGTCTCCCCAATGCCTTCCAGCCGACCCCATTGGTCTCCCCGATGATCGAAGTTGAGGTCTTGGACCCCTTCAACCAACAGGTCAAAGAAGGCACACAAGAACTCTAAAAAGAGGCATCACTAGCATTCTTCTCCATCCTCCTCGGATGAGGAGAGGCTTTGTCGGAAACTCCATTGATGCTACGAAGATCTAATGTGGCAACAGCTGATTTTGCCCGGTCAAAAGTCTGTTCCAGCTTCCACACCGACCATTACTTGACTTTCACCTCCCAGGCTGAAGCTAACTCCTCCAGAGCCGGCATGCACTTTTCCTCCTCCCATGGAGCCAGTCAAAATGGTTCGGTCAAAATCGACCTCTCCACTGACCTTGTTGGAGCCGCCACCCAAGCAGTCCCCTATGAGGGTGCCTAACAGAGAGTCTCGGCCTGCTCCGGGCCTCCTGCATAGGCTTTCCGTTACCCTCATTCCTGACTGTCCTAGGTGGATGGAGGGTGACTGGCCGATTTATCCAGACTCTTCTGAGTCTGATGACTCGGACCTTCATTCTTGTCCCTTGAATGAGGAATTGGTCAGGAGTCTCTCGATGGAGGAAGGGCTCTCTTCCTTTATGGACATCCTCTGCCCTATCTCTGAATCCACAAAGATGCCTCTTAAACCCATTCAAAAACATGCCGAATATCCCCTCACAGATATCCTCAAACAGGGGGGATTCACTGACAGAAGCCTTTCCCGTGGCTGAGGCCATTGTCGGTCCGACTTTGGAGCTATGGCAGCATCCTGCCCTGTGCCTTCTGCCCAGATGGCCCACAAATACACAGTGCCCATTGGGCCCCTTTTGGGGTTCACAGAGCATCCCTCTGCTGAGGGTCTGGTGACCGAATCTGTGTTCAGATGCTCTGGCAGCTCTGCAGATACTGATAGACCTCTGGACAAGGGGGTCCAAAAAACTGGACCATTCTGCCTGCAAAGTCCATGCTGCTTTTACACTGGGCCTCTGTCAGGCAAGCTCGGCTGTCATCATGGCGCTTTTCTCTCATGCCCTCCTGGGCTCCCTTGATGAGGTCCTTCCTCATCTCCACACACACCTCCAGATCACAGTCAAGCAGTTCTGGGACCAGGGTTGGGCTGTTGCGAAGCAGCAACTCCAGATGGCTCCAGACCTTGGGGCTTCATGTGCCCATTCGGTGGCAGCCATAGTTGCCATGCACCTCAGGGCTTGGTTGAGGGTCTCCACCTTCACAGCGGATACCCAACACAAACTAACAGATGTCCCTTTCCTGGGTACCGATCTCTTTGGCCCAGGTGTGGACAGTCACCTCCAACGCATTGAGAGGTCCAGTGCCACCTTGGACTCTTTCACTTCTGCACAAAAGGAATCCCAGGGTTCCAAAAAAACAGAAGAAAAAGCCATTTCAGCACTCTGCCCCTGCCGCCAAGCAGCCCCACTTCCAAGTGGGGCAGCAACAGCAGGCACAGTCTTGGCACTCTCTGTCCAAGTCCAGGCCTCTGGCAGCCTGTAAGCCTGGAGAATGGGGTTCAAGCGGTCCCCAATCTGGACCCTCTTTCTCCAAGCCTGCTCAGTGATGGGATGGGGGTGGCCACCCTCATACCTGTCATGCAAGCTCTGGGTCCTCCTGGGGGTGGCTGGCTCCACCACTTCCTTTCCACTTGGTCCGCTATTACCATGGACAGGTGGGTTCTAGAAGTGGTGGGTCAGGGACTGCCTCTGGAATTTGAGCAGTACCCTCCAAGCCAAGCCCGTGCCCCATGGGAGGATATGGTGTCCGTACACGCTCAGTCGGCTCTTCAAGATAACATTGCCCAACTCCTCCGCAAGGAGGTGGTGGCTAGAGTCACGGACCCACCGGTCAACCCAGGGTTCATATCCAGGTACTTCCTGGTTCCGAAGCAGATGGGGGGCTGGTGTCCCATTCCAGATCTGCATGACCTGAACCAGTTTCTCAGGTCACGCACCTTCAAGATGGTAACTTTGTCCCAGATCATACCATCTCTTGATCAGAACATTTGGTTGTGCTTCCTGGATCTCAAGGACACATTTTTTTCATGAGCTGATCCGTCCATCTCACCAGAGGTTCCTTTGCTTCTGAGCAGAAGGAGCCCTATTCGAGTTCCGAGCCATGCCATTTGACCTGTCATCAGCTCCACGGGTTTTCACCAAATGCATTGCAGTGGTGGCGGCCTATGTTCAGCGTCGATGGGTCAGGGTGTACCCATATCTTGATGACTGGCTCTTGGCGGGTTCCATCAAGCAAAAGGTGGAGAAGGTCCAGGGACCTGGCCCTCCAGGCCTGCACTGATCTTGGTCTCCTGATCAATGAGGCCAAGTCGGAACTTGTACCTTCACAGGCGATATGTTTCATCGGGGCAGAGCTTGACTCCTGCCGAGCCAGAGGCTGGCTCCCGATGGACAGGGCGGAGGTTCTCTCCTCCTTTGCCCAGTCATTTCTGGTTGGGCATTTGTGCCCTGCCCAGGACTTTCTGCACCTTCTGGGGTACATGGCGGTCTGCATCACCATGGCCGATGGGCCCGGTGGCATATGTGCCCCTTCAGTAGGAGCTGGCCAGCCAGTGGACCCAGCATCATGGTCACTTCGACCATCTGGTCTCTGTAACCCAGAAGTTATGGGATGCTCTCCAATGGTGGACCATTCTGGATCACTTGCAGGAAGGAATCACGTTTGTCCTTCCTGAGCCGACGGTCGTACTTATGACTGACGCCGCTGTCATTGGCTGGGGAGCCCATATGGGGAACCACAGAGCCCGCAGGTTCTGGACCCCCGAGGAATCCCGATATCATATCAACCTGCTGGAGCTCAGAGCAGTCAGACTGGCACTGTCAGCATTCGCTCCGCTCCTTCGGGGTCAAGTGGTGCAAGTCCAGACGGACAATACCACGACCATGTACTACCTCAACAAACAGGGTGGCACACGCTCCCAGCTTCTATGCAGGGAAGCACTCCATATCTGGACTCTTGTGAGCTGACTGGAGGCAGATCTCTTAGCCATCCATGTGGCAGAAGCCTCAAATCAACTGGCAGACGCTCTCAGCTGCATAGGCGAGATGTCCCATGAGTGGTCTCTCAATCCAGAGGTAGTACACAGCCTGTTCTCTCACTGGGGCAAACCTCAGATGGATCTGTTCACTTCCAGGGAGAACACCAAGCTGAGGCTGTTTCATGCCTGCCCCCCTCAGCAGGGCTCGCTGCAGGGGAATGCCTTCTCGAGGCCGTGGACTCCAGGCCTCTTCTATGCCTTCCCTCCACTTCCCTTGGTTCAAAAGGTGATCCTCAAGGTCAGGAGGGACAAGGCATAGGTGATCCTGGTAGCCCCAGACTGACTTCACCAGTTCTGGTATCCAGATCTCCTCAGCCTTGGCTCCAGGCCTCCACGGTGTCTTCTAGTATGCCCAGACCTGTTATCTGTCAGTCAGGGGAAGGTATTCCATCCTGACCTTCAATCCCTGCACTTGACAGCCTGGTTCCTGAGTGGCTAGAGTTCCAGGCTCTGGGTCGCTCTGAGAATGTACTCACAGTTGTGGAAGCATCCAGAAAGGAGTCGACCAGGCGGTGCTGTGCCTTCAAATGGAAAAGGTTTTCCATTTGGTGTCAGGGTAAGGGCCTGGACCCTTTGTCCTGTCCAGCGGCTAGCATCCTAGACTACCGTTGGTCTCTGTCCAAAGAGGGTCTTCGGTCTATGACCCTTAAATTGTACCTGGCAGCCATCTCTGCCTACCGGGTGTGGGCTGGTCAGCAGACAGTGGCACAGGAGAAGGTGGTCTGGCGTTTCTTTAGAGGCCTTGACCACATATCCCCTTCGGTGCGTGAACCTCCACCTTCGTGGGATCTACTGCTGGTATTGGCAAAGCTCATGGACAAGCCATTCGAACCAATGCACAACTGTGAGATGCCACATTTATCGTGGAAGACTGCCTTCCTGGTGGCTGTCATGTCAGCCAGGAGGACTGAGGAGCTCCAGGCGCTCTCAGTGGAGTCTCCTTACCTGGTCTTCCACAGGGACAAGTTTGTCCTGCGCCCCCACCCAAAATTCCTTCCGAAGGTGGTGTCAGAGTTTCATCTTACCAGGTGTTGACTCTGCCAGTGTACTATCCCAGCTACACTTTGGAGACCGAGTACAGGCTCCATACTTTGGACCTGAGACGAGTACTCTCTTACTATAAGAAGCGGATGGCTGAAATTTGGGGAGAGGTTCACCAGCTGTTTGTCACCTACACTGAAGCTGCACCTGGCAGACCTGCAGCAAAGCGGATGATTGGCAGATGGCTTACATCCTGCATTGATCTCTGCTATAGGTTGGCGGGCAAAGAGCCTCCTAGAGGGATAAGAGCTCATTCCACCCGCCATACTGCTGCGTTGGTGGCTGCTTCCAAGGGCATCTCTATCCAGGAAATCTGCAGAGCTGCTACCTGGAAGTCAGCAAACACCTTCATCACCCACTACCACATTGACCTTTAGTCACACCGGGATGCTGGTTTTGGGGCCTCAGTTCTCCAATCTCTGTTCCCCAAGTAAGTATTTCGGGGGGGGGTGCCTTGCCTCCCTCCTCCCGGAGAACTGCTAGGAGTCTGCCAATAAGTGTGGATAGAACAACATATTCTCGATCCTAGAAAACTGGTTACTCACCTGTAACAGTAGATCTTCCATAGAATGGTCTCTTGCAGTAAGTCATTACTTCTGAGAGTTCCCAATAGGTGGCGCTCCAGGACGGAAGTCTCTTCCAGCAGTCTCTATACCAGGGACCACCCACACTACCTGGGCTGTACCTATAAAAGTGGGTGGTCCCTGGTAAGCTCTGTTCATTTTCCCGCTGGCTTCAGCTCTAGCAGCAACTCTTCTAGTAGCAGTCTATGACGTGGATTGAACCCATAGTCTGGGTGCCTGGGTTTCATACAGACACCAAATACCTACAATGGATGATTCCCTGTCACACACACAGGGTGCTCAATGAAAGGGCTAAAAAAATTTAGAGTCCTCTTCAACAGATAATACTGGGAAGGAAAACCTCTTCACATAAAGTCCTGCCTGACCGCCTTTCAACGGTCATGCCTCCAACACCTGGATCATCAAGAAGATATTCATTGTCAACAGGCACTTCACCCCCGTCAATGGCAGGCTCTCCTCCATCAAAAAAGGAACATTCCTTATCAACAGGGCATCATGCCTCAGCTCCCCCATCGACCAGGACACCTGCACCTTCGACGACAGAGGTCTTGCTACCTTCCCCATTGACAGGGCATAACTCCCCGTCGACAGGAGGGCTTTACAAGACAGCATCATCGATGAGAATGCCTCCTCCATCGACGGAGCGCTTGCTACATGCTTCCTTGTTGACTGGGTTGCCTCCCCCATCGACGGGCCATGCATCCACTCTCCCATCGTCGACGACAGTATTTCCATCATTGACGGAGAATGTCTTCACTCCCCCATCGTCGGCGATGGCACGCCCATCATCGACGGAGCATATCCCACCATCGACGACACATGCCCTGCCTTCCTCATCATCAATGGAGTATATTCCCCCATCGACAGAGCATGATGTTACTGACCCTCTACTTGTAAGACACAGTACATCATCGACGAGGCATGCTTCTCTGCCTCTCCCGTCGACGGGACTGATGCCTCCATTGTCACAATGATCACTGTTGCACAGAACAACACCCTTACCTGCGTATAGTACCACTATGGATGACCCTTATGGAAGGTCGACCATGAAAAACCAAGAATATTCTCAAAAACATGCATCAAAAGATGCATATGGAGCTGCAGTTCTACAATATAAAGGACTATATGCTTCAGAACGCAGAGGCCCTCCAGCCTCGTTGTTGTTCCTACGTGGGGCTCACAACCCTGTTGGAAATTAACAAAGATGCAAAAGAAACACCAAATCACTCTACCGGGAGGAGCAAGTTGATCCCCCATCCCCATGTACGCTGGATTCAGAACCTGCTTACACGACAATTCCATTGTCACAAGTTCCAGATATTGAAGAAATAGTAAATAGAGCACTGGATTCTATGGGTTTTGACCATAGCCTCACTCTAGAACATAACCCTCAAACACATATGATATCGCCACCTCCATCAAAACAGGCATGCACAGAGCTAGAACGCTCCCCAGTCCTGTTTCCTCCCGAATATTCAGACGAATATTTCTCTGATTATCACATAAATCCAAACCTTCATAGGACCTATGATGGTTCCCCTGACACAAGATGATATGAATCCCCTTCGGAGGTGCCCTCCTACTTGGACGAAGGGCTATTACAACCACGAAAGGTAATTTCTGCACCAGATGACCCCTCATTCCCTGAAATGATGCTACAAATACAAAAAACAATGGGATTTACCACAACAGAACAGGACAGATTAAGTAGAGATATGGCTGAATATCTGGGCCTACCGGATGACCCTGTCCGGGCTCTCCCTCCTTTTATACCTACGTCCAGAAATGCTATTACTGAAGCTTGGAGTCAACCCATAGCAGCACAGGAGTTACCTAGAAGGGCCCATAGGCTGTATCAGGCTCCTCCTGATTATTATTTAACTAATACCCCAGTAGCGGATTCTGTGGTTACTGTGGCTGCCCCCAACCACACCGGCAAGCCTAAACATACAATCACGATACCGCCAGAGAGAGACTGTAAACGTGTTGACCATATGGGGAAGAGTGTGTTTGCTCTAAACACACTAAATATCAAAATATCTAACTATCTGGGGCACGTGCTGCAATACCTGCGAACGGTGAGCACTTCTGCTGGAGAAGTTATAAACAGACTACCTGCATCCCCTGAAAGAGAGCAACTTACAACTATAAATAATACAGTTATTTCACTGTCTCAACATCTATTAAGATCAGGATATGTTCTTGCCGATCTTTCGGCTCGAGCCTCTGCAGTCGGTATTCTTATACGCCGCTAGGCATGGCTCCGACTTTCAGGGCTAGCATCTGATATTCAACACAAAGTGGCTAACACCCCTTTTTCAGGTGACCATCTTTTTGGGCCAGGAGCTCAAACGATACTGGAGAACCTACAAGCCTCAGACAGACAACTGAAAACAGTACAATACATGTACCAAAAACCATGTCCTCAGTATAATTATTCATACAAAACTGGACCTGATTATACCCCACATGACACCTTTAAGGGCAGAGAACAAGTAACAAGGACCCTGGTGAAGCCGGCTCATGGCTGCCCCAGGGCTTCTGCCCCTCATTAAAGACTCTAGACTCTGCCCCGGTTCCCTCTTCTTGGCCTCGGGGACCTTTTGGGGCCACAAAAAAGACTGAGGCCTTTTTTCACATCGGCTCGATACATCTAGCCAGTTTCTCAGGTATCACTGTTTATAGACCATCACTCCATCGAGATGCCTTTTTGACCTGTGGTGCACTGGACGTCCTGTCCCTCCCTCGGCCAGGTCCATCCACTATTAACTCGCATGCTGAGATGCAATCAATCCCACTACAGACTATATTCTTCTCTCCTCCACTGCTATTCGCAGCTTCCAGGATGAGAAGGGACTTGGCAAGGTTGGAGGAATGGTTAAATGTATGGCAGCTCAGATTCAATGCAAAGAAGTGCAAGGTAATGCACCTGGGAAACAAAAACCCAGGGGAAGAGTACACAATGGGGGGTGAGATACTGACAGTAGTAAAAATGGAAAGGGACCTGGGGGTAATTATGTCAGATGACGTAAAGGTGGGCAAGCAATGTGAAAAGGCAGTAAGGAAGGCTGGGGGGATACTGGGATGCATAGGGAGAGACATCAGTAGTAGAAAACAGGAAGTTGTTATCCCTCTGTACAGACAGTTGGTGAGACCCCACCTGGAGTACTGTGTGCAGTTCTGGAGACCCCATCTCCACAAAGACATAGACAGAGTGGAGGCTGTCTAGAGAAGGGCAACCAAAATGGTGCAGGGTCTACACCAGAAGACATACAAAGAAAGACTAAAGGAGCTTAATATGTATACCCTTGAGGAAAGTAGGGAGAGAGAGGACATGATAGAAACTTTCAAGTACCTCAAGGGAATCAACAAAGTCCAAGACAGTAGCATCTTTCAGAAAAAGAGATGTGCAAGAACAAGTGGGCACAATTTGAAGATAGAGGGGTGACGGCTCAGAGGTAATGTGAGGAAGTATTTTTTCACAGAGAGGGTTGTATGCATTGAACAGCCTCCCTGAGGAGGTCCTGGAGTCAAGAACAGTGGGGGAATTCAAGAATGCATGGGACAGACATAAGGCAGTCCTAGTGGGGGGGGGGTAGGAGGAAGTAAGCTGTTGGTAACTAGGATCTGCAGCTTATCTGTTAGGTAGGAAAATTGGCAGACTAGGTGGGCCAAGCGGTCCTTATCTGCCATCAAATTCTGTTTCTATGTGTCCCTTGATTATGAACAAAGATCATATCAACAAGGGTGAGTACATATACAGAGATTAAATATTTTTAACCACTGCTTCGTTTTGCTTGGTCACAGATACATTGTTTCATTTGCTACATTATCTGTTACTTAGTATCCTACTCTTTGTCAAATGGATACATTCATTACTGGCTAGACGGGAGGGGGTCGTCACTTGCTACTTTGTAGCGCCTCTAAAGAATAACATTGTATTACTTGAGCTACTGTTACAATTTGTAACAAAGTTGCCTTTGCCTCAGGTTGTGTTTTCACTGCTGATCACTGAAGCTCTGTAATTGCTCAGTGCTCTTAACATATTCCTTCTAGTTTTTTAAAATGCTTAACACAGTGAATCATGTATTCCTTTATTCAATTGCTATGCTATTTTAGCATTCATTGGTACCGTGACCACATTTTACCTACGGCAGAATGCCATCTGTGGCCACACACTGCCATATAACTGCTTGGGAGTCTCCCAGAAGTAATGACTTACTGCAAGAGACAATTCCGTGGAAGAGAGTGCAGTTACACAAAGACTTTTGCTGTAACAGTTGATCTTCTAGGAATATCTCTTGCAGCCAGTAGTTTCCCTCCCTCCATCCCCCTGCCTTATGTAATAGGAAAAAGTATGTAAGGGTGGGAAGCTTTGGTACTTTGGTTCCCCTCCATCCCTCACTTCCGAGCTGAAACCAGCAGGGAACAGAGCTTACCAGGGACCACCCACTTTTATAGGTACAGCCCAGGAAGTGAGGTAGTGTGGGTGGTCCCTGGTATAGAGACTGCTGGAAGAGACTTCCGTGCTGGAGCGCCACCTATCGGGAACCCCCAGAAGTAATGCTTACTGCAAGAGACATTCCTAGAAGATCTACTGTTACAGCAAAAGTCTTTGTGTAACTGCACTTTCTAGGAGTGGTATATGTTGTTAATCCACACAAACCCACCCGACCTCCCTGGCTTCGACACACAACCTGATCTTCCAGTGGGCAAAGATCTGGTGTCATGGGGTGGAGCTGAGGGTTATTCCACCCGGGTGGGTGGGAGGAGCCAGCTTCAAGACCTTCCGGCAAGATTCTTAAAGGGAAAGGACATGTGAGTAAGTGTGAATGAACAACATATACTACTACTAGAACTACTGTTCCAGGTGAATAACTTGTTTATTCTTCCACTTTGATCATCTCTTCTTTGCTGGCTGCCTTAGAGGATGCCACCACAGTCGCACGGTACAGGCCAAATATATGATCCCTGCCATGCCTAGAAAGGCAGACAAAACTGTACCAAGCTCCCTCTGGGAAGCCTTTTTTGCAGGGCAACCACAAGCAGATTCTGTGGTGATGAATGCAGCCCATGATGGGTCTAAAAGACCCCAACACATCCGTTTTTTTCCTGATAAGGAGTCAAGGAAGTTGGATCTCATGAGCAAAAGGACTTTTGCCTCTGCCACATTGGGCCTTAGAATAGCCAACTACCAAGCCCATATGATAAAATTCCAGAACACCTTCTGGAAAAAAGGCCATAGCGGCAGCCCAGGCACTTGCAGAAGGTCCCCAGAAGCAGGAGATACTTAAGGCCCTCCAAACTGAGGCAGATGGAGGTAAGCAACTTTAGATGTCTACCCATGATATTTTGGATGCCTCAGCCAGGGCAATCGCAGCTGACAGCTGCCTCAGAAGGCATTCTTGGCTTTAGGTGTTTGGATTCGCTAGTGATGTCCAACAACCTGTTTTGAAAGCCCCTTTCAGAGTTTCCAAACTCTTTGGGGCAGATGTGCAGGATAACCTTTCTGACCTGCAAAGCCTCAGGGAGAAGACTTTGGTCTGTCCGTTCCCTCTATCACAACTAGCCAAAAAGCAGATGGAGGGTGCCTTTTCATTATACCACCCTCAGAGGGCCCAACAACAGGACAAATGCAAAGCAGGAGCAGCCTTGCCTACCCCACCTCCACCACTGGAAAAGCCCCAAGAGGTGGAGGTGCAGCCCAACCACAGATCCTGCTTCAGCATGACTCCTTGCTAGACCCCCAGCATCCAGTAGTTCAGGAGGCAGTGGGGGGGGCTTGTTTCTCCCTTCACCTAGACAGTGGAGAGAACTTACAACTGATGCTTCAGTCCTACAGCTCATAGAGCAAGGTCATACTCAAGAACTTCTGGAGCTGCCACAGACCTTCCTCCAGTGCATTCAACCTACTCTCCAGACCGCATACCTGTGCTATTGGAGGAAATTTGCACATTGCTGCAAAGAGGGCTATAGAACCAGTTCCCAGGGATTAATGGAACAGGGGGTTCTATTCCCTATTCTTCCATGTCCAAGTCCACAGGGGACTTGAGACCATCCTGGATTTGCACAATCTGAACTTCTTTGTTCAGTACAAGAAGTTCCAGATGGTAACCCTGCAAGGCCTGCAGCACCTCGTACAACAGGGAGACTGGATATGTTTGCTAGACATTCAGGATACATACCTGCACATCAGGGTTTGCACTCTTCACAGGAAGTATCTCAGATTCCTGTTTCAGGGGGACACTACCACTTCAGGGTATTGCCCTTTGGCTTGTCATCTATGCCATGGGTCATTACCAAATGCTTAGAGGTGGTGGCAGCAGCCCTCAGGAGGGAGGGATTATACGTCTTCCCCAATCTGGATGACTGGTTGCTCAAAGCTCAGTTCGGGGAGCAACTCTTGCACCCTAGCATGCACCAGACAACTGTTCCAAGCACTAAGGATCACGGACAATCTGCCCAAGTCAGTTTTGACTCCTTCACTACATAGGAGCCATGCTGGACACTACTGAGGGTTTCAGCCTTCCTGCTGCAGGACAGTTCAGAGTGCCTGATAGCGCAGGCCCAGGAACTTAACAGCAACAGGTCTGTCATGGACAGGACATTCCTGAGACTCCTTGGCCTGATGGCAGCCATTGTTAATGGTTCCCCTGGCAAGGCTGCACATGCGGAATCCCCAGTGGATATTGAGTACAGTGGTATCAACATACTGACCATCTAGAACAGAAGGTTCTAGTAACATCACCTGTGAAGAAGATACTTCAGTGGTGGATGGACCCCAATGATGTGCTCAGAGGGGTCCCTTTCCTTATCCCTCCTCTTTCCCCATCAGATCCTCACCACAGATGATCATACCTCAGGGATGAGCTGGGAGGCACGCCTGGAGTCTCACCAGACCAAAGGGACATGGACCACCATAGAGAGCTCTCTCTACATAAACATCCTAGAGATGAGGGCCGTTCTGTATGGTCTGCAAGCCTTCCAGACCCATCTGTCCCTGGGACCTCTGCTGGTGCAGACAGACAACATTTGTGTTTTCCTCTACATAAACAAGCAAGGGGGAGACCCATTCATACCCCCTGTGCAGAGAAGCGATGAGAGTTTGGTACAGGGCTCTAGAATACAGTGTAGAACAGTCATCTGTCCACGTTCCATGTGTCCAAAATGTCCTAGCAGACTCATTAAGCAGGTCACAGTCCAGAATGCATGAGTGGGAGCTGCTGACCTCTGAGGCAGAGGACCTGTTCGACAGGTGGGGTCATCCAGAGTTGGACCTTTTTGTGTCCCCACTCAGTGTAAAACTGCTGTGTTTTTGCTCGCTCGCTCATGGGCCTGGAGTTTTCTGGTGAAATGCATTGTCCATTTCCTGTAAAGAGAGGTTCCTTTACACCTTTCCTCCCTCCCTTCCTTCTAATTCAGAGGGTGCTGATCAAGCTTCAGATGGAAGGTGCAGTTCTGATACTTGTTGCTCCTTTCTGGCCTCGTCAGATCTGGTTCCCCTTGCAGCAGTTGGCGGTGGAACCTCCAGTGCCCCTACCGCTGTGCAAAGACTTGCTATCACAGGAGCAGGGCACCCTGGTCTATACAGATATCAAGTCCCTTCTTCTTCATGCATGAATCCTGAAGATGTAGACATGGTTAAGTCTGGGGTATCCTAGAAAGTGGCTGATGTCCTGGTGGCTGCTGGGAAACCTTCCACCAGGGCCACTTATTCCATGAAGTGGAAGCGTTTTGCTGTATGGGTTGCTTCCCATCACTCGATCTCTTCACTTGCTAAATGAATCCGATTTTAGAGTACCTGCTGTCGACTCAGACGCTGGACTGCAATACTGTTCCATTAAGGTGCACCTGGCTGCTATTTCAGATTTCCATGTGCCTGTTGATGGCCATACGGTGGCGCAACTGGAGGCGTCCTGTACGTTCTTGAGAGGCGTTCTACACTCGAAGCCTCCCGTCCACAATCCAGTCCCAGCTTGGGACTTGAATTACATTCTAGACTCTGAGAAACTTACTTTGGCTCCTTCTGAGCCAGCCAAAACTTGCGCGGTATGCTTTCTGTCATGGAAAGCATTATTTTTTTAGTTGCCAGAAGACTTGGTTTGCTGGCCAAGGCACCTAGCTTCACCTGAGCTCTTTCCTTCTAAGACTGCTTGAAAGGCAGAGTAGAGAAACTTACCAGAGCAAGGGAGAAGGATTAAGACTTAGTTTGGCTAAGCAGATTTACTGTGTGGTGGTGTTTTTATTTTTTACTCACAGGGATTGCTACTGTTTGTTGCTAACATTTCATTGCTTTATTTTTTCTCTGATTCAAATTGTTGTTGCTGGTATACCTTCTTCTGCATTATTACAAGGTGTGCCTACAGGTGTGTGCTAACAGATTACTGCTGTAATCTTCTGATTCAAATTGTCTTTTGCAAGGTATATCTTCTGTTACTGCTTTATTTTTCTCTGGAGCAAAGTGTTTCTTACAGGGTATATCTTCTCTGAAATTATTACAGGTGGTGCTTTACAGGTTTTACAGTTGTATCTAACATTAGGATAAGCTTTCAGGGTTACTGCATTTATTGTTGACTGATTGTTTCTGCTCTTACCTCCTTGTTCTTTCGTCCATGGTTCTTCTTTTTAGGCAGGGGAAGGGCCCAGCCACCCACCCCATCCCCAACCACCCCACGCCACACTCCTTTTATAGGGTACCACAGTTGTGACATTTCCTGTGGCAGAGCAGGAAGGCGGCTCAGTGGGCCTCCACAAGGTGATCTCATTTACAGGGCACTAGTAATTTAACTTGTTATAACAAGTTAAACAAAGCACAATTAAACCATTACTTGCATTTTTTTCCTTCTAATTACTCTGACTAGGTTACAAACCCAGCAACTTATTTGGAATGGATTTCATTAACTGCAGGTACTGTGGAACAATTTTCAGAAGGACAGTCTTACAGGATTTAGGACACTGTCCTACATGCTGGGCCTTTGGAGATCTTAGGTCTCAGCTCCGGGCAGCATGGGCAGAGATTGCACACCTCAAATTTCATATTGAAGAGGAAATACATTATAAGAACCACCGCCATTTCCCCAGCATCCAACAGAAAACCTCAACCGCAGAGGGTAGTTGGTCCAGGAGGTTGGCAGGTGGTTAGGAGGAGCAAATCAGGTGCCCCATCACTTCTGCTCTCCAACACATTACCTCCAAAACCATATAAACACTATAAACAGGTATCTGCCTCTATCTCTGAAATCAAATAAAGAGGCAGAAGACACTGCAGAGCAGGACACTGCGGCACAGGAGCTAGCACAACAATACTCACCCAAATCAGGAACCAAAACTAAACAAGCACAAAGGAAATCCAAAAACTTCTGATCATAGGAGACTCCATGATTCGGGGAGTTGATACCCATCTCCAGCCAGGGTGATGGTCAGATGTCTCCCAGGTACATCAGCATGAGAGACACTGACCGCATTGCTAAAATTGTTCACAAAGCAGGAGAAAACATTGATGTCCTAGTCACACATAGGGACTACTGATCTCACCAGCCGGTCAGTGGTGGAGACCAAGGAACACCTGACTAGGCTGGGTGACAAACTATCATCTATTTCGTCCGGCATCTCCTTCTCTGAGATCCTGCCAGTCTGGGAAAAGGGAGCAGATGGACGGAAGGTCAGAGAAGGGGAGATAGGGGAGCTAAACACGTGGCTCAAGGACTGGTGCCAGGAAAAAGGACACAGATTTGTAGGGAACTGGCAACAGTTCTGGGAGCGAAAGTTCTTTAAATTTGATGGATGCATCTGACTAAAGAGGGAGCCAGTGCATTGGGGCAGAAGTTTGATGTCTTTGCAGAATATTTAAACTAGCAATGGGGAGAGGGTGCAGCACCCCATACGTCGAATGGGAAGAACACCTCTCCCTCAGCTAGTGGTCAAACAGGAATTCAGCATGTTTGCCGCTCATTTGCATCACCAGGTAAGAAAAAGGTTTGTCTCCCCATACGATGCACAGGGTAATGCCAAACTTCACCCAACAACTAACACACCAAAATCTGGCCAATGGAAAATCATGTACACAAATGCTCACAGCCTGGGAAATAAGATCCCAGACCTGCAGGCAATAATGTCAGAGGCTAAGCTGGACATAGTAGCAATTAGTGAGACGTGGTTTACCAGTAACCACACTTGGGAGACTTCAGTACCTGGCTATGTATTGTTCAGAAGAGACCGAGGTGCAAAAAGGGGGGAGGAGTGGCCCTGTATGTTAATGAAAATATCAAAGCTACAGAAATTCAGAATACACATAAGGAGCCAGAAGAACTGTGGGTCACCCTGGAAACAGGAAATGGGACAGCCATAAGAACTGGGGTTGTCTACAGGCCCCAGACCAGAGGGGAGGACATAGACACATTACTGTTAGAAGATATACAAAACATGACAGCTAAAGGGAGGTTCTGATAATGGGAGACTTCAACATGCCAGATACAGATTGGTCAATACCAGCAGGAACATCTGCCAGAACTAGACTCATAGTGGATTCCTGCAGGAGGGCCTCAAACAACTGGTACAGCAACCCACAAGAGGCAGGGCTATCCTAGATCTAGTACTGACTAACAAAGAAGGGATCACAGATCTCCAGGTAGAAGGTCACCTGGGGGCCAGTGACCATCACATGGTATGGTTCAATTTGGCTACTACATCTAAATCATCCCATTCCAAGGCAAAACTATGGGACTTCAGAGGAGCTGACTTTGATAAGATGGCCAACAGAGTTAAGCTAGCCCTGGCAAAAAGAAACACAGGTGAGGGGGTACAGGCAAAGTGGGCAAGCATTAAGGATGCAATACTTGAAGCAACATCCCATTGTGTTAGACAGAAAAGGAAGTGCAAAGAAGAAGGAAACCACTTTGGTTCTCAAATACAGTAGCAGAAAAGGTCAGAGCCAAAAGACTGGCCTTCAGAAAATATAAGGGAACACAGCGGATGAAGATAGGAGGCATACCAAACTGCCCTAAGGGAAGCAGGTAAGGCAGGCAGGCAAAGTCCCAAACTGAGGAAACACTAGCACGAACAGTAAAAGAAGGTGACAAGACTTTCTATAGATACATTAGTGAAAGGAGAAAGTCCAGAGGGGGTATTGCTAAGCTTAATGGAAAAAAGGGAGCATGTGAGGAGGAGGACCCTGTGAAGGCATCTATCCTAAATAGATACTTTTGCTCAGTATTTACTGAAGAGAAGGTAGGGCAGGGCCCACAGCTCAGCATCATGGACACAGGGGGGAGGGAGGTGAGCACTACTCCCTTCACAAAAGAAAGGGTCCTACAAGAGCTTGCTAAGCTCAGGGTGGATAAGGCAATGGGACCTGATGGCATACATCCCAGGGTACTTAAGGAGCTAAAGGAGGAACTAGCAGAGCCATTAGCAGAATTGTTTAGTGAGTCTCTGAGCACAGGAGAGGTCCCAGAAGACTGGAGAAGGGTTTATGTGATCCCACTCCACAAGAGTGGTAGCAGGAGGAGGCGGGAACTACAGACCGGTCAGTCTTACCTCAGTAGTGGGCAAGATTATGGAGGCACCCTTAAGGAAAGGATAGTGCAACACCTGGAATCCATAGGGCACAGGATCCAAGACAGCATGGGTTTACAAAGGAAGGTCCTGTCAAACTAATCTCATAGATTTTTTGACTGGGTAACCAGAGTGGTGGACCAAGGGGAGCAGTTGATGTCGCCTACCTTGACTTCAGCAAAGCTTTTGACACTGTTCCACATAGAAGATTGATAAATAAGCTAGGTAGGCTCGGGTGGGTCGAAGTTGGTCAACTGGGTGGCAAACTGGTTGACTGGCAGAAAACAGAGAGTGGTGGTAAATGGTATACAGTCACAAGAGATGCAAGTCACAAGGTACCTCAGGGATCAGTCCTGGGGCCAGTCCTATTCAACATCTTCATTAGTGACCTCGCAGATGGACTAGAGGGTAAGGCTTGTCTGTTTGCAGATGACACCAAGATCTGCAACAGAGTAGATGATCCAGATGGGTGGGCAGAATGAGAAGAGATCTGGATAAACTAGCAGAATGGTCAGAAGAGTGGCAACTGGGATTTAATGCAAAGAAGTGCAAAATCATGCACATAGGGAAGAGAAACCCTGAAGCCACTTATAGGCTGGGAGGGAGTTGCTAGCAGTCACAAAGGAAGAAAGAGACTTGGGCATCATCATCACTGATGACCTAAAATCATCCAAGCAGACCTCTAAAGCAGTAGGTAAGGCTAGGGGGGTGTTAGGGTGTATTAGTAGGGGTATCACAAGTCGTGAGAGAGAGGTAATAATCCCTCTGTACAAGACATTGGTTAGGCCCCATCTGGAGTACTGCGTGCAGTATTGGAGGCCACACCTTCACAAGGACATTAACCAAATTGAGGCAGTCCAGAGAAGGGCAACCAAAATGGTGCAGGGACTGCATCAGAAGACATATGAGGACAGATTAACGGAGCTCAATATGTATACCCTTGAGCAAAGGAGGGAGAGAGGTGATATGATCGAGACATTTAAACACCTTAAGGGCATAAACAAGGTGAAAGAGTCTAACATGTTTAAATATAAGAAAATAGCAGGACAAGAGGACACAGCATGAGATTAGAGGGAGGCCGATTAAGGGGAATGAGGAAATTCTTTTCACAGAAAGGGTGGTAGATGCATGGAATGGCTTACCAAGAAGTGGTGGCTATGAATACAGTGCAGGGCTTCAAACAGGCATGGGATAGGCATAAGGGAGCAATACAAATGACTATGAATAGATAGGTCACTGACAGAGCAAAGGCCGATGGCACATTTATAAGGTAGAAAAAGAAATGGGCAGACTGGATGGGCCTTGCGGTCCTTATCTGCCGTCAACTTCTATGTTTCTATGTTTCTATAACTTCTGCTAGAAGAATTTCAGAGCTATAGGCTGTCATGTGCGAGCCTTCTTATTTAATTTTCCACAAAGACAGGGACTCTTTGAGCATTAACCCTAACTTTTTACTAGAGTTGCACGGATATCTGATTCAGTAAATTGATCCAATTGAATTTTCTGCTTTTTAACAATATCCAGCCCGACCAGATTTTTTGCTATTTAAGGGGGCCGGTTACTGCCTGATTTTCAGTGGTGTAAAGAGTTGCTGCGAGTTGCTGCTCAGAGTGCTTCAGTCCATTTTACAATATCGCAAAAAAGTTTAGTCTGGCAGTATGTTTTGGTAGAGTCGGAGACGGACTTAAAAGAATATTTGCTGTTACCTTTTGCATTTTGCAAGTAAACAGCTGCACCCCCAAGACGCAGTCATTATCACGCGATAATCAACTTTGTGAATGTTAAAAATGGTGAAATCATGCAGCGCTGCTCTAACTATAACTGCTCTAACTTAACTGTTGCGAACGTTGAATATGCTGAAATAGTGCTGCACTGCTGTAACTCTAACTGCTCTACCTGTCTCTATTAAATACATTTTTTTAATTTTTTTAAAGCTGCTAACACTGTTCTATAAATTAAATTAAAACTATGTGACTTGCTGTTGTAATACGATGCCTTTGTTTTAAGCAGACTGATATCCGAATATCAAACCCAACTGGGTCGGATCAAAGTCTGAAAATATCCAGACCAGATATCCAGGAAGAAACACACATCCGTTCATCTCTAGTTTTTATGAAAGGTGGTGTCTGAGTTTACTTTAAATCAAACCATCCAGCTGCCAGTTTATTTTCTAGAGCATGCCAATCCAGGAGAAGCATTGCTCTATAGAGTGCATGAGATGTACATAGGGTTCTCAGATATTATGTTCATCATACAAAGGACTACAGGAAGTCCTCACAGCTTTTTGTTTCATTCACCCCTGGAAAAGAGGGCATTCAAACACCATGAAGTCTTGCTATATTAGGACTTATTGCAGTTAGCCACTGCACTTGAACTGCCCCGGAGAGGAAAGAGTTAACTCCAGAGAATCTGGAGTTCTAAAGCGCGAGGGCGTTATACCAAAGCTCTATCTGGGCAGTTTCAAATAAAACTGTCAGATTCTTTACTCCGCTTCACTGAACAGTCGCTCCGGAGATCAGCTCCTTCAGCTCGGTTCATTTCTCGGTTCAAGCGAGTATTTTCGGTTCATTTGAACCGGCAAAAAGTAATTATTTTACCGCATTTCGGTTAAAGCTCTATCTGGTAAACCGTAAGTACAAAATGTAAAGTCTGTGTGGAAATTTAGTTATCGGTTCGGTTTTGAACTGATCGGTTTGCTTATTTTAACGTTTTAAAGTTTGGGGCTTTTAGAGTGCGGTACCCGGTTCTTATTGGTTCTAAAAAAACCTTGATTTTAAATAGGGTTTTTTCAAATACCGATGAAAGCGGTTAGGAACGATAAAGGTGTCTTGCCTAACGGACCATAAAAGGGCAGGATTTTGGTTAGGCTGGCATTATGTCTGAGAAACCCAAAAAGAAAAACCCGGCCCACTGGGTTTCAACACTGTGATGCTGTGGGGAAGCCTTTGCCAAGGCTGACCCACACACCACTTGTGTTTATTGTCTGGGGGCTGACCACCTCCTGTCAGACTGCCAGGTGTTTAAAATTTCTCTGCAGCCACCCTGAAAAGAGATAGGGCCGGCTCAGGGAACTATTGGCCAAAAGTCCGCTGACCCGGATGGCCAGCCCAGTCCAGTACCCACTGGACCAGAGGGAGTGCCCTCTGACCAGGGCTAGACTTCCTCGGGCAAAAGGATGGTTCAGAGGAACCAGTTTAAAAAAAAAATATGAATATGAATATGACAGAGAAATCAGTAGGTTTGGAGTCCAAGATTGTCTCCAACTGCTGCAGAAGTAGTTAAGCATACAGATTGTCCAGTCACTGTTTCTAGGTCCTGTCGAACCATCTACAGTTGGTAAAGGTGGCTCGCTCAGTTCCAGTGGTTCAGGTTTATGATGTTGAGGAATTGTTATGAACCACAGGAGTGGAGGAGGAAATTTGATCAATACATGTGTGGCTGGTAGGGTCTGGACGTGCCCACTTAAGCGGACATTTTCTCCAGACAGACTTTTAGAATCTCCTCCTTTTCTGTCTGAGTCCTTTTCTCAGTTTATGTTTTACAAAAAGCTTGCAGAATCCCCCCAGCTTCCTTTAGAGGAGGCTATGGATGAGTAAAGGGAGCCTGATTATGTAGGAATGATGGGCTAGGAGGTTGTCTTTCCTTTGCATAAGTCATTTAGGAAGTAAACAACAAAGATTTTATAAGATTCTCTTTCTGTCCCTCCTGTAAGATAAAAAATGGACAGAAGGTGTATTTCGTCAGGCTCTGTTACAGACTTCCTCACTGAGCAGTGTAGTCATGTAGGTGTGGTACAAGCTGCAGCCTGTGTCAGAGCTAGTTCCTGGCCTCACATCCTCCTGAATAGGATTCCAGGAGGATTGATGCCATGACAAGAAAACAGTATATGGCAGCTTCTGTGGGACCTCAGACAGGCAAGTTGTATGGCTTATGTGGCTAGATTTGAAATCTAGGTGGACGCAGTATTGCAGTTAGCCAAGCAGGCCCATGGCCAGCTGGCTAGCGGGTTGGAACAGGTGGCTGCTAATGGCACTGAAGCCTCTAAGTTCAAGTTCATACTGCTGTTGGTGTTAATCTTGTTGGTCATGACCACTTCTGTAGCTTTCCGTAGGTTGGCATGGCTCAGATGCACTAATCTGTCCCAAGATACTCTGTCAAAGTCTATGGATTTGTTTCTTGTTGTGGGTAATTCTCTGTTTGAGGAACAAACAGAAAGCTATATGAAAAACAGGGATGATTACCTACAAAAGTGCCCAGGTAGAGGCTCAGGCCTCCTCTGCTTTCGCCAGAGGGGTCTCTTCAGAGGCAGAGATAGACGGGGCACAAGTAAACCGTCCCCCTCCCCTTAGCCTAAGACTATTGCCAAGCAGGCACCCTGATGGGGTGCCCAGGGCCGATTCTCCTATACCAGTGGGCAGGTTGGTTTTTATTTCAGCCAGAATTGGGTGTCCCTAACTCGGACAAGTGGGTTCTGGAAGTAATAGGTCTGGTTCTCAGCTTCAAACAGTTTCCAAAGATGAGAGCCAGACAGGTCCACCTGCAAATCCTTCGGAATCCCTTGCTTTGGGAGCAGAGGTTTCTTCTCCTCTGAACTGCAAAGCAGTAGAAGGGTCCCTCCTTGCCACGGGGCAAGGGGCTGTACTCATGATACTTTCTTACCCTATAGAAGGCAGGAGATTGGCGGCCCATCTCAGATTTAAGGTACCTGAACAAGCATCTTTTGAAAACAAAGTTAAAAATGTTAACTCTGGCTGAGGCCAGGGGACTGGCTAGCTTTCCTGGACCTCAAGGATGCCTATTTTTTCATGTTTTGATCAGGCCTTCTCACCGAAAGTACCTCAGGTTACCCTCAGGCCACTACCAGTTCAGGGCAATGCCCTTCGGCCTTACCTCTGCGCCAAGGGTATTGAAATTCTAGCTGTGTAGTGGCTCTTTAAGAAGGCAAGGGATTGCTTTGTTTCTTTCCTGGATGACTGGCTCTTAGTGGGTCAGTCTCCAGATCAAGTAAAATCCCACTTGCAAGTCACCCAGCAGCTTCTCACCTTTCTGGGATTCCTGCTGAATTTACCAAAGTCAGTTCTCAAACCAGTTCAGGTACTAACTTTCATAGGGGCAGACTTGAACACAAAGTTAGCCAGGCATTTCTCCCTCTGAAAGGGTAGGCAGTCTCTTTGCCCTGGCATCTTCCATTACTCTGCAGTCTCTTGACCAGCATAGCATTTGCTACAACTACTAGGGCACATGGCTGCTTCACAGCTGTAGTGCAGGGAGCAAGATTCCAGATGAGGGACATTTAGTTCCATCTGAGGGCCTATTGGTCCCAAAGGAGGATTCCCTTTCCAAATTGGTTCTAGTGACCCAATCCCTGATCCTGGCCTTACACTGGTGGCAGGATCAAAGCAATCTAAAACTAGGGTCCTCCTCATTCCCTCACCACGGATGCTCCTGTGTTAGGGTGAGGAGCTCGCTTAGGCGACCTGTCCACAAGGGAGTGTGGTCTCCTAGGAATCTCTGCTCCACATCAATTTTTGAACTCAGAGCTGTCTTCTAGCTCTTAGGAGTTTTCAGCTCTGTCCAGAACTAGGTAGTTCAAGTCAGGACAGACAACACCACAATAATGTGGTACATCAACAGGCAGGGGGCACTCGGTCATCAGCCTTGTGCACCAAGCAATGAAGTGGTGGTCTCTGGCTTACTCCTGAACACCTCCTGATAGCAGTTCACCTCCCAGGAAGGACAATGCCTGGCAGATGCCCTCAGCAGGATTCTCAGGTCCAACAGATTGGGCTCTGAATCCTCAGGTGCTGGGTTCAGTCCTTGCCAGATGGGGCTCATTTTCAGATAGATCTTTTCGCAGCCCCAGATAACCACTAACTTTCTCTGTTTTGTTGAGGCCTCCAGTGCTGGGATCAGCCCCCTGGACGCTTTTCACTTGGATTGGAAAGGGAAGTTTCTGTACACCTTCCTCCTTTTTCCTTTCTTTCAGGGTACTAGTAAAATCAGATCTCAGCCCTGCAAAGCGATTCTGATTGTTCCAAACTGGCCAGACAGCCCTGGTACCCATTGTCTCTGTCCTTGACAGTCCACCTACCCCTGAGCTTGCCCCAGAGTCCACGACTTACTGGCTTTGCACAAGGAGAGTGTGGTATCCGAACCTCAAATTCCTCCTTCTCAAGGCAGCTCTTGAGGAGTTAGAATTTGCTGATTTACACCTTTTCAAGGTGTCGTGGATATTTTAAAGGCTTCAAGGAAGCTTTTCACTGGGGCCACTTACAATTCTAAGTGGAACAGGTTTTCAGTCTGGTGCGCTGAGAAGCAGATTATACCACAGTCTGCTTATCTGCCCATTTTCTGGACTTTTTGGTCCATTTTAAATTCCTTAGGTCTTGGGCCAGCTACCTTAAGGGTTCCTCTGGCAGCTGTCTCTGTTTTTTCTGCAAGCAGGAAGCCTGCTTCCTTTTCTTCTCAACCTGTGTTTTCCAAGTTTTGAGGGTTGCTTCACACCAACCCTCCTTTTTCGAACCAGCTCCTGCATGGAGCCTGAATGTTTGCATTGCTCAATTAATGCAAACCCCTTTGGACCTCTGTCCCCAGCAGAGCTCAAGCTTCTCACTTGGAAATGTTTTTTCTGGTGGTTTCACTTCTGCCAGACTCAAAAAGTGAACTACAGGCCCTGGCAGTGGAAGAAGATTTTCTCTCCCCACAGGGATAAGACAGTCCCTAGGACTAACACAGGGTTTGTCCCTAAGTGGTTTCAGGTTTCCACCTGAACCAACCCATCTCTCTCCAGGATTTTTCACTGAGCATCTTCCTCAGGTGAGAGGAGACTGCACAGCTTGGACGCCAAAAGAGCCTTATGCTACTATTTGTAACGCACCAAGGGTCACAGGTTCGAATCCCTCCAACTCTTCCTTACCTAGGGCGAGGTTGGCAAAGGGAACCTGCCACTAAGAGGACAGTTGTAAGGTGGATTGTCTCTTGTATCCATTTTTGTTATCAAAGACTAGGTAGGAGAGCCCCCCTCAGGACTGAGGGCTCACTCCACCAGGTTACAGCTGCATATCTAGCGGCTGCTAGAGATATTCCCTTTCTGGAAATCTGTCGAGCTGTTACTTGGAAGACAGTTCACACTTTTACCAAGTATTATTCCCTGGATTTCTGTCCAGGAGAGATGCTCGTTTTTGGCACAGCTGTGCTTCAGAGCCTATTTCCTAAGTAGGTTCTGACCCTCCTCCATGGAGGTACTGCTGTGTAATCTGCAATAAGTCCTAATATAGCAAGACTTCATGGTGTTTGAAGAAAAATTACTCACCTTAGTAATTGCTTTTCTTCTCATGGAGTCTTGCTATATTAGACCAACCTGCCCTCTCAGAACTTCTACTGTGTGGGTGGCAAATTAGTGCAAGCACTGTGTCATGCCTATTGTAGTTCTTCCCTTCACCCTCTTTTTATTTAGGGTTAGGGAACTAGGGTTTTCTGTGTTGAGTGATTTGTTGGCCCCCTTCCTGGACTTGAGTCTTTGGGGGAAGGGGGGGTCCTAATAGTGCTTGTCAGGGGGGAAAACTAATAATACCATTATTCATTCTTATTATTGTTCCTATTGTTGTTTCTATTGTTGTTATTACTACTAGTAGGTAGCCATTTGGCTAGTGTAGAGCTTTCCACACAGACTTGTTCCTTAGTGTTAGCTTCGTAAAGATCTGACAGTTTCATTTGAAACTGCCCAGATAGAGCTTTGGTATAGCGCCCTCGCGCTTTAGAACTCCAGATTCTCTGGAGTTAACTCTTTCCTCTCCGGGGCAGTTCAAGTGCAGTGGCTAACTGCAATAAGTCCTAATATAGCAAGACTCCATGAGAAGAAAAGCAATTACTAAGGTGAGTAATTTTTTCTTCCAGCTTCTAAGTAGTGCTTGTCCAAATGGCTGGCCAGCTGTATTTCTTTTTGTTGCTGAAAATACGGTAAGGAACTTCTTGGGGTTGTTTGTGGCCATTCAGTTGGAGGCATGGCCACCTCAGTTGCCTGTTTCAGAAATGTGTCAGCTGCAGAAATTTGTACTGCTGCCACTTGGAGTACTGCCCACAACTTCTCTAAGCACTACAATCTGGACATTGCCTCTAGGCGGAGGGCAGGCTTCGACTTGGCTGTGCTTCAAGGCCTTCTCTCTTAGGCTTCTACCTTCCAGCCACCCAGACTGCTTGTTCGTCAGTACTTCTTGGGACTTGTTCCATAGGTGTGGCCTGATGAAAGAGATGTCCTCAAAGAAGATAGTACAGTTATGTGAGAACTTGCCGTAACAGTTGATCTTCAAGACAGTCTCTCATCAGTTCATGCCATCCCACCCTCTGTCTCCTTGGGCTCAGAGCATCTCAGTGCCTGCTTCTTCTCCAGGATGGTCTACCTTCAGTTCTCCACTAGTCTAGTGGTGGGAACCTCTTGCTCCCCCTCAATTTCCTAGGAGGAGATCCTCTGCAGATGGTCTCCGGCAGGGAACTGAGGAGGGCGCAGAGCCGCCTATGTTTATATGGTAGGGACACTGGCGTATGACATCGTCATGGGCAGCCCCTAGAAGACTGCTAGCAAAAATGTCTCCATGTGGTCCTGGCACCTGACTGCTATAGTTCCATAGTTGTGGCCTGATGAGAGATTCTCTCGATCTACTGTTACGGTAAGTTCTTACATAACTGCACTACCGTCTTTGAACATATCTCCATTGGGCTACAACTTTGGAACTATAGCCACCAGGCACAAGGACCACACAGAAACTTTTGCTAGCCAGGGCCACCCACCACAACATCATGCGTTAGCATCTATATAAACGTGAGCAGCCCCGTCACTCCTCAGTTCTTTTCCCACCAGTCATTCTTGTCAGAGTTGCTGCAGGAAACACCGTCAACTAGCCATTCCTATTTCTTATTTTTCTTTATTCATTGAAATGAAAACAGTTCACTTTGTGAGCTGCTTCCAGGAATGTGGACCCATTCACAAGCCTTGTAAATGTTGTGCTGGAATACTTACTGTCACAGTCAGACTCTGGTCTACAGTATTCCTCACTGAAGGTACATCTGACCACTATACAAGTTTTCTAGACACTAGTTCATGGTTGTACAGTCACACAGTTAGAGGTGTCCTGTATTTTTCTGAGAGGTATTCTTCCTATGAAATCTCTGATCTGCAATCCAGTCCCACCTTGGGACTTGATTTTTATGCTTGAAAAACTGATGTTGACCCCTTTTGAGCCTGCCTCAAGTTGTGGCTTACATGTTTCCTGATGTGGAAAACATTATATTTTTGGTTGCAATTACTTCTGCTTGACAGATTTCAGATCTGCAGGCTCTAATGTTTAAGCCTCCATATTTGATTTTTCACAAAGACAGGATTTCTCTGCAGATAAATCCTACGTTTTTGCCGAAAGTGACATGACATCTGAATTTTCCTGTCTACTACCTTGAGCATGCCGATCCGGGTCAGACACTGCTGCATACATTACATGTACTGTACATAGAATACCGAGATACTGTGTGAATCACACCAAGGACTGCAAAAAGGCCTCTCAGCTTTTTGTTCCCTTTGACCTTGGGAAATAGGGCGCTCCTGTGTCTAAACAGTGCCTGTCCAAGTGGCTGGCATTTAGAGTATGGCTGGTAAGGAACTTCCTGGTGCGGTTCGTGGTCACTCCACAAGGGGGATGGCCACTTCTGTTTCGGACATATTTCTGCTGCTGACATTTGTGCAGCAGCCACATGGAGCACTGTTCATACCTTCACTAAACATTGCATTCTGGACATAGCCTCTTGCAGATGTGCTGGTTTCGGGCTTGCTGTGCTGCATGGCCTGATGTCTTGAACGTACATATCAGACTGTACCATCCTCCCAATGACTTTTGGGACTGCTTGGGTTTCATTCCAAAGCTGTGGCCTAATAGAGGAGATATCCTCGAAGAAGATAGAACAGTTACTTAAAAACATACCCTAACAGTAGATCTTCAAGAGAATCTCATCCAGTAGGCCATACTGTCCCTTCCTCCATCCCCCTTCTGCTTCAGTGAGGGTTACATCAGATGCTGTGCCTGAACCTAATCTGTGACTTTACTGTTCAGCACCATATCTTGCCTGGTATGCCTGGTGCTGGCTTGATCTCATGGTTCCCCACAGCTGACGGTCCTCCGAGTCTGATCTCTGGCAGAGAACTGAGGAGTGTTGGGGCACCTGTGTTATATAGATGCTGATGCATGACATTCTCTTGGGCAGCCCCCTGGCTAGCAAAAGAGTCTGTGTGGTCCTAGTGCTTGGTGGCTGTAGTTCCAAAGATGTGGCCTAATGGAAGAGATTTTCTCGAAGGGCTACTGTTATAGTAAGTTATTACGTAACTGTTCTTGCATCTGAGGGGGGGTAGTTTGGGGGAAGGGGCAAAAGGCTTTTGGAGAAAATATGATTTCATATGATTAGATTTCAATGTGATTGCTTACGGTAGATACAATTTTATTAATAACATAACCATCACTAAACAGAAAAAAAGCATCCTCTAGGACAGTATTTTCCCTTATTTGACAGGTGGACTAGTAGTATTCCATTAGTTGTTAACACGGTGAGTTAAGTTGAATGACAGGCCTAGAATTAAACACATTTGATTACAGTCTGGAAAAAAAGGGGGGCAAAGAACAGTCTGGGATCCCAAATCCAGAGACTCCTCTGTAGCCAGGCATGTTCACATCATGAATAAACTTGGATAGCCAATCTAAGGGGAATATAAAAAGAAATGAAATTTACTTATAGAAACACATTTAGACATAGAACAATAAAATCTCTGTGCATTATTGCTAATGTATCAGTTGCAGAGTGTATGTATATTTTCCTAGTTACCCATTAAATGAACAACCAGCACTTTTTATAGTTTTTTTTTTAGAAAAATTAAATGAAATCTGTTTCTTCATTTAATCCTAAAGGCCAATTTGTTTTTCGAGTCACGATCCAGATGATTACAGTTAGCATACAAAAACAAAAATTGATTTTGAAATACATTTGCAGCCACCAGTTTCATAGACTCCGGGACCCAAAAGCAGGAATGCAGCTATGCATCAGACTTCAGAGGAACCACTATGACTTGAATATAGCTGACTGTTTTATAATCTTTTGAAACAAAAAAATAAAACAAAAAAAACCTACCTAGATAGCAAGTACAAGAAAACAAAATCATAATGAAGGAAGTCTGGCAAATGAGCAGCATAGTTTGCCGAGTGCATGACTGTTGGGGGGAAGGGGGAAAATCCCATCTGCATGTGATAGGGGCGAATGACATGCTCACGTGGCAGCAGTAGACAGAGGCAGCACAGATGATAATAAGGCCGTCGGTATCCAATTTTTTTCAATTTTTAATATATAGATCCATAATTCTCTACATGTACTGATACAAAACATGGTACAAGATATTGTAAGCATCAACTTGTCATCGTACAGTACCGAGATGGCGAAACGGCTGATCGGCATCTTCACATGCTAGGAGAAATGTCACTACTTGAATGATGTCAAGCCCAATTGCAAAGGACACCAGAGAAAAAATACCAACAGCTGCTATGGTATATGTGTTAAACAACGTCCAGAGCATGGTTTACGATTAAAATTAATAAAAGACACACTCAAACTGTTGATAGAAAAGACATTTTTTATTATATAGGATGTAACTAGAGGGTAGAAACTGTAGAAAAAGAATTTGAAACCTAGACAATGATGGCAGAAAAAGCCCAAAGGTACATTCAGTCTATCCAAGTAGCTATTGCTGCATTGATCTTTAGCGCCAGAGACCTTTGAGAAGTTGACGGGGGGGGGGGGGAGTGTGGTCTACGACTGATGCATTGTATACAGGCTACAGGTCTTGATTCCAGATCCCATAGTAATGTCCGAACTCTTCCCTCCATTGCGCCATCCACAGGATTGATCCTTTCATAACGGATAAATTGATCAAGACATTTTCAACTGACCTGTGACCAAGCTGATCTGCAGCTCTTGTGTGAAGTAGTCACACTAAGACGTAGAAATTGTACATAATTATTTAGTTTAGACTAGGACAGGAATGTTAACATTTAAAATTGTTTTCCTGATCCTGCTCAGCTTCCTTCTTTTCCTGTCCCCAGAAATCTTGAGCCATGAAGACTCTGCAACCATGAATGACGTGAAGATGCTGATTCAGCAGCTGTATAGCACACTTCGCATTGAGGAGCACCAGCTGCAGAAAGAACGGGAGCTAATTGGACGACTGGAAGACCTCCAGGCACAACTAAAACCTCTGGAACAGGTGGGAAGAACTGTGTGGTTCCTAATGACCCCTGTGGACCTTCATTCCCGTTGTTTCTTGCCTCTACACTTTTTATGCAGTGGTGTTAAATATGCAAACTGGAGTCATTTACAAAGGGAGCCTGTGCCTTTGATTAGCTATAATAGAGCTTTGTTACAAAGATTCACTGATATTTTTTTTTTTTTTTTTAACCCCTGTCAAAGATTAAACAGTGACTTACCACCACAGGAGTCTGTCAGTATAAATATTACCCAGAGAAATGCAGCCTTTAAAAAGTTATTTGCCTCATAAAATTGTAGAAACAGGGTCCCAGGGACTTCCCATTTTTTTTCTCTGCCACCCAGCTCCACCCCCAGGCTTACTAGCATGATGATGAGATGCCAGTGAGCGCGTGGGTGCGGCCTATTATATTCAGTGGGTGGCAGCTTTTAAATCAGTTGTTATTAACATGATGGCCACTTGCTAATGAAACGTGGGCACCGGTCGACCACCAAGGCAAATAACTTTTTAAAGGCTGCATTTCTTTGGGGAATATTTATACCGGCAGACTCCTGTGATGGTAAGTCACTGTTTAATCAGTGGCAGGGGCAAAACAACACATGCTGGTGGATCTCTTTAAGTCCAGGTTCAATGAAAAAATCTTGTGTATTTACTTAAGGTTCTCTGCCAGGCATTTCCTTTGCCACCATTTAAAGAATTAGTGTACTGCCTGAACTCAATAATAACTTTTAAGAGAGTCAAAAATTGTTTTTTATATGCAACATACTTTTTCTTTTCCTACTTATTAATTCAAAGATTTTGCTCTTGACAACACCAGGTGTGAAGTGTGGAACAGCATTGCGCTGGGAGGCTAGCATATGTAGTTCTGTCCCTCTTCATAGTTCTTCAGTACTGTGTCCTCACTGACTTTAACATCACAACTACTCAGGAAGAGCTAATCAGCTGTTGCCAGGTCAGTCAGTTTTTGGGGGCGTGGCCAGCAGCCACCCTGTGCATACATGCATCCCTGGAGTTCTGAACACAGCAGAATGTCAATCAGTAGTCATCAAAATGATGATTTCAAAATGTTTGAATTCCTACATCATTATATTCATTGACCTGTCGAAAGTGGTAGACACGGTTAATCATGGCCTCCTAGCTGAGCAACTAGTTGCTAGTGGTCTTTCCGACAGCACAGTCGTATGGTTCAAGTCCTACCTCTTGAACCGGTCCCAGCAAGTTAGGATTGACAATGTCTTATCTGACAGCAGACCAGTGAGTTCTGGTGTTCCCCAGGGCTCCAAACTGGGTCCCCTAATGTTCAGCATATTTCTAAATCGGCTTCCATGTGCCTGTCGCTGCAAAATTTTGCTCTATGCAGATGATGCAGTTCTATTTTCTAACGTCACTGACCCTGTTACCCTGGAGCAAACATTACAGGTTAGCTTCACTGCAGTTGAAAGATGGTTCAAGGATCATAAACTTGTCATGAATTATAAAAAAAAAAAACTAAGGCTATGATGTTCTCCAGTCCGCAGAACAGGCACCGAACATATGCTTTCACCATTATGAATGTCAACGGTGCATCACTGGACCAGGTACAGCAATTTAAATACTTGGGGGTTGTAGTTGACAGCTCCATGTCTTTTGTCAACCATATTGACAATATTGTAAAGGCCCTCAGCATATGTATTGGCCTTCTTTACAGGCATAAGCACAGTCTTACCCCCGAAGCTCTCAACCTGGCCATCTTCAGCTCTGTGGTCTCCCTTGTTGGGTATGGAATTGTAATCTATGGGGCTGCAATGGACACAGCCCTCCATCACATCAAAGTTGCCTTAAATAAGGCATGCCACCTCTCCACCAGTTCCGAGCGGTACATGCACACTTGTGACCTATACACCTGTGCCAGCTGGCTTCAGTTTGAGGGCAGGCTTAAGTTCCAGACCTGTTTGCTGGCCAAAAAAGCAAATCTAGGTATGTTGCCTACTGGTGTCCAGAAGCTCCTCACCCCCTACAGAAGTACCCGCCCCACAGTAAGCTCCAGGAGTACGGTCTTCAAGGTCCCCAGATGTCGCACCTCTCTAGGACAAAAAGCTTTTGCCCACTGGGTGCCCAAATGGATTAACAACCTGTCTCCAGGCATCTCTACTAAATCAATGTTAGGCCCCTTTAAACGTGAGCTAAGAACTCATCTGGTTGCTAATGCTTGTTGCGGCTGTTTCCAATTGGGCCTCTGGCCTACCTGACTGTTGTCCAACCTCGCTACCGCCCAGCCACCGTCTTTACCTCTCTACTTCTCCCCTTCCCTTCCTGAACTGTCCAACATTCCTCCCCCCCCTCGCGTCCTCCCACCATGACACACTGTCAGCTCTTATCCCATCACCCCTTGAACTCATACCTGCTAAATAATACTGGTTGTGCTCCACCCCAATGCCTGGCACCTCTAGGTAATCTGTACCTCCTACTTAGTATTGGTTATTGCTTCTCCCCCAATGCCTGGCACTTCTAGGTAACCTTGACATCTCTTTTGACGAGGCCCACAGTCTGGGATGATTCGTGCAATATTCTCTCCTTGTAGTTGTCCTCTCTCTGCTGCCCCTCTCTGCCTGTGCTAACCTCTCCCTTTGTCACACTCCCATCCCCCCTTTTTTCCTTGCATTTTGTCCGTTCTTAGTATATATAATGTTGTTTTATTTTAGTGTTATTGCCTTGTAACTATTTTTGCTTAAATGTCTATCCATTGTTGTCATCCATTATCTCACGGCTTAACCGTAATTTATTACTCTTGTTGTATGATCTTGACATGGAACCTATGTAATGAGCTTATTCTCAAAGGTTTAGTCCGAAATCTTAATAAATAAAAATAAAAAATAAAATTAGTTTGGTGGACTGCACTGTGGAGTATACCTGGACAAAAATTTAAACTGATCAGATCATGAGAGGTCCCAAAAAGTCAATTTATGGTTGTGGTTGGAAGGGCCAGCAGCCTGGACCTAGTGGTAGTGGCAGTGCAGTGGCCTCTAGCGCACTTGCGGTGGTCTCAGAGGAGCCCTTCAGTAAAGACCTACTGCAGGCAATCCAAACTCTCGACAAAAAGGTGATTATTCTAGACCAAAGAATCGTGGACTTTAACTCAATGCTCACCACTTGCAAGCAGCAGATTACAGCAACCATCACAGAGTCCAGAGAGGCTTCAGATTTTGCAGTCAAGGCAGTAGCAGCTACCAACAGCAGGATTAAAGAAAATAAACTGCTCCGCTTCTGATTAGAAGCATTGAAAATGCAACACAAGCCTCCAACCTTAGACTATTGGGTCTCCCAGAAACTACAGAGGGAGACTGTTTGGCTGAATTTGTGGGGAAATGACTGGGAGATGCCTTTCATCTGGAGTCCATTCCAGTAGTGTTTGGTGCATTTCGAATCAGTGTGGAAAAGGGAAGATCTGAGCTCACCATGGACCCTTTTGATACCTTACAGGGCCGCCATGAACAGGTGTATTATTTTTATAAATACACGTTAGACTTTGGTTCATTTTTATTTATTTAATTATTGTAATCTCAGATTAACACCTTTAAACTAGAAGCTCTTTTACGTAGGTTCCACGTCAACAGGTATACATATTGGCTTTAAAAATCTGAACAAGAAATAACTATTACAGGAAATAAGCAGGAACAAGCAGACAATGTGGCAGGTACTGTGCAATGTATGCCAGGCAATAACTTTACAGTGTGTATATATACTAAAACATAGACTACTGACAGGCAGTGTGAGGCAGCCAAGGAGGCATTGTCAAGCACAGGCAGATTAGCAAGAGTGAGGTTAAGTAGGGAGATAGGGATACAAGGGAGTGAGGGAAGATGAGGATATGGGGGATAAGAGGGAAGGATATATTTCTGTTCGTATAAAAATAATGCATAAACTTAGGACATAGATGTGTAGCAGCCCCGGAGGCAGTTGTCGCTTATTGTCCAGTAAGTGAGAGGGAAAATTAGGTAAGGGGTGTAGGGTATGAGGGAGTGATTATCGGGAATAGGGAATGAAAGAGGGGAGAGTGGGAAAAGGGGAGTAAGGGAGTGGGTGAGGCAGGGAGAGGAGAGGGAAAGGTGTGGTTAAGTAGGGTGTAAAGGAAGGGAGGTGAGAGTTCCCAAGACGGGCAGCTGCAGTAGTGCTGATGAAGACAGCATAGTCAAAAGTAGGAGCAAGAAAAATGGGAATAATTTGGGTAAAATTAGTGGATGCAATCACAGCTGTTATTTGCCATGAGGTATTGACGTAATTTATATTTGAATGGGCCCAGCTTAATAACTGAAGAGACGTTGGTGTGAAGCGAGTTAAGCCATAATGGGGCTCTATAGGCAAACGACCGTTGTCCTTGGGTTGTGTGGCAGCGAGGGACAATGAAGAGCTAGTTATCTGAGCCTCATGTTCATCGGGGGTTACAGAAAGGGCTTAGAATCATCTGAACCCCAGGGGTCGTGAGCCCTAGATTAACTTTTTTGCGAACAGGCAGGTTTGGCACTTAATTCTATCCTTTAACTGTAGCCAGCTTGTCTGGACTTAGAGGTCGCACATGTGTGTAAGTCGTGCTGCCCCGTGAGAAGCCTAGATGCATTGTTAAGAGCCATATTGATACGTTGAAGTATCAGTGGCTGAGCCATAAATGACCAGCCCATAATCTATGACTGAGATGACAGAGTTGTGAATTGCTAGCCCAAGTGTTTCTGTAGTAAGGCTTTGCTTGCGTCTGTGGAGCAGCCCTAATTGAATATTGACTGCTTTGGCAACATTTTCTGTGTGTTGTGCTCAGGATAAGGTGCTGTCTATCATGACCCCAAGATATTTGAAATTATTTTCTTTCCTTAAAACAACCATACATAGTTAAGGAAACTAGCTAATAGCAGTGCATTGCATGTTTGCAGATAAAGTAGCTGGTGGGCTAGTGGAATGCCACCTCGATGTGGCATCGTGTCCAGTTGGTCCAGTCCAAAGGCAAAGTTAGAGTTCTGCTTTGTAATCCATAAAAACTCTGAGATTTATGTACAAATGCACATACACCCCCCACACCCACAACAGCAGCCACCAGCCCAAGTCTACTCATATAACTTGTCTGCCCACCTGTCATCCAAGCACACTTCTGAGCCCCTGTTTCAGTCCTGCAAATACACTTTGCCAGTCATAAAAAGCAAAATGATAACTGGCACCCAACTTGCTCCAGGCTCCTTGAGTGTGCAGCTTTACTGGCATGCTTCATTCCTTCACGACCGGCACTACTAAATAACATGATTGCTCGTCATTTAGTAGTGTCTGCTGTGAAGGGATGCAGAATGTCGGTAAAGCTGTGCACTTAAGGATCTTGGAGCGAGTTAGGTACCAGTAGTCATTTTGCTTTTTACTAGGACAAGCATATAGTGTGTCTGCAGGACCAAAATAGGCTTGAGTATGTGTATAGACGGCAGGCGGACGGGTTGTATGAGTGGACTCGGGCTGGCAGCTGCTGCTGCAGGTGGGTGGGGAGTGCATGTGCATTTGTACATAAATCTCAGTCTTTATGGATTACAAAGCAGAACTCCAACTTTGCCTTTGGACTGGACCAGCTGGACATAACCCAACAGCAAGGAGGTATTCCAGTAGACCACCAGGTACTTTATCTGCAAACATATACTGCACTGCTGTTAGCTAGTTTATTAAACTATATATGCTTGTTTTAAGGAACGAAAACAGACAAAACCATAGCCTACACATTCTAAGTCGTGATTTTGATCATTTTGCTTAGAGTACATGAAGGCAAAAAAGAAACTGCCAACTGTTTGCAGTGTAAAGAGCACTGTTAAGGAGCTCTCGCTGCAATGACTTCATCATGTAGCACGTTAGGGAGGCCATCTTAGAGAGCAGATAGGTTGGGAAGTTTGAAAGGAGAGGGCATTTGTTCAAAGTGTTTACATTTTTCAAATGCTGCGAAACTGTATTTATATAAATTATATAAATGTGGTTTTAGCATTAAAGTGAACAGCAGCCTTTCCTTTACTGCTCTATGAAGCTGGATTTTACTGTTGCCCCCCCCCCCAAAAAAAATCTAGCTTGTTTAGGTGTACTTTAATTACTACTGAAAAAATAACCAGATTGACTAGCACAATAGTTTTGTAATCACTCTCTCTGTGGGACAAGGACTAACTCTGTACTAGCTTGGTGCCCCAAATCCAAAGGAAAGACTTCAAAACAGTGCTTTGAGAGGAGAAAAACAGATATCCGACCATTGAGTCAACACATAATTGTGCACTGGTAAGGCTTCATTGCGGGGAAACCAGCAGTGGGTGTAGTGAGAATATCTGCATGAAGAAGTCCAAAAGCAGGAAGAGTTCCTGTAGTAAAACATGTGCTTTGTTGTAATTACACTGACGGGGGAAAAAATATAGAAAAACATGAAGAGAGTTTTTATTGTGCTTGCAGGCAAAAGATCAGATATGCAGGAAAGCACAGAAGCGGACCACGTGGGTGCTGTGGGGCGGTTTGGCCTACATGGCGACACAGTTTGGGATCCTGGCCCGACTTACCTGGTGGGAGTATTCTTGGGATATCATGGAGCCGGTCACCTACTTCATCACTTACGGCAGTGCCATGGCCATGTACGCCTATTTCGTTCTGACCCATCAGGTAAGACACTCGTGCCTTTCCACAAATAGAAGTCCGTGCTGAGGGGTCTTTGCATTGAGGTTAGATTGTTTTGTACTGGTTTTTGTCCAAGTGCCCGCGCACCTGCCAGATAACCTTGAGTGGCAGAATGCTGAAGATGGACTGTGCTTTTGTGGGTCATAGACTGACACCAGTACTGCAGCTAAATAAAATCTTTTATCTTTCCTTCCTTTAAACCTCACAGATACGAAAAGGAGTTTCAGTATGGTGATTGGTCAGTTTCCATCAAAATCTCTTCATAATCTGACCTTCTGTTCCATTCCTTCTGTTCTTTTGCTCCTGAGTGTCCACCCTGTACCCACCACTGCTCTCTGTACACCTCCCTCCCCTCCCCTCAGTAGAGGGCCACTGCTCCCTCTCCCACTGTGCTTCCCACAGTTAAATTCTGGAATGGCCCTTCCCTGCTATCTCAGTTCTTTCCTTAGCTGCTCTCATCCCTCCATCTACTCCCTCAGACGTTTTGGCTCTTATTTGTTCTTTCTGCCTCCCTTCCGAGAGTTCTGCTTGCCAAGCTGCTTTCTTATAGATTTCCACCTGACTACCTTGAAGCTTTCTGTCTCCCCCTCTCTCTCAAATTTAAAGGAAACAGTATAAATCTGAATCCCACCACCCATTAGACTTTTTGCAAGGCAAACTTTTTTTTTTAGTTTAAGGGTGTTAACTTACTTTATTTCAGTTTTGTAAAGTTCAGGACTTGGCAGCTGGGCAGTTGCTGTGCGGTTCCATTTCCTATGAAAGTGCAGCGCTGCAGTTTCACATGAAATGGAACAGTCCAGCATCTGTCATGTTGCCAAATCCTGAACTTTACAAAAAACGAAATAAAGTAAGTTATCACCCTCAAAAAAAGAAAAGAAAAATGTTTGCCTTGCAAAAAGTCTAATTGGGGAGGGTGTGATTCAGATTTATGCAGTTTTCTTTTAAATAGCGATTGGCATGACAAGATATATAGGTATTGCCTAAGTTTATACATTACATTCTCTCCTCCCCTCTCTCTCTCTGTCTCCCTTCTTTTCTCTCTCACCACGTTATTCATGTCTGCTCCTGCACATAACCCATCCTACTCTCCTCCAGTTTCCCGCCCCATTACTCTTTCCCCTTCCCCTGTCCTGTGCAGTCTGCTGTTAATTGTCAGATTGTGTTCCTACATCCCATACTGCAATTACTTTGAACATGCCTGTGGGCCCTGCTCAATTTTTGTACTCTGTTTCAAACAACAGGAAGTTTTGCTGTATTCAGACATAATGCAGTTAGCCCCAGCACTTGAACTGCCCCGGAGAGGAAAGAGTTAACTCCATGCAGAAGCATGGAATGTTGAGCTCGATTTTCAAACCTCTGTCTGTGGTAGTTACAGTGCAACCGTCAGATTCTTTACTCCGCCTAACAGTGAAGTCGCTCCGGAGGTTCCTCCGCTCGGTTCGGTAAAAGTAAAGCGTTCGGTTTAAAACTTGTTCTTTATTTTTTTTTTTTCTCACATTTCCAGCCTCTGTCTACAGTACAGGTAGTGTGGTAGACAGGTAGTGACTGTATTTTATTTTAAATAACTTGTGGAAATTGTTGGTTTCTTTGGTTTCTTCCCGGTCGGTCCGGTTAGGAACCGAACTTGTGTTTCCTTCTAATTTTAAATTTGTTATTGTAGAGTGGTGTTCCAGTACCAGTCGGTTTCAAAAGAACCTGGCTTTTTCTTAGTTTTTTTCCCAAACCCATTGCACGGTTGTTACCGATCGGTTGTATTTACCTTGGCCATGTCTGAGAAACCCAAAAAGAAAACTGGTCCCACTGGGTTTCAACACTGTACTGAGTGTGGGGAGGCCTTTGCCAAGGCCGACCCCCATCTCATCTGTGTTTGTCAGGTTTGACCACCTGCAGTCAGACTGCCAAATTTGCAAAAACTTTCCTAAAACCACTCTAGAAAAAAGACTGAGTAGGTTGAAGGAAAGGGAGGCAGAGAAGTCTGTAGACCCGGATGGCCAGCCCGGTTCGGTTACGGCCGAACCTGAGGAGGTGCCTACTGACCTAGGCGATACCTCCTCAGGCAAAAGGAAAACTGACTCTGAGGGGTTGGTTCCGTCACAAAAGAAACGGAAGTCCACTGGTTCGGATCCAGTACTGCTTACTCCAACTGCGGACGAGATAGCCAAAGTGATTAGTATTGTCCAATTGTTTCATCCGGTTACGTCCGAACCGATGCCGCCCGGTTAGGCGGTTGGTTCAGTCGGATCCGGCTCCTTTGGATTACGATCCGGATGCTTTCTGTGAGGAGTGGGAGGGAGATGAAGACCATCCTGACGATGACTTCGACGGTGGGGGTCTAGATGTATCCATTGAACCGGACATCTCCCCAGACAGACCCTCTGATGTCTCCCCTCCCAGGCTTTGAGTCCCCTTCTCACTTCTTGTTTTGCAAGAAGGTGGCTGAAACCCTCCAGCTCCCTTTGGTTGAAACTGCTGAGGAGGAAGAAGAGCCTGATTTTGTGGAGATGATGGACATCCCAGAGTCCAAAAGGTTCTCTATTCCCCTTCACAATTCCTTGGGGAAACAGACACAAAAGATTCTACAGACTCCTAACTCTTTACCTCCTGTAGATAAAAGAATGGACAGGAGATGCATGTTATCAGGCTCAGCTGCGGAGTTCCTTTATTCACATAGCAGCCATGTTGGGGTAGTGCAGGATGCAGCCTGTGATCGGGCAAACATTCCTTTGGCTTCACACCCCCCCCCCCAGACAAGAACTCCAGGAAGGTCTATGCCATGGCCAAGACACTATACTTGGCATCCTCTTTGGGACTCAGGCAGGCAAATTATATGGCCTACACAGCCAGGTACCAGAAGTCCTAGTGGGATACGGTTCTGAAACTGGCTAAAAAGGCCCCCCCCAGCTAGCCAAAGAGCTGGAGGAGGTGGCTGCGGATGGAATTGAGGCATCCAAAGTACAATTTCACGCTGCTGTCGACTCCAACGATGTGGCATCCAGAGTCATGGCTACATCTGTGTGTCTCAGAAGGCATGCTTGGCTCAGATGTACTAGCCTATCACAGGACACCCAGTCTAAGGCTATGGATTTTCCTGTAGTTGGTAACTCTCTGTTTGGGGAGCAGACAGAGGCCTACATGAAGAAAATGGACGAATATAGAACCACTTACAGGAGTGCACAGGCCAAGGAAGGGCAAGCCACTCCTCAGAAGCAGCAGACCAGGGGCAGGCCTTTTCACAGGCCTTTTTACCAAGCACAGGCCTCCTCGTCTTACCCACAAAGGTTTTATTTTCCGATGGAGGGGTAGAAGGGGGATGAGCAGGGCTGCTTCTTCCTCCCAGTCTAAGGCTCCTGCCAAGCAGACACCCTGAGGTGTCAGCCCGGGTCGACTCTCCAATCCCAGTAGGAGGCAGGCTGGCTTACTACTCTCAGGCCTGGAAGTCTGTTACCTCAGACAAGTGGGTCCTGAAGTAGTGTCAGGGACTAGCCTCAGCTTCAAAAGGTACCCAAAAGGAGGACCAAGTCTTTTCTACCTGCATCAGTTTCAGAAACCCCTGCCTTAGAGGCAGAGGTTTCCTCTCTCCTGGCTCTCAGAGCCATAGAGACTGTTCCTACTCAACACAGGGGAAAAGGCCTTTACTCCAGATACTTCCTCACCCCAAAGAAAACAGGGCAGTGGCGACCCATCCTGGATCTAAGGTATCTGAACAAACGCATTTCAAAACCCAAATTCAAAATGGTAATTCTGGGAATTATCTTTCCCTCTTTAAGGCCAGGAGATTGGCTAGCATCACTGGACCTCAAATATGCTTACTTCCATATCCCTATAAGGTGCTCCCACAGAAAATACCTCAGGTTTGAGTCACCTTCAGGCCATTATCAGTTCAAGGCTGTGCCTTTTGGCCCAACATCAGCTCCAAGGGTGTTCACAAAGTGCCTTGCAGTAGCGGTGGCTTACTTCAGAAAACAGGGTATCACCATTTTTCCATATCTGGACGACTGGCTCCTAGTAGGGCAGTCTTCAGACCAGGTCAAGTCAGCTCTGCCAACCACTCAGGACTTGCTCAGTTCCCTGGGGTTTCTTCTCAATCTGCCAAAATTTGTCCTCGAACCAGTACAGCTTCTCACCTTCATAGGGGTGGAATTGGATACTACCCAAGCAAAAGCTTTCCTTCCTCTGACAAGGGTGAAGGCCTTAGTAGACCTCGCTTCCTCCTTTTGGCCTCAGGTTTCTCTTCCAATGAGACAGTTCCTCCAACTCCTGGGCCACATGGCAGCCACCACTGCAGTGGTTCAAGGAGCCAGATTTCAGATGCGGGACATTCAGTTCCATCTAAGGTCCTTTTGGTCACAGAGAACAGATTCTCTCACCAAACTGATTCCAGTGACCCGAACTCTGGTCCAGGCTCTCCAGTGGTGGCTGGACCAGGACATCCTCAGAGAAGGGGGTTCCATTTCTCCCTCAACTTCCATCAGTAGTACTGACTATGGATGCTTCTCTACTAGACTGGGGAGCCCACCTGGGAGCCCTAACAGCTCAGGGGATCTGGTTCCCGCAGGACTCTCTTCTTCATATCAACCTCCTGGAACTCAGGGCAGTTTTTCTAGCCCTTTAGACCTTTTCGGATTCCGTCAAAGGCAAGGTGGTCCAAGTCAGAATGGACAACACTACCATAATGTGGTACATCAACAAGCAGGGAGGCACTCGGTCCACAGCCTTGTGCACAGAGGCCTTGAAGATTTGGTCTCTGGCCTATTCCCTTCAGACTTCCCTGGTAGCAGTTCATCTTCCAGGGATGGACAATGTGCTGGCAGATGCCCTGAGCAGGATTTCATAGGGACATCACGAATGGTCCTTGAATCCTCACATTCTGAGGATCATTTTCTCCAATGGGGGCATTCCAGAAATAGATCTATTTGCAGCACCAGACAATCATCAACTTCCTCTGTTTTGCTGCAGACCTCCAGTCCTGGGGACAGTTCCCCAGGATGCCCTCATTCTCAACTGGAAGGGCAGGTTTCTCTATGCCTTCCCTCCTTTCCCTGTCCTGTTCAGAGTTCTGATCAAGATAAGAACTCAACACTGCACAGTGATAGTGGTGCCTCCAGATTGGGCCAGACAACCCTGGTATCCTTTACTGCTGTCCTTGGCTGTCTTACGTCCCCTGTCTCTTCCCAGGAGATACAATCTTCTGTCCTTTTCCCGGGGCGGATCTGGTACCCCAATCTCCAGTCTCTCAACCTCAAGGCCTGGCTCTTGAAGAGTTAGAATATGCAGCTCTACATCTCTCTCAGGGAGTTCTGGATATTCTGAAGGTCTCCAGGAAACCTTCCACTAGAAAAACTTACAATTCCAAATGGAAGAGGTTCAGTATTTGGTGCTCTCAGAAAGGTATTGTGCCTGATTCTGCAGGCATTTCCACAACCTTAGATTATCTAGCTCATTTGAATAGTTTAGGCCTTAGGCCTGTCACTCTGAAGGTTCATCTAGCAGCTGTCTCTGCATTCCTTTCAGCAGGGAAGGGCTCTTCCCTGGCATCTCATCCTGTTTTCAGGAAATTTTTCAAAGGCCTGGTTCACATTAACCCTCCCTTCAGGGAGTCTACTCCACCTTGGGATCTTAATGTCTGCATTGCTCAGCTTATGCAGCCACCCTTTGAGCCTGTGGCTTCGACTGAATTGAAGTACTTGACCTGGAAAACTGTGTTCCTGGTAGCCATTACTTCTGCCAGGTGGATTAGTGAATTAAAGGTCCTGTCAGTTAAACCTGACTTCATATCCTTCCATAGGGATAAAGTGGTCCTAAGAACTAGTAGGAGGTTCTTGCCTAAAGTGGTATCAGATTTTCACCTAAACCAGTCTATGTCTCTTCCTGTATTTTTCACTGACCATTCTTCCCCAGGGGAAAGAAGATTACACAATTTGGATGTTAAAAGGGCACTTAGCTACTACATAGAGCATACTAAGGCACACATAAATGACTGTCTTCAATTGTTCCTCACTTATGGTGAAGTGGGGAAAGGTAAGCCTGCCACTAAGAGAACTATTGCCAGGTGGATTGTTTCCTGTATACAATTTTGCTATGACAAATTGGGTAGACCACCCCCTTCAGGCCTGAGGGCTCACTCGCTTAGGGGTACAGCTGCTACTCTAGCTGCAGCCAGAGATATACCCTTGTTAGAGATCTGTAAAGCAGGCACCTGGAAAACTGTCCATACATTAACCAAGTATTACTCTCTGGACATCCAGGCTAGGAGTGATGCTAGGTTTGGCACAGCAGTACTGCAGAGCCTTTTCCCAAAGTAGGTTCTGCATTCCCTCCTCCATAGGGAACTGCTTGGTAGTCTGCATTATGTCTGAATACAGCAAGACTTCATGTTGTTTGAAGAAAAAAATACCCACCATAGTAATGTTGTTTCTTCTAATGGAGTCTTGCTGTATTCAGACCTCCCCCTGCCTCCCCTCTCAGAACCTGTTTTTGGGAAATGGGTTGGCAGGCACAGTGTTGCACCTCAGGGGTGTAACTTGTACCCTCTCTCTTGGTGGGGTAACGGTTATGTTTTTCTTTTTTGTGTTGCATAGTTTGAATTGTCACTACCTTATTTCTTCTTGGGTTCTCGACTTGAGTCTTTTTTGGACCCCAAAAGGTATTTTGCCTTTTGGCTATGTGTTCAAACAATTTCCACATTTTAGTGTTAAGTTAGTTAGTTGCTCGTAAGAATCTGACAGTTGCACTGGGAAGTACCACAGACAGAGGTTTGAAAACCAAGCTCGAGCTCAATGTTCTATGCTCCTGCATAGAGTTAACTCTTTCCTCTCCGGGGCAGTTCAAGTGCTGGGGCTAACTGCATTATATCTGAATACAGCAAGACTCAATTAGAAGAAACAACATTACTATGGTGAGTAATTTTTTCTTTACTAATCTGCCTCCAATTCCTGGTTTGTAACTCTTATTGCCATGACACACATCCTTAACTAGTACATTTCTTAATTTACTGGCAGTCCTTGATCATTTGCATTTTTGGTGTCATACCACTGTGTTATAATGACATTGCATTGTTTTGTTAGTACATTCCACTGTCTTCTTTCTGTTTTTGCATCCTGTTCCCCTTTTCTCCTAGGATGCACCTGGGAACGAGCTTTAGGTTAAGTTTGAATTCTTGGTCAGATACATAAAAATACTGAACAACAACATGAAAAATGTAAATTGTTCGATTATATTAAAACATTATGGGGAGCGGATTGAAGTTACAATAGCATTATTTTATTTATTTATACATAACATTATTATGCATATTGCATGTATCATCTATTCGTTTGGGCGCCAACACTGGATAATGCTCCGATCTGGTACTTTCATTGCTATGGACTTCATCTTAGGCTGCAGGACTTTAGAGATGTGAGGACTGTATGAAGATGGTGACATATGCCATGGGATGTTTTGCTTTTTATAATGCACTCTGCTAGTGTGTCAGCACTTTAGCTTGTCGTGCTGATGAGGAACATGAGGTCAAAACATGTTAATTTGTATTACCATTGCCTTGGTCAAAAGAAGTATCTTTCTCTCGCTTTGTTCGTTAATGCACTAGTTAGGGTTAAAGCAACAAAAGTAGGGAAATGTGACATTAGGGTTTCCAATCCTCACACCCCAACCCCACCCCGCTGGTAGCAGCATGCGTTGGGTGTGCCTTGGGGTTGTTCTCCCTAACGCTTACCCCATTCCATGAGTAAATAAGCTGAGATGGGTACAGTGTATGAGAATGGAATGAGCTTTAGGGATGACAACCCCAAGCACACCACACACATGTTGCTGCCTACAGGGTGGGGTGAGGTGTTAGGGTTAGAAACCCTAATGCCACATTTCCCTACTTTAGTCACTTCGACCCAAAGTAGTGCATTAATGAAGTTTTTGCAAAGAATTTCCTACTTTTTGAGATAGTATAATGGTATCTTCAGTTGCCTGTGAGCCCTTTGCTCCCATCCCTTCTTAGATGCGTACATGTACAGTATGTTGCTGTGAACGTGCAGGGCCCACCAGAAGCCCCTGTGCTTGCATTTGTAATAGAAGAATGATGAAATTGTAAGCATATCTTTCTTATTACCCCACTTCATGAACCCAGTAATGACAATTTTGAAATCCCCACCAAAACATGATTCCATGCCATTGTGTGCCACAGGTGCAAAACACAATTTGGGTAGGATTTGAAAAATGATAGCTGTCACATTAATGAGGCGGTGTAAAAAGGTGTTTATGTTGAAAATTTCAAGTTAAAATTTTTAAAATTGCCAAAGTTACACGAGAGTGTAGCACAATTTCAATGTATGCGCATTTTTGACCCCAAAATGTCAACATAGCCTTGTTACAATCCCACCTGATGAACAAGGATGGTGAACATTTTGAAATCCCATCCGGAAGGTGATTTTACCGAAGGACCGCGAAATTGCCTATCAGGCAGGATTTGTGAAATGACACCAACATTGTTCATGAGGTGGGGTCTCAAAAAGGGTATGTTGAAAATTTGGTGTTAAAATATGCAAAAAAATGGCAAAGCTATGCACCAGAGTTGAAAACCCCATTGAAATACATTAATTTCCCATACTAAAAAAAATATATTTTTTCATGACTTGTGATACGAAACAGGATCTTTTTTCGTATTATACCATATGAAAAAAGAATTGCAGTGTTTAAAAAAAAAAAAAAAAACATTTTAAGGGCATTTCTCGAGCAGTAAAGTGCAGAATCCAAGGGGGTCCCAATAAGCAAACTACTTGTGTTTGGTCCTACCCAGAATACCACTTTTGGGGGTTGCCAAATTTGAATTTTGAGGCAAAAACTGAAAACAAGATAGCTGCCAAATGAAAAAGGATGATGTCAATATGACAAAAGAATTACTTTTACGTTTCATACAGCTATCTTGAGGTGCTTACTGAGCATGCTCAGAACCAATTTATGAACATTTGCAATTGGAATAACTTTGGAATGGAATAATATTTTTTCAACAAACTAGCAAAAGGCACATCTTTGAGTCAGCCCCTTTCTACCCTGAGAATTTAAGACCAAAATTCCAAACCATCTGGGCTCTACAGGTGGCAAACAAAAACCCATTATAACCAATGGGAAAACATTTATGAACATTTAATTTTTGCACTATCCATAACTCAGAAACAGCACTTCCAACTGGAACGAAACTTGGCGCATGTAGAGATATACCACACGAGACTGTGCATGCAATTTGTGGTGCAAATCCATCAAATGGTTACGAAATTATTAAAGTGCAAACATTGGGGTTTAACATAGAACTGCCGGTACAACCGTAACTACCTCGCCCCCATAATAATTACATATACGTGTTTATTTTTTTGTTTGTTTGTTTTTAAATTGTTTCGTAACTGGGCAAGGCCCACTAGGCACAAGGTCCGCTTACAGGAGTGACCCAGGAGCACAGGGAGGTTGAGTGACAAGCTAATCATCATTCAGTATGCGTGTGATGGTTGTGGGACTCAAACTCAGGTTTACTGGATGTACCGAGCTCATTTACAATTCGTTGCTCTGACCTTTAGATTATACTGCCAACCCCTAAAAAATGGGGTCAATATATATTTTTTAAGTCTTTGGTAACCGGGTAAGGCCCACTAGGCACAAGTGCCTGTTTTCAGGGGTGACCTGGGAGCACTGGGCGGTTAAGTGACTTGCTCAGTGTCACACAGTATGCAAGTGGAGGTTTTGAGAATCAAACCAAGGTCTGGTCTGCTGGCTGTATCAAGCTTGTTTACAGCTCGTTACTCTAACCTCTAGGCTATACTGCCAGCCCATATTAAAATATTATAATTAAATTATTATATAATAGCTGCTCCAGCAGCACAGTAGCGGTCAGTTATGCTGCCACCTGGGAGACCAGGGTTCAAGTGTGGTCTCTGGAATTGCCACATTGATGCTGACTGGGGACCAGGCACGTTACAGAGGTTTGGCACACCTGGGGAGGAAAAGAGGGGGCCATCGTTTCACTCCACCCCCCCCAGCATAAGCCTTAAAAGCAGGCTGTTGCTCACCTCCCACCTGAGGCAAGGGTACAGCTGTGGCAGCTCCATTGTTGGGGTGGGTAACCAGGGAAACCAATGGGGGATTAAATCTATATACTGGATGATGATGGTGGTGACTGAAGGTAATGGAAATAATTCAGTTGTCACATTTTTGCATTAGAGTATTCCCATGCATCATTCTGTGCCCCTTCTATTTAATTTCTCCCTGAACCGCCATGTTTACTACAAAATTAAAACAGCACAGTTTCCCCAGTACTGTTGCAGTTAAAACACTAGGGGCCAAGGAGAAGAAAGGGAGACTAAAAGAGAGAAATCAGAAAGTAAACATGTAGAAAGAAAACAGAAGAGCAATTATGTCTGAAGGAAGTCAGAATTCTAACCCCAGGAATCCATCAGTGTTTTCACAAAGTGCAATCATTCCCCAGGAATGAGCAGCCCTGGAGATTGGAACTTTATGCTAATTATGGAACATTATAATCAAGTTCAGACTGTGCTCTGTGGATACGCTCCACCCTTCCTCCTGATGTCAGATGTGTTTCTCTTCTGAAGAGAGCAGTCGCCCAGATGTCATCTCCAACACTTCTAGCCAGTTTACGGTTGAATTATTTTAAGTATTAGTAAAAATATTTAGCTATTTCTCAATAATTCTGTGTTGGGGTGTATTTGTATAATATGTTCATTAGAGATTTCCGTTTGGTTCCTGATCGGTTCCCAGCCTTTAGGGAACAGCAATATTTTTGTTATATTTGCTTTTAAAAGCTTTTTGTGGGTTTTGTCTGCTTTTTGCTTGGATCCAATTTCCAGGGGACCAAGATGTTCTTTACAAAAATTCTTTACTTCACCACTCTCCAAGGTGAAATTTACGTTAGTGGTTCTTGTCAAAAAGAAACCAAGCCACTTTCTAACTTAAGCTCTTGTCTTGCTGTCAAATTTTCCTTTTTCCATTTGTGAATTGGTAACTTTTTTTGTTTTTGTTTCGGGTCTTCAGTATTTGGCATAACTGACAGACCTGAAAAGAAGACAGGAACTGTAGGCTTTAAAAATTGTGTTCCTGGCAAAGGCACACTGTCATGAGCTTTGTTTAAGGTGCCTAGGTCCACACCACAACTTTTTGAATGGTTACCTCTGTGCAAAGATTTTCCTAAAACAGAAAAGAAAAGGCCTAAAAAAAAAAAAAAAAAAAAAAAAGAAAGAGATTTTATGGCTTCTCAGTCTGCCTCTACATCATCTAAAGGCTCAGAGGAGGGTTCTACCCCTGGAGGTAAGCAGCAGTCCCTGTCAAAGGGGCAGAAAAGAAAGAGAAAGCTGCTAAAGATGGTACAGAAATGAGGGTGTTCGAAAGGGGAAGCTCTGATTCTGGCAAGAACAAGAAAGCCTCTGAGCAGTCACTAGAAATGGTGTCTGCTAAGAACAAACAAAAAAATAAAACAGAAAAATGTCTGTCACTCCTCCTGGAAAAGGAAAGGAGCAGATAGCTGGCTCGGTACAAAAGAATTTGAGTGTGCTCTTAGGCCTCTAGAGGACTATACATATTATTCCTTTGTGAGGCAGATGGTGAACACTCTCCACATCTCCTCTCATGAAACTGAGGAAGATGACGAGGAGGTGGAGTTCATGGATATGATGGGGCTAGCCCCCACGAGGAGGTTGCTTCTTCCCATTCACAAATCCCTCAAGAAGTCCATTAACAAGGTCATGTCGGCACCCACCTCTACTGCTGGCATTGACAAAAAAAATGGTGGGGAAATGTATCAAGTGGACAGACGGGGGTTACCTGTTCTCCCACCCTGATCATGAGGTGATTGTCCTGACTGCCGCATATGACAAGGCCAAAGTGCCCCTCTGCTCCCAGTCTCCTGAAAAAGGTTCTAGGAAACTGGATAGCATGGCCAAAAAAGTGCGTACATCTACTTCAAGCCCCAGGAATCACTCACTGTGTTTAGACAAGTGCAGATCAGCCTGCTGGTTTGAGCTGCCCCAGAGAGTTGAATTTTATTCTACTAGTGGAATCTTAGAATGAAATTCAAATCTCTGTTGTGTGGTCATGCTCCACTCTGCCCTCTAATGTTAGATTTATTTCTCCAGCAGAGGAAGACGTTGCCCCAAAGATCTGTCCCATTTCTTCAGCCTGTCATGGTTTTGTTTTTCATACTTGCTTTCTTTTTTTCACAGTATTTATTTCGTTTTCAAATCTCTGCATTAGTTAGGGTTGTTTCAGCTTGTTTTTATTTGTGTTTATTGCTGTTCTCTGGTTCCTGATTGGTTCCCTGGAACTGGAGAAGGGCCTTTGAATCGTGTGTTTTCCCCACTCTGGGAGCCACTAAATAAAATAAATAATAAAACCTTCTCTTTTACTGCTTTACGATTGCTGTCTATCCTGGTTCCCTTCTTTGTGGGAACTGAGACGTGACTGGAGTTTTTTAGCCTTTACTTTTATATGCTAAGCTGTTTCAGTTAGTGGGTCATTTTATTTGAGGAACCGAACTGCAAACTAACGTTTTTTTTCTGTTTGGAACCGAACAGAGTTTGATTTTGCCTCGTTTGGTGTCTCTGACAGACCAAAAAAGAAAACTGGACCTACAGGCTTTAAAAAATTGTAAAAATTGCTTCAGCCTACTGGCTAGGACAGACTGCCATGAGTTGTGTTTGAGGTGCCTGGGTCCAAATCATGATTTCTCTAATTGTGAGCTTTGTATCAAGTTTTGCCCTAAATCTATTAAAAAAAAAAAAGGGCTAGAAAATTGGAAGACCTTATGGCTTCTCAGTCTGCCTCCATGTTACCAAAATGCTCAGATGTGGGTCTAGCCCCTCACAGTAAGCAAAAGGACAAGTCTGCTAAAGACAGCGTGGAATCCAGGTGTCTGAACGGGGGACCCCTGAAACCAAAGCATGAAAGAGCCTATGAGCAAGTACCAGTGACTGCCTGCAAAGAAAAAAACAAAGAAAAACATGTCACTGCCCCTACTTCTACGGAAGGAAAGGAGACATCGGTGGAGGACATGACCAAGGCATGGCAGTTTTTCCATGTCTTTCAGGCTGTGGGCTCGCTCATGGGCATGCCTGTCCCCCTTCCCCAGTTCCAGTACCCACCCCAGTTCTGGAGGAGGAAGGGGCTGAGTTATTCTATAATGAAAAAGAGGAGGGAGAACCTATTGAGCCTGATGGTTCCTTGGATCAAGCATTTGGCTCCCCTCGTTGTGGCCAGGATGATTTCTCCTCATATTATTCCTTTGCGAGGCAGATAATTAACACACTCAACCTCTCTAACCAGGAGACAGCTGAGGATGAGGACGAAGTGGAATTCGTGGTTATGATGAGGTAAAACTGGACCAAGAGGCCACTTCTGCCTGTCCACAAGTCCCCACAGAAGTCAACCTGCAAGCTCATGCAAACTCCCTCCTTTACCCCAGTATTGAAAAGAAGATAGAGAAAAAATACCAGGTGGACAAACAGGAGCTGAGAACCTATATTCTCACCCTGAACATGTGGGGATGGTCCAGGCAGCAGTCTGTGACAAAGCAAAAGTTCCTCTTTCTTCCCAGCATGCAGACAAGGACTTCAGGAAACTGAATAGCATGAGGTAGAAAGTTTATACCTCAACTTCCCTGCTTTTGAGACTAGCAACTTACATGGCCCAGTACTAGAAGGCTCTGTGGAGCTCCATTCTGGCTTTGAGTGAGAAAGCTTCTGGTGACTTGGCACAAGATATAGCAGGCACTGCTAAGATGGCTATGGGTGCCACCTAGTACCAGTTCCACATGGCAGTGGATGCGAATGACATTGCCTCCAGAGTTATGGCTCATGCAGTGTCCCTGAGGAGGTTTAGGCTCAGAACCACCAGCCTTTCCCAGGGCACTCAGATGAAGCCAGTGGATTTTCCCTGTGAGGGAAGTTCCCTTTTTGGTGACAAGACAGAGGCACACATGAAAAAGATGGAAAAGTACAAAGTCACCTACAAGAGCAATACTGAGAAGGATAAGGACTCCACTTCAGCGGGCCTTACAGAAGGGGAGGTGTAGAGGTAGGGGATAGTTTCCCTGTGGCTTCCTTACCTATGCTTTCTCCCAGCTAAGGGGTTTCTACAGAGGCCGAGGTAGAAGGGGATCTAAGCATGCTGACTAACCCCAGCACCCAAGGCCTAGCATAAGCATAACCTGCGACAACTTGGTCCAGGTTGCCCACCTATTGCCAGTGAGGGGAGACTGGCTCACTTCTTCCAAGAATGGAAAAAGATCACCACAGACAAGTGAGTCCTGGAAGTAGTGAGCCAGAGGCTCACCCTGCAATTCAGAAGGTTTCCAAGACTGCAGGTTTGCAAAAAACTCTGCACCTCCCACCCAAACAGAGAAAATGCTGTTGGAGTTGGAGGTAAGAAAGTTGCTGCAAGCAAATGCAGCAGAAAAGGTTCCCCCATCACAGTGGGGAAAGGGCCTCTACTCAAAGGTACTTTCTGACCCACATGAAAAATGCGGAGTGGCGACTCATTTTTAGATCTCAGATATCTGAACAAATACCTGAAAAAGGAAAAGTTCAAGATGATAATCCTGGCTTCAGTAATCCCAAACCTTCAGCAAGGGGACTTGCAAGGGTCTCTGGACCTGAAAGATGCCTATTTCCATATTCCATTCAGGCCCTGTCACATAAAATACTTAAGATTCAGGGTAGGGAGTGGCCACTGCCAGTTCACATCCCTCCCTTTCAGACAATCTTCAGCTCCCAGCGTGTTCACAGTGTTTGGTCATGGTGGTGGCACATCTGAGAAGGCAAAGGATGGTGGCTTTCCCTTATCTCTATGACAGGCTAGTAATCATAGGGAAGTCACACCAGGAGGCCAAGGCCTCTCTCCTTCTCAGCATACCCTGGAGGGTCTGGGCTTCATAATAAATGCTCAGAAGTTCCAGGCAGAGCTGTTGCAAGTACTGGACTCCAAAGGTGCAGAATTAGATGCCCTCCAAGGGAGGGCCTTCCTCCCTCAGGAAAGAGTGCAGAATCTGGTAAGCCTGGTAGTCTTTAAGACTGGACCAGCCCAGCCTGTAAGACTTCCTCCAGCTACTGGGCCACATGTCCTCGGCCAGGTTCCAGATGAGACATTGTGTACCAAATAAGTGCTTGTTGGTCCCAAAGGTGAGACCCTCTTTCAAGGCTGGTGCCTGTGTCGAAAAGACTGTCTTAAGAGCACTGGACTGGTGGAAGGAAGAGGGCAACCTTGGGGAGGATGTGCCCTTCCTTCAGCAGTCATCAACAGTAGGTGCTAACTACAGATGCCTCCCTCTTAGGTTGGGGTGGCCATCTGGATCACCTATCAGTAAGCAAGGTGTGGTCCTGCCAGTAGTCTCAGAAACATATAAACCTGTGGGAGCTCAGAGCAGTGTATCTGGCTCTACAGGCTTTCACCTCCCACATCAGAGGTCAGTCAGTCCAGCTCTGGAGGGGTCAGCCAGTCCAGACACCACCACTACCATGCACTACATTAACAAACAGGGAGGCACCAGATATTCAAAGCTATGTACAGAAGCAGTGAAGATCTGGAATCTGGCTATTCCCTAGATACGCACCTAGGACTCAGGAGCAACATGAGGAAGTATTTTTTCGCAGAACGGATGGTGGATGCATGGAACAGCCTCCCTGAGGAGGTCATGGGGCAAAAACAATAGGCAAATTCAAGAATGCATGGGACAGAAAGAAGGTAACCCTAATGGTAGGTAGGAGAAGGTAAACTGCAGATCAGATATGATCTGGAGTTTATACAATAGGTAGGGAAATGAGCAGACTAGGTGGGCCAAGCAATCCTTATCTGCCGTCAGATTCTGTGTTTCTGTCAGCAGTTCACCTGCCAGCGAAAGACTGCCTTGGCAGATTCCCTGAGCTGGATGAGCCAGGTACATCATGAATGGACCCTGAACAAGCAGGTACTGGCTGCAGTGTTCAGGAGATGTGGTACACCAGAGATAAACCTGTTTGCATCTTAGGAGAATTCCCAGCTTTCCCTATTTTGTTGCAGGCCCCCTGCAGTAAGGTCAGCCCCATCAGATACCCTGACTCTGTACTGGACAGAAAGGTTCCTGTATGCAGGGCTCGAATTTAGCGGTATTCCGGTACATTTTGGGTACCAAAAATTATACTGGAATACCAAAATTAGAGTCCTGGTGCCCCATATGAAATACCATTCTTTTTTTCTGTGACCCAGGGTGTAATACCGGCTCTTGACTGTAGTGGCGCTGTTCGCAACACCAAATAAAAAATTTTTTCAGTTTCTTTTTTTTTTTTTTTGGTAAATATATTTTTAAGTATTTTCAAACTTTTACAGACACAGTTCCATTATCCTTAAAAGGTAGCTTTTAGTATATTTAACAAATGTATAGTTCATTTATTAATACATCATTGGTAGTAATATCCTCACAGTATTAAAGTCAGAGCATTATTTTATTCTTTCAATGCAAATTATTCTCTCATTCTGAACCTTCTGTGGGTCCTCCAAATCCCCCCCCGCCTTAGAATTCCATGAGTCATATGAACTGCAAGTATCTCGATTGTGTATAATAGATCATAACCTATGGGGAAACATCCCTAGCTGTTATCTTCGGGAGGGTGGGTGGAACACCCAAGGCACCCAAGTTGCGGTCCCTCAGCCCTAAGGGACAAAGTCAGGGTTTTTGGACATGATGTATAGTATCCATCTACTTCATTTCATAGTGCAGATTGCTGCTTTGACGTTCACGGAGTAAGTAATCCTTTCTGCTTTGTATATACCATTTACTATGGTTCTCCAAGATTCAGTTGAGGGCACCATATTGGTGAGCTAGCATTTAGTTATTGCCTTTTTTGCAGCGAGCAATAGTATTCCTATCAGGGGATCACTGTATGGGCCTCTTAATTCCCGGGGGAAGATATGTAACATAAAAAACTCCCCGGTCTATGGGATCCCAGGGCCCCAGATCTCTTCCAACTCTCCCCGGAGAACCCCCATGAATGGTTGCAATTTAGGGCATAACCAAATGCATGCGAGTGGTGGGCAACTGCTTCGCCACAGAGGCGCCAGCATGAAGCTGATGCAGTGCCACTGAAGTGTGAGGTTATGGCCGGAGTGCAGAAGTACCTTATGAGAAGCTGCCAGGAAAACAGACACCAAGCGTGTGAGCAGGTAAGTCTGGAGGATGTATGACAGATGGTACCCCATGTTTCTCTGGTAAGGCGGAGCTCCAGTTCTGAATTCCACCTTTCCATAGTTAAGTATTTTCTGCAGATGTTTCCATTAGTGATTTATAAAGGGTCGAAATGGCGTGTGGTAGTTCACTATTCAGAGTACCTGAAGTAGTAATTTTATCAGGTGAGGGTGTCCCTCCAGGTTACGCACCACAGTTGAGAGGGTATTGTAGTCATGACGTATTTGTAGATATCGGAAGAAATCAGAGTGCCGAAAATTAAATTCCTGACGGATCTCAGTGAATGTCTTAAACTGTGCTCCTTTGAGGAACTGAGTCAGGCTAGTAAGGTATAAATGCTTCCAGTTACTAAAGGTGTGATCGGTCCGCCCAGGGAGGAAGCCCTCCAAGAGACCTATTGGGGATAACAAAACTAGGTATGGGATAAGCTGTAGGGATTTATGAATAGTGTGCCAGGCTCGAATTTAGTGGATAATCCAGGGGTTGGTGGAGCACTGTCTCAGGGTGGGGAGTGGATTTCGGTAGAACAGTGCTTTTTCCCATTCGGGGTTAGGTATTATTTCCTCCTCAGTTTCTCTCCATCGGGCTAAGGTTTTAGTCGTACACCGTCAGATCAGAAACGTTATGTGGGAGGCCCAGCTGTATAGCTTAAGATTAGGGAGTGCCAGCCCTTCCTGGGACCTAGGTAGGGTGAGAGTATTGAATCTAACTCTGGGATGCTTGCCAGCCCAAATAAATGTGGAGATTGCAGCGTTACATGTTCGGAATAGTTTCATCGGCAGGTTAAGGGGAATATTTTGAAAAAGATATAGGGCTCTTGGGAGCACCACCATCCTTATCACTTCTACCCTCTGTATCAGGTTCAAGGGAGGAGGCCCCATCTCTGCAGGTCCTGCTTCATCTGCGTTAGAAAAGGGTCGTAATCATAACGCATAGTATCCTCCGACTTATGAGTCAGGCAGATGCCCAGGTACTTTAGTTTGTCTAGCTTCCATCGAAAGTGATACCTTTCCTTAAACCCCTCCGGCGGATCAAAGTGGAGGACAAGGGCATCGGTTTTGCTAGTATTTAGCCTATATCCTGAGCAAGTCCCAAACTCCTCTAGAATGCAAAATACCACCGGGACAGACTCCACAGGGTTGGAGAGGAAGAGAATGACATCGTCTGCGTATAGTGCTATACGGTGTTCTGTGCCCTCTATCCCCGGAGCCATCCGTATTGCTTGTGCCAATGGTTCAACAAAAATAGCAAAGAGGCCCTGGAACGGGACAGCCCTGTCTCGTGCCTCTATTCAGGGGGAAATGGTTCGAATGGTGCCCAGATACCTTTACGCTCGTCTGTGGGGAGGAGTATATAGCCCGAATAATGGCTATAAAGAAAGGGGGGAAACCCATTTTATGCATGGTGGAGAAGAGAAAGGGCCAGGATACTCGATCGAACACCTTCTCAACATCTAGGCTGAGAAGGGTGCTCGGAGTCCCACTGGATTGCATCTCCTGGACCAAATGTAGGGCTCTGTGTGTGTTGTCTGTAGTGGATCTGGCACATACAAAGCCCGCTTGATCCAGGTTAATCAAGGTTGGTAGAACTGCGTCAAGCCTCTGAGCTAAAATAGATGTAAAATACTTATAATCTGTATTAAGAACCGATATTGGCCTATACGAGCTGCACTGGAGTGGGTCCGTTTCGGGTTTAAGAATGAGGGAGATTGTCGCATAGGCCCAGCTGGTGGCATCCCCCTGCGCCACCTCGTTTAAAGCTCTTAGCAGAAAGGGGCTTATAGACTGAGTCATGCTTTTATAGAATTCTGCCCCATACCCATCAGGCCCAGAGGCCTTCTGTGTTTTTGATCTGGCTATAGCTGCAGCCAGTTCTAGTGGGGTAATAGGGTCTGCTAGGGAAGTCCGTTGGTCTTCAGAAAGCCTGGGCAGGTCAAGAGTGGCCAGGAAGGTGTTAATTTGGTTGGGGTCCATCTGTTGTTCTGGAGTGTAATGTTCTTTATAGTATTGAATAAAAGTTTGGGTAATATCTTTAAGTTTGGTTAGATGGTTACCCGTGTTTGGGTCCTTAATAGCCGCGATCGTAGACATCTTGCATCGCTTACATAGACGATAAGCCAGTAGGCGGGAAGCCCTTGGGCCTCTCATATCATATTTTTGTTTTAAAAATGCCAGGGCCATTTCCGCCTGCTGGATGCATATGTCATCCAGTTCTTTTTTAATTTGTTTAATCTAGGTCAGTACTAAGGAATCGCCCTGCTGATGTGCAAGTTGTAGGAATTGCAGTGTCTGTTCGAGCCGTCTGTGCTTCTCTTGCCATGCTTTGATGAGCATAGCTGTATGTTTTATTAGGTGACCCCTGAGAACAGTTTTCAGGGTGTCCCACCTAATAGATGCCGAGATGTCCGGGTCTGAATTGTCCCCAATGATTTCCTCAATTTTTCCCTAAGGAATTCCCAGAAGGGTTCGCTTTTGAGATAGGGCGAGTTAAACCTCCATCTAGTGCAGCGTCTCTCCTCCCCAGGAGCCAGGAGGTCCCCACCGGAGCATGATCTACATGTGCTATGGCACCCATTTTAGCATCCACCAATTTACCTAGGTTTTCTTTTTGTGTATAGCAATGATCTATGCGGGTATAGGTGCCATGAACTGCCGAGTAGTACGCGTACCCCCAGGCCCCGGGGTGCAGAGACCGCCACACATCCAGCCAGCCCATCTCCTGAGCGAACTGCTTGAAGAATTTGTGAGGTGGGCTGCCTGCCTTTATGAGCCCTTGTGGTGTCCAGGGAAGGGTTAGGGGCTATGTTAAAGTCACCTGCTAGCAGTAGGACACCCTTGGACATAGCAACCACCTTATCAAGTAGGAACTTAATTGTTGGTGTGTTTGCACCTGGGGGGAGGTACACGTTTGCCAGTGTTACCTCCTGTTCCTGCAGCCACCCCTGAGCAATTATTAGCCTGTCTTCTGGGTCAGACCATTCCTTTATCAATTGAAATGGGGTGTGATTCGAGATCAATATAGCGACTCCTCATTTCGTGCCCCTGCTCCCCGTTGCTGATGAAAATACCTGGGTAAAGCCTTTCCCCTTTAACTTTCCATGCTCAGCTTGTGTCTTACCTGTTTCTTGCATATACTCCACCTCTGCTTTAGTCTTTTTCAGAAGTGTAATTACCCTGGACCGCTTAATGGGTCTCCCCAGGCCATTGACATTCAGAGAACACAATGTTAAATGCTGATTATTCATTCTCATAGCATATGAGAATGGAGTACTTAAAACCACCAGTTAATACACATTTTTTCAAAACCTCTGTCAGACATAGTAGGGACTAGTGACTGTCAAACAACTGCTTAGAGGAAATCCCCTTTGAATTCCTGAACCTGCACTTCTGTGCAGCTGATGCCATTTGGCACCTAACTTTTTGGTTAACAACCAGAACGTGAACCCAGTCACTAACTTGGTGACTAATAAGAAATCCTAAAAGGGAGTGATTCTCCCAGGTCCGGTGGATCCATGTAAATGTTTGGGCCAACTGGGCCAACATAACCAGGCTGGTCATCCACCGAATCATGAAACTTCCATCAGAATGGTCATTCATCATGACCGTGATGTGTATCCAAGGCACACACCTATGCTCCTGTTGGTGTTAGGAGCTTGAAGCACTTCAAGTGCCAGTGGGGACAAAAAGAAGGGTGAAAGAAAAGTAAAATATGAGTGTTGGGGACGTCGCTAGTTCTCCTGTACCTCCCTGTTGGTTCATCTCGGAGATTAAAGAGAGATTTAGTTGGTTAATTGATTGAGGAGAGCAACCCTCCAACTCGGCTAAATGTGTGGGCATTGTAGCTAGCTGAATTCCTATATCGCCCCTCCCCTGAATCTCCGAAGGGGGGGGGGAGGTGGGCACAATTTAATCCCTATCTCTCCCTGTGGGGTGTGGCTAATCTGATACTCGTAGTACCTGATGCCCTGAACCCTACCCTTCCAAATTAGACTTACCTTATACTGTAACAACACTGTCCAAGATTTCCTTAATCTCATCCCCCCACCCCAGTTTCCCCAGATAAGTTAGTTATTAGTGAGCAGATATTAACAACCGCTGTCCCAGTCAAGTAAGAAAAGTGAGGGCCCCTGCCTTTATAACTCCAGACCTGAGGGGCTGTTAGAATGTTAAATGGGCAGGCCAGGGCCTAAGCAAAGGCTTACCGAGTGGGTTGTAACTGAAGGAAGTCATTTTGTTTGCTTTAGTCGGGGGGGGGGGGAACAGAGCAGTTAGTGTCAGTATAGCTTTGTTATGTTCTAAGGCACAAAGCATAGAAAGCATAGAGATTAATAGAAATAAAAGAGAGTAAACTTAGTAAGACTGGGACTTATCTGAGTAGACGGTGAGTGATAGGGATGTCCCTGGAAGTCCAAATCCAATGATTGGGAAGGTGAGGATATCTTCAGGAGTGTGTAGAACCCCTCATACAGCAATGACCTGTCCATCATCGACCTGCAGACCAGGGAAGTCCCAGACAAAAAACAATCTCCCTTTCAAGATATCAGTCCTGCAGTCTTCAACACGGCGATCCTTTGCCAGTCATCTTCATGGGGGGCATGTCCAGGGGGGAATTCTGCAGCTGACGCCGGAGGGTATTAGTAATTTGCTGGATTGCTTCTTTCCCTTGTCGTCTGTGTGCTTCCCTGCTCCCCGAGCTCCATACACATTGCGACAACTTGGATGCCATGGACTGCTTCTGACTTGAGGGGCCCTGCAACACCTCAATACTTCTGTTTTTGAGCTCTGCTATAACTTCCACCGCCGAATCAAAAGTCTGAGCCCCTTCTGGGAATTGAATTACCAGCTTAGCAGAGTAGGGGGGGGCACGAAATCGGAGTCCCACTGTTTTGAGGGCCCGCATGACAGGAATGTATTGCTTTAGCTTGCTCATCACTTCTGGAGCACAATCGTTTTCTAGGTACAGTCGCTGCGATTGGTATATTACCTCACCTTGTTTCCAGGCTGAGTGTAAAATTGTCTCTTTTTCCTGGAAACTGAGAAACCGCACTAGGATGGTGCGTGGGCGAGCTCCTGGAGCAGGCTTTGGGCCTAGAGTGCGATGAGCCCTCTCTTGCTCTAATGTGAGTGTCCCAGGTATCTTTATTGCCTCCTGGTTAAGCTGCTTGATGAACTTAAGCATATCGGGGCCCTCCATTCCCTCCGGGACCCCCGATATGCAAATATTGTTACGCCTGCTGCGGCTCTCCGCATCCTCCGCTCTTGCCCTGCAGTCCCTGGCTCTCTTGATGTAGCTGCAAGATCTCGTGCTCAGCGCTATCTACCCTGTGGTCTACCTCCGTGGCCTGCACCTCCAGGGTCTCTTGCTGCTTTTCCAGTTTCGTGATATCAGTGCGGAGGGTGGTCGCCGTCGATCACATCTCCTTGCAGAAATCCCTTAATTCCAAGAGCATCAGAGACATTTGTCTCTGTATTGTGGTCAGGGGTAGCTGCTTCGCCTTGGATCTGCTGCGGCATGATGAAGCCGAGGCCTGGGAGCCCTCGCTGCCTGAGTTTCCGTCCAATAATCCACCCTCATCTCGCTCCTCGTCCGGTTTTAAATTACTTATCTCGCCTCTCTTCAGCATTTTTGCTAGCCTCCTTGCAGTTCCTGATAATTTTTCCTCAAAGTCGCTGTATTTTAGAGGCAATTTATCGGGGAGGTTCAGGAGCTCACAGGATTTTGCTGTCTTTAAAGGAGTGACATCACCGGAAGTCTCTCTTGTGTTTCTGACTTTCTGAATGCAGCTATGTGAGCTGCATTCAGTGTAACTTGCGATGGTGGGATTTTTCTGTTTTTTGTTTTTGTTTTTTTTTACCCTACCAGTGTTTTCATTGGTCACACCCCCAATAGCAACTTAATAGCTAGGGACGTTGTTTTCGGTGGTGGTCTTCGAGTGCTGGCTGGACAAAGTCGGAGGAGAAGAAGAAGATGTGGCCCCATGGACAATGAAAAACTATCGAGGAGGGGGGGTGCTCTGGAGCCAAAGCAAGATGGCAGCTTCCCTCTAGAGCTCCTTCAATCCTGCTATAAAGTTTGAATTTATTGTGCTGTTCTTCGTACTATTGCAGAGTTAAAATCAGTACTACCTGTACCTGAAGTTGTGCTGTTTACAATGGGTAATCCTCGTAAGGATAAAACAGCTGGCGAGGGCGCAAGATCTAAAAATCTTCCAGGTGTACCTGCCACAAGATCTTATCCAGTTCCAGCTACTGAAACAGGGGAAGCATTGTCTGAGGGGTCCCTTCAGACTGTCGGGCTGAAGCTCAGTAGAATTATGGCATCCATCGCAGGGCTATCAGATAAATTTGATGCCCTAACTAATTGGGTAGTTGGAATTGAAACAGCTTTGGATGCAGTTCAAGGAGCATCGACTGAAGCCTCTAAGAGGGACGATTCACTGATTGGAGCAGTGGCGACAATCATAAAAGAAAACTCACCTTAAAACTCTCCTTGAAACACTAGAAAATTGGGCGAGAGCAGCCCACATTCGCATTCTAGGGATACCGGAGGAATGCGAGGAGGCCCACCTTCTTTTTCTTCAAGAACGGCTGGTCCAACAACTTGGGGAGGAGGTCTCAGATTGGGCCCAAAGAATACAGAAGGCCTATCGAGTAAACCCTCGCTGCAAGGCAGACAACCCAGAAGCTCCAAGGGAGGTAGTAGTAGTCACGGACAGGATCGGTTTGATGGATTTTATCCTGGCTATGGCAAGAAATAAAAGATCTCTGCTATGTGACGAACAGATTTGGTTGTTTCCCGATATTGGATACGCCACCCGCCGAGAGAGGAAAGTTTGACTGAGCAAGGGCCCTGTTAAGGGAGGCTGGAATTTCTCATGGGCTAATATTTCCAGCCAGCCTGCGAATCGTCCATCAGAGCAGAGTGTTTCTATTCAACGATCTGAACAAAGTCCTGAAATGGATACAGGGCCATGCTACCCCCAAGCTTCGAGATCGGATCCAAGAAGACTCTACGTCTGAGGAAGATGAAGCTACTTGAAGCATCCTGAGGATTATTGAAATATGCGATCTCGAGAAGAGGGGTTTGTCTGTATTGTATTTTTTTCTCTCTTCTACTGTGGGAGTTGGCTCTCCGGGCGGGGGAATATTGGACTAGAGACTGAACAATTTGATTACTTACTGAATAGGTTCTTAACCCCGAAGTGTTGTCCACATATTTTGGTTAAGCACACTGATCATCGATGGGCAAAATAAACAGATGTTTACCTGTCTTGCACCAGTGTTGATACAAACTGCACCTTGTATATATGTTTAACATGGCACATAGTTAAAATGAATTGTCGTAAGAGATTACACATAATTTTGTTAATATTACTGATTTTTCATGCTAAAGTTTTTGCTTTAGAACAGCCGCGCTTATTCTAAAGGGGGATCTGCAGGAAAGTATTTTATTTTGTTTGATAAGGACACGTTTAGAAGCGTGGCACTACCCCCCTCACTGGTGGAGGAGGAGGTCTTTGGACTTTATTTATATCAGCTTTTGGAAGTTTTACCACACTGCTCATGGACTCATTAAACAGCAATATGAGTATTTTATTTTAATTAATGAGATCTCTACTATACCCCCAAAGGATGCATCTTAAAGAACTGTATGTGAATATTAAGAGGATTGGCGCCCTCATGGGATACTTAGACTGTATTTCAATGCTTGTGATAAAACTATATGTTTATTTTTTAAAGATAATAAACATAAAGTTCAAAAAAAAGAAAAACTATCGAGGTAACTTTATTTTTTTTTATTTTTATTTTTTTAGGAAATTACTTTTCATAGCTCATGGTGTAGTTACCCCATGCCATACTATTAAATTGGACACAGCCTGCTCTTACTTAAGTTGCTACAGCCTGCAGTATTAACTTGCCCCCAAATGCAGCTCTATAATAAAGTGAAGTCCATTAAGCTAGTGTTATCTACCTTTAGAAGTGCAGGGGTGTCGAAGAGAGAACATCGTGGTTCCCTAAGCAGTGCCGTTGTACCTGATTTCTTCCTGGAAGAGACCTTGTGTGCCACCTAGAAGAGTGGACGTCCTTAGGGCAGAGTGTCCCAGAGATTGCCATTGATGAGCAGTAACGTGGTTTAAGTGCTCGTCAACAGCAGAGTTGGGGTTATCCTAGGCAGAGTGTCCCAGAGCTTTCTGTTGATGAGCAGGAACCTGGTTTAGGTACTCGTCAATGGCAGAGTGCCCCAGAGGTTTCCAACATTTTAAGTGAAGTGCTCGTTGATGGTTCTGAGGTAAGAGGTGGTTTCTGTGTTTGGGATCAGGAGGGAGGAGTGGAGAAACAGCCCCGAGTAACAGTATAGCTGCCTACAGCATAAACCTTGTAGGAACTGACTACAAAAGGTAGTCTGTTGGTTTCCTACGACCTTATGCTGCAAGCAGCTATGCTGTGCTTCATGCCCTGCTTCTTGATCATCCCTCCTGTGATTCCGTGGGAACCCTGTTGTTTCTTTGCTCTCCCCCACCCCCATTGTGGACAGACACAAAATAAATAAACGTGCCGATGATCCTGCCATCCCCTTCCAGAGACTCCCGGCCCCTCAGGCTGTACTGACTAGTGAAAAAGCTCCTGATGCATGCTTGTTTGACGTACAGAGAGGCTGAGAACTTACAAAAATTGTGCCCCGAATCTTATGAGTGGAAAATCATGTACGAGCCCCTGCTTGTTTGGTAGAAATCACCCTTGGCTTGCCTAAAATGAATTACAAGTTTTGCCCCAATGTAAAAAATGTAATTAGTCCAATTGGAAGCTTGACATGAATTCATTTTAGGCAGCTGAGCATAATTTCTACCGAGCTAGCAGGCTCACGTGATTTTCCCACAGACTCAGAATCGAGCCACATGTTTCCAAAGTTCAAATGCAGACTATCCATCAAACAGTGTGTACCAGGACAGGGTTTTTATGCATAATGTCCACAAAGTGCCTGCCCTAGGCTCAGTGCCCTGAAAAGCATTGCTGTGCAGTTTCTGCTTGCCTTGGTGGAGTACTGCTGCTGCCTTGTGTCTGTCCTGCCCTGTGAAGACAAGCGACCCATCACCACTGCCTTTTTCCAGTCACATATTTATACCAGCCTATAAGTAAGGCAGTGGGAGGACACTTGACTCCAGTCTAGCTGCAGGTGTGTGTGTTAAGGGGCCTGATATTCAAATGTGGGCAGAGAGGGACAAATGGCAAAAGCCCTTTGCATATTATAGCCCAGCAGGTGTGCTGGCAAAACCGGTATGGCATAGAGCGGAAATATCAATTATATGACAATTATAGTGCCCAGAATGTCCTTTAGTTTGAATATTGGGCCCCTCATTGTGCTGCTCTGGAAGCTTCAAATCCCCCCTCCCCCAAAAAAAAGACAGACTTTTTTTTTAATCTTTATTTTATTAAGTTTTTTTACTGGCTCCGGCGAACCAGGGCATCTGTCAGAGGTGCCCACTCAGCCATCACCTCTACTCCCCACCGAGACCCCCCTCTTCTAAAAAATAGATTGCTGAGCACCCCTTCCCAAGGACCTCCAGCCCCCTAGATCACTCCCCCCATGGGAGGGGCCCGCCCCACCTAGCTGGTGGCTGAAATGTGTTTATTTTGAGAGTTTTAACAGAGACTGCATCAGATTTCTGCATTCTAGCTTTAAAATCATAAAAATCAATTGAATTTTGGCAGAATACCAGATTTCAGGGTGGGATACCAAAGTCCTCATCTGGTATTCCACCAAGAATACTCCCCTTTTTTTTTTCTTAAATTCTACTCCTGATATGCCTTCCTTCCATCCCACTCTTGCTGAGGGTGCTGTTGAAAGTGAAGGGGTAGCTTGCAACCATCATTCTAGTAGCTTCAGAGTGGGCCAGACAGGTTTGGTACTCCCTGCTCCTGTCCCTCTCCATCAAACATCCTATCTGCCGTCCCTGAGACACAGTCTGCTGACTTTGCCTCACAGCAGGATAGCCATCCTAGTCCTCAGGACTCTGTATCTCAAGGCATGGTTCTTGAAGAGCTAGAGTTCTTGGGCTTTAACCTTTCTTAGAAGGTTTTAGAGGTTCTTAAAGTTACCAGGAAACCAGCAACAAGGAAAACCTATGCTTTCGAGTGGAAAAGGTTTTCCCTGTGGTGTTCTCCTAAGCAGCTCAGTCCTTTGCAAGCAGACCTACCCACAGTCCTGGACTACATGATCCACCTTCAGCCCTGGGCCTTAGACTGTCAACCCTTAAGGTGCATCTGGCAGCAGTATCAGCCCATGTTTCAGCAGGCAGAGAGAAAACAGTGGCTTCACACCCCATTTTCAAAAAGTTACTTAAAGGGCTTCTCCACTTGTATCCCCTGTCAGAACCAGTCCCTTCATGTGAGTTGAACCTGTGCATTGCTAAGCTCATGGAGCCTCCTTTTGAGTCCATGGCTCCTGCTGAATACGGCCCAGGGTATGGCTTTCCTCCCTCAGGACAGGGCGGAAACCTTACAGAAGCAGGCTCGCCTGATGGCCTCCAGCAGGTGGGTTTCGGCCAGGTCGATTCTCTGGCCCCTTGGCCTTATGGCAGCAGCCATCCTCACTGTCCCTCTGACCAGGCTTCACATGCGTATTTCGCAGTAGACGCTCAGGGTGCAGTGGGATCAGAGGTTGGATGACCTAGACTACATGGTCACCAACTCGATGCAGCGGGATCTCCTGTGGTGGCAGGATCTCAGCAGCCTTACCAGGAAGTCCCTTTCCAGTCCTCTCCCCCCATCCAGACCCTGACTACAGATGCTTTAGGGATGGGTTGGGGGGCTCTTCTGGAGACCCACAGGACTCGAGGGCTGTGGTCTCAGAGCTCTTCCCTACACAAAAATGTTTAGAGATGAGGGCACTGCTGTATGCTTTTCAAGCCTTCCAATACTTGCTGTGCCATGGCCCACTATTAGTCCAGTCAGACAATATGTGTGTAGTCTGGTACCTAAATAAGCAAGGGGGCACTCGCTCGTATCCTCTCTGCAGGGAGGCGATGTGGGTTTGGAATTGGGCAATTCTGCATCGAATAGACCTCACGGCGGTTCACATTCTGGGCATGCAAAACATCCTAGCAGACAATTTTGGCTGCACCAGAGTAAGAGCCCACGAATGGGAGCTCAAGCAAACAGTGGTCGAAGACATTTTCAACCAATGGAGTCATCCAGACCTGGATCTGTTTGCCTCCCCATACAGCGCAAAACTACCCAGGTTTTGCCTGCTCGCTCCTGGGCATGGTGCTTTCTGGAAGAGATGCGCTATCTCTTTGCTAGACAGGGAGGTATTGTACACCTTTCCTCCCTTTCCAGTTCTGCAGAGGGGGCTGCTCAAGCTTCAAGCTGAGGGGGCTCACATGATTCTGATCACCCCGTATTGGCCTTGCCAGATATGGTTTCCGGTTCTCCAGCAGCTTACAATGGAACCTCTGGTTTCCCTGCCCCTCTGCCACAATCTCCTGACTCAGGGGAGAGGCACGCTGGTCCATCCAGGGCTGAAGTCCTTTCACCTTCACGTGTGGCATCTTTTGACATAGCTGCTTCACGCTATGGAATCTCCTCCGGAGTGGCTCAAGTCCTTGTGGAGGCTAGAAAGCCTTCCACGAGGACAACCTATGCTATGAAATGGAAGCATTTCTCCATTTGGGCCACTTTGAAGGGTTGAGACTCTTTCTTGTGCCCTGTTCCTCAGGTCATGGAGTAGTTGCTGCATCTCTCCAACCTGGGCCTAAGTTATTCTCCACTGAAGGTTCACCTGTCTGCTATCTCTGCCTACCACACCTTGGTGGAGGGCAAAGCTGTGACTCACCTGGAGGTCTCCAGAATGTTTCTGAAAGGGATCCTCCACTTGAAATCCCCAATGCGCAGTCCTCTGCCACCTTGGGATCATAATTTTGTTTTAGAGAAACTTGCCCTGCCTCCTTTTGAGCTGTCTGGTAGTTGCGGTGTGCGCTATTTGTCTTGGAAGGTGCTCTTTTTAGTTGCAGTTACTTCTGCTCAAAGGATTTCTGAGTTTCAGGCCCTGATGTGCAAGCCTTATTTGATTTTTCACAGAGACCAGGTGGCTCTGCGAACCAATCCTCAGTTTTTACCAAAAGTGGTTTCTGAGTTCACATTGAATCGGTCTGTTCAACTGCAAATGTATTACCCTGAGTTTTCCAATCAGGGGGAGGCAATTCTGCATTCTTTGGATGTTCACAGAACTTTACATTACTACACTAACCGTACCAAGTCTGTCCAAAAATCGGATCTGCTTTTTGTTTCTTTAGCACTCAAAAGGGAGGGTGCAGCAGTTTCCAAACAGTGTTTATCCAAGTGATTGGCAAACTGTATTGTGTTCTGTTACCTGAAGTATGGTAAAACCCTCCCGGGAGAGGTTAAGGGGCATTCTGCTACAGGCATGGCTGCTTCTACTGCTTGTTTCAGGAATGTGTCTGCCGCTGACCTCTGTGCGGCAGCCATTTAGAGTTCTGTCCACACTTTCACCAAGCATTACAGTCTGGACCTTGCCTCTAGGCGCAGAGCTGGCTTTGGACTAGCTATTCTCCAAGGCCTTCTGTCCTAATATCTCTGCCTGTCTGCAGACCTTTCCTGCTTCCCGTCTTTCAGTTCCTTCTGATTCACACTGCTTGGGACTCGGTCCTCAAGGTTATTACCTACTACAAGCGCCCTCTTGAAGTAAGATAGTACAGTTACCCAAGAACATACCATAACAATAGATCTTCGGGAGAGACTCTTGCACTAGGTAACTTTTTTCCCCACCCTCCTTTCCCCAGCTTCTGCTGCTCATCCTCTATGAGCTTGTTTTGGCTCCAGGAGCCTCTTTCCCATTCTCCTGTCACCTCGTTCCAAGGTCTCCGGCAGGAGAACTGGAAGGTGGGCATGGGGACTGCCCACTATATAGTGTCATGCTGACGTCAGTCACGTGACGTCTGGTGGGTGGTCCCCGCCAGACACTGCTAGCAAAAGTTTCCTTGTGGTCCTGATGCCAGGGGGTGCAGTCCTCAAGGTTATTATCTACTGCAAGAGCTTCTCTCGAAGATCTACTGTTACGGTAAGTTCTTATGTAACTGTACTTTCCTCTGCGTCTTCCCTCCCTTCCCTTTAATTCAGAGTGCTACTCAAGCTCCAAATGGAGGGGGCAACTCTGATACTCACTGCTCCCCTATTGCCTTGACAGATCTGGTTCTCCTTACAGCAACAGCTAGTGGTGGAACTCCCAGTGCCTCTGGCCCTGTGCAAGTGTCCGCTGCCACAGGAATGGGGAACCCTGGTCCATCTGGACCTCAGATCTCTCCATCTGTATGCATGGCTCCTGAAGACATAGCCATTGTTCGTTTTGGGGTTTCCAAGACAGTGGCTGATATTCTAGTGACTACTAGAAAACCTTCCACCTAATCCACTTATTTTGTAAAGTGGAAGCAGTTTGCTTTATGGGCTGCTTCCCACCACTGGGATCCGTTCATCTGTTCAGTCAGTCAGGTTCTAGAGTATCTGCTGTCCTTATCAGACTCAGGCCTGAAGTATTCCTCTGTCAGGGTGTACCTGGCTTGCCATATCAGCTTTCCATGGGCCTATAGAGGGTTGTACAGTTGCCTAGCTGAAGGTGGCTGGTATATTTTTGAGAGGCGTTCTACATCTGAAGTCTCCCATCCATAATCCAGTCTCTGCTTGGGAGCTGAATTTCATTTTGGAAAAGCTAACTTTGGCTCCTTTTGAGTCAGCATTTTAGTTGCATTCACTTCTGCTCAAAGGATTTCAGAGCTAAAGGCTGTAACATGTAAGCCTCCTAATTTGATTTCCCACAAAGACAGGGTGTCTTTGCGTACCAATCCTAAGCTTCTCCCAAAGGTGATGTCTTGAGTTTATTTTAAATCAAACTATCCTCCTGCCAGTTTATTATCCTGAGCATGCCAATCCAGGGGAAGCATTGCTCCTGTCCAAATGGCTAGCTAACAGTATTACATTTTGTTATAGGAACTATGGTACAGAACTTCCTGTGTGTGGCAGGGTTGAATAAGGCCCAGTCCCATTTGTTAGGCAGAAAGAGTTAAATGCAAGGATCTGTTCTATCTTCCCTTTTCTGTATGTTGTCTGTCTGGTTGCGCAGCTAAATGTTCTCATGAGACCTAGGAACTGATCACTCTGACGGTCAGGCGATTCTCCACCTGTCGCTGCATCTCTTCTCTTCTGCTCCTGTGGCTGCATGTCTTCTTTTCTCTGCTTCTCGAGTTGCTGCATCTCTTCTTTTCTCTGTGCCTCTAAACACTGAATCTCTTTCTCTCTGCTGCATCTCCTCTCTTCTCTGTTTCTCCGTCTTTTTGTTGTATAGCCCACCTTTTGAAAAAGGCAGTCAGGCTTTCAGGTTCTGTCACTGCCTGTTCTTCGTTTTCCATGACTGGTGCTGGCTATACAGTCTCAGCTTGGACTTGTCTCTCTGCTAGTTTGGCTGCCATTCTCCTGGTAATCACTCCTGGGCTAGCTGATGCAGAATCCATACCTTTCTTCTGTGCTTCACTAGTTCCGGGTCTAGTACCCACGCATAAACTCCTGGCTTAGAGTATGCACGGCGTAAATCCCACTTCTCACACAGTTTGTCATAGAGGCACAGGTCAGGAAGCATAGGAAAACTAGGAGTAGTTTCAAAATTCACATGTAGTGTTTTATTATTATCAACAAGAGTAAAATAAAAAATTAGAATTGTTCAGTATAACTATTTACAAAGGTAATACAGAGAAAACAAAGTCCTTAGTCTGAGGGTATCTCTAATTCAAAGTTTGTCTCTCCCCAGCAAAGGATTGCTGCTCTTTTTATAGCAAGTCTTTGCCTGCTAATTAACTTCTTCATCCCACGCTCGTTAAGGAGACATCCCTTTTTTTCACAGAATATTCTTGTCAAACTTTTTTTGCAGAGCTTACAGCAGGAGGCCAGCTTCGGACCCTGTTCTATTTGCAAGCCTGCTCCGCAAAGAAACTGGCAAGAACATTTTGTCAAAAAATTCTTACATTTCTGAGTTACATCTGAATCACTCAGTTGCCCTTCCTGTTTTCTTTACTAAAAAAAAACAGCTATGGGGAACAAAAGCGCCTCTGCCTGGATGTCAGATGGGTACTGAGTTACTACCTGGACCACACAAAAGATGTGAGGTCCATTAACACTCAGCTGTTTGTTACCTCTGGTGAAATAGGAAAAGGCAAACTAGCCTCCAGGAGAACCATATCTCATTGGATAGTCTTCTGCATAAGTTCTGTTGTGACAGAGCTGGTAAATTGCCACCCAGAGGCCTCAGAGCACACTCTACAAGAGGCACATCCATCTCTTTGGCATCATGAAGGGGTATCCCCTTGCAAGAAATTTGCAAACCAGCATAGTGGAAACCAGTACACACCTTCACAAAACAGTACTGTTTGGTCACACAGTCCAGAAGAGATGCCAGCTTTGGCATTACTGTCTTGCAGAACTTTTTCCTAAATACATGCATGTTCTGGACCCAGCATCCCAAGGTACTGCTGTATAGTCTGCACCTTGAGTACACTGATGGATTCCTGTGGTTAGAAGAAAAAATTACTGTAGTAATGTTGTTTCTTCTGAAGGGATCCATCAGTAGTATTCATTTCATTTTCATTTTTTATTTTTTATGCTTGTTAGCAAGATGATCAAATTGCCTGTTTCACAAGTGACAAGTTTTATATAAAAACCTACAACCAAATGAGACATACTATAAAAACAATATACAAATCAAACATAATCGCGTACATGATACATTAAATGGACATCTGTTGAAAGCAAGTACAATCAGTTTCAGAATCAAGCAATTGTATAAGCTTATATTTAAAGGACCTTACAGTTCTACATTTAATTAAGGTTGAAGCGATGAAAAAGTTGTAGCCCTATAGACCACAGATTTTTGACCAATAGTCTTTCTGAAGTAAGGGACCCTAAGCAATCCTTGTGTCTGGGACCTTGAACTATGGGGATTTTGTAATGTAATAAAAAATTACTGAAGATTAAGGGGAAGTAGGACTGTAATTCCCTTAAAAACAAAGTACCCATCTTTATGTTAACCCTATTTATCAGAGCGGGGACAGTTTGCTTCCTTAAGTAGTACACAGTGATGGGCTCTGAGAGGGAGACCAGTCATAAATCAAAGGATGGTGTGATAGGTTGCTTGAAGTTTATGAAACATTTTTTTCACTAGTTCCAGAGTAGACAATTAAATCATAGTCAAATGCACTAAGCAAAAAACTGTGTGCCAAAAGTTTTCGAGACTCTGGAATAAGAAAGGGTCTAACGCTAAACAACATTCCTAACTTTTGATGGACTTTTACCAACATGAAGATCAAATGAAAATGGGAATCGAGGGTAACCCCTAAATAATTAAAACCATCTACTAACTCAGTCCTATTACCCCTAAGGTCAAGTATTGGGACATTAATGTCCTGAGCCATCCTAGGACCAGTGAAGACCATAGCTTTTGTTTTACCTGTATTGAGAACTAACTCACAAGAAAGCAGCCACCTTTGAAATGATTCAGAATCTTGTTGGACCTGATTTTAAAGCTTGATCCGGATTGGGTCCAGATTTAAAAATTACCACGTCATCCACGTATAAGATCATTTTAGACCCAGTACAGGAATTTGTGGCCGCATTTATAAATGGGGAGAACAAAAGCAGGCCCAAAATTGAGCCCTGTGGTACTCCACAGATGCCAGCTATCGCAGTCTTGTGCTGTCTATGAGATAAGTACCCCTCCAGCCAAGTTATAACTTCCCTAGAAAAATGAATTTCTCTTAGAGCTTCTAACAACAAAATGCGATTTACAAGATCAAAGACCTTGGTGAGGTCCACAAACACCGCTGCGACGGAGTGCCCCAAATCTAGGGCACCCTGTATACAACTTGTGAACCCCACCAAGGCCATCTCTGTGTTGTGATTTGATCTAAACCCATGCTGGGAGCTTGTCAACAAATCATACTTTAATAAGTGGTCCTGATCTGGTCAAATACAATTCTTTCAAGTATTTTGGGTAAAGGAGCTAGCAATGATGTTGGTCTATAGTTTGAAACAGAATTCTTGCTCCCTGACTTAAATATGGGTTTTATAAGGGTCAATTTCCAACATCGGGGGGGAAAACACCATTACAGAGTGACTAGTTGTGTAAAGTAGTTAAAGGTATGGATAGTACATCTAGTCCCAGTTTCAGCAATCTAAAATCAGTTCTATCTAGCCCTGCATTAGGTTTTGGATTATATGTCAGAACATAATCCCTGACCAGTTCTGGGGAAACAATCTTAAAATAAAATCTGGGATGATTATCATTGAGGTCCCTATTTGAAAATACTTTTTTATCCATAGCCTCGTTACTAATCTGGAACTTTGTGAGATCACCAAATTGACTGGGCTCACTCACCAGTTGATCCCCATCTTGAAGGGTAGTTAATGAATCATGCACCTTTCCTACAGTTAAATTATTAAGCTTCCACCAAGTTTCTTTTGGATTACCTAAGGAATCCAGTTGTTTATTTTTTTTTAAAGTCAACTTTAGCCTTTCTAATGTGAGTCTTACACTTGTTCCTGAGCATTTTATATTGCACTAATGAATTAGGGTCACCGTTTTTCCTAAATATTTTCCAGGCTCTATCCCTCTGTTTCATAATGGCCAGTAACTCTCTAGTTACTCATTCATTTTTGTTGGCACGTATTCTCATTTTTTTAGTGGAGCTATTTTATTTATAATTTGATTAAACCACCAACAATTTCTAACTGTACATCAGTGTCTTGTATACCCTCAAGACATGCCCAGTCCACTTCCTCACAAGCTGTGTTCATAGCATCAGTTGTCAGTTTTTTTTTATGTTTCTAGTCTGTATATAATGAGGGTGACTCTGTATTTGTTTTGCTGACCATTCACAAAATACCAGGCAATGATCACTGACCCCATCAAGCAACACCCCAGAATTTTCTATCCTATTGGGGTGGGTGACCATGACCCAATCTAAGCTAGAACCCCCTCCAGTCTTATAAATAAACCTCCTTGCCTGTATGATTAATTGTTGGACCCCTAATTCTTGGAACAATTCCGACACATTAGTGTTCTGATAAACACCCGAGTTTATATCAAAATCACCCATTAGGATCCACTCCCTATTTAAAGGAAGGGATTATTTAAAGGCTAATAACAATTCCAAACCCTGCTGGGATAAACCTGGTGGAAAATAAACCAAGGTAACCAAAAGATGTTGGATCCTAACAATAGATCAATTGAAACAGCATCACAGCCAGTATTAGAAGGCTGATGTGCTATTTCAGAGACCCTAAACTTAGACTTTCCATAAATCGCAAACCCACCCCCTCTCTTACCACTCCTATCTTGTCTAAAAATAAGATAACTTAGGAGAAACATTTCACTGTCTTGGATTTTACTAGTCAGCCAAGTTTCTGACAATGTTAGGACATTGAAGTCATGGTGGATTACCCAGGCTTCAAGTTGGGACCATTTGGCAACCAAACTACTGTATGTATGTTAAGATGAACAATTTTAATTAATGAAGCCCTACCCGCAGTCATTCCCCGAACATTGGGATAGGCAGACCCCTCATAGCAGTTACCAATTTGAGATCCAGGATTTGGGTGAACAGAGCCAGATATCGAGAAAGAGCAGGATTATTTTTCTGAGCATAGTCGTACTAATAGTCCTCTTAAGCACTTTTGCGTCTTTCATGATAACCTTACATCCACTAGGAATACAAAAACGAGAAATTAGCAAAGTATCCATCTGTGGCCAACTGAAGGTTACAGAATTCAGTTCAATGTAGGGAATGAAATTACTCAGTTCAACTAAATTAAAGCAATAGGTAGGATTCTTGTCTGTCAAGATTCACATGTAACAGAGTAATGTCTGTGTCTCTAATTGTGAGAGACCCATCAGTGGACTTAAACTCAGAGACTCCACACAAGAGGAAAACAAGACAAAATAAATTCATTTTAAAAACAAAACAAGCCATGGTCAGAGAGACTAGAATAATTTAAATTAAATATTAATATATAGAAAACAAAATTATGTAAAAGATAGTGTGTCCTGACCCATATATTGTGTTAATAGTTATCTTTTAAAAAAACTATTTATAACGTAATAAGAGAGACCTAAAAGCCCCCAATAATGACCTGTAATAAAACAGGCTTAATAATACTTAAGACAAGGTGTAGGAATGGGCCGTTCCTGCAGTGCTTCAACCAAACACACAAACTATAATATTATAATGGGCATACCTTTCATTTTTTAAGAAAGTCACAGGAAACTGTCCTCCTCCCAGACCTTTACCAGATAAAACACTATGAGAAGGTAGAAACTTTGTAAGTTGAAAATTTCTTCCCAGTGGCGTAGCCACTAATGCCCGTGCCGGAGGGCTTGTGCCTTGGGCTGGCAGATGGCTTTTAAAGTGCACAGCTCTGCCACTTCTTGCTACCGACTGGCTGCCGGCTCACTGCTGAGCCCCCTCTCCACACTAGTATAGCAGCCAAAATCGGTGCACAGGGGAAAAGTCAGATGTTAAAAGTCAGAGGCAGCAGTTCTGGCAGCAACCCTCTGGCAAGCATTCACGGTCCCTTACCCTGCCTCCCCTTCCAGAACCTGGGGGAAAAAAGTTCAAACAAGAATCTGCTTTTTTTTTATTTGCTTGAGCATTACTTGTTACAATGCCTTTACAATTGTTGCTCGGTGGTCTTATTACAAATCTTTTTCAATATAAATATTTATTGTTCTGCCTTGTTTTTAATTTTTTTTTTTTTTGCAAAATTGAAAAAATATTTTTTGGTAGCCATTTAGCTAGTTTACGTGGTCACAACTCACCCTAGCTTTAGAAATAAATCTGACCTTAGGAGGCAGGGTGGAGCATGACCGCAGCAGAGTTTGGAACTTTATGCTAATTTGCATAAAGTTCCAGTCTCTGGCACTGCCCATTCCTGGGGACTGATTGCACTTTGTGAATCCTACTGATGGATCCCCTAAGAAGAAACAACATTACTATGGTGAGTAATTTTTTTCCTTTTGTCCCAGCCAGTGAATTTTCATTTAGCAAGTTTGACTAGATGTTTAGTTGCTGTTGACAAGTTTTATTCAAGGGCAGACTTTTTGCTGCCCTCCTGAGAGTTGAGCTGTAATGTACGCTTAAGCTGACTGCTCTTATTTTCTTGTGTCCCTCACAGGAGTACATTTACCCAGATGCTAGGGATCGACAGTTCTTACAGTTCTTTCACAAAGGAGCCAAAAAGACAAGTTTCAACGTGGAGAAATACAACCAGCTCAAGGATGCAATTGCTCAGGTACAGAAGTGATTTGCTTCTCTCGTCTACTAATGGAGGCAAAGTGCTGAACGGTGCCCATGATGGAGATGGAATGGCGGAACTGTAGCTCCTCACTGTTTAGTTTTGCATTTAGGCCTTTCTATGCCTGAGGTGGTGACCCCTTTAGCCTGCCACTGGCGGTTGCATGGTTTACTCCCCACAACTGAGATCAGCAGCTGGGAAGAAATCGCATCCAGTTGTGGAGGGTGAGCCTAGGTAACAGGTGGCAGGTGTTATCCCAGCTCCAGCCTGTTCTTTTCCCTGTTCTGGTGTCCCAAAGGAAATCAGCGTTGTGCAGTAATCCACAGTGCTGGGGGCTGCTCCCATATCCCACCTACCCCACCGTTCATTGCCACAAACCACCATGCATCCACAGTACCTTTACAGAGGGAGTAAGGACACGAGCATCCTGATCCTTCCTTGACTAGCCACAGGAGTCTCTGTGGGAGTGGCATAGTGCCTCACCCCCAGACAGAGAGCACATCTGATGAATGCATTTCTCTCTAGACCACCAGACATGCGGGGACCAGTGATCACTCTGGAACCAGGGTCACCTGCATGTGCTACCACTGGGTCATCATCGAGGCAACCTACAGCTTTTCACCTCTGTTGATAAGGAACATGGGGTTGCAGTATGAGAGTCCTTTGGGTTCAGTAGTACACTTGAGTCTTGTGTCCCCAAACCACTGGAGACTTGAGTGGGGTACCACGTTGGCATGTTCAACCTCATCACTGTCTAGCACCCCATGGGCTGCAGCTCCAAGGAGAACCAGTTAACTGTTGGCTTGCTCTTCAGAGGATCAGTTTTATACAGCTGCCAAGAATGTTTGGCGGAGGAGGGAGGTAGTGTAGTGTTTGAAGATGAGGTAAATAGCTGGAAGAGAAAAAAAGAAAGGGTGGTTAGTTTAACTTTGCATTCTTACCCCAGGAGTCCTTTAGTATCAGTAACAATAGCAGTTAGCTGGCTAGGTGCAACTGCCCCGGAGGTATGCCTTTAAGATAATTTTATTTAAATGAGCTTTGGGCAACAGCCAATCAAAAAATAGAAGGGGGTGTGAGAGCTGCCTGAAGGCTTCAGAATTTTTTTTCCGCTGGACTGGAAACATTGTCCCTGAGGTGCCTCTCAACTTTCCTTGTTGACAGCCTCCTAGCGCTTATCTTGGTAAAGTGTCCCTCATAAATCCATTTCTTTAGTGTGCTGAGTGAAAGTTTTACAATTTTGTTAGCGTGACCGCTCTATTTAGACTTTATTTTTACTGCGACTGCTCAGTTTCTATGTTGTTTTTTCCACAGGTGCTTATTTTTGATGGTTCCTCCCTTTTCTAACAATTATTGAGGGAACCGTCAAATTCTTATCTTTGCCTTAATTTTTACCTCAGACCTACTTGGAGTTTTACATGAGGCAAACAAATAGGTTGAAATTTTTGGGCCAGTGGCATTACAACAGAAACCTGTGCACAGTTGACTGGTATTACTAGGTCTTCTATTAGATTGACACTGGTATAGATCTCAGTACTACAAAAAAAGGGGATTTTAAAGTAGACAAGAGTTATTTAAGTGGGGCAGGACTGGCCGGTGGCAATTCACAGAAACCTGCCCTCAGTCATTTGTGGTCCAGAACTTGGGTTCTCTTTGTTAAATTGGCACATAGCAAAGAAACCTAATAAGTATTATGGCTGAGGCTGTATCAAAGGCTACCAGTCAGGGGTCATTTAAGAGTAATTAAATATGTAAACAGGGGCCTGATTAAGCCTCCAGTACCCAGCCAAATATAGCTTCCAAAGGGGCTGATGAAGTTCCTCACAAATTACAAAATTATAAAGATGAATAAAATAAACTCTTCAAACTGCTATGAAGTGGCTAAAAAGAAGCTCTGTCAAGGGAAATGCTTCTGTTCCTCCTGGGAAAGTCAATAGTGAGCAACAGGCATCTTAAAGAATAAAGAAAAAAACAAAGCAAATTCAGCACTGTCTGCGCAGGTAACATTTTTGGCAAAAGCATGGCACGCCCTTCAAACCTTACAAAGATGGGATTTATGTTTACAGGGGCTAGTATACACTTTTCCACAGTTCTCTTCCTACAGACTGTGAAGGTGATACAGTTAATAATGAATAATTTTATGATGCCCCTACATACAGGGGCTGCTAACACTCTTCCACAGTTCTCGGTCCAGAGACTGTGAGGGTGATCCAGATGATATGAGCATTTTGGGATGCCCCTGATATGACTTTGAAAAGCCTAGACATTATGTGTCCACTACCCTCTCTTTGGAACTTCCTCACCCTGGACCTCCATTCTCAGGAATCCATCCTAGGTGAGGATGAGGATAAAAAAAGATTTTAGTGGGATGGAAGGTCTTCCACCAAAAAGACTGGTCGTGCCTACCTGTGTTGAAAATATATAAATAAAAATACCATGAAACTCCTTCAAACCCCCACTTCTGTGGCAGAAGTTTACAGGCAGTCTGAAAATGGTAATAAACAAACATAAATATATCAATTGTTTGACAATGATGAGTGCCTGTCTGTACATCCCAGCCATGTGAGTGGAGTGCAGCAGGTACCTTGTGAGAAAGCTGGGATCTCCTTGTTCTCCTTACTCCTGGACAAGGACTGCAGAAAATATACTTCATAGCTAACACAGATGCTTGTCAAATTTTTTTTCGTACTGGCCCCTGCCAAATATCAAAAAAAGGAAAAAGCACTGCAGATTTCTGTCCTGGTGCTATGGTGCAGGAGCCAGTGGTCATGGCAACCTGCCCCGGAAGCTATGTAGTACCAATTCCATACCTCCAGAGCCATGGCCCATGCCACTTCTCTGAGGCGCTTTGTCTGGCTGAGAACCGCTGGTCTACCCCCAGATCCCCAGTTTTAGGGCCATGGACTTTCCCCGTGATCAAATCATTCACTTCGATCCAGAACATCTGACTGCATCAGGCCTCCAGCTCCAAGGAAATTCCTCCCGAGGTCAGTAGGGGCACAGTTTATTTTTCCAGCTCTCCCTTCTCTCAGTTCAGGGGGTGCTTTCAGAGGGAAGGGCTGAAGGGGCTGGGAGTGGCCACCTCTACCCAGCCAGCAGCTTCGCAGTCTGCCTCTGACGTTGGAGTGGACAGACCTCAGGTGTGCCCAGGTGTCTAAGCCTCTCTCTCCCCAACACAGGTGTTACTGTTGGAGTATGAGATAAAAACCTTCTAGCTTTGCAAATGGTGGAGATGGTCCCGGCCCACAAAAAGAGTAAGAGCCTCTACCCCAGGTATTTTCTGACACAAAAAGACAACTGGGGAGTGACCACCTATCTTGCTGTTAAAACCCAAATTCAAGATGCTCACTCTGTTACTAATCATACAGTCCTTACAGTAGGGAGACCGGCTAGCCTCCCTGATCCTAATGGACTTCCTTTTTTCATAGAGCCCATAATGAGGTCTCACAGGCAGTGTCACAGGCGTGGGCTCACTGCAACCCTTCGGCCTTCCTCGGTCTTAAGTGTCTTTACAAGATACCTGGCAGCGGTGGCAGCACACTTTCAAAAATCTGGGTGTCTCTGCTACACGTGTGTCGGCGATTGGCTCATAGTGCCAAAGTCTCCTTGCCAGGACGAGGAGCCCTTTTTTCCCTTACAGGGCTCACTCTGGAGTCTCTGGGTTCCCTGGTAAATCTAAAAAAAAGGCTCACCTGGGATCCTTCCAGCATCCAGGAAGGATAGGCTTTTCCCTTTGCAGATGAGAATTCAAGCTGTCCCTCAGTAGCAAATTCCTTCATCCAGGGACAGCGAGACCAGCAGCAGGCACTTGACCTGGTCGAATCATTAACCTCAGCTGTTTCGTATAGGAAGCAGTCCTGAACAAATCACGTAACTTTCTCATTTTCTCAGGTTATTGGGACACATGGCTTCTATACCTGCAGTGGTCCCAGGGTTCAGATACAGGATACGACACCCACAAAGCCCCTTTTAGCTTGCTTGTCTCAATCAGCTAGCCTTAAGTGGTATACTGGGTATGTCCTTGCCTTACAAGCAGGAGGTCACAGGTTTGATTCCCAGGAAGGACATTTGTCTGTCATCTCATTTAACATTTCTTCGAAGCTGAGCCTGTTGACTGAGCAGTGCCTCAGATGCCTCCCTACTGTGGCGGGGAGCACATCTGTACAGTGCCTCAATAAGTGGCACCTAGACTCCCCAAGAGTCACAGGTACACATAGATTGTTGAAACCCTGAGCAATCCTTCTAGCTCTCAAAGCAATTGCTCCTGTCATAAAAGACAGACAGTACAATGTCACCACTGTGATTTTTTTTTCACAAACAAGCAGAGTGGACCAGATTAGGAATATTCTGCTCACAGGCTCTATAAATCTGGTCTCTTGCCATCTCCGTGGGAGTCAGCCTTCCTGCTATTCCATCCCAGGCAAACACAATACTCTGGCAGATGCTGGAAGCCGCATCGGTCAAGGCCAGAGTGAATGGACTCTGAACATTTAAGTGCTAGCTGCAGTGTTCAAGCGGTGGGTACTCTAAAAGTGGATCTGTTTGCCGCTTCCCTCAGCTTCTTCAGTTCTGGTGCAGGCCCCAGTCGGGGGATCGCTCCCCTGGATGCCTCAAGTCTGGTCTGGTCAGGGAGGTCTCTATATGCATCCCGCTTTTTCCCCTGATTCCCAGGGTGTTTCAGAAACTCAAACAACAGTCTGCATCAATGATTCTGGTGGCTCCAGATCAGCCCAGTCAAGCCTGATACCCTCTCCATCCCGCACTTTCCTACAGCAGGCCCAACCACCTGCCACTATCTCACTCTCTGCTGACCCTCTTCAGACAGGAGTGCATTATCCAGACATATATTCTCTTCACCTCAAGGCCTGGTTCTTGAGGAGTTAAGAGTCCCATCTTCTCAGTTCTCAGAACTAGCATGAAGAAGGGATGTATGCAATCAAATGGAAACAGTTTCCCCTCTGGTGCAAGACCAAACTGGGCCAACCCTCTTACAGTAGCAGATCCTCAGCTGCTGGATTACCTAGCACATCTGCAGACGTCCGACTTTGAAACCCTCTTTCCTTAAGCTATGCCTGACTGCGATTTCGGCTTTTTCTTCAGTGGGAAAGAAAAAGTCAACTTTTTTTCACACCATAGTTAAATAGTTTTTCAAAGCCCTTTTGCATCTCCAGCCTCCAGTCAGGAAGTCCCCGAGCCTTAACTACTCTGCATTGCCAGTCTCACAGAGCCTCCCTTTGAGCCTGTGACCACGGCACATATCAAGTTTGTGACCCAAAAGTAGGTCTTCCTGGTGGTCATTACCTCTGCCAGAAGAATTTCAGAGGTACAGGCCCTTTGCACTGAGCCTAATTTCGTCATTCATTGCAACAATGAAATTTGAGTCTGGATGAATTGGAAGTTTCTGCCTAAGGGGGTTTCAGAGTTACATCTAAAACCAGTCTAGTACTCTCCCTATCTTCTCTGAGAAATCCACTCTTAATGAGCAAAAGCTCCTCAGCTTGAATGTTAAAAGAGCTCTTCTTTACTACCCGGAACATACTAGGCAGTCCAGAGAGACTTCCTTTCAGTTTTTCCTCGCCTACGGGAGTGTAGGCAGAGGACCAGCTTCCAGGAGAGTTTTTCCCGCTGGTTGGTCTCTTGTATTAGTTTCTGCTGTGGACAGGCTGGTTGTCAACCTCCACTCTACCAGGGGCAGTGCAGCCTCTGAGGCAGCAGTAAGGGACGTACTCCTTCTGGATGTCTGTGAAGCAGCTACGCGGAAATCTGTGCACACCCTCGTGATGCACTACAGTTTAAAGATGCAGTCAGATCTGTGCCAGATTTATCAGAGGGTTCTGCAGAGCCTCTTTCCTAAGTAGGTTCTCTGCCCACCTCCTACTTGGTGCTGCTCGGTAGTCTGCTATTGTTACTGATGCTAAAGGACTCCTGGGGTAAGAAGAAAAAATTACTCACCGCAGTAATCTTCTTTCTTCCAATGGATCCTTTAGCATCAGTAAGCTCCCACCCTTCCTCCCCGGTTCATCTGTCGAGAGAAGGGCTCTGTTATCACATTTACCAAATTTGGAGTTTTTTTATTTATGAGTTTCTAACTTGTGTTGTTGTTTTATTTCCACTTTTGTGGACATTTGCATGTTTTGTGAATCCTGTTGATTCATTTTCGGGGCATGTGCCTTCGTTTCCCTTCGAAAAAAATCTGAAGCCTTCAGGCAGCTCTCACTCAGCTCACTCCCCCTCCTGTTTTTTGATTGGCTATTGCCCAAAGCTCATTTAAATAAAATTCTCTTGAAGGCATACCTCCGGGGCAGTTGCACCTAGCCAGCTAACTGCTATTGTTACTAATGCTAAAGGACCCCTTGGAAGAAAGATTACTGCGGTGAGTAATTTTTTTCTTTAGCACCTGATAAGGAGCTGGGACACTGTCCATGGGAAAGTAAATGCCTGTTCTAGTGCTACCTTTTTCTCTTTGATTAGGAAGCTCTTCCCACAAGAAATATGCAGTATAGGAGGATGCTTTTTAAATGAGATTATGGATTATAATTTGAAAATGAAAAAGCAAAACTAATTCAAAGTCAGAAACATACACTAGCCTACGATCATACCACATTGTGATGTGGAAAGAAAACCCATGGTTGTAATTTAATTCTTTTTTTTTTTTCCTTCTTGTAGGCAGAACTTGACCTTAAACGACTGCGTGATCCACTGCAGCTGCACCTACCCATACAACAAATCAGCAACAAAGATTAATGAATACTGTTACCCTCTCCCCTCTGGTGAAACCTTTTCATGAGTCTGCCATAAATTAGAACATTGTGAGCAGGGGTAGAGACAGGGAAAGCTATTTTACCTTTAAATAGAAAACAATTACAAAAAAAAAAAAAAAATTCTACTGATCAGGCAGTGAGGAATTTGAAGAGTGCCCACCGACTAGCTTGGTGAGGGAGAAACCTGAAATGGCTCTCTCTGTGGTGGCAGACCCACAAATCTGGTGAAATCACGATTGCAGGTTGTACATTGGAAATTGAGATGATTTTGCAACTCTGTGGGATGTGCGCATATTGGGATTGGATTACCAGTAACCTAGTTCTGCCTTTTGTGGCATAGATGCGTCAGAAGTGACGTGGGCAGTTGATGATTTAGGAGCTGGGAGAACTGGAGAGACAGAGAGCACATTGGAGATATATCAGAGGAACAGTACCAGCCTGAGTTCAACAGTGCCGAAGAATGAACCTTATGACACTGTGGCAGTTGATAGTGAGGATCTTTCTTGTCACCCCTTTCCTGTTGCAGCAGTTGCTGTTAAACGGACGCAAGACTTAAGTGAATCATGAACTAGACTATAAAATGACATCACAATTGCAAAAAATGAATCTTGGGCTTTAAATGGGAATGCTGATGAAAACAGGTTGAGGCTTTCTTAAATGTGGACAAAATGAAATTCCTTTGACGTAACACCTTTCAGTTTGTCTGTAAGTGGATCACAGAGAGGGAGAGTGAGTGAGAAAAGCAACTCTTAACACCTCATAAGAGTTGCAGTAAAGACACTACTGTGTCCCCATTAAAAATGCATGGGAAACCATTTCACTTTGGTTTTGGTGGGAGTATACCAAAAGGCTGTTTTAGGTAGTAAGATTTTTTTTCTGCTGGATTTTGGTGAGAGGCTTGTGTATTAATTTACCCCCACCCCCCCAACCCAAAAAGACGCCAGGTGCCTTGCAGACGTCGAATACACGGACAGGATTGTTGCTGCCTTCCCTACCGCTGGCATGCCAGGCAGGACAACAGATGCACGTTTTTGCCATATTTTTTTCTTTCCCTTTTTAAAAATGTATTGCGTGCATTATTTTAAATTTTTAATCCTGTTTGTGTGGCAGCGTTTTAAAATGGAAATAGCTGATTTATTTCAAGAAATGGTGTGTCTTCAGAAGTGAGAATATTGAACACATGTAAAATCCTGTATCATTTATGAAATATGTATAAAAGAGCACTGTAATTCTGGAACAATAAATATCTTATCCAGTTTTTGAAGTTATGTTGTGCCTGACTTTCTTTTACAGATGTACACTGCAGCTTTTGATAACATGGGTTCATTTATAGCCACACACTTGCAAAATCCTGGTTCGAGGAGCCAGGCCCTGGAATAATGAGTAAGACTTGAACTGCACTTCCCCCATATCTCACACCTGGTATCCATCAATTCTTCAAATCTTCCAGGAATCAATCTTCATCCTTGATTCGCACTAATGGGTCTTGAGCCCAAAGTGCTAGGACCCTGCAAGAGCCAGAACTTTTCAGAAGGGCTGGCTTGCCAAGGCAAGCTGTGTGCATGCGTGGTACTTTGAGAGTGGCTCGTGGCACCAGGCTTACCTCTGCACCAGCCCTCCACTGCCTCTGTTCCTTCTTTCCCCACTGTCGAGTGCGCATCAGTGACGACACTTGCCTGCCAGCAGTCAAAACTTCACATCTGTTTGATAACAGTTCATTTCTTACCAGTTTAAGTGTTTAAAGCTTGAGTTTTGTTATTTTTGTGTCTGTTTAGTGATTTTACAAAATAATTTCTGGCAGTTTACTCTCTGCCCTACAGAGCCTCCTGTCGACCACCATGGAGGATGACGTTAGGGAGCCTTCAGGCAGGCTGCTCCAGCAGCAAGGCTGTGTCTAGTCCACTTTTCCTATTGGCAAAGGGTTCTGACCACTGGCAGTCCTGTGCTCAGGAGGAAGGACAGTCCTCCGAAGCACAAAAGGGCAGGTCCGTTCCTGATTACAGTTGGGTTCCCAGCGCCGCTTGACCTTGGGTTCTTCCTCTTCCCTTTGGTAGGGGAAGAAACAGTACCTTTCACGGTTGCCCTCTGGGGGGTCTGCTACGAGATCCTTGGTTTTCTGAGGCCGTAGACCCTCGTTGATGCCATCAGCATTGTCGGGGGGGCCCTCTGATACTGGGATGTCAAGGTCTTGGGCCCGGAGTCCTCCTCTGTCCTAAAGTGGGACCCCAATGGGTAGTTCCACCCTTGGGCAGCTCTTTGGAGCAGTGGTTGCAGCATCAGGCTCGTGTCGCTGCTTCTGGATCCAGTCCCTGATCCTTCGGTGTCGGTGGTAGAGGACCTGCTGGCGGGGCCCTCAAGCCGGGTAGAGCATTTGGCTCCAGCAGGCAGCAGCCTTCTGCCCTTGCTGGTGACTGCACTGCCAACTCTTGTCTCACTGGTCGCACCCCTTCTTTGTGTTACTTGATGGGGCCGGTGGGGTACCATCGCCAGTCACTTCAATGCAGGTTTGGTCGTTTGTGCTGGGGGATGGTTGTGGCATTGGTGCCGTGTGGCATTGGTGCCGTGTTTGGGCCTTTCGGGGCGAGCCTGACCTGGTGCCACTTCTGGTACTAGTTCTGGCATCGGGTTGGTGCCAGCTCACCGGGATTTCCTGGTACCAGATTCAGCCCACTCTAGCCTTTGGGGTCTGGCCTGGCGCTAGTTCCTGTGCTGGTCCTGTCGCCAGGTTGTTACCATGTCAAAGCTTGGTCAGCATCAGAGGTTCTCAGCACTCGGTGTCTCATGGTGCCAGTTTCAGTACCATTCGTGGTGCCACCCTGGTTCGAGAACGAGCCCCGGCCACCAGAGGGCCAACCGGGGGAGGTAGGATCAGGCATTACACAGGATGCTGTCGTCCGGGAGGGAGGATGTTGCAGCCTGCTGCAATACCACCACCTGGGTGACTGCGAGTGGCGGTGCAGAGGTTCAACAGTTAACAGGGAGGGACCCTTGGATAGAGCACGGGGATTGGCTGGTTCAGCTCTGCCGGCACACCAGTCTCATTACGCTTCTAGAGGTATAGGCGGGCTAAGAAAATGAGAACTGAAGCACTGGTAGGGAGGATGAAGCTTTAGCCTGCTCACCACATCCAACGCTGGAACCGGGCCACCTTCTGCCAGGGGATGTCGCCAGTCTTCACCTCCACCATGGTGGCCAGATGGACAGTGAGGAGGAAATGCTGTGGAGCTGAAGGCGTACCCGGCCCTGAGGGGTAGGCTGGGGAGCAGCAGACCGGTGTGTTGCAGGGGGCTAACAGTCCTGCCGGATAGGTGGCAGGTTCTCAGACGGATGATATAGCATAACCTTCCACTAGGGAGACTTATACAACCAAATGAAATACGTTTTTCCATCTGGTGCTCCAAAACCCGCAAGCCTTTTGAGCCCCTTGCAGCATGTGAGCTGCAGCTTTTAAACTTGGAAAGCAGCTGTTCTAGTGACCATTGCAATTCATGCCTTGATCACAGATTCCAAACACACTCTTCTCCCCCCCCTCCACCAAATATGCTGTTTTCCACAAGGATAGGGTAGTGCTTCACACACACCCCGAATTCCTTCCCGGACTGGTGTCAGAGCTCCATCTAAATTGCCTACTGTGCTGCCAACCTACTTTGCCTTCTCCATTCTAGAAGTTGGCAGTCTGTTTTCTGGACGTTCAGAGAGTCCTTACATTTCACTAGGACAGAACTAAGGAATACAGGCAATCCAGACAGTTATTTGTTTCCTTTGATCCCAGTCGAAAGGGACAGCCTGTTACAATCAAATGCACTTCTACCTGGATTGTGAGCTGTCTGGCCTGGGTTGTGTTTTTAGTTTTTTTTTGGTCTGAGCTTGGTACTCTGACCCATTAGTGTGAATCAGTGGTGAAGATGGATTCCTGGAAGATATGAAAATTACATACTCACTGTAATTCTTTATTTTTTTTTGTAAACTTTGTTTATTGTTTTATAATTAATGGCTATGATTTTTTTCCATTGGAAACCCGTGGCATAATTTGCCGTTATAAAGGAATGTTTATAACAGCAAACACACGCCGGGTTTCCCTACCGATGCGCATATGCCTGGTGCTGCTCTGCTCTTCCTAGTAGTCAGAGACTGTGGCTTACTGCCGGAGATCACACAGTAAACTCTGACTGGGCAGTAAGTCTAAAAAATAAATACAAGAACTCGGGGCTAAAAGTAGGCTACTGTTTAAGAAAAAAAATTCGTCTTCAGCAGCCGCTTCTGACCGCGAACCGAGTCGGGATTGGGGCGCAGCTGCACAGGGATATTTTACTGTATTTAATTGCTGTGGCAAAAAAATCATAGCCATCAATTATATAAAATAAAACATAGGGTGGTGTGTAAACTCGAAGTTTACACACACCCTTGGGGTTAGATGCTGACATAGACCCCTCGGGTGTGTGTAAACACACCACCCAATACTTTATTCTATATATGTAACAACATAGAGTTACATACCAACATTTAATTTGAACAGTTGTATTTCCAAACCGAGAGGGCACCACTCCTCTTAATATTTACAGTTTGACCATTAAATATTTATAGATACATCATATCAGTTGAAAAACAAAAAAATGGAACTCTCCGTTCGTTTTAAATTATCTGTGTAAGGAGTCCATTAGCGGTGTGGTTAAAGATCCAGTCTCGTACAAAACTGTAACATCCAAAGTCCAGCCCACCAAAAGTGTGTATAAGTTCTACCATACCATTTCAAATAATTAGCACCAAGTGGTCATTCTGTATAAACTAGGGCAGAAAGAGCTATCCGCTACTATCATCTTTATCATATATTCTGTTAGTAAAACATAAATTTTAACAGCATTGTATTTTAAACTTCTTGAAGTAAGTAAACAAGGCGTTTATACTATATATGTAAAGTCATTCACATTGGGAGCATTAGTAATCATTCCTATTAACCAATCTTTAGGGCTAAACTTAAAAAAGGAAAACTGCACCCATTATTCCTATTGACTTTACTATTTTATAAATACCATTTATAGGAGGTATTAAACTTAGTCAGGACATCAGTAACTTCAACTGCTATTCCCTCCACCCAGAAGCCACGCTCTTATAGGGTAGTAGTCGTTAATGAAAGATACCACAGTAGTCAAATTCAAGGAATGTCCTCATCAGATGAATCAACCTCTTCCTCCACTCCTCTGGGCCGAGATGGAGCATTCCGCTGACACCATTTTTGGGCCTCTTCTGGATCAGAGAAAATATACACTTTGACACGATGCACTATCTGAATACGCACCGGGAAAACCATGCTGTGGGTTACCTCCATTTCTCTCAGCAGAGCCTTTACTCCGTTGAATCGTTTCCGTTTTTGCCGAGTGGCATAGGAGAGATCTGGATACATTAGAATTTGCTGTCCATCCAAGAGTTACTCACTGTAATTCTTGATCTTCTAGGAATATTTTCACCATTTATTCACACACCCACCCACTGTCTCCTGGGCTCACCCCTTGTTCTTGGTTTGGACTGTGAAGACACTCATTACTGACTTGTTGACCCTTCTTCATAGGTCACCAGAGCTATTGTGCCCTTAGGCTTAGTGCATAAGTATTAGTTAGATTACGCTGCACCTCCTCAATAAAAAAGATACTGAGGCAGTTGAGGGCTGGTGCCAAGGTCGGCCTGGCACATAGGGAGCCTCTCCCGGTGCCCTGCATAAGCACAGCTTGCCTCAGCAGTGGACCTTCTGAAAAGTTCTGGCTTCCGCAGGGTCCTAGCACCTCTGACTCAAGACTCATTAGTGTGAATCAATAGTGAAGATATTCATAGAAGATCATAAATGATGGTGAGTATGTAATTTTCATATCGTTCTTTTCCACTGATGAGCTTGCTCACCTGGGTCTGCTCCTGGGTTTGTTGGATCTTCCAGCAGTCTTTCACCATTCATTCACACTACAGGGCGTTGGACAGATGCACTAGGGCCCCGTGGGAGCAAAGTCATTTGCTGCTTGAGAGAGGACCAACATTGGCGCCACCCATGAGGCAAGCATACTGACATGCACGTGTGAGCCAGCCAGTAACTGACGCTGGCCCCCTCCCTTCCTCAGTTCTGTTTATCCTGCCGTAGTGTGTGCACAATGGAAGTAGCTGAAGTGAAACTGCATCAGCAACAGTTTTCCTCAGTTCACAGCTGCTATCATAGTTTTTGATGCCAGACATCTTCTTGGCACCATATTTGGTATGTTTTGTTTTTCTAAGTTCAGTGCCAGTTTCTATCCTTTTCTTGGTTTTGCTGCTTCGGTCCATCGAGATGCTGAGTTTGAGGGGGTGAAAGAAATAGAAAGGCTGCAGCCTCCCCAGTTCATCGGCACTCCTGTGGGGGCCCTCTCGCAGCATTGGACCAGCATCCAAAATTCCACACCTGCCTTGGCCCTGACCAAGCACCTTGAATTCCACATGTTATAGTGGGGTCGTTTGCTCCCCCACTTTTGGAGGCAGGCATCACACCCACGATACTAAGGTTAGGTCTCTAGGCCTATCCCCTAGGTCCCCTTCCCAGTACCTCTGATAATGAGGAAGACCAGGATCCTCCCTGTGCTTGTCTTGTCGAGACGTTGAGGTCGGGGGGAGGGAGATCTGGTGGATGATCATCTCTTTCTGAGGGGTCAGCTGAGCACTTCAATCAGTCTGTCCTCCTGGACAGTGAACTCCACCCAGTGGTGAGGCCAAAGCTATAGCCTATATGCTTGGTCTACACTGGTAAGCACTTCTGTGTCACAGGCTGGTGCTGTACTGGCTCCTGGTACTGCCCACAGTACCAGTGAATGGGACTGTGCTGGTCATGAATCTGAGTCACTTTCTGGTGCTATTTGTGGTGCTAGAAGAAGAAGACTGGTTTCATAGCTGACCCTGACCTTGAGTCTGAGGTGGTGGTTATCTCCTCCCCCAGTGCCCATGTGGCCTGGCGGCGTAGGAGGACTACTGCTTTGGGCAATGAAACAAGGACGTCATTAATGGCACTGACCTTGGGCCCAGCTCTGAGTGTAGTGCTGGTGACTGTCTCTCATGGTGTTGTCCCTGGGTCCTGTGCTAGGGACAGTGCGGGGACTGGTTTTGGTCCTAGTGCCATCCATGGTACCAGCTGTGGACCCGGTGCTGTATAAAATGCCAGATCGGTTCCCGGAGCCATTTGCGGTGCTGGGTGCATAGACAGTTCTGGAGCTGATACTGACTGTAGTGAAATGCTCAACTTGGGGAACAGCACTGTGAATGGTGCTGGAGGCAACACCAGCCAGAGTTCTGGCAGTGACCTGGTGGCTGACGTCTCCCCAAAACCGGATGATACCACTTGCAAAGACTGGAGCTGCCCCATGGGACATGTATGGCTTCGCTGTCCTCACTTGGGGGGGTCTCTCCCCAAATGCACCATCTGGGTCGTACCTGTGAGACAGGTTGGCTCCACTCGAGTGGGTTTACCAGGTTGTTCCCCTGGGAGAGGTCCCCTGACCACTACCACAGCCCTGGCATAGAGCCTGGAGCCTCTGGCTTCCTCATCCCTTCTTGGCTGGTGACACCCCTCCCGAAATTGCAGGGTATTATGGGTCCCCTTACGCCAGTGACCTGGCACTAGTATTGGATGATAATAATAATAATATAATAATAAAATTTATTTAGTTAAGTGCCTTTCAAATTTTCAAGGCGCTATACATAAAGCATAAAAACACCAGCATATCAATGCATACAATAAAACAATACAGCAAATATAACAGATTAAAATAACCAAATTACGGCATAACAGGGAATGCCTTATCCCATAAAAAGGACTTTAAGGCCCTTTTAAAACTTTCCACCATTGTACTCTCTCGGAGCTGACGGGGCAGAGAATTCCAGAGGGAAGGAGCCGCAAAACCAAAGGCACGGGCTCCAGAGGACTTCAGATTTACCCTCGGAATCTCCAGCAACCCCTCGTCAGCCGAGCGAAGCTGTCTCAGAGTTGTCATGATGACTGGTGTCCTCCACCAGTTTCACTTTTAGTCTCTCTGGGTCCAGTTCAGACCCATGGCCCCAGCACCATCACTCCCGAGTCCAGTTCCTTCTCTCCTACTTCCTCCTCTGAGATTGGGGACTTCTCCCTCCACATGTCTCCAGGTGCCGAGTACTCCCATACCAGTGGTTCCTCACAGAGATGCTGAATGTTGTGCCTTTGTAGGCCACAATCCTGCATCCTTGTTGCTGAGATTCCTTGGGGATTTCAGTGATGACTCTTGTCATCCCTCCTTTCTCTGGGGCCTTTGAGGAGACGTCTTGGACTGTCTGGCTCCGTACTTTCTCCCCTTCTACAGACCCAACGGACAGCCAGTGCAGGTGCTATACCTCACCCCACTTTGGAGATTTTGGTACTGCAGACCCCCACTGAGCCTGAACACTCTGTGCATGACCGGTTCCCTGAGGCTGATTTTCTGCTGAGGTGGATGCTTTTGGGAGGAGGGTTTCAGCTTCGGCATGGCACCATCTTGTGCACTGCTGCACACTAGGCCCATCTGGCAGTTCTGTAACAAGCATCTGTGGTCACAGCTTAGTCAGATCCTAGCTGCAGTGCCTGTCTGTGAGAAGTTAAACCATCAAGCCATTCACCTTTCTGCTCAGGGCTGGAGCTGATGAGGCACCAGTCAAGGGCACTGTACGATGCCGGTAAGGTAGCTTCCAGGTTGGTAGGAACAGCAGTCTGCATTTGGCAGATGGCATGACTTTGCCTTTTGAGATTGGCACCTATGGTCTGGTGTAAGGTGCACAACTGCATTTCCAGAGGACTCGCTTCTTTTCCTGCAGGGTCAGGTGTGAGCTGTCAGTGGAGCCTCTGCCTGCTCCTGACAAGTCTTGGGTTCCACTGAACCTGAGAGGAGTCCCTGCCCTCAGGTGGTTCTGCCCCATGCAGCGAGCTGAGGGCCATGGACGCTCAGGGTGAGCCAGCTCCTCCCTTTTTGGGAAAGCTTGGTACTGTGACTCATTAGTTTGAATGAATGGTTAATATTGATTCCTGGATGATATGAAAATTACATACACACCGTAATTATTGATCTTCCAGAGTCTAACCCCAGGAATCCACTAATATTATTACTCTTGCAGTGCTTCTTTAAATCAGCACTGCCCTGGAGCCAAATGAAATGCTATGCTAGTGATGGAATCTTTAGCTCATGCATTCAGTTTCAAACTGCCCAGTGTAACTGCCTACATTCTAACCTCAGGTTTCTTCTCTCCGCTGCAAAGTTCAGACACCCTGGAGATCTTCTCTCAATCAAGACAGATTCCTGTAGTGCATAAAACAAAAAAACTTAAGTATTTTCTTTTATTTTTTCATTACTGCCTAGTGTAATTGTTTTTCAGTGTTTTTTGCCTCATAGTTTTAAATTTAGTTTTGTTTACCAGTTCCTCACGGTTCCTTTGAACTGAGGGGCAACCAATCCCCTTTCTCTATTGAATCGGAACCTTTTTTTTTTTTTAAAGTTCTGGTTACTTTATTCTGTATTTTTATTAATTTTAACCGCATTTGAACCGAGGTTTATCAGTTTCCTCAGCGGTTTTCTTGGTTCCAGATCCGATCAGAACCGCTAGATCTTCCTGGACCCAAGTCTACACCACTCATTCACACTAGTAAGATAGCGCCGGAGACGCTAGGACCAAACTGGAGCCAGAAATTTTTTGAAGGGTCGGCGCCGAGACAGGACCACACATGTGCAAGACTAGCTCGTGCCTGTGTAAGCTGTCTCAGCGTCGATCCTCCAACCGCCTCAGTTCCTTTTCTCCCGCTGTCAAGTGCGCTTGGATGTCGGCATCACTCGTCTGCTGGAGTCAAAGTTTTCATCTATACGACAGCAGCTTTTAGCCGTTTAGTATTTGTTTTATTTAACATTTTTAGTAGTATTTTCTTATTCTACAAAGAAAATGAAGATTATGAAGAAAAAGAAATTCTCACCTGCCATCAACGGAGTCGTGCTTAGACGGTAGTGGTGATGGTAGGAAGACTTCATTTGAAAGTTGTTATGGCAGAGGGGCTGTGTCCAGTCCGCCACCCTTTGCTAAAGGGGGGCGTCCAACTACGGACAGTCCTATGCTCGGGGGGAGGGGTCGAGACAGTCCACCAAAGCATGAATCTGTTTGTTCCAAGGATCCGGCTCTGCTTAACCTCAAGCTCTTCTTCTTTGTTGGGGGAAGAAGAATCAGTGCCACTCAAGGTTGCCCTCTGGTATGTCTGCATGGGAATTGTCAATCGGGAGGGGCGATAAGCCTGAACCGACTTTGGTGGGTTCCCCTTGGTCCCGCTCTTAACGGCTGTGTTCTTTGACTCCAGACTCAATCTCTTTCCTCGATGGAGTTCCAGTGAGCAGTTTCACCTCTGGGCCACTCCTGCGGGACAAGGAGTTCGACTTCTGTCCAGTTTTCCTGGCCAGTGTTCCCAATTTCAGGGCCTCCGGGCCTCGGAGCTACTGGGCCAGGTCAATTGGATCAGGATGTGCGTGATACCTCCTGGTGCCATCGTGTCAATCCCCCCTCCCTCTTTCCATACAGGGGCCGGCACGGGCACCTCTTTTTCCTTTCTCCTCAGGATTTCCTCCGTTGGCTTTCTCCACAGTGCTGTTGGTCCTGGCACCACAGCCGATGCTATGGGTGACACCGCAGGTCCGGCATGGTGGAGCAGCACCACTGGAATTGGTGTCGCTGCTGTAGGTGGCACCGTTGATGTTGGCGCCGTGAGTGGTGACATTGCTGCCCTGTGGCACTGCGGGTGCTGTTGGTGCCGCTCGATGCCATGGGTGCTGTTGTTGGTGCCATTGGTTCCCAGCACCACTGGCGGTGCTGCGGGTGTTGAGCGGCACCGAGCACCTGTGGGTGGCACCGGGCACCCACAGGTGGCACCATAGGTGCCATGGTGCTGGAGGTCAGCTGGGGAGAATATTGAGCATTCAAGGGATGGCTTTTCCCTCCTGGGGGGGGGTTGTGCCTTCCATAGTTCACCTGACACCTGGTGGAGTTTTGGTGACAAGGCAGATGGGAGGTCCAGAAGGGTTAGGATGTTGACGGACACTCAGCATCATTGCGCATTGATGACCCATGGGACCAAGAAAATGTGTGGGAAATTCTCTTGCTGCAGCATAATGACGCACAGCCCCCACAGGCCAGCACCATTGACTGGGAACCAAGCCCCTCTGACTCCATCACGAGGGGGATGTCAGTGGGAAATGGAGGGTAGGTTGCAGAGATGGTAGGTGTCTGGACTTGTGGGCCATCCCAGTAGGGAACAGGCAAGGGTGAATGGGTGAATAAACAAATGAGAAAAAAAATGTGCTTCTCAGTACCATATTCTGGTTCTGTTCTGCCCAAACTGATCATTACTTTTTCTGACAGGTGTCGCAAACCCACTCCTGGGGGTCAGGCCCACTAAGCTCACAGTGCCCACCCTTAAATGCAATCTGTGATGGGGGAGGCAGGAATACCCTCCTCGTCCTTTAGAATGCTTGCCACGGTCACGACTGCACTTCTGCCACAAGGATCCTAGGCATCCCTCTAGCTCTGGATAAGGGCATAATACCAGTCTTGAGTCTTGTGGCCTAATATGAACCTTTCCTTGGCTATTACACAAAGGAGGAAGACCCAGGTTTCGCACTCTCTTCAGGGTAGCAGCATAACATCTGATTTGGCCTTCTCCTTACAGGACATGCAACAGCTTGGTTCAAAATCTTTGTAGACTCTGGTATTCTCCTTATCCTTTCAGATCCCTTACAGACCCTTTTTCAGTTTGGTTGCTTATGGTGTGACCCCTTTGGCAATAACAGTTTTCACAGATTGTTAATATTGTTTTCACAATTCATACACAAATATATACATAACCCTCACACAGGCAGATATTCTTTAGGAACACAAAAGTTTTTACTAAAATAAATAAAAGCAGTTACAACTAAGTGAGAACATATACTAATTTAGGTTACAGTACAAGAAACAAAATGGAAAAATATACAGAAAAACGCTCTAAAACATGTTAGCAGAGTCTACGTTAGTATGAGATTTCAAAGTCTAGAAAATTGCTGGTTTGCAAAATATTTCAGTCTTTCTGTAGCAGCCTTTGGTTCTTAGGCAGTCTCTGTGCTGGCAGCTGTTCGCTTGTGGTTAGGAGAAGGAGTCCAAACAGAATGGCAAAATGGCTCTGAGGGTCTGTGATGGAGAGTTTATATAGAAGACCCCCCCCAAGTCTGTGAATAAAGACAGTCTCTTCCACTTTGTCACCAGGTGTCACTCTTGCACTTTCCCAAAGTCTTGGTACTTAGAAAAAATGTCAGTGTACTGTGGGGACCTTTCCTGTCACCTCTTGTCTAAGACCATTTCCCTTTTGATCTTAAGGGTTTACAACAGTGGAAATAGCTTCCCTCATCCTGGGATTTTGAACTGGCTTAATTTAATTATTTATAAGGAAGATCCTGTAAGTTGTATGATTATATAAGCTGATTTTATTACTTCTGTTTCCCTAGGCCAGTTAACTTAGAAGAATACTCTCTGATCATGTATCCACAAGCTTTTTGACAAGAACTTGTCAGATTCCTGCAAGCAAAGCTGGCCTTGTAGGTCATAGGAAGGTCAAAGCCCTTTTTAAAAAAACAAATCCAGTCTTTCCTCTATGTGCCTTTGCTGGCACTGGCATGCACATAGAATTACATAAAAAAAATATATACAACAGAATAATATCTACAAATAAGGGCTAGCAGTGGGCTAGCTCACCACACTTCTCCCTCCTAGACTGAATTTGTGGGAATCCATCCCTATGCAGGGTATGATTTTCACAAATTCTGTTCACAGTTCTAACTGGCAAGATAGCCTTTCTGGGTTGGTATTGGCTGATCCGGCCCTGTGGGTAATGGTCATATCGTAGCCCTGCAAGTCAATACTCCACCTTAAGAAACAACCATTAGTTTTACCCATCTGAGTCATCCACACCAGGGGGTTTTGATCGGTCTGTACCTCAAAGTGCCTTCTGTAGTGGTATGGCTCTTAACTTTTTCAGCGTCCATACCAGCGCAAGGCATTCCTTTTCAACTGTGGCATGTGCCTGCTCCCAGGGAAGCAACTTTTTGCTAAGGTACATTATTGGGTGATCTTTCCCTTGGTTAGAGGTCTGACTGAGGACTGCTCCAATCCCATCTGAGGCATCTGTCTGGACTACAAATGGCTTACTGTAATCTGGACTGGCCAACACAGAAGCACTGCACAGTGCCTCCTATAGCCGTGTGAAGGCTTGTTCACTGGCTGGCTCCCATTTTACCTTTTTGGGCATTCTTTTCTTTAGCAGGCCTGATAGGGGAGCTGCCAGAGTACTGTAATTTGGTACAAACTTTTGATAGTACCCAGCGATACCTAGGAGACTCCTAACCTGCTTCTGGGTTTCAGGCCTGGGCCATGCCTCTATTGCCTCAATCTTGGTTTGATTGGGACAAAGCTGCCCCTGCCCCACTACATGTCCTAGGTTTGTCACCTCTGCCATGGCCACCTGGCACTTTTCAGCCTTGACAGTGAGCCCTGCCCTCTGTATCCTGCCCAACACTTCCTTAAGGTGGGACAGGTGTTCCTTCCAACTGGCACTGAAGATGGCAGTATCATCCGGATACATCACTGCGTACTCTTCAGTACCATGTAGCACCTGGTTGACCAACCTTTGGAAGGTGGCAGGGGTGTCCTTCATTCCAAAAGGCATCACCTTGAACTCGAATAATCCTATTGGAGTGATGAAGGCCAACCTCTCCCTAGCTCTGGCAGTTAATTTCACGTGCCAATACCCTTTTGTCAAGTCAGTGGTAGTAAGGTATGCCGCCCATCCCAAGCTGTCCAGTAGTTTGTCCGTCCATGGCATTGGGTGGGCATCAGACTTCGTGACTACATTGAGTACACGATAGTCCACACAAAAATGAATAGAGCCATCTGGCTTGGGAATGAGGACTACGGTTGAGGCCCAGGGACTGTGGGATTTCTGGATTACCCCTAAATCCAGCATTTCCTCCACCTCCCTCCTAATGTCCTCTAGGATGGCCTCAGATACCCGGTAGGCTGTCCACTGTATGGGTGCTTGCGTTCACGTGTCTACATTGTGTGTCGCTAAGGGGGTTAGTCCAGGCTTGGCTGTAAACAAAGTGGCAAAGTCTGCTAAAACCTCTCTCACTTCCTGGATCTGTTCCGGCGTCAACTGAGGTGACAGTTTGATTGACTCCACAGAGGATTCTCGCTTGCTTTCCTTCAGCAAGTCCAGTAGGGGGTCTTCTTAGTCAGTCCCCTCCCTAGGACTACACATTGCAAATACCATGTCTTCCCTATTTGCATATGGCTTCATCATGTTGACATGGTACATTCTATGGGTATGTCTCTTGTCAGGCAGTTCTATAATATAGTTCATGTCATTTACCTGTCTGACTACCTTGTATGGTCCTGCCCACTCGGCCTGCAGCTTGTCCGTCTGGACCGGAATTAGGACCATGACTTCCTGACCTACACTGTATGAGCGAGCTCTGGCTCTGCGGTCATACCAGACCTTTTGCTTATGCTGGGCGGCTGACAGGTTGTTCTGGGCTGCTCCCATAAGCTCCTTCAGCTTTTCCCTAAACTTTAGGACACACTGCACTATGGGAGTTCCCTGGGTGGCATGCTTGCCTTCCTAGTCTTTCTGGAACAAGTCTACGGGCCACGCACCCTATGTCCATATAAGAGCTTGAGGGGGGGAACCCTGTCGACTCTTGGGGCACCTCCCTGTATGCAAACAGGGGGGGAAGATATTTCTCCCACTCCCTCCCATGCTGCTCAGCAAACTCTTGGAGCATCGATTTTAAGGTACCATTAAGCCTTTCCACAAGCCCATTGACTTGCGGGTGATAAGGTGTGTGTCTCTGCACCACCTCACATTTCTCCCACAAACACTTCATCAGGTCCGACATGAAGGTACCCCCTCGATCAGTGATAACCTTCTGCGGAAACCCAACACTGGAGAAAATCCCTAGCAAGGTGTCTGCCACTTTGTCCTAAGTGATGAAAGGGCTACCGCCTCTGGGTATTGGGTGGCATAATCCACCACCGTAAGGATAAACCTTCCTGGAGGAGCTTGGGATACTCGAAGGTCCCACAATATCCATTCCTACCCTCTGGAACGGCTCCTTCACAATGGGCAAGGGAATTGGGGCCGCTTTGGTTTTACCACTTGCCTTCCCTATTTGTTGGCACCAGTGACAAGACCTGCAATATTACTTCACCTGCTAGGTGAAGTTGGACCAATAGAAATTCTGGGCCAGTTGGTGTGTGGTGCGCATGATTCCCAGATGTCTGGATATGGGGATATCATAAGCGATCTTGAGCAACCGCTCACAGTACCCCTGGGGAATGACAGGCTGCCTACCTATCACCCCTCCCTCTGTCCTTGCATCCTGCATATACAACAGTCCATTGTCCCAATATACTCTGTCTCGCGTCACCTCCCTGTGTCCCGTCAGATCCTGCAGAAGCCCTCAGACTCTCTAAACTAGGATCAGTCCTCTGAGCAGCTACAAATTCTTCACATTTTCCCAAGGCATGGGACATATCTCCTTCAGTTCCTAAGCTGGGGTCCATAGCTCTAGCATCAGGACATTCAGCATCACTAACATCCCTAACCTTCTGACCATTGGTTACCCCTCCCTCCTCAGAGTAACCTTTTGTAGCGGTTTTGTTAACTGCTACTTTGGGAAGTCCTACCTCCCTTTCACTACTCTCCATTTCAGGAGGCACAGGCTGGGGAACCAGCCTCTCATTGTTTTCCACATGGGCTTCTAAGAGGATCCAGGGAACTACAGTCCGCCTCTGCCATCTGCAGGTAACCGCACACACCACCCCGTTCTGGAGATTCTTCCCTAGAATCACATCCAGGGTGAGGTTGTCTGCCACAGCCACTTTTTGCACCCTCTCTCCTGTTTCACCTCAGTCCACACTAGCTAGTGGCAGAGTTTTTTCCTCCCCAGTGAATCCCCGTACTGTCACAAACTAATTAGGCTCAACCAAATCCCCTTTTACTATGGTAAGAGATGCCCCTGTGTCCCCTTAACCCATGGGCGTGCAGCCCATTTACAGTAACCAGGTGTATGTGCTCCCTCATGTTCATAGGCATGCTTTCAGGGATACACAATGCACCCAACTCTGAGCATCACTTTGTGCCTTTTTAGGACACTGTCTAGCAAGATGCCCTGGCTGTCTGCAAAACCAATAATCATTTCTTTTATCTGATAAATCCTTTTTTTATAACCTGGGGCTTCCCCCTTTCTGTGGAGGCACTGAGGGTTTTAGCTGCCCTGAAGGCACACTTTTCCCCTTCTGTGCTGCCACGCCCACCCCATTCCCTTTCAGAGCAGGCCTGTTCTGGCATAGCGGTCCGAGAGCTCTGCAGCCTGCTGTGCTGTTTTGGGGTCTCTGTCCTCTAACCAGGTTTTTAGCTCTGCTGGGCAAGCCCAAAAGAATTGCCCCAGAAGTACACCCTCCCCAATTTTCTATACAGAGTTTGCTTCTACCCCCTTCCACCAACGTTTCAAAAACTGACATTGCTTTGTGGCGAATTCCTCATAGCTCATGTCAGGGCTTCTCTGGAGCTTACGGAACTTAATCCTGTATGCTTCAGGTGTTAATTCCTACTTTTTAAGCAATGCAGCTTTAAGTTTATCATAATTACTACTGTCCTGATTGTCCATTTGGCCTAGTGCCTCATGCCCTTTCCCAGTAAGCAGCGGGGATAGCTGGAAGCTCCAGGACTCGCTGGGTATTTTAGCCTGGATGCAGACCTTTTCAAACTAATTCAAAAATGCATCCATATCCTCCCCCTCTTTAAATTCAGCTATTAATTTGGAATTTAATTTATACCCCAGTCCTGGAGTTCCAGGTTCACCTCTACCACTTACCTCCTCTGGTGCTGGTCGTTGGAGTTTTAGCTTCTCCAGTTCAAACTCCCTCTGATGCTATGTTTCCTCTCTCTCAGCCTCTCTCTCTCTCTGACGCTGGTTTTCTTTTTCCTGCATCTCCAGCTCCATCTGGAACTTCTTCTACTCAAATTCCAGCTCCAATCTCCTCAACTCTAGCTGCAGCCTGATCCCTTCTGGCACCAGTGTTGTGGTGACTTTCCCCTGGTGCTGTGGCTCTGGGTTCCCTCTGGTCTTGCTGTCCTCCTCCCTGGGCTGGACTCTGTGATGTCCCTTGGCACCCACATGCCCAAGGTCTGGTCCCTTTCAGTCACCGGCTGTGACTCGAGTTCCTGGGTAGTCATTTGCTCATCAGCTGCCACAAGATCCTCCATGAGGTGCTTTTTAGTTTGCCCCTCGCACTGGATTCCTCTTTCTTGACACAACTGCTTCAGGTAGTCAGCAGTGTATTCGCTGTAGATGGAAGCCATCTTCTTCCCTAACTACTGCTACACTAGCTTGTACCCGAGAAAAAAACCAAAACAGGTAGGGAACTTTATACTGTAACCAAATTATGTATTTTTTAAAATATTTGCCTTAATTGTATGTGGACTGTTTACAGTTTATTAATCCAATACACTGGGCTCAAATCCAGCTGTTATGCCTATGCCACCAATATCTCAAATAGCAGCAGTATGCAGCCAAATCTCTCGGATCCCACCGCTACCACCAGATCTGTCACGAACCCTCTCCTGGGAGTCAGGCCCACTAAGCTCACAGTGCCCACCCTTAAGTGCAATCTGTGACAGGAGGGGTGGGCAGGAATACCTTCCTCATCCTTTAGAATGCTCGCTGAGGTCACGACTGCACCTCTGCCATGAGGATCTCGGGCATCCCTCTAGCTCTGGATAAGGGCACAATACCAGTCTTGAGTCTTGTGGCCAAATATGAACTTTTCCTTGGCCACTACACAAAGGAGGGAAGACCCAGGCATCCCACTCTCTGCTGGGTAGCAGCGTTAAACCTGATTTGGCCTTCTCCCTACAGGATATGCAACAGCCTGGTTCAAAATCGTTGTAGACTCTGGTATTCTCCCTATCCTTCCAGATCCTTTACAGACCCTCTTTTAGTTTGGTTGCTTATGGTATGACCCTTTTGGCAATAACAGTTTTCACAGATTGTTAATATAGTTTTCATAATTCACACACAAATATATATAAACTTCATGCAGGCAGATATTCTTCAGGAACACAAAACATTTTTAATAAAACAAAAGCAGTTACAACTAAGAACATATACTAATCTAGGTTACAGTATAAGAAACAAAATGGAAAAATATACAGAAAAATGCACTAAAACATGTTGACCAAGTCTACCTTAGCTATGAGATGTATTTATTTATTTGAATTTTGGTAACCAAGTGGGCCCACTGAGACAAGATCCCTTTTTCAGGGGCGACCCGTGGGAGAGGGGTAGCAAGTGACACAATGAGAAGTGTTCACAGACACTTTTTTCTAGAACAAGTAAAAGGAAGTGTATGCAGACACCTATACAGAGTTAAACTTAGAAACAAAATAACAATACAAATGAGTAATAAATAATTGATAGTAAACAAGCTGCACAGACAAAGTATTGCGTAAACAACAATTTAAGATGGATTGAGGAATTTGAAAACTTCTCCTATCATATATTTGGAGAGGCACTAAACCTTCAGCGCAGCAGAGGAAAATTAAGATCAGGTGGAGAGAGCAAGGGTGAGAGAGAAGGGGAAAAAGGAGGCAGAAGAGGGAATTATAATTAGTGACATCTGCAAGTTGAAGGAAAGAAGATTTCCTTATAGAGTCACTTGAAGTGAGGGAGAGAAGTACAAGAAAGTAAGTTAGGCAAGAGTTTGTTCCATTTTTGGGGAGCTGCAGCATGGAAAGATCTGTGGCCTATGGCTAAATGGGGTTTGGGAATACTTAGTATTGGGAGATGAAAGGATCTAAGTGTTCTAGAGAAGGATTTCCATGAGAGGAGATTGGAGAGGATGGGAGGGGAGGGAAGGTGGATTAATTTGAAGACAGTGCATAGAAGAGGGAAATCCATTTTGATCTCAAAGGACGGCCAACTTAGTGTATGGAGAACGTCACTGTGGTGTCCTCGAGAGCGGGAGTGGGCCACAAAGTGAGCAATTCTGTGATAGGCCTGCTTATGTTTGGCCTGGGTAGGGGTCCTAATTGAGTGGGTTATAGGGGCTGCATAGAAGAGCCCAGGGATAAGGGTAGTTGAGGCAATGATCTTACGAGCATGGGGTGAGAGACAGTGGGCAACGCAATATAGTAGACTGAGTTTTTGATTGGTTGCCTTGATGACGTTAGTTGCATGCAATTCAATGGATAGGTGCTCATCAAGAGTCAAACCCAGGTATTTGAAGAAGCTCACTTCTTCTAAAGGTTTGCCCGAGGAGGTGTGTACCACCATGGGAGGCTGAGAAGTCATGTCGAAGGAGGTGTGATGGAATAGCATGGTTTTAGTTTTCTTTGAGTTCAAGACCAACAAGTTTGTCTTAAACAAAGATTCCAGCTGCTGGAAATCGTATTGAAGGTCAGATTTAATGGAGGAGACATCGGTGTTAGACCGATAAAGAATGGCATCATCTGCATAAAGCTGCACCGAGGCACCTCCACAGTTCATAGACAGCTCATTAACAAAGAAGGAGAATAGGAGGGGTCCAAGGATTGTTCCTTGAGGGACTCCATCGGTGATGGGAGATAAGGAGGAATAAACACCAGACCATTTAACACAGTGAGTCCTATCAGATAGATAGAAAACCAGGTCAGTGAGGTAGTATCAAGGCCGAGACAGTGGAGCTTAGAGAGGAGGTGTGGGTGATTTACTAGATCAAAGGCCTTCATGAGGTCAATAAAGACAGCCCTAGTGGCTAGTCCAAGGTCTATGGCCTGATATAAGTCTGAGGTAGCCTTCAGAAGTGCGGATTCAGTCCCGTGTGACTTCCTAAAGCCATGTTGGTGTATGGTGAGGGCATTTGTCCATTCAAGAAAGGAGCTAAGTTGGTTATATATTATTCTTTCCTGTATCTTGGCAATAGAACAGAGTACTGATATTGGACAGTAGTTCCTTAGGTGGTTTGTCGGGCCGTTTTTGTGAACTGGGACACCTATTGCAGTTTTCCACTTGTCGGGGATGGATTAGGTAAGGAAGGATCTATTTATCAACTGTGCGATCGGTCGAACAAGCTTAGGGGCTCCAATTCTATGGAACTTAGGTGGCAGGGAGTCAAATCCCAGGGAACTGCCTGGGTTGAGAGCCAAGAGGAGTTTGAGGACTTTTTTACATGTGGTGATTTTTAGGTGGAAGAGTGGATGCGAGGCTTCTTGAGAAAAGGGTAGTAGCACAGAGTAGGGGCTGGTAGTCCCGTCTTGTATGCTCCTAGGTCGGTGAAAAAATGATTAAAGCCGGAGGCTATCTCCAAGGGTGATTGTGTAAAGCTGCCATTCTGATTCATGGTATGGGGGGTGGTGCACTTGTTGCCTTTAAGAAGGGCATTTATTTCTGTCCAAAAACTTTTGGGGTTGGAGACTGTATCCTTGTTTAGAAAGTAAGAAGTCACTTTAGCTTTGTTTGTTTTGGCCTTACAAGTATTCTTTAATTGGCAATAGATAATCCAGTCCAATTGTAGTTTGGATTTTTTAAATGACTTCCAAGCTTTGTCTCGGGTTCACATTAAGTGCCTCAGTTCATGAGAGAGCCAGGGGGAATAAGTACCTTTTGCTCGTCTTAGTTTGTGGGGGGCTTGGGAGTCAAGGATTGCGTTAAATGTGTAAATGAGGTAATCCAGAGCCTGATTCATATCCAGAAGGGAGGTGACGGAGGACCTGTCAGCTGAGGCCAGACTTTGTAGAAAAACCGGGGTTTGAAATCAGTTAGATCCTGTGATTTAAAACGTTTTTTGGGGGGTGAGGGAAGTTGTTTTTCCAGACACAGAAAATGGAAGAGTGAGCACTAAGTGCGTTGGGGAAGGTTCCAGCAGTTTTGATATGGACTTGTTATTAGTGAGAATCCAATCCAGAATACTGTGGATTCCAGATTTAAGATTAAGCCTTGTAGGTTGATCAGTTAGTTGCTCAAATCTGGCATCAGTGAGGGCATCTAGATATTGGGCATGATTGGGTCTTGTCCAGTCAAGGTTAAAGTCCCCACAGAGTATAGTATCATTAGGGGAAGAGAGTTGAGACAGGTGAGAAGATATGATATGGATGTAGAAGCAATCCTGGAGGGGGGGGTAGGTAAACACATCCTTTGGTTAAGTGTAAGACATGACCAAGGGTAATTGTAATAAATAACTGCTCAATATTAGGGTTGAGTTGTAGTGCAGTAAGCTCAATGACATCTAACTCAACCTTGGTGTAGATCAGTACACCCCCACCTCGCTTGGTAGGTTGATCACGTCTGAAAGGGAGAAACCGGGTAATGAGACCTCATGTGGTAGGATTGAGGGTTTTAACCAGGTCTCAGTAATACAGAGGGCATCTGGTTTATCGTGGTGAGTTCAGGCCTCAAGTTCAGTCATTTTATGCCTAATACTTTGAATAATCATATGGGCAACCTTGAGCCCTTTTAAGTTTGTCCAGGAGGGACACGGGGTGAAGGGGTCTTGCTTGGCATTCATGCAGAGGCCAGGGTTTAGTTCAATGTCACCAGACAAAAGGAGCAAGCATAGCCTAGATTGGATGGAGGGGGGATGGAGGAAGGGTGACTTATGAGGCTTCCTAGCCTTGGGGACTAGCAAGATAGTTTTTTCACGATGGGTGAAGGCAAGATACCTAGGGTATGTGGAGGACCTAGTTAGTGGGAGAGGTGGGGGGTTGGGGAATAGGTGCAGTGAGAGTGCTAGGTTAGGTGATAATGTTATCACACTGGTAGGGATATGGTCGGATAGATGGAGACAGGCCATGATTGAACTCAATAATTGAGTAGCCATCTGATCTGAAATAGAAACATGTTGTTAAGTGAGTGGGGCAGAGGGTAGATTGCTAAGAGAAAAAGGCGAACCCAGCAGCATGTGAGAGTGAGTCAGGAGAGTAGGGCTGTTCTAGGGAGATAAAAACAAGCCAAGAGGAGGTAAATGGCAGATTATATGAGAAAAGAAAAAGGAAAATTGTTAAAATTGTATGAGACATGGTACAGGGAGATGGAGAGCAAGGCACTAGAAAAATAGCCAATAGAGAGGTAGTGGAGCATGGAGGAAGGAGCTAATTTAATACTTCATAGAGGCCGGGGGCCGGAATAAAATGTAGATAGAAACTAAATTGCAGGTACAGACTAAGGGTCTAGCTGGCTGACAGTGGGAAAAGCCCACGAAAACACCGTGAACCATGCTGACCAAGCAGATTAAAAGCTGTAAAGGTGGTAGCCAGTCAGCTGCTAGAATTGGGGATAGCAGCCAATCACAGTCCACGGCTGCAGCCCTGGGCACAGGCTCAGGCTTACCCAGTGAAGGGAGCTTGCAGTCTGGGTGGAAAGAGAAGCGCAGCTAGCTGGTTCTTCAAGCCGTGGCCGCCAGTTGAGCTGATGTTCAGATTCACCCAGTACAGAAAATCGCTGGTTTGCAAAATAGTCAAGTCTTTCTGCAGCAGCCTTTGGTTCTTAAGTAATCTCTGTGCTGGCAGCTGTTCGCTTGTGGTTAGGAGAAAGAGTGCAAACAGTGGCAAAATGGCTCTGAGTGTCTGTGCTGAAAAGTTTATATAGAAGACCCCCAGTCTGTGAATAAAGATTGGTCCTTCTGTGAATAAAGGCTGGCCCTTCAACTTTAGGCCACCGGGTGTCAGTCTTGCACTTTCCCAAAGTCTTGGCACTTAAAAAAAAATGTCAGTGTACTGTGGAAACCTTTTCGATCACCTCTTGTCTAAGACCATTTCCCTTTTGATCTAAAGGGTTTACAACAGTGAAAATAGCTTCTCTCATCCTGGGATTTTGAACTGGCTTATTTAATTAGCTATAAGGAAGATCCTGCAAGTTGTATGATTATATAAGCTGATTTTATTACTTCTGTTTCCCTAGGCCAGTTAACTTAGAAGAATACTCTTTGATCATGTATCCACAAGCTTTTTGACAAGAACTTGTCAGATTCCTGCAAGCAAGGCTGGCCTTGTAGGTCATAGGAAGGTCAAACCCCTATTTAAAAAAAAATTCAATCTTTTCTGTTTGTGCCTTTGCTTACACTGGCATATACATAGAATTACATAAAAAATATATACAGCAGAATAATATATACAAATAAAGGTTAGCAGTGGGGTAGCTCACCACAACAGGTTCTCTAGATCTTACTTCAAGAGGGTTCCTTCAGTAGGTCATCACATAAAGGACTGGCGCCACCTGGCATCAGGCCGCACTGCTGACTTTTCTAGCAATACCTGATGGGGGACCGCCCACCCGTCACGTGACCGACGTCAGCATGACCGTATATAATGGGTGGTCCCCACGCCCGCCCTCCAGTTATTTCCCGCTGTTGCCTCATGTCAGTTGCTCCGTAGACTTCCATTTGTGATTGTCATGAAAGTTCATCGTGTCGGTATATCCCTCGCTGCTTTATTTCTACAGAATTCTGTTCTTCATTGATGTCTTCTCCTAAGAAGTGGTGCTCGTCCTGTGGCACCCAGTTCTCGCACAAAGACGGTCATCCGAAGTGCGTCATTTGCCTAGGCCCAGACCATCCAGTCTCCTCTTGCCCTGAGTGCCAGTCCTTCAACCAGGCCACGAAAAAGAGAAGTACAGCAGGCTTTGGAGGCCACTTGCTCAAAGCCCGCCTAGCTTCCCTTGAAAAAAAGATGGATCTGGTCAAGGACTTGTCTGAAAAATCTTCCCCTTCTAAAAAACCCAAGGAGAAGTCTAGGGAGCAGGCTCGCTCCGCGGACGACGTCAGGCCCTCGAAGAGTAAGGCCCAGCTGCCACCCAGGAAACCGGACAGTATGTCGGACAAAACTTCGGCGGATAAGCCGATTGTCGGCTCCTCCTGCGACCGCGCCGCCTCAGCCGATAAGTCAGCCCCCGGCTCCTCCGGAGACCGTGCGGCAGCTGGTAAGTTGGCTCCCCCAGCTGGGGGCAGCCGCCCAGCACTGTTTGATAAGTCGGCCGGGGGTTCCACCCCTGACCGCCTGACCCCGCCCGCTAAGTCAGCTGTCTCCAACAACCGCACGGGCTTGGTTCTCCTGTCTGGGCCTAACGGCTCTTCACCCAATGTCCGGCGGGACCAGAGGGAGAAAGCCCCTCTCTCTCCTCCTTCCTCGCCCATGTTCTTGCATTCTCCAGCGGACACATCCGGCGATGGCAACAGAGACCCCATTGACCCTGTTGACATGGTGGGTTCCTCTCCACACTCCCCTTCTGGGGTCCAGGCACAGGAGGCTCCTCCTCGGCCGGCTGGCCTTACTGTGGAGGCCCCTTCTCAGTCTGCCTGCGGGCTGCAAGCCCCTCCTCCGACATTGGTGATCCTGACGACAGTTCCTCAGCCGGGACCGGCCATCCGGCCTATACCATTGGCCCTGATGCCAGACCCAGCTCTGACATCAGAGCCCCTTCATCCGGTCCCAACGCCAGCCCCTCCGATGCTGGAGCCCTTTCTGGTGCCAGATCAGGTAGTGCCGGTGCCAATGTCAGTCCCTCTGACATGGGCTGTCCCGACACTGGACCCTCCCCTGATTTATACTATGGTGGGTCTGACGTGGGTTCCCTCGACATCAGGTCTGATGACTGGGCTTTATACCCAACCCTGAATTGTTCCCCATTACCCATATGGGTATCCTGGGGATCCTTACCCGGGGGGGGGTTCTACTCCCAATTGGAGTCATTTGGGACAGTTCTTCCCGGGATTTAACCCTTATTCCCACTACATGGGACCCCAGGGTTATTATCCCCCATTGGTCACTCCTCCCCAGACTCAGCTGGCCCCACCTCCCCCTCCTCCGGTTGTTCTGGATTTCAAGACCTTAATACAGTCTTGTTGGCAGGGTGCTAGGTCAGAGCTGGTTTTGGACCTGGAAACTAGACTCCCACAATCGCAGCTTCCTAGGTCCCCTTCCTGAGCTCTCTCTTCCAACTGTCCACATCTCGGGGAAGACTCGACAGGACATTCCCCTTTCAGATCTTAGATGTCGTCCTGTCGAGGAGGCAGATGATGATGGCTCAGACAGGAGAGAAGCTTCCTCAGAGGAGGAGGAGGTCCTGGAGGACCCTGAGGAACCAAAAGGCAAGGCCTCGCTGAAATCCCCGCCGGAGGATTCTTCCTTCTCGGACCTCTTGAGGGCCTTGAGAGACTATTTCGACTGGCAGTCGGAGGAACAGGACCCGATGAGACAGAGGCTCGTGGAACACCTAGACTTGGAGTCTCTGTCTCCCATCCCAGTTCCTCCATGGATGGGCCCCCACCAAGTCCTCACCATGACCATCTGGCAGATGCCTCAGTCTATCCCAGCTGTTCCCAAATGGGCGGACAGACTCTACCGGCCGCCGAAGGATGCCCCTTTCTTGAAGTCTCATCCTAAGGCTGACTCTGTAGTCATTTTGGCGGCTCATGATCGCTTCTCTGCTCCAAAGCACATGAGCACTACTCCTCCAGACAAGGAGTCGAGGCAGATGGACCAGTTCGGCAAAAAGGTCTACTCTTCGGCCACATGCACCCTTCAGTCCCTTAGTTACGTGGCCCATATGGTGTCCCACTCAAAAGTGACTATGGCCAGGTTGGAGGTGAAGGTCCAGTCCATGGACGCTTTACCTCTAAAGGAGGAACTTGCCAAGGATCTCCACCTCTCCAAGATCTCTTGCAGGCATGCTCTGTGGGTCACTTACGATTCTGTGGCCCGCACCTCGGCAACTGACGTTGCCCTTAGACAGCACTCCTGGCTTTGCCTTTCGGGCCTCGCCAATGAGGTCCAGTTGGCGATTTAAGATGCCCCTTTTAGGGGCTCTGTCCTTCTTGGCGGAGATACCAAAGATATCATAACAGACCTACAGGACAAAGGAGTTGCACTTAGGTCTTTTAGGTCTATGTACCGATCGGACTCTCAGCAACAACAGCAGCAGCCCTTTCAGAAAAAGACCTGGAGGCAGAGGAAGAACGCTCAGGCGCACCGCCAAGGGAAGCGCAAGGCCACGGGTACAGCCACCCCTCCTGACTCCACGAATCAGAATCGTTCAGGAGGTCCTCCCCCTGAACGTCCCACCACTTCTTGACACCCTGGCCCCACTGACTCCTCAGTCTTGTGACGGGGAGCAGTTGGGGGGGAGGTTCGCCCGCCACACGCAGGAGTGGAGTGCGATTACCTCTGACAAATGGGTCCTGCAACTAGTGTCCATCAGACACACCATAGAGCTCCTGGAGTTTCCCCCAAAAAATCCTCCACAGATTTCTCATACTCTCGGGACCAAGCCCTTCTCATTTGCGAGGAGGTAAATTCGCTCTTGCTCAAAGAAACGATCGAGCACGTCACCTCAGAGCAAAGGGGAAAGGAATTTTACTCCCATTTTTTCTTGGTTCCAAAAAAGACCGGGGACTTCAGACCCATACTCTAAGTCAGCTCAATCAGTTTGTCGAGTACAAAAAATTTTGAATGCTGACACTCCAGAACCTCCTACCTCTCATGGAGAATCATTGGCTCTGTGCCCTGGATATGCAGGATGCCTACCTGCACATCCCTATTTTCCCCAGCCACTGCCGATTCCTGCGTTTCTGTTTCCAAATTGAACACTTCCAGTTCTGGGCGCTCCCCTTTGGTCTGTCTTCAGCACCATGGGTTTTTACCAAGTGCCAGGTGGTGGTCGTGGCGTTCCTGCACCGCCAGGGTATTGCGGTCTTCCCTTATCTGGACGACTAGTTGATTGCAACCCCATCCAGGGATTCCTTGCTGGAGGCTCTTTCCTTTACTCTGGACTTGTTCAGTTGACTAGGGATCACGGTCAATGTGCCCAAGTCATCCCTTATCCCTACACAGAAACTCCAGTTTATCGGGGCAGTTCTGGATATGGTGCAGTGCAGAGCCTTCCTCCCTCCAGGCAGGGTTGAGATCCTTATCCATCAGGCCTCCAAAGTAGCCTCCCTCCAGACCATCCCGGCCCGGGAAGTCCTTCACCTTTTGGGCTTCATGGCGGCCTCCATCACTACCGTTCCCCTAGCAAGGCTCCACATGAGGATCACTCAGTGGTCCTTGTGGGTGCAGTGGGATCAGCTTCTGGACGATCTGGACCATCCAGTTCTGATCTCCTCAGCGGTTCAGAAAGATTTGCAATGGTGGATGGTTTCTTGCAATCTTTCCCTGGGACTCCCATATCAGAACCCTGCACCAGTGGCTACCCTCACCACGGATGCCTCGAATATGGGGTGGGGTGCTCACCTGGGAGAACATCAAGCTCAGGGACTTTGGTCCGGCTTGGAGATTTCTCTCCACATCAATGTTCTGGAGCGCAGGGCAGTCCTGTATGCATTACAGGCCTTTCAGACCCTCCTTCCGAAGGGAACACTGCTGGTCCAAGCAGACAATATGTCGGTAGTTTGGTATATCAACAAACAAACAGGAACCCGGTCGTACCCTCTTTGCAGGGAGGCGACCAGGGTGTGGAACTGGGCAGCCCAGCACCGTTTGGCCCTGGTGGTCGTGTACGTTCCTGGCATTTTAAACATCCTGGCGGACAGTCTCGGCAGATCCTGGACCCTAGCTCATGAGTGGGAACGGCATCAGGAAATGGCGGAATCCATCTTCCGAAGTTGGGGGTGTCCAGAAATCAACCTCTTCACCTCCCAATACAACGCAAAACTTCCCACGTTTTGCTCGCTCGTTCCAGAGCAAGGTGCTTTTTGGAGCGATGCATTGTCTCTATCTTGGACAGGGACATTTTTGTACACTTTCCCTCCATTTCCCATTCTGCAGAGGGTTCTTCTCAAGCTTCAGGCAGAGAGGGCACAGATGATCCTCATCGCTCTTCTCTGGCCAAGACAGATCTGTTTCCCGCTGCTACAGCAGCTTTCCAGGGAACCACCGGTTCCATTTCCAGTGACTCGTGACCTCCTTACTCAGAATCAAGGCCAGCTGGTTCACCCGGGGCTCAGGACCCTGCATCTGCATGCATGGCTCCTGCAGACATAGCAATATCCCATTTCGGGGTTTCCTCTCGGGTTGCACAGGTCCTCATTGAGGCCAGAAAACCTTCTACCCGTTCCACTTATGCCATGAAGTGGAAGCAGTTTTCCATATGGGTGACTGCTAAGGGCTGGAACCCCTTCTCTTGCTCGGCCCTGCAAGTCATGGAATACCTCCTTCACTTGTCAGACTCCGGTCTGTCCTACTCTTCCTTAAAGGTCCATATCTCAGCTATCTCAGCGTACCATGAGCTAGTGGATGGTAAACCCGAGCTCAGTTGGATGTCTCTAAAACCTTTCTGAAAGGGATTCTCCACCTGAAACCCCCCATCTGCAGCCCAACTCCACCTTGGAACCTGAACTTCGTCCTGGAAAAAGCTCATCCTTCCTCCTTTTAAGCTGCTATGAGCTGTGATCTGCGCTTCCTGTTTTGGAAGGTGCTTTTTCTGGTGGCCATCACATCAGCCTGAAGGATTTTGGAGCTTCACACTCTAGTCTGTAAGGAGCCTTACTTGACTTTCCATTGGGACCGGGCGGTCCTTAGAACTCATCCGAGGTTCCTCCCAAAGGTGGTGTTGGAAGCCACACTGAACCAATCTGTAGAGCTTCCGGTGTATTACCCATCCCCCTCTAACAGAGGTGAGGCACTACTTCACACGATGGATGTTCACCGGATTCTCCGGTGTTATACCAACCGGACTAAGGAGTTTCGCTCTTGTGATCAGTTTTGTCTCTTTTGCCCTGAGATTGATGGGCAAACTGGTTTCTAATCAGGGCCTTTCTAAATGGTTAGGCAACTGCATTCGATTCTGTTACCAGAAGTATGATAAACCTCTGCCGGGTACCATTGGAGGTCATTCTACTAGGGGCATGGCTGCTTCCGCGGCCTTCCTACAGAATGTTTCCGCAGCTGACATTTCTGCTGCCGCTACTTGGAGTTCTGTCCATACCTTTACCAAGCATCACAGTCTGGACATTGCTTCTAGGCGGAGGGCTGGCTTTGGCTTAGCCGTCCTGCAGGGCCTACTGTCCTAGACTGGGTTCTGTTCGGACTTCAGTTCTTTTCCGTTGGAGTTGGTTGTTTCCTCCTCCTTAGTTTCTCTCGGTTTCTCCTTTGAGGGACTGCTTGGGACTCAGTCCTATATGTGATGACCTACTGAAGGAACCCTCTTGAAGTAAGATAGTACAGTTATGTAAGAACTTACCATAACAGTAGATCTTTGAGAGAGGTTCGTTCAGTAGGTCATATTTTTCCCTTCCTCCTTCCCCTCATTTTATGTTTTACGGGGTCTCCAAATCCTGTTACGATACTGCTGTCAGGCCTCTTCTAGCTCGGTAGAACTGGAGGAGCAGGTGAGGGGACCGCCCATTATATACGGTCATGCTGACGTCGGTCACATGATGTCGGGTGGGCGGTCCCCCGTCAGGGATTGCTAGAAAAGTCTGCCATGCGGTCCAACGCCAGGTGGCGCCAGTCCTTTATGTGATGACCTACTGAAGGAACCTCTCTCGAAGATCTACTGTTACGGTAAGTTTTTACGTAACTGTACTTTTTCATGTTTGTAGTTATCCCTTTTGCCTCATCATGGTCTCCCTTAAAGTGAATCCTCATGTGGTTTTAAGCACTTCCAGAAGTCCATGGCAGATGAGCATAATGAGTGTGTGAAATGCATTAGACTGGAGCACCTGCTTCTGAAGGACCATTCTTATTCCAAAGCAATAAGCATGAAGGCAGAGGCCAGAAAAAGATCAGTCTTGGAGTTAGCGTCAGGTCGGTAGATCTCCCACCCCCACCCCCCCCACACACACACTCTGGTTCTGTTTCTTTGGATCTGTCAACCAAGCACCATGAGACCAACAGTGTTCTCATAAAAAGGACCATCCTTCTTTGGACTCTGGGTCAGGTGGGAAGCAGTGCAACTCTGATTCCAAGGTGATGCACAGTGAGTGGTCTGGCATAGATACATAGGAAATACTAAACATAAAGCATAAGTTTGTCTCTCATTGCAGTTTGGTTCCCTCCACTGCTACCTTAACTCTCTTCTTACCTGCACTCTTTCAACTTTTTTTCCCCTTTCAAAAACTAAATGTTCCCCATAGCTTAACCTCTCTGACCCCTTAATCATTTTTAGAAGATGGGTTTTAAATTTCCTGGTCTCTGAATGGCCGAGCCCTTTACCAAGGTGGACATTTCAGTTCGATCTTGTCACCTATGTTGTTTGCGGTGTACATGCTGCCCCTGCATGACATCATTAAGCATTACGGTCTGGGTTTTCACTGCTGTGCAGATGATACCCAGCTGTATATGTCCTTAGCCCCTGGGACATTGGACACTGTGGAGGTGCTAAATAAATGCCTATCTGACTGGATGTCCTCTAACCGGTTGAGGCTTAACCCGGACAAGATGGAAGTACTAGTGATTGAGCCTGGTCGTCGGCGGGATGTCACCACCAGAGCAGGAACAGGGCTGTTCCTGGTGGCCACTAAGGTGCGAAATCTGGGTGTCATCTTTGATGACGACTTGATACTTGAAACTCGGGTGCCTGCCGTCGTCCAGAGTGGTTTTTACCACTTAAATGTCACCCGGATTAAACCCTTAATCCCACCTGATGATCTGCCCTCACTGGTCCATGCTTTTGTTACATCCAGGCTCGATTACTATAACGTGCTATACTTCGGGGTCAGTGGAGGCAACCTCTGCTGACTGCAGCTGTTGCAGAACGCTGCAGCCAGGTTATTCACGGGCCTTTTGAGGTCTGCTCACATATCCCTGGTTTTGCATGAACTGCACTGGTTGCCAGTCAGGTGGAGGATTGCCCTCAAGGTGGGCTTATTCACCTATAAGGCCCTATATGGCTTGGGTCCTGGCTATCTGACTGATCTCCTGACAGTGGGCCGCCCACTACGTTCTTCAGTGGAGGATCTTCTTATTGTCCTTGGGGCATGGCTAAAGACTTTGGGGGACCGTGCCTTCGAAGTGGCGGGACCAGTATTGTGTAATTCCCTACCGCAATCCTTAAGGGAGGCTTCCTCCGTGGAAATTTTTAAGCGGGGCCTTAAGGCACATCTTTTTAATCAGACATTCGATGCCCACTAAATTTTAACTACAAGCTGAATGAGTTTTAAGATTATTTTTATTTAACATACTAACATACTATTTGCCAACAGATTAGGCCTTACAGTCTATCGAGTCTGCTCGAACCTCAGGTCCCTAGTTGGGTGCCGAGGCCCTCCCCTCCCTTATGTTCCAGAAACCCCTATCATCCATCCCCACCCCCCTGGGACAGGCCATCATCTGATACATCCACTTTCTGTGTCTGTCCCACCCTGTCTTGAAGCCCTCCACTGTGGATCTCTGAACCAGCTCGGCCAGGCAGTGCATTTCAAGGGTCCACCACCCTCTCAGTGAAAACCTCCTCCTTTTCCCCCCTCACCCTTACTCCTTCCAACTTCAAACCATGCCCTCTGGTAATACCTCCCTGCTTTGGTCTAAAGATCCCCTCCATGTTTACCCTATTTATTCCCTTGAGGTACTTGAAGACCTCAATCATGTCCCCCCTGTCTCTCCTCTCCTCCAATGAAAACAGGCAGAGTTCCTCAAGTCTGTCCTCATACGTCAAATCCCCTAGCCCTCGTATCATCTTAGTTGCCCTCCTCTGTACCCTCTCCAGGAGCTGTGTGTCCCTCTTCAAGTGTGGTCTCCAGTACTGCACACAGTACTCAAGGTGTGGTCTAACCAGTCCATTGTACAGCGGCAGAATCACTTCCTTGCTCCTAGAGGTGATCCCCCTTACGATGCATCCCAACATCCTGTTTGCCTTGCTAGCCGCTCTCCTGCACTGCTCAGAGTTATTCATACATGCATCCACCATGACCCCTGATTTAATTATTATATATTATATGTTTTATAATTAACTGACCCTGATTTTAAATTGCTGTATTGTGTTTGTAAATTGTTTCACCTCTGTATAAAGCACCCACAGCCTCTGGGATTGGGTGCTTAAGAAATAAAATTGACTTGACGTTTCTAGGATATGGGTATGGTGCACTTATCCACACCGTAACAATCTTCCTTTTCTTTTAAATCTCGCCGGAATGTCTTTAAGCTAAGCTCCTCCCACCCACCCAGGTGATATCTTCCTTGGCTCCACCCTGTGACATCAGATTTTCCTTTCTACTGGAAGGGTTAGGTCTCTTCCTTCACAGCTCCATGTACACAGTATAGGCCAGTATTTTTCTCAGTTTTCAAGTGTTGTTTTTCTAAAAAAAAAAAAAAAATGGAGTGTTATGAACCTTGATCTGGTCAAGGATTTAAGAGATGCTTTGCCTGCAATCATAAAATGTCCCGAATGGACCAGCACACTTTGTGCATCTACTGCCTCTGGGCAGAGCATGACCTGCAGGCTTGTGGGTTGTGCAAGACTCTTTTGCCTTCCTCTCTTGAGGATCGGTACGCCCGCCTTCTCCTCAGTCAGCCGGATTAACGGGACCCTCCAGCCAACTCTGAAGGACACCCACAAAGCAGTCTCAGTAGCTGCAGGTTTGGCCTCCCAGCTCACGGCCCTGGAAGAGGTAGCAGCACAGATCACAGAGGTTTCATCCTAGGTGTCCGTGCCGATGCTGGTTGGTGCCAGCATTGGGGCTTCATTCACCAGCTTCTTCAGGGACATGTGCCAGTCCCTGCAGACCCTTGGGTAGGGCCCTTACTGACAGGACAAATCTAAGAAAAACAAACCTGTCGTCAGTCATGGGACCAGGAACGAGCGAGCTGTTTGAGCTCTCAGCCTCGGCTGAGCTTTCCCTGGTTGAAGGTCAGACCGCTAGCTTCTTGGTATCCTCATCTGGCTTGTTGGTCATGACACAGAGCCACCAGCCAGTTGAGATTTTTCTTGACAAAAAATCCAGTGCAACCCCTCCCCAACAAATTGGCAAGCCATTAAATGTGCTTTCTGCCTCAAATGGCTATTCACTTATTTCATCCCAAATGGGGAGTGCGGGTCTCCCAGTCTTTCAGATCAGAGCTCTGGTGTGAAATTAAGCTCTGCCACCAATCGGCAAGGTGGACCTCCCATCGGCTGAGGCCCTATTCTAAAATGCTAACTGCCAAAGTTGGCTTCCTTTTAAAATTTGGTGCACTGCCTGATTGGCTCACTTTTTTGAGATTTTTCTTGAGCCGGTGGACCCATTGTCGGAAGACATCAAGGATGACTCTATTTCTAGGACTCCACTTCTTTCAGCCCTCTCTCAGCAGGGGCAGGAGAAGCCAGTTGAGCTGACTGCCTCCTCCCAAGTGCTACTCCCTTTGGGGGTTCCGTGGAAGGACCAGTCCATGTTCTGTACACAGCCCCTTTTCCTGCATTCCCCTTGCCATCGAAGTTCTAGTTGTCGTTCAAGGTCCCAGTCTTGGTCAAGATTGCAGTCTCGGGAATCTTTGTGTTCCCGCACTCAGCCTTTGGCCAGGAATCGCTGTCAACACTCCTCTTTCTCTTCATCCTTGGATGACGAGAGGCTCCATAGCCAATTGCATCAGTGCTATGAGGAGCTCGTGCGGCAGCAGTGGGTCCTCTGCCATAGTAGGTCTCTTCCCCTGGTCCCAACACTTCCCTGATCTCCAGTCCAACTTGCTCCAGTCCTGCTGAGTCCAGTAGTGCCTATGCAGGCTTCTCCACTGATTCTGGTGGAGCCATGGCCAAAGCAGCTCTTGCAGGGGGCTCCAACCAAGGCCATTCGCCTGGCTACCAGTCTTTCCAGTCAATTTGCCCGTTCAAATCACTCACTCAGATGAGTCTAGGGTGGTTCCATGGGGAGAAGTTGATGAGGGCAGTATTTGAGGAGTCTTCAGACTCTGAAGGGTTCTCTATGCAGTCCTTTAGGACCCCAGGATTCAACCACGAGTTGACCGAAGAGCTCTCTATGGAGCATGGGGGCCAAGTACTCCTTTAAGGAGAGCCTGGTCCAGGATGATTCCCTGGTGGTTGCATTCGCTGTGGCAGAGGCCATCTTGTATCCTGTGCTGGAGCTTTGGCAACATCCAGCTTCATGTGCGGCACCTTCGGCCTGCACGGTTCACAGATACACAGTCCTGACAGGGTCTCTTCCTGGTTTTTCAGACCACCCCTCAGCCAAGGGACTGGTTGCAGACTTTCTTTTATAAGATGGTAAACATCAGGGACGTGGACAAGTCCCTTGACAAGGAATTCAAAAAGCTGGATCACACAGTGAAAAAGGTCTATGCTGCCTCCTCCCTGGGTCTCCATCTGGTGAGTTCCACCTTGATGATGGCCAACTTCGGACATGCCCTCATGGGTGTCTTGAGCCAGGTCCTTCCCCGCCTTTCTGCAGATGTGCAGTCAGCGGTCAAGATGGTCAGAGACCAGGATTGCTCTCTAGCCAATCACCAGCTTCAGACTACCTTTGACATTGGTGACTCCTGTGCCTGGTCTGTGGTGACAGCAGTCACAATGTGCCGCAGAGCCTGGCTGCAGATATAAGAACATAAGAATGTGTTGGCAGATGGGGGCCGTGTGACCCATCTAGTCTGCCCATTTGACTACCCCCACCCTGGTAGATTAATTATTTCAGGATCCCACAATGTTTATCCCAGGACAGCTTGAATCCTCTGACTGTCTTTGCTTCCACCAGCTCCTGTGGCTCTCTGTTCCAAGGTTCAGCCACCTCGAGGTGAAGAAGTATTTCCTGATGTTAGTTTAAAACTTTCCTCCCTTCAGGCACCTGCTGTGGCCTCTATTTTGTACTACTTTATTTTCTTGGAAGAGGCTCTGATCCTGCACTGTTTATTCCTTTGAGGTATTAAAATGTTTCTATCATATCTTCCCTGTTCCTTCTCTGTTCCAGTGAGTATGTTTCATTTTCTGAGTCTTTTCCCCATAGGATTCCTGGTGATGGTCTCAAACCATCTTTGTGGCTCTTCTTTGCACTGTCTCTAACTGATCTGTATCCTTTTTCAGGTGAGGTCTCCAGAACTGGATGCAGTACTCCAGGTGAGGCCTCACCAAGGTTCTGTACAGTGGGATTATCACTTCGCGTTTTCTCCTTGAGATACCCATGCCTATGCATCCGAGGATGTGACTTGCTTTTGGCGCTGCCTTTTCACACTGTCTCCCCACCTTCAAGTCACTGAAAATCATGACTCCAAGGTCCCTTTTTAAGTTAGTAACAACTAATTGTTCTCCCCCTAGAGTGTAATCTTTTTCTGGGTTTCTTTTCCCGAGGTGCATAACCTTACATTTCTTGGTGTTGAGCTTTAACTGCCAAGTTCTGGACCATTCTTCTGATTCTTCTTTAGATCTGATTCCATCCCTGAGGCCATACCTCTCAACCTTTTATCATTGAAATGAGGGACATGGACATTTTTGGACATTCAAAATGAGGGACTGTGAGGGACATAGATCCTCAGAAAGAGGGACACGTGCTTAAATATGGAGATACAAGCTCAGAACACTGCAAAAACCATTGTGTTTACTTGTACAAAGTTTATTTTTGATTTAGCATCTTAGAATATTATGAATTTCTGCTTTACAGTTTGAATTTGCAGCACATTCTCTGTGTGGGCAGCACCTTCTTCATGAGGGATGGATGAGGGACAAGGCAGTTTTAAGCTGTAAAATGAGGGATGTCCCTCGTAATCAGGGACAGTTGAGAGGTATGCCTGAGGCACCCTCATGTTCCACTCTGTTGCAGAGCTTCATGTCATCTGCAAACAGGCACACCTTTCCCTCCAATCTTTCTGCAATATCACTGATGAATATGTTGAAGAGGAGTGGTCCCAGCACTGATCCCTGTGGGACACCACTAGTCATTCTTCCCTCCTGTGACAGTGCCATTTACCATTACATTTTGAGTTCTGTCCTGAAGCCAGTTCCTTACCCAGTTTACATTTTTTTCAGCTATCCCTGGTCACTCCAGCTGGTTAATGAGCCTCTATGGCAGGTACCCAGCACAAACTGGCTAAAGTCCCCTTTTTGGGCACTGACCTGTTTGGTCCAGGGGTGGATGGACACCTAACTAGGACTGAGAAGTCCAGTGCCACCCTGGACTCAGTAACATCCTCACAGACGGACCCCAAGGGACAGAAGTAAAAGAAGGCGGCTTTTCAGTTTTGGTCCTTTCTTTTCCCACAGTCCAGACCACAGCAGCCGCAGCCAGGGCCATCCCAAGCCTGGCTACCTAAGGCTAAGTTTGTTAGACAGGGCTCCAAGAAACCTGGAGGCCAGGGTGGCGGTGCTTCTCCAGCAGCCAGTGCCAGGGCCTTCCACAAGGCTGCGCAGTGACAGGTCAGAGGCTGCCTGCCTCCTGCCCATCAGGTCCTTTACTCAGCTTCCCGTGAGGGGGTGGCTTCACCATTTCTGGCACATCTGGTCCCCCATCACTTCGGACAAATGGGTTCTAGAAGGGGTGGGTCAAGGAGTGCCTCTTGGCTGAGTCTCTCCTGCTCTACTGAGCTCATGCCCCTATAGCAGTCCATGGTGTCTCAGGACATGCTGCCTACCCTCTGAGAGGACATTGCTCAGCTCCTAGAGAAAGGAGCTGTAGTCTGTATCCCAGATGCCATGGCCCATCAGGCTTTGTGTCTAAATATTTCCTGGTCCCCAAACGGACGGGCGGGGTTGGCGCCCCATACTGGATCTTCACAATCTGAATCAGTTTCTGAGGAGTTGCAAGTTCCAGATGGTTGCTCTGAACCAGATACTACAACCTATGCAGCAGGACATGTGGTTCTGCTCTCTGGACCTCCAGGATGCCTTCTTACACATTCAAGTCTGTCCGTCCCACTGGCAGTACCTTCAGTTCCATGTAGAAGGGTTTTTTTATGAGTTCCAGGTCATGCCTTTTGGCCTCTCTTCAGACCCCAGGGTCTTCACCAAGTGCATTGTAGTGGTAGTAGCCTTCTGGAGGCACCAGGGAGTTCAGGTTTATCCATACGTGGATGACTGGCTGATAAGTTGGATCATTTTTGGAGGCAGTGGAGCAGTCCAAGGTCCTAGCCCTCCAGATTTGCTCAGTTTTGGTAACGGTAAAAAGGTAAAAATTTATGTTTATACAGGTAATACATGCCATTTGGACATAATCCAGTTTACAAGACAGAACTGTGTAAATTCCTAAGTACATACAAATAGGTTCCACATTTAAATACAAATAGATGCAAACAACATCTTTGGGTCTTCTGATCAACCCAGTTAAGTCAGAACTCGACTCCTTGCAGGTCATCCACTTTATTGGAGCAGAGCTCTACTCCCTTCAGGCCAAGGCCTGACTCCCAGCAGACCAGGCAGCAGATCTTACCTCCTTTGCCCAATCATTTCAGGTTTGGTGCTTGCGCCCTGCTGTGGACTTTCTGCGGCTGTTGGGGTGCATGGCTTCCTGCACCAATATGGTCCAGTGGACCTGCTGGCCAATGTGCCACATGCAGTGGGAGCAGACCTGCCAGTGGTCTCAGCACCTAGGTCACCTGGACTAGGTAGTCACGGTAATGCAGCCGATGTGGGATGCCATCCAGTGGTGGCTCATCCTGGAATGTCTAGAGGATGGAGTCCTGTTTGTTCACCCAGAGCAGACTGTCACTCTGATGACCAATGCATCTCTGGTGGGATGGGGAGCACACATGGGGGACCACAGGGCCCACAGGTTCTGGACCCCCAAGGAGTCCCATTACCACATCAACTTGCTGGTGCTCCTTGCAATGTGTATTGCTCCGATGGCATTTACTCTGTCCGGGATCAGGTTATGCAGGTCCAGACAGACAAAACCACAACCACGTACTGCTTCAACAGGCAAGGTAAAACGCATTCCCTCTGGTGGCATCGGGAGGCCCTCTACACCTGGACCCTAGTACGCAGTTTGAGAGCCAATCTTGTGATGGGTCGATACATGTATCCAGAGCCTCAAACCAGTTTGCAGATGCCCTCAGCCAAGTGGGCAAGGTGTCTCATGAGTGGTCTCTGCAATAGGAATTGGTGGACCACCTGTTTTCCCAGTGAGGAACTCCCCTGGTTAACCTGTTCACCTTCTAGGAGAACGCAAAGCTGAGGCTGTTCTGTGCCTGTCCCACACAGTGTGGGACACTGTTGGGGAATGCCTTCATGAGGCCCTACACCCCAGGCCTTCTTTACACCTTCCTTCCCTTTCCCCTGATCCACAGAGCACTGGTCAAGGTGCAAAGGGGCAAGACATGGATGATCCTGGTAGCCCCAGACTGGCTGCGCCAGTTCTGATGCCCAGATCTCCTCAGACTCACCAGTAGGCCTCTGTGCTGCTTGCTTCTACACCCGGATGTGCTCATCTTTCACAAGGGGAAGGTCTTGCACACGGACATTCAGTCCCTGCACCTGACAGCCTGCTTTCTGAGCAGATAGAGTTCCAGGCTTTAGGTCTCTCCGAAAAGGTTCTCCATGTTGTAGAAACCTCCCAGAAAGAGTCAACTCACCAGGGCTATGCCTTCAAATGGAAGTACTTTTCCATTTGGTGCCAGAGCAGGGAGCTAGACCCCTGTCCTGCCCCTTGGCTAGCATTCTGGAATACCTGTGATCCCTCTTCCAGTGGGGCCTGAGGTCAATGACCCTCAAGGTGCACCTGGCAGCCATCTCTTCTTACTGGGCATGGGCTGGTATGCCGACAGTGGAGCAGTAAAAGGTGGTTGGGCGCTTCTTTAAAGGCATTGACCACCTGTGCCCTTCAGTGCATGCACCACCACCACCTTGGGACTTATTGCTGGTACTGGCAATGCTCATGGGCAAGCCATTCGAACTAGTGGACAGGTATGATATTTCTCACCTGTAATGGAAGACCACCTTCTTGGTGGCTGTCACCACCGCCAGAAAGATCAGTGAGCACCTGATGCTCTCGGTGCAGTCTCTGTATTTGATGATCTTATTTTGAGAGGGTTCCATCAGTAGATCATTACATATAGGACTGGCACCACCTAGCATCGGGCTGCACAGCAGACTTTTCTAGCAATCCCTGATGGGGGACCGCCCACCCATCACGTGACTGATGTCAGCTTGGCTGTATATAGTGGGCAGTCCCCACGCCCACCCTCCAGTTCTATCCCACCGTCACCTCATGTCAGTCGCATTGCAGACTTTCATACAGTGATCCTCATGTTAATTATTGCGTCGGATTGATTTCTCCTTTGCTAAATCCTTATTTTTCGAATATTCTACTACTTGATGTCTTCACTCAAGAAGAAGAGCTCGTTCTGTGGCAAGCAGATCCCTCATAAGGATGGTCACCTGAAGTGCATGATCTTCCCTTGTCAATCTTCACCATTCATTACTTCCTGGGTGTAAGCCGGAGGCGCGCACTCGTCACGGGAGCTTTTTTTTTTTTTAAAGTTTGCACTAACGGCACCACCCTCGAGAGTGACGTCATGCGCGAGGGGCGGCCGTTAGTAGCGACCGACTCCTCCTCCAACTCAGTTCTGTTTCTCCCGCCGTCGAGGCAGCACCTGTTCACGTGGAGCGTCATTTCAAGTGCGTAGTAGGCCGACTCCGATTTTCTCACACTCGACGCCATACTCGGTAAGACTGTTCCTTTTTCTTTTGTACGGCGCCGGGTGTTTTCTTACTGTATTTTGACCTTGTTTGTTTCGCGTTATGTCCGGTTCTGGAGCGAAGCGTTTCTGGAAGACAGGCCGAGCCCCTATGCGTCGGTGCTCCTGCGCCGGCATTTCTCCGTCTCGGACTGGCATGACGTTTGTCTTTGTTGCCTGGGACCCAGCCATGACATGGATTCGTGCGATGCCTGTTTCTCAATGGACCGCCGTGTCCTCGAAGTCCGCACGTTCAAGCTCGGCAAAACCCCGCCGACCTTCGGGGGACGACGTCATTCTCGGGATTCCCAGGTAAGGTCTCTTGGCCCTTCCCCCGGGTCCCCTCCCGGGCCTATATGGTCCGAGGAGGAGGGGTCTCGCCTTTTCTTGCCGAGGAGGAGGCCCTTCCCTGTGTCGGGGAGCGTAGTTCTTCCTCTTCGGAGGTGCAGGCTCCCGCGGGCTGCAGGCCTCGCCTTGTGGGCCTAGCCTCGGTGGACTCCTTGACGCCGCTCGGGCGCTGTTTCAGATCCCGTGCCGCTCATGGTGTCGGTGATCGAGCGGCGCTAGTTCCTGGTGCCGTTTGGATCCCAGCACCGTTCATGTGCCGGTGATCAAGCGGGCGCCGTTAGCGATGCAGCGTTGGATCCGGCGCGTTCGCGGTGCCGGTGATCAGGGCGGTGCCATTGGCAGTGCCACTTGCTGCCTCGGCACCGATGCTCATGGCGGTGGCTGGCCACCTCCCGGCGCACATGGCGCCTGCGGGCCTAATCTGCCTCCTCACGGCGCTGTCGGGTTTCCCGCACCGGGAGTGGTGCCGCTTGTCCTACCGGTGCCGTAAGGGGTTGGGAGTCGGGCCTGGCTGCTGCCAGCGTTGGGGCAAGCAGCGCCGCCATTGGTACCGGGGCCATTCGCGGCGCCGTGGCCTCTGGGACCCCTGGGGTGGCCAGCATTGAGATCCAGCTGGTCTTGTCTTCCTCAGAGGACGATGACTCAGACGTGGACCCATCCTGGCACCCCCACTCTTCGGGGTCTGGGTCCCCTGTGGCTAGAGGTACCAGGCGGTACAGCGGGCCCCTCCCTCTGTCCCCTTCTGGTGCCTCCTGAGGGCTCCCGGCTGGGGGTGGCCAGGGGTCCCAGGGGCAGGCGTGGGGGCGACAGAGGGGAGGCTCCCTCTCTGAGGGCCGCTGACAGCTACCCCCCGGGGTGCTGTTGCCCCCTCTGGGGATGGGGAACCGCTGCCGTCGCGGAGGAGGGCCATCTCGGAGTCGGGGTTGAGGCGAGGGTCTGGCTCTCAGGCTTCCTTGGCCACCTCAGGAGGGGTGGCCAGGGCCGGAGGAACCCCGCCCCTCCCTCCGGGGCTCTAGGGTGCCCTCCGGCGGCGTTCTTGTGGACTGCCCTTCTGGATCCATGCAGTCCCGGCGTCGTCACAGGGGAGGTTCTCCCCCTAGGCTCTTCCAGGCTCTGCTTCCCCAGAGTTCCGTTCTGCAGCCTGGTCTGTTGTCCGGGATCCCTCTAGCTAGGGCTCCGTTCCCCGGATTCCAGAGCCCTGGCAGAGAGCTGTTGCCTCCTCGGAGGTGCCCCTCTCCTATCTCTCTGCCTTCACCATCCCCGCTCCCAGGCCATGTCGGTCCTACGGGTCCGTTATCCTGGGAGCAGTTCAGGGGTTCTGCGGCGGACTTCCCCTCATATGTTAGTTACATGCATGAGCGGGTCTTTCGACTCTCCCACCGCAAGAGTCCTCTGGACATTCCAGCTCCCCATCATCCTCGCTCTCCTCCTCTGGGGAGAGGAACCCCTGCTCATCTTTCCTCTGATGCTGATTTCACGGAATATCAGCGTTTCCTTTCGAGGATGGTGAGGGATCTTCGGATTTCCTATGTTCAGAGAGACAATACCGAATGGGAGACGTGAGAATTCCTTGGTGAATTCAATGCCCAGCATTTGGTGGTACCTTCCTGGCCTATCCCCTTCCAGGAGGCGTCTATCCGGTCCTGGCAGTCCCCAGCCGCTTCTTCTCCAGCCCCGGCTGACTGTCAGCGAGAGTATTGTGCACCTCAGAGTCTCTAGGTACCCTTCCCAACCCCCTCTGGTTTGGTCTACCTAGACACTCCTTCCGGGCGCCGCTGCCTGGTGCACGACCGCCCACCGGATCCGGACTCTCTCCAGTTCGACCGTTGGGGGCGAAGAGTGTTCTCTTCTTCTCGTGCGTTTGCCTGTATTGCATCTCATCAGGCTCACCATGCTGCCTACAACCGGCATTTGTGGTCTATGATGTCCCAGCTGTTGGCATCAATGCCTGACACGGAGCAAACCAGACAAGCCATTGCCCTCTCCGCGGTAGGCCTGGAGCTGGCAAGACACCAAGCAAGGGCATCTTATGACGCCAATGAGGTGGCTTCCAGGCTTGCGGGAACAGCGATCTGCATCAGGCGGGATTTGCATGGCTTCATCTTTCTAGGTTGTCACCCCTGGCCCCGTGTGAGGGTGATTCGGCTCCACCTTCTGGGGACCCGCTTTTTCTCCTCTAGAGCTAGGAGACTTTGCAGGGGCTCCTCCGGCTCTCGCCTCGGGAGGCACCTCCTAGCTCTTCTCCCACTTAGGCTTTCTGAATAAGCCAGGGTCTTCTCTTTCTGTTTTCACCAACAGGAGGCTGGGGGTCTTGTTCCTCAGGGTATTTTACTCTTCCCCTGGGAAAAGGAGCCTTGTATACTCACCCAGGATAATGAATGGTGAAGATTGACAAGGGAAGATATAGAAATTGCGTACCTACCGTAATTCTTGATCTTCTCTTGTATCTTCACCATTCATTACTACCATCCCTCATCCCCTCAGTGGCCTCCTCCTGTGGCTTCTCCACCTCCGTCTCCTCCTCTCTCTGCAAAAAAAAAAAAAAAAATATAAAAAAAAAAAGAAGGAGGAAATTACTCCAGTTCCCCAAAAAAAATTTTTATATCTATATCTTTAAAGGGATCCTTATTTCTCCAGAAAAATTATTTACTCTAAGATTCTTGGGCCTTTTCCTGGAATCGCGATATGGTGATCAGGCTGCAAACTATCTCTGCCATACCTTCTGGCAGATAGTTCTGGGGTTTTTAGCCTGACTCTGGCTATACAGTTTTGATCCTGCAATTCCCTGCTACCAGCTGTTAAGCCCTAGAATCAAACCCCCTTTATTCTTCTTGCCTTGCAGAGCAGAGGAACGGGTACGACTATTTTTTCTTTAAAAAAAAAAAAAAAAAGGAAAACTGAGGGAACTCTCTCTGACTGCTATAAGGCAATCTGTAATTTAAGGTCATGCTCCTAAGCTGGCAGGCTATGCTCTGTAAAAAAAAAAAAAAAAAAAAAAAAAATTGGAAAACAAAGAAGAAAATCCTTCTTGTAATATTTTGATGATTGGTTTTTCCCTTCTAGTGTCCTCCTGGACAGTTTTACAGAGAAGCAGTGCTGACCATGACCAATCTTCAGCAGCCTAAGCCTCTGGCCTGCCTTGGCAAGTCCGCTGAGTTCCATTTCTATACCTATAAACCGCCTGAAAGGCCTAGATTTTCCATTTCTAAACCCTTGAGCAGCTCTCACATGCTGCCTGGGATTTATCCTTCCCTCCTCGGCATCCTCCAGTTAAGGCCTTCTCGGCCAGGAGCCCAGTGGGATCAAGGACCATGGCATGTTGAAGATGAGGACTATGCCCTCCTGAGTCTGTCTAGCGGGTTCCGTGAACCTTCTCTTCAGCTCTATCACCGGGATTCTTGCTTCCCTGTTAATCGAGCCTTAAGCTATCAGCTAACTATGCTTGTTAGGCATTCTGGTCCCTTCAACATCCCATCTTTCTCTTCTCTTCTTCTTCTTCTTTCTTCCTTATTATCTTCCTTCTCTCTCCTAGAGTCGCCCAGGTAAGGAGCCTCCATGTCCCTAGGTTAGGATATCTTATCTCCTCTGTCCTTCCTCCATCGGCTTATTCCTTTTTCAGTTCATTCTTCCTTACTTTGCTATCCCTTGGCTATCTTGCCTCGCTATCTCTATCTCTATGCTTTCACTTTTGCTCTCCGGCTCACAGAACTGAGTTGGAGGAGGAGTCAGTCACTACTTAACGCCTCCGCCATGACGCATGACATCACTCGAGGGCGTGCCGCTTGTGCAAACTTTAAAAAAAAAAAAAAAGCCCTGTGATGAGCGCGCGCCTCCAGCTTACACCCAGGAAGTAATGAATGGTGAAGATACAAGAGAAGATCAAGAATTACGGTAGGTACATAATTTTCATATCTGTTTGGGCCCAGACCACCCTGTCTCCTCCTGCTCGGAGTGTCAGACTTTTAATCAGGCCACCAAAAAGCAGAGACAGCAGGCTTTGGAGGCCCACCTTCTAAAAGTCTGCTTAGCTTCTTTAGAGAAGCAAATGGACCGCATTAGAGAGTCCTCTTCTGTGAAATCTTCTCCCTCCAAGAAGCACCATAAGGAGAAATCTCGGGAGCGGGAGCGCTCCACGGACCAACCTAAGACCTTGCGTCCCTCGATGAGCAAGGCCCAGCAACCACCTAAGAAGACCCCGGACGGTAAGTCTGACAAATCTTTAGCAGATCAGTCAACCGTCGGCTCCTCCGATGGCCGCTAAGTCTGCCCCCAGCTACTCCGGGGACCACACGGCCACCGGTAAGATGGATACCCAGCCTTCGGGGACCCACCCAGCAGCAGTCGGTAAGTCGGCTGGGGGTTCCTCCCCCGCCCACCCGGCTCCACCTGATAAGATGCCCGTCTCCAGCTGCTCAGGCATGTTTCTCCCATCGGGGCCTAGCAGCGCCTCACCCGACGACCAGCAGAACTAGGGGGAGAACGCCCCTCTCTCCCCTCTTCCTTTGCCTTTACCCTCCCCTTCTCAGTCGGGTACATCGGGCGAAGACAGTGTGGAATCCCTCTGTGGTAGATTCCCTGGGGTCTTTCCCATGCTCTCCTGACTGGGTCATGGGGAAGCAGGCTCCTCCTCGGCCATCTGGCCTTCCAGCAAAGGCCCCTCCTCCTCCTCCTGGTGGGATCCCTTCAGAGCCGACAAATGTCCCAGCCCCGATCCCACCGTCGGATCCAGCGAATCCCATTCTGAAGCCGGATATTCCGACTACTGTTCCACAGCCAGGGCCCTATGGTCTAACCCGGCCTTTGGCACCAGTGCCAGACCCAGTCCCGCCATCGGGCCCCCTTTGACCGGCCCCAATGCCAGCCCCTCTGACGCCGGATCCCCTTCCTGCACCGGATCGGGTGGTGCCAGTCCCGACGTTGGTCCCCCTGATGTTGGCTATCCTGATGCCAGACCCCCTGCCGATTTATACTACAGTGGGTCCGACGTGGGTACCCCCTCCGTCAGATCTGACAATGGGGATTTATACCAGACCCCGGACTGTCCGACATTACCCTTTCAGGTATCCTGAGGACCATTTCCCGGCTGGTATTCCTCCAGAATGGAGTTCTTTTGGGCAGTACTACCCTGGTTATAACCCCTACCACCAGTGTCAGGGATACGAGGGTTCTCATTACCCACCCCCACTGGTTATGCCTCCTCCTCTTCCCCCTCAGCCACAACCTCCTCCTCCGCTCCCTCCACCTCCTCCGGCTATGCCGGATTTTAAGACCTTCATCCAGTCTTGGTGGCGGGGGGCATGCTCGGAGTTGGTCTCAGACCTGAAGACAAGACTCCCTCTTCTGCGGTCTCCTAGGTCTGCGTCCCCGAGAAGCTCTTCTCTGTCCATGGTACATGTCTTGGGGGCAGCTCATCAGGACATTACCCTTCACGACAGCCATAATCTTCCTGATGAGGGGGCAGATGATGATGAGGAGAAGGAGGATGCCGACAAGTCGGCGGAGGACGTCTTGGAGGAACCCAAGGGTCCGAAAGGCAAGGTTTCCCCCAAGTCCCCCCACCACCAAGGACCCTGTCTTCTCGGATCTTCTCAAGTCTATGAAGGATTTCTTCGACTGGGAGTCAAAGGAACAAGACCCAATGAGACAGAGGCTAGCCGAACACCTGGACTTAGAGTCTCTGTCTACGGTCCCCATTCCTCCCTGGATCGGGCCTCACCAGGACCTTACCTCTACGGTCTGGAAGATGCCTCATTCTCTCCTGGCTGTCCCAAAGAGGGTGGACAGGATTTAACAGGCGCCGAAGGATGCTCCATTCCTAAAGACGCATCCTAAGGCGGACTCTGTCATTTCAGCTGCTCATGACCATTCCGCTGCACCCAAGCACATGAGCACCTCTCCTCCAGACAAAGAGTCAAGGCAGATGGACCAGTTCAGTAGAAAGGTTTATGCCTCTGCCACATGCGCGCTTAGATCCCTCAACTATGTGGCCCACATGGTGTCCCAGCAAAAGGCTACCCTGGCCAGGTTAGAGGCTCGTGTCCAATCTATGGATCTCTCGAGCCTCAAAGAGGAACTTGCCAAGGACCTTCACCTCTCTCACTTTTCCTGTAGGCATGCTTTGTGGGTTACATATGACTCCATCAATTCTGTAGCTCGCACCTCAGCAACTGCCGTCACCCTAAGATGGCATTCCTGGCTTTGCATCTCCGGCCTTGCCAATGAGGTACAGTCGGCGATTCAGGATGCCCCCTTCCAGGGCTCGGTGCTTTTTGGTGGGGACACCAAAGATATCATCACTGATCTGCAGAACAGAGGCCTCGCCCTCAGATCAGTGAGGTCTATGTACCGATTGGGCACTCAGCAGCAGCAGCCCTTTCGGAAAAGGACCTGGAGGCAGAGGAAGCAGTGCATGGCTTGGCACCAGGGCAAACACGAGTCCATGGGTTCCACCACTCCTCCGGCCTCCAAGAACCAGAGACTCGCAGGGGGCCCTCCCCCTGAACGTCCTGCCACTTTCTGACTCACTATCCCCACTATCTCCTCAGTCTCACGACGAGGAGCAGGTGGGGGGGAGGTTCGCCCACCTTGCGCAGGAATGGAAGGCAATAACCTCCGACGCATGGGTCCTGCAACTGGTGTCCGTTGGAAAGGTCTTCTTACTCCAGGGATCAGGCTCTTCTTGTCCGAGAAGAAGTTCAAAGCCTCTTGCTCAAGAAAGCAATAGAGCGCGTTCCCCTTCAGCAAAGGGGCAGGGGGTTTTACTCCCATTTTTTCCTGGTTCCAAAAAAGACGGGAGACTTCAGACCCATTCTCGACTTAAGCAACCTCAATCAGTTTGTCGAGTACAAAAAGTTTCAGTTGTTGACGCTCCAGAGTCTCCTCCCACTCCTTCTGGAGGATCATTGGTTGTGCGTTCTGGACATGCAGGATGCTTACCTGCACATCCTGATCTTCCCCAGCCACTGCCGTTTCCTGCGGTTCCAATTCCAAGGGAGAATTTCCAGTTTCGGGTGTTCCCTTTTGGTTTGTCCTCGGCAACCCGGGTGTTTACCAAGTGCCTAGTGGCGGTGGCGGCTTCTTTACACCACCAGGGTATTGCAGTTTTCCCTTATCTGGATGATTGGCTGATCTCAGCCAGGGACTCCTTACTGGAGGCTCTCTCTTTCACCTTGGATCTCTTTGGCAGACTGGGGATTACAATCAATATTCCCAAGTTATCCATGATCCCATCCCAGAGACTACAGTTCATTGGGGCAGTCTTGGATGCGGTCCAATGCAGAGCCTTCCTTCCTCCTGACAGGGTGGAGACCTTGATCTGTCAGGCTTCGCAAGTGGCTTCTTCCAGGACCATCCCAGCCCGGGAGATCCTCCGCCTTCTTGGCCGGATGGCAGCCTCCATCACTACCATTCCCCTGGTGAGGCTTCACATGAGAATTATTCAGTGGTCCTTGCGCATGCAGTGGGACCAACACCCTGGATGACTTGGACCATCCGGTACTGATCTCCTCTGTAGTTCAGAAAGAATTGCTTTGGTGGAGGGACCCTTGCAACCTTTCCTTAGGTCTCCCTTTCTGGAGCCCTGCTTCTCTGGCATCCCTAACTATGGATGCTTTGAACATTGGATGGGGAGGGCATCTGGGGGAGCACCAAGCTCAAGGACTGTGGTCCAGCTTGGAAGCACCTTTGCGCATCAACGTTCTGGAGATGAGAGCAGTCTAGTATGCCTTACAAGTCTTCCAGATGCTCCTTCCCAAGGGAATCACTGCTGGTCCAAACAGACAATATGTCAGTAGTCTGGTACCTCAACAAACAAGGAGGAACTCGATCATATCCCCTGTGCAGGGAGGCGATGCAGGCGTGGAACTGGGCAGTCCAGCACAATCTGGCTCTTGTGGCCGTGCACATTCCAGGCATTCTAAATGTCCTGGCAGACAGTCTCAGCAGGTCTCAGACCCTAGTTTATGAATGGGAATTAAATCAGGAAATGGCAGAATCTCTCTTCCTAAATTGGGGGCATCTGGAAATTGACCTTTTTGCCTCCCAATACAATGCAAAACTCCCCAGTTTTTACTCGCTCAGTCCAGGGCATGGTGCCTTCTGGCAAGGCGCACTGTCTCGCTCTTGGACAGGGAAATTTTTGTACGCCTTCCCTCCATTTCCCCTTCTCCAGAGGGTCCTTCTCAAGCTTCAAGCAGAGAAGGTGAGGATGATTTTCATTGCTCCTCTCTGGCCGAGACAAATTTGGTTTCCGCTGTTACAACAGCTATCCAGGGAACCACCGGTTCCACTTCCAGTGACCCATGACTGCTTGACCCAGGATCGAGGTTGTCTTGTACATCCAGGGCTCAGGACACTGCATCTTCATGCATGGCTCCTGCAGACATAGCGATTTCTCGCTTTGGGGTATCCTCCCAAGTTGCTCAAGTCCTTATAGAGGCTAGAAAACCCTCTACTCATTCCACTTACACCATGAAGTGGAAACGTTTTTCCATCTGAGCAACTTCCAAGAATTGGAACCCCTTTTCTTGTCCTGCCCCTCAAACCATGGAATACCTCATTCATTTGTCAGACTCCGGTCTGTCATATTCAAACAACATGAAGTCTTGCTGTATTCTGACATAATGCAGTTAGCCCCAGCAGTTGAACTGCCCCGGAGAGGAAAGAGTTAACTCTATGCAGAAGCATAGAACGTTGAGCTCAAGCTCGGTTTTCAAACCTCTGTCTGTGGTACTTCCCAGTGTAACCATCAGATTCTTTACTCTGCCTAACAGTGAAGTCGCTCCGGAGATTTCCTCTGCTTGGTTCGGTAAAAGTAAAAGCGTTCGGTTTAAATCGTATCTTTTTTGTTATTTTCAGATTTCCAGCCTCTGTCTATGGTACAGGTAGTGTGTAGATAGGTAGTGACTGTGTTTTTAATTTTCCAGAAAAGTTGGAAATTGTAGGCTGAAGGAAAGGGAGGCCGAGAAGTCCGTAGATCCCGATGGCCAACCCGGTTCGGTTACAGCCGAATCTGAGGAGGTGCCTACTGACCTAGTGATACCTCCTCGGGCAAAGGAGAGGTGACCCCGAGGGGCCAGTTTCGTCAAAAAAGAAGCGTAAGTCTGCCGGTTTGGATCCTGTACCGCATTCTCCAACTGCAGATGAAATAGCCAAAGCGATTAGTGTTGTTCAATCGCTTAGACCGGTTCCGTCCGAACCGGTACCACCGGTTAGGTGGTCGGTTCGGTCGGATCCGTCTCCTCCAGATTGTAATCCAGATGCTTATTATGAGGAGTGGGAAGGAGACGAAGACTATCCTGATGATGATGATGATGATGATGATGATGATGATGATGATGACGATGACGACGACGACCAGGAGGTCTGGATGCGCCCATTGAACCAGACGCTTTCAACATTGGAAGGGGAGAGCATCTGGGGGAGAAGGACTGTGGTCTAGCTTGGAAGCACCTTTGCACATCAGCGTCTGGAGCTGAGAGCAGTCTTGTATGCCTTACAAGTCTTCCAGACCCTCCTTCTCAAGGGATCACTGCTGGTCCAAACAGACAATATGTCAGTAGTCTGGTACCTCAACAAACAAGGAGGAACTCGATCGTACCCCCTGTGCAGGGAGGCAATGTGGGTGTGGAACAGGGCAATTTAGCACAATCTGGCTCTTGTGGCCATGCACATTCCAGGCATTCTAAATATCCTGGCAGACAGTCTCAGCAGGTCTCAGACCCTAGCTCATGAATGGGAATTAAATCAGGAAGTGGCAGAATCTCTCTTCCTAAATTGGGGGCATCCAGAAATTGACCTTTTTGCCTCCCAATACAATGCAAAACTTCCCAGTTTTTGCTCGCTCATTCCAGGGCATGGTGCTTTCTGGCATGACACGCTGTCTCTCTCCTGGACAGGGAAATTTTTGTATGCCTTTCCTCCATTTCCCATTCTCCAGAGGGTCCTTCTCAAGCTTCAAGCAGAGAAGGCGAGGATGATTCTCATTGCTCCTCTCTGGCCGAGACAAATTTGGTTTCCACTGTTACAACAGCTATCCAGGGAACCACCAGTTCCACTTCCAGTGACCCACGACCTCTTGACCCAGGATCAAGGTCGTCTTGTACATCCGGGGCTCAGGACACTGCATCTTCATGCATGGCTCCTGCAGACATAGCGAGTTCTCACTTCGGTCCTATAGAGGCTAGAAAACCCTCTACTCATTCCACTTACGCCATGAAGTGGAAACGTTTTTCCATCTGGGCGACTTCCAAGAATTGGAACCCCTTTTCTTGTTCTGCCCCTCAAACCATGGAATACCTCCTTCATCTGTCAGACTCTGGTCTGTCATATTCAAACAACATGAAGTCTTGCTGTATTCTGACATAATGCAGTTAGCCCCACCACTTGAACTGCCCCGGAGTTGAAAGAGTTAGCTCTATGCAGAAGCATAGAACGTTGAGCTCAAGCTCGGTTTTCAAACCTCTGTCTGAGGTACTTCCCAGTGAAACCATCAGATTCTTTACTCTGACAGTGAAGTCGCTCCGGAGATTTCCTCTGCTCGGTTCAGTAAAAGTAAAAGCATTAGGTTTAAATTGTATCTTTTTTGTTATTTTCGGATTTCCAGCCTCTGTCTATGGTACAGGTAGTGTGCAGATAGGTAGTGACAGTGTTTTTATTTTTCCAGAAAAGTTGGAAATTGTTCTTTTCCTCTGTTTCTTTCCGGTTAGTCCGTTTTGGAATCGACCTTGTTACATTCTGTTTTTATTTTATTTCTGGGATTAGAGTGGTGTTCCGGTACTGATCGGTTTCAAAAGAACCAGACCTTTTGCTGGTTCTTTTAAAAAGCCCATGACACTGTTTGTAACCAATTGGTTGTTGTATTACCTGGCTTGAAAGCTGCAATAGGGTAATTTGTTAGGTTGGCCATGTCAGAGAAACCCAAGATGAAAACTGGTCCCACTAGGTTTCAACACTGTACTGAGTGTGAGGAGGCCTTTGCTAAGGCTGACCCCCACCTCATATGTGTTTATTGTCTGGGGTTTGACCACTTCAAGTCAGACTGCCAAATCTGTAAAAACTTCCCTAAATCCACTCTAGACAAAAGACTGAGTAGGCTGAAGGAAAGAGAGGCCGAGAAGTCCATAGATCCCGATGGCCAACGCGGTTCGGTTGCATCCGAATCTGAGGAGGTGCCTACTGACCTAGGCGATACCTCCTCGGGCAAAAGGAGAGGTGACCCCGAGGGGCCGGTTCCATCAAAAAAGAAGCGTAAGTCTGCTGGTTCGGATCCTATACCACATTCTCCAACCACAGATGAAATAGCCAAAGCGATTAGTGTTGTTCAATCGCTTAGACCACTGGTTAGGCAGTCGGTTCGGTCGGATCCGTCTCTTCCAGATTATAATCCAGATGCTTATTATGAGGAGTGGGAGAGAGATGAAGACTATCTCAATGATGATGATGATGATGACCAGGGGGGTCTGGATGCGCCCATTGAACTGGACATCTCCCCAGACAGGCCCTCGGATGTCTCTCCTCCCAGGCTGTCTGAGTCCCCTTCACATTTTTTATTCTACAAAAAGGTGGCAGAAACCCTGCAGCTTCCCTTGGTTGAAGCTGCAGAAGAGGATGAAGAGCCTGATTTTGTGGAAATGATGGACATCCCAGAGTCCAAAAGGCTGTCTATCCCTCTTCATAAATCCTTGGGGAAACAGACACACAAGATTTTACAAACTCCTAATTCAATACCTCCTGCGGACAAGAGAATGGACAGGAGGTATATGTTATCAGGCTCCACTGTAGAGTTCCTTTATAGTCATTGCAGCCATGTTGGAGTAGTGCAGGCTGCAGCCTGTGACTGGGCTAACTTTCCTTTGGCTTCACACCCCCCGGATAAGGACTCCAGGAAAGTGGATGCCATGGCCAAAAAACAGTATTTGGCATCCTCTTTGGGATTCAGACAGGATACTGATATGGCCTACACAGCCAGATACCAGAAATCCAGATGGGACACGGTTCTGGAACTGGCTAAACAGGCCTCTCCCCAGCTAGCCAAGGAGCTGGAGTAGGTGGCTGCTGATGGAATTGAGGCATCAAAAATGCAATTTCATGCTGCTGTGGACTCCAGTGATGTGGCATCTAGAGTCATGGCTACATCTGTGTCTATCAGGAGACATGCTTGGCTCAGATGTACTAGCCTTTCACAGGATACCCAAACTAAGGTTATGGATTTTCCTGTAGTGGGTAACTCTCTGTTTGGGGAGCAAATAGAGGCTTACTTGAAGAAAATGGATGAATACAGGACCACGTACAGGAGTGAACAGGCCAAGGAAAGGCAAGCCACTCCTCAAAGGCAGCAGTCTAGGGGTAGGGGCAGGCCCTATCACAGGCCTTTTTACCAAGCCCAGGCCTCCTCTCACTTCCCACAGAGGGGGTTTTTCAGAGAGAGAGAGAGAGGCAGGAGGGGGATGAGCAGGGCTTCTCCCTCCTCCTCCTCCTCTCAGTCTAAGGCTGCTACCAAGCAGACACCCTGATGTGTCAGCCCGGGTCGACTCCCCATTTCCAGTAGGAGGCAGGCTGGCTTACTACTTCCAGGCCTGGAAGTCTGTGACTTCAGACAAGTGGGTCCTGGAAGTAGTAAGCCAGAGACTGGCCCTCAGCTTCAAAAAGTTTCCAAAAACGAGGGCCAAGTCTTTTCCACCTGCACCTGCCTTAGAAACCATTGCCCTAGAGGCAGAGGTTTCCTCTCTTCTAGCTCTCAGAGCTGTAGAGGAGGTTCCTGCTCAACACAGGGGAAAAGGATTGTACTCCAGGTATTTCCTTACCCCAAAGAGAACAGGGGAGTGGCGACCCATCCTAGACTTAAGGTATTTGAACAAACACATTTTAAAGCCAAAATTCAAAATGGTAACTCTGGAAATAATCCTTCCCTGTCTAAGGCCAGGAGATTGGCTAGCATTTCTGGACCTCAAGGATGCCTACTTCCATACTCCTGTCAGGTGCTCCCACAGAAAATACCTCCGGTTCAAGTTGCCTTCAGGCCATTACCAATTCAGAGCCATGCCATTTGGCCTAACATCAGCTCCAAGGGTGTTCACAAAGTGCCTTGCAGTAGTGGCTTACCTCAGAAGACAGGGTATCACCATCTTCCTGTATCTGGATGACTGACTCATCATGGGGCAGTCATCTCTACAGGTCAAGTCAGCTCTACAGACTACCCAGGATTTATTCAATTCCCTGGGGTTTCTTCTCAATCTTCCAAAGTCTGTCCTCAAACCAGTTCAACTTCTCACATTTATAGGCATAGAGTTGGACACTGTGCAAAAGTGTTCCTTCCCCTGGCAAGGGTAAAGGCCCTGGTGGATTTCACTTCATCCTTTCGACCTCAGGTCTCCCGCCCAGCAAGACATTTCCTCCAGCTTCTGGGCCATATGGCAGCTTCCACCACAGTGGTGCAGGGAGCAAGGTTCCAGATGAGGGACATTCAGTTTCACCTAAGGTCCTTCTAGATTCAAAAGGAGGATTCACTTACCAAACTAATTCCAGTGACTCAGACTCTAGTCCAAGCTCTCCAGTGGTGGCTGGACCAGGACAACTTCAGACAAGGGGTTCCATTTCTCCCTCAAGTCCCATCAGTAGTTCTAACTATGGATGCCTCCCTCCTAGGTTGGGGAGCCCACCTGGGAGCCTTGACAGCTCAAGGGGTCTGGTCTCCACAGGAGTCTCTCCTTCATATCAGTCTTCTGGAACTCAGGGCAGTCTTCCTAGCCCTTCAGAACTTCTCAGATTCAGTCAGGGGCAAAGTGGTCCAAGTCAGAACAGACACCACCACCACAATGTGGTACATCAACAAACAAGGAGGCACTTGGTCCTCTGTCTTGTGCACGGAAGCCATGAAACTGTGGTCTCTGGCCTATTCTCTTCAGACTTCCCTAGTAGCAGTTCACCTTCCAGGGCAGGGCAATGTACTGGCAGATGCTCTGAGCAGAATATCCCAGGGACATCACGAATGGTCCCTGAATCCCCTCATACTGCAGATCATCTTCTCCAGATGGGACACTCCAGAGATAGATCTCTTTGCAGCCCTGGACAATCACCATCTCCCTCTGTTCTGTTGCAGACCTCCACTCCTGGGAACTGTACCCCAGGATGTCCTGGTTTTGGATTGGAAGGGCAGGTTCCTCTATGCCTTCCCTCCATTCCCTCTGCTGTTCAGAGTCCAGATCAAGATCAGAACTCAGCCTTGCACAGTGATCCTAGTGGCTCCAGACTGGACCAGACAGCCTTGGTACCCTCTGCTCCTGTCCCTGGCAGTGTCTCGTCCTCTGTCCCTTCCCAAGAGACACAATCTTCTGTCTTCTTCCCAGGGGAGGATCTGGTATCCCAATCTCCAGTCTCTCAATCTGAAGGCCTGGCTCTTGAGGAGCTAGAATATGCAGACCTGCATCTTTCTCAGGCAGTCATGGATATCCTGAAGGTTTCCAGGAAACCATCTACTAGAAAGACTTATGATTCCAAATGGAAGAGGTTTACCATTTGGTGTTCTCAGAAAGGCATTGTCCCTGATTCTGCAGGCATCTCCATGGCCTTAGATTATCTGGTCCACCTCAATGGCCTAGGCCTTAGGCCTGCAACTCTAAAGGTTCACCTAGCAGCAGTTTCTGCTTTCCTTTCAGCAGGGAAGGGTTCTTCCCTGGCCTCTCATCATTTGTTTAAAAAGTTCTTCAAGGGTCTGGTCCATACAAACCCTCCATTTTAGAGAACAGACCCCTGCTTGGGATCTTAATGTCTGCATTGCACAGCTCATGCAGCCCCCCTTTGAACCCATAGCTCCGGCTGAGCTGAAATACTTGACCTGGAAAACCGTGTTCCTGGTAGCCATTACTTCGGCCAGGAGGATTAGTGAATTACAGGCCTTGTCGGTAGAACATGATTTCATATCCTTCCATAGGAATAAAGTGGTCCTAAGAACCAATAGGAGGTTCTTGCCCAAGGTGGTATCGGATTTTCATCTGAACCAGTCTATATCTCTCCCTGTGTTTTTCACTGACCATTCTTCTTCAGGAGAAAGAAGATTACACAGTTTGGATGTTAAAAGGGCTCTACATAGAGCATACTAAGCCACACAGAAATGACTGTCTTCATTTGTTTCTCACTTATGGTGAAGTGGGGAAGGGTAAGCCTGCCACTAAAAGAACTATTGTCAGGTGGATTGTTTCTTGTATACAATTCTGTTATGACAAATTGGGTAGGACACCCCCTTCAGGCCTGAGGGCTCACTCGACTAGGGGTACAGTTGCTTCTCTACCTGTGGTCAGAGATATACCCTTGTTAGAGATCTGTAAAGCAGCCAAAAACAGTACATACATTCACCAAGCATTACTCCCTGGACATCCAAGCTTGGAGTGATGCTAGGTTTGGCATAGCAGTACTGCACAGCCTGTTCCCAAAGTAGGTTCTGCATTCCCTCCTCCATAGGGAACTGCTTGGTAGTCTGCACTATGTCAGAATACAGCAAGACTTCATATTATTTGAAGAAAAAATTACTCGCCATAGTCATGTTGTTTCTTCTAATGGAGTCTTGCTATATTCTGACCCCCCCCTTCCCGCCTCCCCTCTCAGAACCTAGTTTTTGGGAAGTGGGCTGGCAGGTACAGTGTTGCACCTCAGGGGTGCACCTTGTACCCTTCCTTCTGGGTGGAGTAGCTGTTATTGTTTCTTTCTTGTGTTTTTATAGTTAAATATTGTCACTACCTTTCCTTCTTGGGTTCTTGACTTGAGTCTTTTTGGACCCAAAAATATTTTGCCCTTTGGCTATATGTTTGAACAATTTCCATACTATTGTACTTCGTTAGTTTGCTCGTAAGAATCTGACAGTTACACTGGGTAGTACCACAGACAGAGGTTTGAAAACCGAGCTCGACATTCTCTGCTTCTGCATAGAGTTAACTCTTTTCTCTTCGGGGCAGTTCAAGTGCTGGGGCTAACTGCATTATGTCAGAATACAGCAAGACTCCAATTAGAAGAAACAACATTAATACGGTGAGTAATTTTTTCTTCTTCCTTGAAGGTCCACCTTTCTGCAATTTCAGTGTACCATGAGCTGGTGGATGGTAAACCCGTGGCTCAGTTGGAAGTCTCAAAAACCTTTCTGAAAGGGATCCTCCATCTGAAACCCCCCCCCCCCATCCCAAACCTAACTCCACCTTGGGATTTGAACTTTGTGTTGGAGAAGCTCACTCTCCCCCCATTTGAGCCGGCCATGAGCTGTGATTTGCGCTTCCTTTCCTGGAAGACGTTATTTTTAGTTGCCACTACATCAGCCCGAAGGATTTCGGAGCTTCACACTCTGGTTTGTAAAGAGCCTTATCTTATTTTCCACAAGGAACAGGTGGTCCTCAGGACAAATCCTAAGTTTCTACCCATGGTGATGTCAGAAGCCACACTTAACCAATCGGTAGAGCTTCCAGTTTACTTTCCATCCCCTTCAAACAGAGGTGAGGCACTCCTGCGCACCATGGATGTCCATCGGATCCTTCGGTGCTACACACACCGGACCAAGGATTTCCGTAGCTGCGATCAGCTTTTTGTTTCTTTTGCCCCCAGGTCTAAGGGCAAAGCGGTTTCCAAGCAGTACCTTTCCAAATGGTTAGGCAACTGTATTCGGTACTGTTACCAAAAGTACGAAAAACCTCTGCCGGGTCCTATCAGAGGTCATACTACTGGGAGAATGGCTGCTTCTGCTGCTTTTTTGCTGAACATGTCTGCGGCTGATATCTGTGCCTCAGCCACTTGAAGTTCTGTCCATACCTTCACCAAACACTACAGTCTGGACATTGCTTCTGGGCGGAGGGCTGACTTCGGCCTAGTTGTCTTGCAGGGCCTTCTGTCCTAGACTGGGTCCATTCTGGTTCCCAGTTTCTGTTGGAGCTATTTACTCCTCCTCCCTGGTTTCACTTGGTCTCTCTTTGGAGGGACTGCTTGGGGCTGTGTCCTATATGTAATGACCTACTGAAGGAACCCTCTCGAAGTAAGATAGTACAGTTACACAGGAACTTATCGTAACAGTAGATCTACGAGAGAGGTTCCTTCAGTAGGTCATATTTTTCCCTCCCTCCCTCCTTCCCCTCATTTTATTTTTTACACAGGAACTCCAAATCCTGTTTGCTCCTACTGTCAGGCCTCTTCCTGGCTCCGGCCGGAGAACTAGAGGGCGGGCGTGGGGACCACCCACTATATCGGCCACGCTGACGTTGGTCACGTGATGTCAGGTGGGTGGTCCCCCATCAGGAATTGCTAGAAAAGTCTGCTGTGCAGCCCGACGCCAGGTGGTGCCAGTCCTGTATGTAATGACTTACTGAAGGAACCTCTCTCAAAGATCTACTGTTACGGTAAGTTCCTATATAACTGTACTTTCCACAGGGACAGGGTTGTTCTCTGGCCCAACTCGAAGTTCCCCCCGAAGGTTGTTTCAGAGTTTCACTTTAACCATGTGATCAATCTCATAATGTACTTCGCCAGTCCAACCTTGGGGGCTGAGCACAGATTACATACATTGGACCAGAGGGGAGTGCTTGCTTATTACACAGCGCATACCTATGAGTTTGGGAAGAGGTTCGTCAGCTATTTGTCACCTACGCTGAAGCCACACCTGGCAGACCAGCAACTAAGCAGACAATTGGCAGGTGGATTGTATCGTGTAGCGACCTCTGCTAGAAGCAAGCTTTCAAAATACTTAAAACCTCTCTCTTGAGTATTCTTTTTATGCTACTTCTGCTCTCTGGAAATGTACACCCCAACCCAGGACCAGTTGGGCCGACCTCACACCCCCAGAATAGGAGGGTTGGGTCCCTCACATTGGCATCAATCAATGTCTGTAGCCTTCTCAGTAAACTTGATAACCTCCAAACCTGGATTCAACAACACAATCCTGACATCCTCTCTGTTGTTGAAACTTGGCTAAACCCTAAGATCCCTGACACTACGGTCGCACTTTCTGGATACTCTATCTTCAGGCAGGACAAGATTTCAAAACAGGGTGGTGGCTGTGCCATCTACCCGAGAGATACCCTCATGGGACATGTCATCCCATTTTCTAACCCGGGATCCCCATCTCAGGTCCTCGACATCAAAATTCTCCTAGGGGCCCATAACAAAAATCTTACTATAGCCTCTGTATACATACCCCCAAAGGACCAGGCCAGTGGTTTCAACAGCATCACGGAGTTCCTCATGGGACTACACCATAATTCGGAGACCATAATTCTGGATGATTTTAACATAAACTGGCTTTCACCTGAGGTCTGCACCTACAAGGATGCTGTCACGGCACAACACCTCACACAGCTTGTCCACACCCCCACTAGATGCAACTATAGATCAGGGACTTAGACTGTACTTGATTGGATACTGTCAAACCACCCCAAAAGAATCTCTAAGGTGTCTGTACTCCCTGATACTTTAAGTGACCACTCACCTGTTATCTATTCTTGGGCTAACAAATTCACCAAGCCCCCTCCTAAAATAATACACACCAGGGTACTCAAGCAGAGGCACCTTCAGCTGCTAAAATCACATCTAAGCAGGCTGGACTGGTCGATAATTGACTCATTCAATGATACAAACAAAGCCTTGGAATTGTTCATTAGCCACTTTACGGCGGCCTGTGATATCCATGCACCACTTAAAAAGATGAAGGTTAAAGGCAGGTCTAACCCATGGATAAACTCCGAGCTTGTAGCACAGCTCAAACAAAGGGACCTCCTCTGGCACTGTGCTCGAGCTACATCAGTGCAAAGGGACATTCAAAAATACAAATCTGCAAGAAATGGCTGTACCCAAGCTATACGGAAGGCTAAAAGCAAATATTTTAGAAATACTTCCTTGGAGACGGGGAATGTTTACAGTGGGGTCCCAGGTACCAAAGAACAATTTCACAATTTAAACTACTAATTGCAAAAATACAGAACAATATAAAAATAACACAATGAATTGCATCATACAAACTATTCACAACGTTTTTAGCAACACAGCATTATTTACAATCCATGTTTTTAAAGAACTCCAAGGTATTGTTCTCTCTAGGGGTCTTCCTAGGTGGCTTGGGGGGGTGTTGCATAACTTAGGGCCCATACATAAAAAAATGGTACTACCCTTGACAGTTTTCATGACTGGTACATTGAAATCAATAATCCCTGCAGTATGTAGACCTTCTTTCCTTCTTCAAATCTAATAAATAGGCATTTTTCTGAGGTAACATTTGTAAATCAAATGAATCAAACGTAGATTTCAATGCTCAGTTAACGCAATCCAATTTAAGATTCTATAAAAGCAACAATGGTGCAAACCCTGAGGGGCATCCAGAATGTACCGCACAAACCTATTGTATGTTACATCCAGTCTGTGCGGCACACTTCTGAACGCTCCCCCATACACCATGTCCCCAAAATCAGAAAAGGGAACCACCACTGAATTTACGATTTGCTGCCTAGCATGCGACAGGATACAATATCTATGTTTATACAAGACACAACTGCTGCCCTGATGATGGCCGATGGTACCCTCCAGCCTGTGCTGTGGCTCCCCACTGGAGCACTGCTGGAGCTAGCAGTGGGTAGGGCTGGGCTATACCATCGTGGAGTTCTACCCCCGGGCCTGAAGATTGGGGCTTGTGGCAGGAGTGAGGGAAAAAAAAAACTTGATTAACATAAGAAACAACACAGTAAAGAAGATTCTGGGATAAAAAGAGGGTTGGGGATTTGTTTCTTCAAACTTGTCCTTGGCCACCTGGTGGGCCCCAGAAAATGCATTGTGCTTCTGAGCAGGAGACCCAGGTTGCGTAGCAGACTCTGTTGCCTGCAGCCAGGGCTAGTAAGAGCACTGACTATCACAGCATGTTCAAATCCAGGGAGGGAGGTGCTGATGCCAACCACCGCCTCGATGACCCCTTGTGGTGGATCAGGGAGCCAGCTTCCTTGTGAGAGGCAGGCCTTGGTACTGATGTTGTGATGGGCGAGGCCTGAATGCTGATGGAACAGTTTCTGGGGGGAGAAAGCTTTGCCACTGACAGTGTGATGGGCCTGCACTTTTGGGGCTCCATGCCATCCAGCCTCCGACTCTCAAGGTGCAGACTTTGGTGGGGCCTGGGGAACCCCACCAAAGCCAGGTAAGCTGTGTAAGTCTCTAGCCTGCAGCCTAGTGTTGTTGGGTCCAGGGAGTCACCAAGGCCGATGGGAGGTCTGTGACAGGAGGGAGAAAAAGCTATATCCATAAGAGATTGCAACTTATATTTCATCCCCCGATACATACTGACTGCCTTCTCTACCATTCCTGGATTGTCCCAGAAATAAGGATTTGTTTTATCTGCATGGTAGGATAGAATACTCGAGGGCTATCATGCAGATGGATATGAAACATGAATCTATTAACAGGCCCTGTGCTGTGTGATCGCAATCCCCTCTCCCCCAGTGGGGGTTACCACTGATGGACTCCCAAAACCCAGTTGGAGTCTGCACCCCCTGGTCCCCAGGACTGCAGAAGTGGAACAATGTGGGATGGAGAAGAGCGGTGGCCAGAAGCCTGGGTGGGAGTCTTTCTTCATTGCAGCTGGTGAGCTGCACAGTTGGCTCCTGTGATCATAGGCTCCAGGAGTGTGCTGCAGGGTAGGAACAGGGATGAAGAGCACCATCGGGTGCACGGCAACTCCCTGACCCCAAGACAGGCAGTGGGATTGCGAATCAAGGTGCCATCAGCATTGGAGCACATGGGCAGGAGCCAACAGGATGGAGCTGAGCCCCAATTTGAAAATGGGCCGTGCACCCTCAACACTGGCAGAAGTCCTGGCACCGGGGCATGCAGCAGGATTGAGACATAAATATAAAGCCCTAAGGGAAGCAGCAGGCAGCTGCTAAGGGCCTGGAAGAGCCCACACACATATGTAAACAGCCATGGCTGCTCCCATGACCTCATGGAGACTGCTGACTGAAGAAACCAATTTCTAGCCTATAAAGAGAACATAAGAGAGATTGGGGCTACCATTAAATTGCCTTTCACCGTGAAATGCTTGCTAACTTGTGGAAATGAGAGATAGATGTCTATTTTCAATCCAGAACAGCTGAAAAGTTATATCTTGACTAAAAAAGCTGAAACTGAAGAAAAGTGCAACAAATGAAATGGAAGCCTGAGAAATAATTGAACTGAAAGAAGAAATGGAACAGGAGGTATTTACTTTGCCACTTCTGGAGGAGTAACAGGTTTAAAAACATAGGAATGGTGACTACTTTTGATATCTTAACTTGGTACTGAGTACGAGATGCCTTGATTAAAAATAAATTCCACTGCCCAGTCCAGAGCTCACCACCAAGGTGACACTACCAGTGGGGATACAGGCTGTGGGGAAGGCCATGTCTTTTTAATTCCTCCATTAAAGGGGAACAGTCAGCACTAGACGCCCCACTCCAAAGTGTGGGGCTGGTCCCAATTTGCACTTTATATGCGAAAACTTTTTTTTTTTACTTACTATCTACTGCAGTATAATAGATTGTATCGACTGATTCTGCTAACATCCACGCTGATATTTTCTCGAACTACCAATACCAGAATTCCATGCAGCTGATGTCAGAGCAGGGATGTAGCAGTGAAGGAGATTTAATAGGCTGCAGTGCATGTTACAGTTTTTATAAGCTCTGATCTTTTCTTTGCTGGTCCCTATGTCCTCCCTGGACTAAGTATAGTCACAGAGGACTCTGTCTAGCCGTGGGAGAATAGTGGGACCAGCAAGCATCTGATCAGAGCTTCTAAAACCTCTAACATGCACTGCGGGCTATTGCTGGTTTATTTTTTCTGTCTCCCTGGTTTCTCGCTTGCTCGTTATAGCAGTTCTGCGCCAGAGGTCTCATGTGCTCGATGCCTGATTCGAAGCTTATCCATTCTCAGCCCTAATGTTCTCCTCTAAGTAGTCCTATACTGTTAGCAAGTTCTCTTGCTCTCTGATCTGATTGACCCCTTTTCCTCGTTTTACCCTGTTACTTTCCCCTCCTTCCCTGCCCCACACCCCCTTCCTTCTCCCCTTATTTCCTTGCTCAATTATTCTCTCTGTTCCATTTTTATTTTTATTCTCTCTCTCTTCCCACTGCTCTCTCTATTTCTGAGTTGCCTCCCTAGTACCCACTTCTTTCTCTTCCTCTCTCCATGAATTCCTGGGCTGTGTACCCCCTCCTGCTATTATTTGGAACAATGTTTTTTCAGGAATTCGCTACAGGACCGACTGAGTATCGCTGTGCTTGACTAGTATACACACTTGAGAACGACTGCTACTCCAACTTACTGGCTGACCCATCCCCTTATCAATCACCTTCGTCGGGGCTTAATTTTAAACAGCTTGGGGTATTAATTAGGCTTACCTTGCAAAGGTACTCGATCTCCCCTTGGGGAGCCTCTCTGGCTTTTTTGTCTGCATCTCTATGGATAATTTCCCGTTCGCTTACCTTGGCTGGGGACATTGAGTCTAATCCGGGTCCTGCTCTAGCTAATAATACCTCCCAGGCTCACCCCTCCAATTGCTTGCCTCAATCCTCCCGTTTCACCTTTGCTCACCTTAATATAAGGAGCCTTACTACCAACTTCCCCAAACTTGAGGCTTGGGTATGTTCCAAGAAACCTGATATTCTTGTCTTATCTGAAACGTGGTTGAAACCCTCCATTGCTGACTCCCACTGCTCCCTGCCGGGCTACTATATGGTTCGGGCAGATCGCTCTGCCTCCAAACGAGAAGGGGGCTTGGCTCTGTACTTCAAGTCTCATCTCAATGTGACTCACCTGTATGGTCACCTTTTTGCTTATTGAATAGTGCTTAATGCACTTCTGCTGCTTGGGGGTGCAAAAAAAAAATACACATCTTCTGCATTTACATACCTCCTAAAACCTCCAGGATAGGCCTGGAAGAATTTATTGATCTATTGCCATCTGCGTCTGGGGAAAAATGAAGTCATCTGCTTGGGTGATTTTAATCAGGACTGGGTCCGGCCTGGCTCCTCTCTCCTATCATCCATTACTAGCAAGGCAAACCTCTCCCAACTCATCTAGGCCCCCACTAGGATATCCCATCAAGGTTCCTGCTCTACCATCATTGACTGGATCCTAATAGGAAGGAGAACTTCCCCTCTGCTAGAGTACTACCTGACTCCATAAGTGATCACAGTACAGTGTATTTTGTGTTTGGGACATCACCTCCCCCTCATTCACCTCCAAAGTCTTAACTTTTTCCAACCTATCTATGCTTAACCCTGTTGCATTCCTTCATGACCTAAAACTGGTTGACTGGTTGCCCCTCTACACAACTGATGATATTAACTTGGCAGCTGAATATGTCAGTGCTGCCCTACTCTCTCTTCAGGACCAACATATCCCTGTGTCCACTCGCAGGGTTAAAGGGAAAATCGCCAAATGGCTCAAGCGACCCCTACTCCAACTGTTAAAACATAGGGATAAACTCTGGGCCACATGGAAGTCCTCCGCCCTCCAAGCTGACTTTGAGGCTTACAGGTCCATACGCAACACCTGTAAGAAGGAGATTCGTGTGGCTAAAAGCAAATACTACTGGAACCTTCTTGGTTCCTCTGTTTCCAAACCTAAATGGTACTGGTCACAGATTAAAGAAATCCTTGAGAACAACAATCCCGTGCTCCCAAATGAAATGTTAATAAACAACATGCACTGCAATAACCCTCTCACCATCGCCAATGCCTTTAACTCGCTCTTTTCCTCTCTTCCCTCCTCCTCCCCTCCCTCACCCAACTTTCCTTGGTTTCCCCTACCCCTCTAGGCACTTCTCCTCCTGCCCTTGTGTTGGCTCCGATCACACGTCTAGAGGTCCTTAAGCTACTAAAATCTCTGCCAGCTAACAGTACTGCTGGCCCTGAAGGTATCCATCCGAGGATCCTCAGACAGTTTGCCTCGTGTTTGGCAGCACCTGTATCCAGGCTTTTCAACCTTTCAATCTGCTCATCCTCAGTCCCCTTGGTCTGGAAAATTGCCAGAACCATCCCTGTGTATAAGAAAGGTGACGTCAAAAATTTATCAAACTACCGTCCCATCTCACTCCTGCCCATGCTCAGCAAGTTGCTTGAAAAATTGATTCATCGGTAGGTCTCTGCACACCTTCTTAACTCTAACTTGCAATCTCCTGCACAACATGGCTTTAGGGCTGGACACAGCACAACTACTGCTCTAACCCAGTTTACCAGTGATGTTAAATGCAACATGGACAGGGGCCTACTCACGGGAGCTGTGTTTATAGACCTTTCTAAAGCTTTCAACATGGTGCACCACCCCCTTCTGCTGGCCAAACTACACTCTCTTGGTGCCTCTGATACAACCCTATCCTGGTTTGGCAGCTATCTAGAATCTTGCTCTCAGGCTGTCTCCTTCTGTAAAGTTCTCTCATCTCCAGCTACTATCTCCTGTAGAATCCCTCAGGGATCTGTTCTAGGCCCTCTACTCTTTTCTTTCTTTCTTAATGACATCCCTACTCTGTCTACTCACTGCAGTCTTATCATGTATGCCGATGACTTGGTTCTTTACTCTGCCTCCAAGTCGATTGATGACATCAATCTACATCTCTCATCAGCCTTTCAGACTCTTCAGGCTTGGTTTTCCTCCAACTATCAAATCCTGAATATATCCAAGACCCAGGCCATGCTCTTTGGGTCCTCTAAAAAGTTACCTTCTGAGTCCCCTAAGCTCTTGATCCACTGCTGTGACGGATCTACTGTCTCTAACACATTATCCTTCAAATACCTTGGGGTTACCCTTGATCCGGTACTTGATTTTACTGCACACATCAAGGAGGTCTGCCGCTTGGTCAATGCCAAGATTGGTGCGGCCTACTGTGTACATCACTCACTCACTCCGGCTGCTTGGATCTCTAAAGCGAGAGGAGTTCTACTCCCACAACTGTTATATGCCCTCCCAATACTCTCTCATGCTCATGCAGGGGTCCTTTGACAATGGGACATATCTTATAACAATATCTGTAGATTTGCCTAATCGGCTCCTTGCCTTACACATCACTGCTAACTCTATTCTGCCTTGAACTGGCTGTCTTCCACTGCTTTCCGGTCTTATACACTTGGTTGTTTTGTTGACTCCCTAACCAGAACCCCACACCCCTCCTCACTAGCTGATATGCTCACCCTGGCCTCTCATTCCTGTTCTCTTAGGTCCTCCACCTCTCCCTTGCTCGCTGTTCAGCACTGCTCCACTAAAATGGGGGAGCAAGCTTTTTCCTATTTTGCTCCCAGGTTCTGGAACTCACTCACCCCCCATGTTAAGAACTCCTCATCTCACCTAAGCAAGCTCTGTTCTCTCACCTTAATGCCCTAGATACCTGCAACTGCACTTCACTTTTGCTTGTCTCTCAATTCCAGGCTATCACGCTCATCCTTATGTATGCCTTTATATGAATGTGTGTCTACTTGCCTTTGTCTCCCCAAGCAAGGTACCACTAGTCTATTTTTCACTATTATGATACTAATGTGCTATGATACCATGTACTTGTAGTTCTGCCTCATCTTCTCTACTCTTGATGTTAGCTTGATGCTGTTCTAATTGCTGTAACTTACTCAGCTGATGTAATCGTTTGCATTTACTGTTTATCTTCTTTTTGTACCTTATTGTTGTCACTGCTGTATGTTCTATTGTACTCTCCCGGATCATACCTGAAAATAGGCAGGTTTGTTTGCCTAGTGCACTTCTGGTTACCAAAAGCAAATAAATAAATGTCAGCTTCAGTGGATTCTGGGATTTGTAGTTACAGAGAATAACAGACTGCAAGTCAGCAGAATCAGTCTGATACAATCTATTGTGCTACAGTACCCAGTAAGTTAAAAACTACATATTTTTGACCACAAAGTGCAAATTGGAAGCAGACCTTCAAGTGGGTGTGGGGCTGTTAGTGCTGACTGTTCCCCCTTTATACGGGGGGGGGGGGCTATAAATTTATTGTACAGAAAAAAACATGATACAGGGAAGATTCCTAGAGAAAAGGAAAAAAATTACTAAACCAAACTCTAGTCTTTGTTTTAACTCCTGAATCTAAGAAGAGCTGATATTGTAATTATTTTGCTATCCAATAGAATGCCTTCAACTATAAAAGATGTGCAGAGATGACCCCACACACATGCTAATTAATGATTTTCCCTTTCAGCTCTGTCTACCTCAATTAATTAAAGAGTGATATCAGTACAGAGGGTAACCAACATTTCCAGTTTCTTGACTTTGAAAAATGCCACTGTTGCGGTGCTCTTTTCTCGAGAAAGGGAGAGAAATGTTGCGTGTGTTCCTGGCAGTGATGAGAAGCCTGCTTGGCTATCTCCTTGCACTGCAGTTAGTGGCTGACACAGCTCAAAGGATGTGTCACCAGCAGAATTTACCGTCTAGAAAATTAGCCGAGAGATTAGAACAATCAGATGTGAATGGGCTTCATAAATCCAGCAGGCTGGGGTTTGATCCCTACTACCTCCACTTGCATGCTGCGTGACCCTGAACAAGTCACATAAGTAGCCTCCCTGTGCTCCTGGGACAAACCTGAAAATGAGCTTTGGCTCAGTGTACATTTCCTAGACAAAAAAGTGTTTAAAAAAAATGATAGGTCTAGTAGTACCTTACGTGCTAGAGGCATACACAGGGGCTGACATTAAGCTTTGAATGGTATTTGGATTTGGGAATCTTGCATTATATTCAAATTCAGTTTTGCCCTTTTGCTGTACTATCAGTATGGCAGATGGACAAATCTGATTATTGTATTCATCACCCAGCCGGTGGGGGGGGGTGGTTCAATGATTTCCCTGCGACTCCCCTGGCACCCTGTATCATTACGACCCTTGCCCCAAAGTAAAGATCCCTAAAAAGTTATCTCAGTTGCTTACATTGAATTAGTACCAGTTTACCCAAATTCTCCATGCTGATTTACAACAGTGGTGCCATCTACCCTTAAAGGAGACAGGAAATTTGTGCTAACTGGCAGCAGTTAGTAATGTTTCTAGTTACAGAAATTAAATTCATACCTCCAAATGATCAAAAGATGCCTGAACAACTACTGATGTGAAAACCTGTCTTTTTGATTGTTTTCTTTTCAAGGACAATAATTCTTCACAGTTCCCTTCATGGAACCAGTAATTTGGAATTTTAACTAAAGTCGTGATTTGTCTACAGAATGCTAAGAATGAGCTGTTGACGTATCAGAACTATGCCTGGAGTTCTGTGCACAAACCATGACATAGTTTTGCAGTTTTTCACATCACGTTTTATTCAGGTACAGTTACATATGGACCATTTAGGGATGTGAATATCATTTCTGTAAAAGGGGGCACATTATACATGGCTGCCAATTAGAAATAGTTTTCTGTCCTCTTGAATGCTTTTCAGTAGGGTAGATTTCATCAGAATAAATGATCTTTCAAGAATCAATCTTCACCATTGATTTCTACATATGTTTCTAGGGATGGAAGCACTAGGACCCTGCAGGAGCTTCTTTCCACAGGGAGGAAGCTGATGTCGGCTACTGACGTCGCTTGCACATCCATGTGGAGCTGTACGCTGGCCAATAACAGTCATCAGCTCCCTCACACACCTTAGTTCTGTTCTTCCTGCTGTTACGTGCACACTGCGCGAGTGACAGCCCCATCGGTTCTACTGTCATTGAAATTTCTTCTGTGTCACTGTCAATAAGTCTTCTGTTTCATGGTGCCACCTCCATTTTATTATTTTACTACAATGTTGAAGCCCAAAAAAAAGAAAAAGGGCCAAAGCAAGACCCCATTATTCATCTTTGTCCTTGCGGAAAGCCGATCATGGCAAAGGACCGACATCACGTCTGCTGGACCTGCCTTGGGTCTACTCATACTATGGATTTGTGTGATGCCTTCTTCTCAGTAGGCCACCGTAACCTTGAAGTTTGCATGTTGAATTTGGATTGTCCAATTCCCACCTACGGTGGCAGGCAGCAAACCCATCAGGCCAAGGCCAGGTCTCTAGGCCCCTTCCTAGTACCTCTGGCACTGAGGAAGCACAGGGTCCTCCTTGACCTCGCCAGAGCATCAGTGGCCCTGTAGGGTGGGTCTGGTGGACAGACAGCTCCTTCTGGGGTGACTTATTGAGCATCCCACCAGTCTGCTTGCCCTAGGCAGCAGGCATCCCTGGTGGTGAGGCTGAAGCTATATGCTTGGTCTACACCAGTGGACACCTTGGTGTCATGACCTGGTGCCTTCGCAGCTCCTGATACCATTCACAGTATCAGTGAATGGGGTGGTGCTGGCAGTGACATCAGGCCCCCTCTTGACACTGTTCATGGTGTCAGAGAGGGACCAGTATGGAGGCCATGTTGCACCTTGCTGCTAAGGTAGTGTTGATTTCTCTCTCCTATACAGCATTTGTGGCTCCAGGGGGTGGGGTCAATGCCAGCTCCAGCATCGGGCATGGCACAGGCCATTTTGTTGGTTCTGGGCCTGACATCCGGCATGGTGCCACCTCTAGGTCTGAACCCAGTTCTGGTGTCATTTGTGGCACTGGCGTGGTCTCCATCACTGCTCGCAGTGTCAGGAGTGGGGACAGACCCAGGGTCAGCATCAGAACTAGTAGTGGGACCATCACCGAGGACAGTGCCAGCTAGGGAGCATGGAAGAGCCCAATCTCTAGGCCGGTCACTGACCCTGAGCTTGGAGCTGGAGGAGGCACCTTCCTGAGTTGGAGGCCAGCTTGGATATGGAGTTTTCCCCAGGGCTGCTGGCTGAACGCATCACTGATGAGGACTGGAGCTGCCCTGAGGGGACTGAACGGCTCCACTCTCCTCACCTGTGGGTCCCCTCCCCCATGGGCACCGACCTGCTTTGTTCCTCTTCAGTAGCTTGACCTTGTTTGGACAGGTCCGCCATGGCCTCTCCTTGGGCGAGGTCCGCTAAGTGTTCCTGCAGCCCAGGTATAAACCAGAGGGCCTCTGGCTCTTCTGTGCCTTGTGGGTCTATGCCACCCCTTCCTGAGCTTCCAGGGATCATGGGTCTTCTTGAGCCTATCACCTGGAGTAAGCATGGAAGCGTGACTGGTGAGCTGTTCCAATATCACACTAGTGCTGACCGGATCCAGTTCCATTCCGGCCCTCTGCCACCACCAGCTTCCAGGTCCAGCACCTCTTCTCTGCCAATGGAATCTTTCTTCCACATGTCCTTGACCACTAAGTACTCCCTGTACCAGAGATTCCTGATGGACATGCTACAGATGCTGGACATTGGTACTATTGCCAGATGCAATACTCTGTCCATGCAGCTGGGGCTCCTAGAAGCTTTCCGCAATGACCACTGCATCATCCCTCCCTGGCCTAGAACCTTTGAGAAATGGTCCAGGACAGTTTGGAGATGTCCCTTCGCTCTCCCACCCGCTCCCCAGGTGTCTACCAGCTGTATTGTGCACCCGAGGGCTCTGAAAGCACAGTACCTCACTCCACTTTGGGGCTTCAGGTCATGCAGACCCATACAGAGCCCTGTCACCCTGTGTGTGACCAGCCTCCTGTAGCTGACTATGAAAAGACAGACACTTAGGGTAGGAAGGTATTCTCCTCAGCTCACACCATGATGTTCTTTTCGGCACATCAGTCAAACATGGCAGCTGACACAAGTGGCTGAGGGCGCAGCTAGGAGAGCCCCTAGCTGCAGTGCCACATGAGTTGGTTGGACAAGCTGTCTACCTTTCCACCAAGGGCCTGCAGTTGGTGAGTCATGAAACAAAGGCATAGCACAGTGCCAATGATGTGACCTCCTGGCTGGGGGGAGCTTGAGTCTGCATTTGGTGGGCAACGTGGCTTAGCCTCTTTTGACTGGCACCTATGGCCTGGTGCAAGGTACTTAATTCATAGTTCCAGGGGGTTGGCTTCTTGTCCCGTAGGCTCAGATGAGAAATTTCAGGTACTGTCCTGCTTGTCTGTTTGACCCAGAACATTCTCAGTTCATGCCAGACCCGTGAAGAGCCCCGGCACTCAAGTGTTCTCCCCTGTACAGAGGGCCAAGGGCTGAGGGTATTTTGTCACCCTCAGAGTGAGTCAACTCCTCCATTTTCAGGAAGCTTGGTACTCGGACCCATATGTATGAATCAATGGTGAGTGAAGATTGATTCTTATAAAGATATGAAAATTATGCACTCACTGTAGTTGTTGATCTTCCAGATTATTTTTACCATTGATTAATATGCGTATCCACCATCCCCCGCTCTGCTGAGACCCAGGGCTTTTGGCAGCTCTCGCCCTGTGGGAGCTGGTAGCACTGCTAGTGTCCTTATCTCCTCTGCCATGGTTCTTATGAGTTGTCAGTTTTTAGTTGGAAAAAAAAAAAAAGAGAGGTTTGAACATTCCAGTGTCTATCCTCACAAAAAAAAAAGGAAAGGGGAGTCACTTGGCTTCCCTACCAACCAACCCCTCTCCCCAAAAATGCTTTCTTTTTCCTATGGAGTGGGTAGGTGGTCACTTTTCCTCCATTTTTTCCCCTCCTTCCTTCTCCCTGCCTGGGGTATATCCCCTAAAGGGTATATCCCTGTTAGTTGTTATATACAACATGTGCCGTAGACAATATCCAGTCTAACTCCAGTGGGTAGATGCTCTGTTAAATGAAAGGGTGCAATGCACTTGCTGGGATCAATGTACTAGCTTCTCACAGGGTACGTCTCTGAGATTGCAGGAAGAAGCGAATATGTTGTTCCACTCATGTTGGAATTTTTTGGTTGGTATCCCTTGTCACTCTCTCTCTGTGCACTGGACTTCACCCACTCTGTCTGGTGCATGCCAGAGGAGATAACCCTGTCTTGCCTCTCTAGGACCGCTAGACCTATAACCCTGATGCTCTTATCCCTGTTTTCTCCAACCTGTCATGCAGAAAACAGGGTAATGAGTATACTCACCAGTGTATTCATCTTTTGTCTGGTAGCACAGAGTGATTTTTGGGGGGGGAGTCCAGATATAATTTTTCCATTTTGGGAAATTTTTGCCATGTCATTTACAAGGGGGTCACAGATTGGAATTTCCCGTTTGCTACTTCTGTTAGAACCATTTGTTCAGGGCTGCTGCCCTATCTGTTTTACATATGACTCTTCACAGTCTGATTAGTGGTAGAGGCTCTGTCTCTTTTTAGACCCACTACCCTTGTGCGACCTACATTAGTAGGCTCAACCCTTTGTCTCTAAGTTGGTAATCACATTGTAATTAGTTGTTTTATTTTGCATTCTGTATCCTTTTACTATCCCTTGGGGCTAGAAAATATCTAGTCCTCTCTTTTATTTTCTCTCAACTTTGTTTCCCTTGATGGTTGTTGGCCAGTGCACAACGCCGCATGGACATGTAAATTACATCAGTAGCCGATGTCAGCTCCCTCCCTCCCTCCCTGTGGAGAAAAGCTCCATAGGGTCCTAGCTCACAGCTGTAGACCCATATGTATGGATCAATGGCGTAAGAGATTTGGGAAGATCAGTAATTGAGGTAAGTACATAATTTTCATTTCTCCATTGGCTGCTGTATTTTTTCAAACTCTCTCCTCTGTAATACACCCATGAGAATGTTTTGGCTCTGGAATAAGAATATCTCCCGAGTGGTATATATAAAATTGCAATTGACAAAAACTAGGAGTGACTTGGGTCTACCCTGTCTCTGTGACTACTTTGCAGCAGCACAGATTAGGCATGCTTGTTGTTGGCTGGATAATACAAATGTGGCTCACTGGAAGGGAACCAAATTGGACTGATACCTTCCTGACCTGTCCAGGACATTATTTGCAGACTTGATAGAAATTTAAAATTGCTGTTCCACACGAAATGTGTTGCAAATTTAGGGTACAATGTTCACAAGTCACAAAACATTTTGAGAATGTATTTACTTAAAAATCCAGTGTATATACCAGCCTATGTCCCAGCCTGCATGAGTAACAGGTATAGTACTTGGAATAGATTGGGCATTATGCATAGTTTTCAATGTATGACAGAGGCCATTTAATGTATTCCACTAAGCTTAAACAGAATCTTGCACGCCACCCAGAAGATCAATTTAGCTACATATAAGTCTAATTAATTATCCATGAGCTAAAGTAGCTCACTGATTGGCTGTCGTGCTGGTCTGAAATTTCTTAGACATGTCCGGCACGGCAGTGACACTCAGCTGATCACACGCTGTATGCTGACAGCAGCGGCTGAAAAACAAGAACTGTTTTCAGCTCTAAAACCTGTAAGAAAACTCTCATTATTGCATTTAGACTTAAAATCACAATAATGACCTTATAGCCGGCCATTTCCTGGAGATTAATGATTGGCTGGGGGGGGATTGGCCCTCAGGTACGCCTCAGGCCACCCTTCCCCCGGTCGGTCATTAATCCCCAGGAAATGACCAGCTGTTTGGTCATTATTGTTTAATTAAGGCATAATTTGAATACTACTATTGCCTTGGAGGTAGACCTGATGACGTACATTCACTGATGGCTCTGATACATATTGTTCTCGCTTCTCATTTACCTGATCATTTTATCTCTCCCTGTTCCAAGCGATTATATACTCCTATGCTGATGACATTGGCATCTGTAGAGGAGGAGTGGGCCTCTGAGCTGCAGGTGGAGGTATTAGATTCAGATGTGGACCAGGCTCTTAGTGTATAAAAGTTACTGCTTCCCTTGAGAAGTATGTATTTGCCTGTAAGGTGGTAGTCTACTTCTTCAGGACATCAGTCATTACAGCTAAATTTATATCACGTAGAACAGCTGACTGCTGGACAAGATATGGTTGCACTTCAGCATCCTATACACATATCTTTTGTGAGTGCCCAGGGATAGTGCCATTTTGGTGTCTCATACAGTCTGAACTCTGACAAAAATATGATGGGACTCATTGACCTTACTTCCTTAAATCGCCTATTCACTATCCCACCTGATTCCATCACCAACAAACGCCAAAAGTATTTGTGTCATATCCTGATAATTACAGTGAAGAAAGAAAGCTATACCAAAACTCTGGCTACAATCCCAAACTCCAACTCTTAGCAAATGGGAAGACTTAATTATGTCAGTTTACACTATGGAAACACTTACGTACAAGTTGAGGAATCATTTACCTTTATGTACTTACAGGTGACCCCCATGGAGTCGATCCATGTTTCAAACACCATAATAACTGGTAGAACCAGTTATTATGGCGTTTCTTGTCAGTCATTTGTAGAGCATGACCTCATTGGTTCTTACTGCGTGTATGAGCAGGTGGAACCCCATCAACAAACATGGCAGCTCCTTTTCTCAGTACCGAGGACCTGCATTCCTCGTTTGCCTCTCACATCCAGCACAGGTAACTTATTATTTTTTTTACAGTATTTATCTGATTGATCCTGCCTTTTCAAGTTAAAAAATATACAGTATCTAGTTGATGCTGCTGTTGAAACACTTTGGCTGGGGCTTCAGGACACCGCAACTGAGACTGGGAATGGGACATGGTTCTACAAATGTGGTTCCACAGGGTAACTCAAAAAAATAAAACAATAACTGTACTGCAGAGGGACAGAGAAAAGGTGTGTGTGTGTTGTGTCTGTGTCTGACAGCAGTGCTTCACTAACTTTGGTATCTCTGAAGTGCTGCGTGAAAAAAACTCCCTGCACCAGTATTTGTAAAAAATAAAGGCTACGCAGCTGTGCGTTATGTATTTTTTCAACACATCCTCAGTATGTGATGACCTTATTAACCTATAGCGGAAGCTTATTAGTCATCACACACCAATATTAAAAATCCATAACACACAGTTATAATATTAAAGGAATAATGCCACGACGGGGTGTGTGTCATGCTGGGATAACGTCCACCTGGGGTGATTGGGCATGAGGCCGCAGGCCGAGTGCGAGCAAAAAATCACCCCAGAAGTGACGTTATTCCAGCACGAGACACACTCTGGAGGGCATTATTACTATTATACAATGGCTTGTTGTTATACAGAATAAAAAAAATTCATTTTAAAGATGTTTTTATTAGTGTGGAAAAATATTTTGGTTTCTTCAGACAAAAAGAATCTAATCATTTAACAAATCCAATGCAGTCAGTTAGAAGATTTATCGTGCTGAGACTGGACCTCTGCTGTTATGCTGGGATAACATCACAGGTCCAGCCCTAGACTGACCAATCAGAGTCCAGGAAATTTTCTTGCCATTGTATAATCTCTAATAATAGATGGACTGGGTGGACCCTATATATTATGTCTAAGCAAGATGACTTCAGCTCTTGAGGTTAGGATTAACTCTATGGAGGTGTTCTCTTACTTATACGGTGACAAATCCATGGCTCTGTAACTTGTATTGCTTTCTTTTAGGCAGAGGATTGCTTCATACAGTTGATTCACAAAAAGATGTTCAGCTGATAATTCCAGCAGACTTCATTTCTGAAATACGTTGGAAAGTGAGATATGTCCGTGATAATATTACCATGTATGTATTTAACTGTAAACATTTTTCTGTCCAATTTTATTCTCTCTGGCATTAGTCAAGGTATACACACTGTAACTGCTGTGTTTTGTTAATGAAAATATATAATAAAACATTTTAAAAAAGGCTTGTACCTCACAGGATCAAAAGTACACTCTTCCTGTATTCCATACCATGTAGGAAAATGTCCACTCTAACTTGTAACCAGCTGCAGTCACCTGACACCTCCTCACATATACCTCCTTATACAATGGCAAGAAAATGTCCTGGATTCTGATTGGTCAGTCTGGGGCTGGACCCGTGCTGTTATCCCAGCACAACATCACGGGTCTGGTCTCAGCCTTACTGTGAACCAATGTAGATGGCATTATGGAGCTTGCATATCTTTTTTTCCAGCTCCTCTTAAGAAACAAAAATATTTGTTCACACTATTAAAAATATTCTTTAAAATTATTTTTTTTATTTTATATATAACAATGAGCCATTGCATAATAGCAATAATGCCCTCCAGCGTGTGCGTCGTTTGGGATAATGTCATGCCTCAGGTATTGAACGCACTCGGCCTACGGCCTCGTGCCCAACCACCTGAAGCATGACGTTATCCCAACATGACACACACCCTGTTGGGCATTATTGCTTAAATATTTCAGAGGGGGGACAGTTTATTTTTGTAGTCTTAAATAAGAAGCCATATTTATTCGTGGACGGAACAGTTTCATCATCCAGTTTTTTTGGTGATAGTGTATTCCTTATAGCCTTAGCTTCATCATCATTATATTTTTTATTCTTTTACACATTTTTTTTGTAAATATATTTTTATTAAACAATTTTATACGTTGGCATAATTCATCAGAGTCATTTACATTTGCAGTTCATACATACTGTTTCAAGAGGTCAGAGTTCATGTTATTTATTTATCTTCTTTTTAACTTTGGCAAAACTAGACTCAGAGCATTGATCTGGGTTCCTCTACCCCCTCGATACATTGAGCTGAACTGAGTAGGGGCAGATAGCCATTTCAGTTGTATATCATTCATACTGGGGGCCATTATGGACCCAACTGGGGCCATCCCAGCTACCCCTGTCAGTGTGGGAAGCAGTTTGTATAGGTCCAACTCCCCATCTACCCCCCAAGGTGGGCCTGGTATATGAAGTTAGGAGTATAATGGCGGGGGGAGGGATTCCTATGGGGAAGACCACCCCACCACTGAGTCCAGCCAGGAGCTTATTGTTGTTTGACTTTTGTCTCCCTCTATCCAGCATTGCCTGTGCGGCTCAGGGCTCAAACACCGTATCCTTTGCCATACAGTAAAGCAACCAGCCAGATCATCCGGTGGCACACATCTCATCCTGGTCATTCCGTCTGTGCATAATTTTTTCCATATGATATATCTGGTTCACTATCTCCCCCATTTGGGAACCCTGGGAGTTAGCCATGTTTTGGTTATTGCTTTTTTTTTGCTGCTGTTAGTGAGATCCCCAGTAAGTATCGGGAGTTTGGATCCTCATTTGGTTTACTGTATTGTAACAGCAAGTAGGATTCTGCTGTCAGGGGTACTTCCCTCCCAAAGAGCTCCTCAAGCTCTTTCTGAATACCTTGAAAGAAGGGAGCCAGGACAGGGCAGTTCCACATCACATGCGTGTGGTGTGTATTTACCTCACCGCAGTTATGCCAGCAGCTAGTGGAGCCTGATATGGAGTAAAGTTTGGTGATAGCTGGAGTTAAAAAGTAACTTATAAGGTGCTTCCAGGTGTAGTCCCTCCATTGATGTGAGCTTGACACCCTAGCTGTTCTTTGTGTTGCCACCGCCCACTGGGTCTCTGAGAGTGGGCCTCCTAACTCCTCCTCCTCCTCCCACTTCATCTTTATGGTGCTGGTCACGTGAGCCTGCCCTGGGACTCCATCAATGGCCTATACGGGGAGGACACCAGGTGAGTGCCTCCCCCGGCATGACTGAGTTGTAACATATGTGTCAAGATTGGTGGGTATAGTTCAGGTTGTCTAATAGCTTGCGGTAGTTGTGAGAAGTAGTGCCTGATTTGCAGGAATCTAAAAAAGTCTTCAGTTCAGTCCGTATTCCTGTTGCAATGCACTGAATGTTTTGAATGTGCCCATCACTGTGAACTGTGGTAAGTACTGAAGTGTAAGAGACAAAGAGCCTTAGTGCACGAGCACTGAGGCAAGGGTTACCCCAGAGGGCATTGGCTGGGAAGCTAAGTTTCAAAGAAATACAAAATCACACATACCCCCATGATGCAAAGCATCATGGTATGTATATGCAAATCACCAAAAAATATCATGCTAGTTCAACTTTAAACAGAATTGCATGGTGCCGAACGGCCTCTCCCACAGTCTGCAAAGGGTGCCAACAGAAGACATAGACATGTATTTCGTCCTACCAGGAAGCGTAAGACAGTCCCATTCCTTAAACCTGCCATCCATTATGTTTGTGGGGAAGCCCAGCAGAAGGTAAATTGGGCATAATATAGTGGTAAAAAGGGATCAATCCCAAGAGGCATCTAGCCATTAGCCAGGCCTTTCGTCTGTGTTGGAATTGGGGGGTGTCTGTGGGGATGTCTCTAGAGCCTGCTTACATCATATGTGGTTTGAAAATACTCCTTATCAAGGAGTATTACTTGTTCAATCCTTCGCCAGTGTGAGTTTGCTGTGCTTAACGGTTTTGCCAGGAGGATTCCTAGCTGTACTGCTGTGTAGTACATTTGTAAATGTGGCAAGGATAGGCCACCTTTTTCTTTGGGGAAGCACAGAATCTGGAGCCGAACACAAGGCTTTTGTCCAGCTCAGGTGAATCTGGAGATACTCTTATTCCATTGTTGGAATAGCTCTCTGGGGAGGGCCACAGGTACCTTCTGGAAGAGATATAATGCCCTGGGGAGGACAACCATCCTGATAAGATCTATGCGTCTAGTCAGGCTTAGAGGTAATGTGCTCCATTGTGTGAGGTCCGCGTTTAGCTGTACCGTGAAGTCAGTGTAATTGTTCTTGAATGCTGATTTGTGTGTTTTAGCCAGATAAATCCCCAGATATTTTAGTTTTTCCAGGTCGCATCTGTATGGGAATCTTTGCCTAGTTTGCTGGGATGGCTTGTACTGAAAGGTCAAAACTTCGGTTTTGGATATGTTTAATTTAAACCCCGAGAGTCTACTCCTTTACACGTTTTTAAACTGCTGTTATAACTAGTTTTGTAATTAATGGCACAAGTCTAGAAATATGGCCGCCACCACCACCACTTCTTCTGAGCATATGCTTTACTGTATGCACTGGATTCATACTACAGATGTATCAGAGTGCTGCTAGCATACATTTCTGACCGTAAACAGCGCCACACCACACCAAGATACTAAGTTTTTTCATGGTAGGTCTGGCAAGAGCGAAGAAGCTTTTAAAAGCTTCAAAACTGTGAAAAGGAGAACCTGACTGCACACTTGTCCATACAGTGAAAAGGAAGAAAGAAAGAGGTAACCGCACCAGGGTCGGAAGTGGAGGGTGGAGGAACCAGGAAGTCACCCATGCACTGCCGTGTTTTTTTGTCTCTCGTGGTTTTATATGCACTTTGTATTTTGTAATTACATCAATAAAGTTTCCACGCTGGAGAACGGATGGGCAGTGGGTGAGTCCTTTTCCTATTTACACAGAACTGTGTGCGTAGTAGCCCTTGGCAGGTGCCGGTCCCCCGTGGTCGCCATGAACATACAGTAAAAAGGCAATTTTATTCTGAGTAATTCTAAAATGTAGGTAAGAGTCAAACCTTACAGATAAATGATTTATTTTAGCCACTGAAGCATTCTAATTGAAGCTAAATCATTTATTTCAATGTTAGGTGGGTCATTAGCATTTATTGCTACCTTAGGTAGGTCACAAAGGAGCTCTTAACTTGAACAATGCCTTAAGAAGGGTGGAGGCAGACACAACTATATAGTGTCAGTGGCTCAGCAGGTTGCACACTCACCTCTGAGGCTGGAAGATCAGAAGGCTGTGGGTTCTAGCCCCACACCAGGCACTTTGGTTAAAATCCTAATACTGACACTGTAGTGCAACATGCAGGGGGTACTGCACCCCTGAGGTGCCGTCTTTTGGATGCAATGTTAAACCGAGGTCCCGTCTGCCTGTTCTGGTGGACGTTAAAGAGCTCATGGCACTTCTTGAAAAGAGTAGGGGACTTTCCCCAGAGTCCTAGCCAAATTTCCTCCATTCACTGAAAAACAAATACCACCAACAGCTTAATCTGGTTCAGTGTCAGTCGGCATCCATCTGTATTCCCCCCCCCCCCCCGGGACGAGGCTGAAAATAGGCAGAATTGTCTTAGTCCTCATTTCCTGATCATCAAAAACAAAACAAACGAAGAAACTACAGAGGCCTTAGTTTGACATGATTGCTCTGAAGCTATGTAAAACCTCTTAACTTTTTTTTAAGAAAAAAAAAATAGAAACCTCTATTAAACATCTTTATGCTGAAGGCTGGGGAAAAGGAGCTGCTGGGAATTATAATCCGGGAGTGTGTTTGAGGAGTACAAAAATGGAAGGCACAGAAAGCAGAATTCATAGAGCTCAGGAAACCTTTTCACTAAAATCATTTTAAAAAAACCCAAGTCTCTATTAGACAAAGTTTGCTAGTTTTTAAGAAATGACAGTAGAAATTGAGGTAATTAGTGGGGGAGGACAGCAAGATGGCTGCAGTGCTGCCCCGCTCCTCGCAGCACTGCTCTGAGTAGCGTTCTGGCTTGCTTTTACTCACTTGTTTTTACCTGAGTACAACTGTTTAATGACTCCGACTGAATGAAACTTAATCTCAAACATTGAGGGGTTGCCTCTTTGATGCTTAATTTACTGCTAAATTCCCACTCGGTTTCAGCACCTAGTCAACTATTGGGAGTTTTCATATGCTTTTTCAGTGTGCTGTTGCTGTATTGGAGGGGAGTTCTCTTGGTGGGCTCTTCTGAGTGCTCGGGCGATACAGAGGCATATTATGTTTCAGTCCGATACCTCGAGAAGAGTTGGATGGCGAAATGGGACCTAGAATATCTAAGAACAGAAAGGTGAGCACTTGGAAGTGCAGAGAAGCCGCCAGGAAACTTACCGAAGGAAATTTTGCTGGAGGAGGCTCTCAGCTGAGACGGCCTGTCGGGCCCTGGAGAGAGAAGTTTGGAGGAGCACAAATGTGCACAAAATGTGTTGAAAGGCCTGGAAATAATCTATAAGAGGTATGTCACCTTTGCCTGGGGCCGGGGGCTCATATATTAAATGAAATATAATATGAAGATTACTGCGCTTAGAGGAGCGCTGTTTGCTTTTTTCTCTAGGTGCCTGCAGTCCAAAGCTGAGTGGTTGAATTAAGACACAGATTAGAAATAAATGGTCCAGATTAAAGAATTGGATACATTGGGTTACAGATCATTCGTTATTTAAAAGTGAGATGGACACTGAGAAATGTGGAGGTTTGGTGAGCTTTTTACAGACGTGCAGTTCTGATGATACAGGTGCTCTTGCATAATTTTTGATATTTTGTTTGGTTAGCGGGACTCTGTATTAAGTGTCATTATCTGTTCCTGCAAGTTTATTTTATAGAAAGTTCAATTGAGAGAAGCTGGGACTTCTCCGAGAGCTGTGACTTGTAATGTTTTTATTGTTACTGATTATGGAAGCTCAAACTCCCAACTCAGAATTTCTGATAAAGCACTCTGTCTTTAGCCTATGGAAACAGATGCTGTACTCAAAAACATCTAGGGGATATGCCCGGTTTCCTAATTTTCAACACTGAGAGCCAGAATGTAAAAAGATTGAAATTCTGGATATTAGCAGAGGCTATTTGTAGCCAGCAAGGAAACTGTGGATATGTAGTGACTGTTTGTAAAAACAGGCCTACCTTTTCACTACTAAAACGTGTAGCTATTGCTTCCAGAAGTTCTTATCAATATGCGTTATAATTTTCTGTTTTGATACACGGGATCTTCTTTCCCTGTTGAAGCTAAGAATGTGTGTTCTATTCTTATATATTTTATTATATATTCCTACTTGTTTTACTAGGGGGATATTGTGTGTTACTTTAATTGGAGTTTTAAATACATAATTGTTCTAATTGGGGCAAGATTATTCCGAGCATTTAAGCCTGGTGAGGAGAGCATGGTTAAGTGCTCTGAAGTTTAAAATCAATATCCTTTAAGCGACAATAGCTAAAGTCTTATTATCCAGGTACTGATGAATGTGTTGTGTGATTAATGATATCACTGTAATTATAGTACTGGAGGTTCTGACAGTATGTACTGAGACCTTTCAGCTGTTTCAGCACTGGTTGTGCATTTTTTGGGCTTTGGGATTGTCCGGTGACCATATGGCATCAGGGGGGATAAATCTATCTACTTTGGTGGCTCTTCCAATAACATGGAGCTCCATTATGTACTGCAAGAGTGGCCAAGAGGTGTAGCTGGAGTAATCAGTGGAGCTCAGGGCGGCATGAGTTGTGTGGTGCCCCAGTGGACATGCTTCAAGGCCGACGTGTCCAACTGGCTAACAAAGAGATGCAGTTGTGATGCTGTTTTGATGGAGGGGACCGAACTGTGACATGAAGTCCTGCTGTATGCTCAAAAAGTGGCTGTCAGGTGTAGCTGGACGAGGGACGAGCCACGGGCACGGAGCAGTATGCACTGCATGGTGCCCTAAGGGACATACCCTCAGTGCCAGCAGGCCCCCACTAGGCTTCTTGGTAGGTTCGGCTAGGACATGGTGTGATCAGATGGGACCCCCCCCCTTGAAACATGGTTTCACCAAGTACCTTGGGTGTGGCCAACAGGAGTGGTCTGATAGGAAGTGGTCTGCAGGGTATGGAGCAGTATTTCTGCCTAATACTGTAATGGTTGTTCTAGTACTGCAGTGTGCCCACTTGCCTACTGAGTTGGTACTGATGGGACAGGATGTAATTGGAGGGAGTAAACTTATTGGGCTAGACTGAACTGCTATGTTGTTGCTTGGTTTAATAGCTTTCATTGGTCTTTAAGGATGCTGATCTGGGCCTGTTATTAGCTTAAGTACAGAGAGGATGCATTTTATCTCTATATTTTTTATATTCATATAACTTAAAAACTGTGTATTTGCATGTACTCTGTACTATACTGTACGCTCAGTGATATTGGACTTCTGTATTGTGAGCCATATGGAATGTTTGTATTTGTCAAGATATTGTAATGGCTTTTTAGCCAAACAATAAACCTTACTTACTTAGAGTAGAAATTGACAAGGGTTGCCCCATCACCAGCCCTGATACAAATTAATGATCCCGCTGGAATTGTTGATGGCTTGGGGAGCCCACGAAGCACTTGTAATTAATACACAGATGAGTTATTTGGAACTCCCTTATTCATTTCACAGATACAACACTAAGCATGGAGAACAAAGAACATGTAGTAGTGACCTGTTACCTGGGACGTAAACCTCACACCTCAAAGCAAGTTAGAATAAACATATAAAACCATTCATGTAGGGGGTAAACGATATAGGATAGTGAATGGATTATTATATAAAACAGGACTTTTATTGATATTGGAACACAATTAAAAAAGAGTGACAATGTGATCATATTGGAAATTCTGCCAGTACCTAAGGCGGGATAGGGAAGGACACAGGCAATTTGATATTTTGGCAGTTATGGAGATTTGGAGGAGCAAGAACAATATCTGGCAAGACAGCTAGAAGGTTACAATCTATATCACAGGGACAGGAACAATAAAGTAGGTGGACGGGGTAGCAGAACCCTTGCTATGCCATGGACTGATGTAGTGATCACAATAAAGATGAATTTAAAGTGAGGATAGGAAAAAACAACAGCAGAAGTGGGGAAAGCAAAATGTAGACACTGTATCAATCAATCAAATCTTTATTTATCCAGGCGAATCACTGTTGAGCAAGCTCATTTACAAGGTGAACCTGCATCACACAAGGTCGAAGCAAAACAAATGATTACAATTGTAGAATTTACATGCACGCATAGGAAAAAGGTTACATGGCTAAGATACATGTTCTCATAAGCAGTCATATATATACACGTATGCATAGTAAAAGAACAAGCTTCAGAAAAATGAGAACTAAGCTGAAAGATTGGAATTAGGAACATGACTTCTCTGGGTATAGTGTAGAACAAAAATGGAACATTAAAGAAATAAATAGATGAATAAAGGAATATACCAATAATATCAAAATATTGTCCAACAAAAAACACATATCTAGATGGTTAACAAAAAGTAAAAGTAGTAGCAGTTCTCATTTATTGATATGTTATTTAAACCCATTAGAACTAGAACATTTATGGACTTCCGGTGATGTCACCAGCATCATGGCCGCCTAATCACAGAGCTCTCCTCCTCACCAGCACTAGATTTCAATTCCACTCAGCACTGACATCAATAATTTATCCAAATATGAATAAACTGCAAGGTGGAAATGCTCAGGTGAGAAGATCCCATTCGAAAAACCTGAAATCAAAACAAAATCAGCCCGGATTGAGCCCTGCAAGCTCGGCTGCAAGTGGGAGAGAGTTCCCAGTAAGTGTAGCGGGAGGAAATACCGAGTCGGAGATAGAGACACTGTCAAGATCCAGATCCGAGACGTTGCTCTCCGAAATCAAACAATTTAGGACGGAGATGAAGCTCGAATTCAGTAGGCTGCATGCTGATTTGAACAAATTAGAGGCTAGAGTATCTACCATGGAGGACTGCATATCAACTGCTGAAGATGACCTCATACAAGTCTCCAAAGTGATCGAATACTTAGTGCAACAACAAGAAACTACTTCGGCCAAATGCTTGGACTTAGAAGCCCGATCATACTGAGACAACCTGAGAATTTATGGTTTACCTGAGTCAGCTGAAGTTGGGGATATGAACGAGTTCTTAGAAGATCTACTGCGACATTTGCTCGACCTGCCACAGGCCTTCTCGTTCAAAATTGAGAGAGCGCATCGAGCGTTGGTGCCTAGACCCATGTCGGTGACTGCCAGACCCCGATCAATAGTGGCCAAATTCTCAAGCTTTCTTGAGAAGGAGAAGATCCTCAGAACAGCATGGAAGCAAGGTCAGGTAGAATATAATGGTGCCTGACTGCTTTTTGATCAGGACTACTCCCCTGTGATACAACAACAGCGTCTGGCCTACGCGCCACTACTTCGGAAACTGAAATCATTAAATATCAGATTCCATATGCCCTATCCCTCTCACCTGCGGGTACACTGGGACACAGGCATCGAAATGTATCACTCAGTCGAAGAGGCCCTTCAGGCTTTGAAAAATAAGGGGCATGAAGTTCCGGAGGCCACAAGTTGTAGAGAACAACCCGCCACCTCACAGAATCCCTGGTATACGTCTAAACACCAGAATCCTAACCGAAATGGGAAGAAGGTGGCTATCACCATGCTGCAAGACATTAAGCATATGCTTTACAAGCTTACCCACTCCCAAAGCTCCGAGGAGTCACTGTCCGAAAGGCTGGAGGACACCTGAAAATGGAGAGTAGTAGTTGGTGGCTGCGATCATTGTGCAGGCCTTCCCTCCCACATATCCGGTTCCTTAAGGGAGTACTGATCTGTGCATCAACTATTTAACCTTTTGAGACTCATACCGATAAGTGTAAAGTACAATGAGTTGGGACTTACTGGTGGCTGGTAAAAGCTTGGGCAAGGTGGAGGATTGGGGGGAATTTGACGAGCTGCCTCTTCGCACATTGGGGATACAGCCTATACACCATGGTTTTTTTGGGTTTCCTCATCCGCTGAAGCGGGCAAATGGGATAGGCTCCAAGGCTTAAATCCTTTGATGTGGCCTAAAACTAAAGGGAACATCACAGTGGGGTAGCCGTCTTGCATGGATGAGTGTTTTCCCTCTGGGTGGCAATATGGGCCAGAACACGGTGCACGGCAGGGATCACTAGGGACCTATGGTAAACAGTGTGCTTTTTTCATGGGAATGCCCCCCGCAGCTGTTGGGGTCCCCCCTGCGAGTTTGCTGGTAGTCGCATTGGGGGACCGCCCAGATGCTGGGGGCCTTCTCGCACTCTAGTCCACAGATGATGTTACCTGCTTAACGCTGGGCTGGGTGTACCTCAAGGCCCATGCCGCAGCGCCAGTGTTGATTTGGTGATGCTGGGGTGGGGGATCGTGACTGAATGTGGAGCTGCTGCTGCCTTGTATCAATTACATTGTTGATATGAAGAGGGATCACTGCATATATGGGGGCTCTCTTGGGGATTTCACCCCCATTGATATGGTTTAAGTGAGTAGGCGGTGCTATTGAGGCTCTGCACTGATATTCATTCCCACAGGGAGCATAGCAGTGGGGCAGGCTTCTATTTAGAGGGTTAAACATGTCTGTTGAGGGGAACACCTATTGCTGCAACTGTGGATTACTCAGATATCACTAACTCCTCCACGATGTAAAAAATCTGTATTATCGCGCGTACTATGGTTAGATGGGCTGACGCTGAAGATAACCCAGTGAGAGGCATAGACGTGCAACAGAAAGGCAATGCTGCAGCCTCCCGGAGTAATATTAACATCCCCTGCACTGGAGAGGATCTCCCTGTGTGCTTAGGTCTTCATGGCCCCATAGATAGCTCCAGTTCCCTTCGCGTGGAATGGAGGGGGGAGTTGCACTGTTGAGGCCCCATGTTGATGCATGTTTGCGCAGGGAACTTTGTAACGAGATGGGCAGTCTGCTTAGAGGGGCAGGGTTTTCTTAGCTGGATAAGACACCAAGCTATAGCAAGTTGAAGGAAACCTAGGATCCTTTTTACCCCTTATTTTAGCCCTGTCAAGATAATATTGGTTACTGAGGTGGGGTTGTGTAAGAGTGATCACAAACGGTTGCAGTGGGGTTCTCCTCTGAATTGAAACTCTCAGTTCGTCGTATTTTTGAGATGTTGCAACAATTGCTATAATGGTTTAAAATATTACTGATTGTGTAATCTTGGAAACTGCTTAAAGGTACATAAACCAGATACCAGACGCCCTCCAGTGGGGGAATAGAGAATTCTTACTCCTGCACCACTCTTAAAGAGGCAGGCTATTAACTATGAAACTTTAATGGGCCCACAGGGACTTTAGAATCTCGGGGTCTCAGAGTAAAGTATGGGTGGGTTTGGTGGTGGGGGGGGACAAAGCTTCAAAAGTACTGCAAATGATGCAAAGTCCTGCGGTGTTCCTTGCATCATACATTTTGTCAGGTATGGTGTTGGTGACAATGAGCCATGTCATCTGGCAAGGACCTATTAGTTTTAAGGTCCTGGAGGAACGAGTCATCTTTTTGGCGCCTTCTCCTCCCATTAGAGTACTGATTACTCGAACACTTAGGGAACACCTTTCTTTGTTCCCCTACCTTGGGAGTTGCTTTGTAAATAACTTTTTTTTTTCTCTCCTGGGTGAGGACTGCTCAGTTAGCACCTCCCAATAGGTATTTAGAGTTTGTGTGTTGCGTTTGTGGTAATGTTGGGTTACCTGTTGAAGTTTCAAACAAAAATGTTCATGCGTAAGTTACATCTAAACATCAAAAGGGATGGCATGGTTTATTACAACCTTTGGGGAGAATCTGGAGTAACTCTGTGGAAGGATGGAAGAGGATATCCTGGAGAACCTGGGGGAAGATGCTGAGGATTGGAGAGACTGATTCTGCATATTGGAGGGGTTTATAGCCCTCTTTACATAAATGGGGGATAATAATAGTATTAAAATTGTTTCCCATAACGTTAATGGGTTAAACAATCCGGTAAAACGATATAAGGTCATGTCTACCATAAAAAAGCAGAGCCCCTGTTTTGTTCTGTTACAAGAAACTCATCTTAATAAATCCGAACACCAGAAATTGGGGAAATCTGGTTATGATCAGGTGGTAGCAGCCTCATTTGGGAAGGGGAAAAGAAGAGGCTCTGTTATATTGGTCTCCAGAGGAACCCAATTTCAAAAGACAGCCAGTTACTTGGATCCAGAGGGTCGCTTGGCTATACTTTCAGGCAACTTGGAAGGTGCTCCAATCACTTTGGCCTCCTTGTGTGTACCTCCGGGCTCTACAAAAGAGGTCACCCGTTCTTTACTACACAAAATCACCAAGCTCCACAAGGGATTGTTAATAGTGGGTGGAGATTTGAACCAGGTTTGGGAACAAATTGACACCTCTAAAATTAAGTCCTTCCTGCAGAACCCGGCGAGCAGACTAATTAGGGATCATTTAAAGGGGGGCTTTCTGGGTAGATGTCTGGAGAAGGCAGAACAAAAATAAAAAAGAATACACACATTATTAATTTCCCCACAGCTCATATGTCAGGATTGACTACATGTTGATCTCTGGAGAACACCAAGACCAGGTGTTGGAATGTAGACATGTTCCGTCTGTTCTTTCTGATCATACTCAATTGTTGTTGAAGCTGAATTGGAAGGTCAAGAAGGGTCGGTTCCTCTGGAAATTCAACAACTATTTCCTAAATTTAAAGGAATTTACGGATATGGCTACTACTAGACTGGCTCAAATCCAGCAGGACAATGAATCCTCTGAGGTTTCTGACACTGTGTTGTGGGACACTATCAAGACAGTATTTAGGGGAGACTGTATTAAATATACTGCCCATTTTAAAAGACAACAAAACCAACAACTAGAAGATCTCCAAAGACAACTGCATGTCCTACAGAACCAACATGCAAAGAGGGACAACTCTGTACTGCTGGATATTCAAAAACTTAAACAACAGATCCAGAAATTAATTGATGTAAAGACGGAGCAAGCACTACAACGCCTACGTCAGAGGTATTATGAGTCCGGAACTCGGGCTTCTCGTCTCTTAGCCCACCGGCTGAGACAACAAACTGCTAAGACTATGGTCACACAGATCCAAGATTCTAGGATGGGTCAGCTATTAAGATCCCCAGAAAGAATTCTATCTGGCTTTAGGGACTTCTATACAAATCTATGTAGGTCAGAACACTCACCAGACAGAGAACAAATAGAAACATATTTAGCTAAGCTAAGATTAACGAAACTGACCCAGGAAATCAGAGACTCCCTTGACAACCCTATAACCCCTACAGAATTGGCATCCGCAATTAAAAGACTGAAAACAAAAAAATTCCCCGGCCCTGATGGGTATGCCCCAGAATTTTTTTAAGTTTTTTACAAAGGAGATAAATAGTCCACTGTTGAGAGCCTGTAGGTTGGCACAACTAGAGGAGGCATTTCCAGACACTTGGAACTATGCAGTTATTTTAAGCATCCCCATCCCCAATGTAGCTCCTTCCGCCCTATGTCTGTTCTGAACATTGACTATAAACTATATGCCTCAATCTTGGCTAAACGCCTGGAGGTGGTTCTGCCTAGGCTAATTAACTATGATCAAAAAGGCTTTATCCTGGGTAGACAAACTCAGGATAATATCACGAGATCATTGCATATGTTATTCCATGCTGCCCAGTCGGGGGCACTTTGCATGATACTGAGCCTAGATGCTGAGAAGGCCTTCGACCGGGTGGCATGGAAATTCTTGGGCCTAACTCTACGTAGGTTTGGTTTTTCGGAACCCTTTATCAAAATCATAAATAATATTTACACTAGCCTGAAAGCCTATGTAAAGTTTAATGGCAGAGTGTCCCACCCGATTTCCTTGCAACACGGTACCAGGCAGGGATGCCCCCTCTCCCCCCTTCTTTTTGCCTTATACCTTGAACCGTTAGCTCAGGCGTTGAGACAAGACGAGACAATACAGGGGTGGGATTTTGGGGGGAGACACATAAGTTGGCCCTTTATGCAGACGATCTGTTGGTGTATCTTTAAAACCCAGAACAGTCATTGGAGCACCTGTGGGCATGCCTGTCAGAATTTAGTCTCCTGGCTGGATACAGGGTGAACACATCTAAGACGGTGGTCTTAAAAGTACAATATGAGCCCTCAGAACGGATCCGACAGAGATTCCCCTTTAGATGGAATCTAACCCATATTAAATACCTGGGAGTTCAGATGGGTTTTCAGGCAGACCAATTGTTTACTCTTAATTTTACCCCAATTCTAAAAAACATTAAACTGGAATTAGAGCAGTGGGCCCCTATCCCCATCCCCTTGGTGCAGAGAGTGGAGGCGATAAAAACGGTAATCCTTCTTAAGTTTCTATAGCTGGTCCAAACAATTCCTAGTCATATGCCAGATTTTTTCTTTAACTTGCTTAACAGGGCGATCTCCCGTTTTCTGTGGGGACCACATAAACCCAGAGTCCGGCTCTCGGTTCTCCAAATCCCGAAGAAAGAAGGAGGCCTGTCATTACCAAACTTTAAACTATACCATCAGGCAGCACAGCTACGGACAATCATGTATTGGCTAGACCAAGTTTATCTGTCCAAATGGAAGAACTTGGAATTAAAAGAAGGGGCCATTAGAAATCTGAATGACACTCTTCTTAGGCAGAAAGAGAGATCAAATACATGTCAAGAAGACAATCCATATACTGCCTCCACCTTGAGTGTATGGTTCGGAATTCTGAGGGACAGAAGGGCTTCTGGATGGAGGGGCCTTTTATTCTCTATCCCATATCTGGATACCTTCTTTCCTGCCACATGGGATGTGGGATTCAGGAAGTGGGAAGAGAAGGACCTACACTTGATATGGCATTTCCTAGAGGGAAGAGAGATTGTCTCCTTTGAAGCACTTGTCAACAAACATGGAATCCCTTGGCAAGACAGATTTAGATGCTTTCAAATTAGAAACTATATTAGAAGCCGTATTGCACGTTCAGGAGTTGAGGTCTCAATGCCTCCACAGATTGCATTCATCCTTAAGAAGGCAACAGAGGGTGCACCTGTCAGAGTGCACATTATCTCTAATTTATATCAGGCTCTTCTTGCATGGAAAGGGGATACTACCTCCTGTACTTAAAAAAGCTTGGGAATTCGATCTGGGGATCCAGATCTCGGAGGAAATCTGGACTTGGACCCAAACAAGGATCCATTGGGGCCTATCAGCAATTAGCTGGCAGGAGTTACCTTGGAAGATCTTTGTTAGGTACTTTTGGACCCCAGCAATTCAGATGAAATATCAAGATAATGACTTCTCAACTTGTTGGAGAAATTGAGGTCTCTCCTCAGCAGCATTTGTACATATGCTGTGGAGTTGCCCTGTACTGACCCCCTTTTTTCAGGATCTACATCAAGCCCTAAAGGCAATGGTAGACCCTGGCCTGATTCTGACCCCTTCTTGCAACTTTTTTCTGGAATTACCAAAGGAATATAGAGACCCCCTTACAATTAAGCTTTTGAAAATATCATTTCTAGTGGCTCAGAAAGCAATAACTTATAATTGGTTGTCTCAAAAGCCTATCACATTAAACATGTGGCAAGAACTTATGATCAGTATTTACAGAATGGAGGCATTAATGGCCTTCATTAACAAAAGGGCTCCTCAGTTTGAGATCCTGTGAAGGCGTTGGGTTTTATACATGGCGGAGGTGAGACCTGATTTCACTCCATGATGAAGTGGGTGTACAACCTATTAAATTAAGTTCTTTATCCTAGATTCTAAGACGTGTAGTATAGCGGTTCTCAGCAAAACATATAAATTCCCTCTGATTCCTCCCAGCTGACTTGTAGATGGGTAATAAATCTTCTCTCCTCCTCTTTTTTTTTTTGTATAAGCAGTCAAGCAAGGAAAACCGACTTAGATATAGAATTAAGCAAGCTGGCAAGAGGAAATTAAGTTGTCCTGCTCCTATTTCCTCTTTAAGCTAGGATGCCTTAAGCCTCTAACATGTTATAAGTCAAATGAAATGCCTATGAACACAGTATGGTTACTTATTACTTCGCTTTAACTTGACTATTAAACAACAGTATTTGCACTTTCTGTAGCTCACAATTATCCAGGTTGAGAGAACCTTTAAAGCTCCTGCTGCTATTCAACAAACTCCATTTGCCAAATGTATTGCTCATGAAATGAGATAATTGTATTGCTCATGAAAACATTGTAAATTAATGTATTTAACTATTTGTTAGTGAACTGTCAGTCTTGTTCTACTGAACTAAAACTATAAATAAAGTTTAAAAAAAAGTAATAGAACATTCATATACAAAAGGACAACTTGACAATATTAAAAAAGTTCTAGTCACCCATTTTGTGCAAATATACAGTTACTAAAATTACATTAACATCCATCATGCAAGGCACAGTGTTATTTCCTGTATGCAAATATATTTCTAAACCAACAGTCACTGTTCAGTGACTCCTTTCTTTTCCCTTATTTTCAGAGCAGCTAGCAGATATTATGATAAATTATTAATGCCTCTGTGTCCTCTGAATTATACAGCAGATCTAAAATGTAATTTGCAGGAAAATAAGCTTTTGAAAAAATCCATCAAGGTATTTCCCCCGATAGTATTATAACAAAAAGGATAAAAGTAGTATTAATGCTTTTTAATTCAGCTTTATTCAAAGAGTCAGACATTAGAGAGACATGTAAGAGCAGTATCCGGTAATATCAGACATGTGTATTCATACATTAGAGTTTCATTTTTTCTTTTTCTTTTTTTTGGTGCTTGCCTTGCCACTGGTACTTCTGCCTGATCACAGACCCCTATCGCCTCCACTTCGACTTCAGCCGCGACTCCCTGATACCCCCTGGCTTACACCCCAGGTCAGGGTTGCAGCACTGGGCCTAAGTGCCGCAATCACTGGAATAGGTCAGGGAGCCGGCCCTGGGAGCTAATCGAGGCAGAGAGGCAGCCTTCATGGAGGTGGCAGGCAGCAGGGTTTTCCCCCATATGGGGGGCGGAGACGTGCAATCACGACCAGCATCCGCCCTGCCCCCCAACGTGTCGGCGGCCGGCGCATGCGGTACGCCCGCTAGGTGTCTGCAGAGCACCAAACACTCTAGCCTCTTCTCCTGAGAAGGAGAGCAGTCACTGGATGCTCAATCCCCCAGGCAAGCCCTCTGATGTTCCGGATTCTCCTGAACCCGCAATGTCCGGCGTTGCAGGTCGGCGCCCTGCCCCTGCACCAGCAGGCTGGCCGAACATTAGAGTTTCATGATAGCATGTACAGTATATGACAGGATAAAGCCATAATTAAATATTGCTTGCTAATACAGTAATGCTTGCTGACTTCATAGTTTCTCCATATTTCATGTTTTCCTTAATTCCCAGGACATTCTTATGTAAGCTCTCTATGTTATGTATTTGTTCCTTTACAGGTGATAGTCTGCCAGGAAAGGACAAAGTATTCCCTGTTATCTCCAGAATAAAGATATTTGTCTGAACCGGACTTACCTGCAAAGTTCTATCTGTGCGTTACCAAGATCTGAACATTAAGTGCAGGGGCCCAATTTTAAAAGGAGTTAGAGCAACACAAGTGGTGTGCATCAAAAGAGTTTGATGCAGCTGGCCCAGTGGCACTGAGGACTGAAGTGCTGGATGCCGCACCTCGCACCACACTGGCGACCTGGGTTCGTGAATGGACTCAGGTTGCTGGGGGTCGCTGGGAGGATGGAGGATTGAGCATCCCAACTGATGCTGTCCTCCTCCTGGGGTGAGTTACCGGGGGGGCCCTTGAGCACCCGACGCTCTTGGGGCCAGTGGCAGCATGGGCTTGGGGCAACTTTGAGGAGACGGGAGGGAGGATGCTGTGGACGCCAGTAACGCGCATCAGCACGTTGTTTGTTAGGGACGATGTCGTTTCATGCCAGCATCCTCAGGGGTCTAAGGGGAGAAAAGGGAAAATTAATACACCCCAGCCCCCCACGCACAGATGAAACCAGGGTGGGGTTGCCTAGAGGGATACCCAAGCAGACAGAGTAGGAGGGGGTACAAGGCCTCCTTCGAAAGCCGTGGGAGCCGAGCAAGTGCAAAAAAAAAAAAAAGAGTTTGACACAACAGGTGGCTTGCATCATAACTTGTGTCAAATGTGATTTTACAACACAGCCTGCATCAGATGCAAACACTGCTGTGCCAAAACCCCCTTGCCACAGGGTTGTGTCGAACAGCCCAGTGCACTGGGTTGCAAGGGGGCTTGTGCCACAACAGGGCTGCAACATTCCCTTATTTGGGATTTTACAAGCCCAGCCATGGATGCAGTAAGGAGCACTGCTTAGACCAACCAGGAGGTGGTCGAAGTGGTTTGTGCCACTGGGATGGGGTCCTATGGGGGGCAGTAGGGGCACGTGAGGAGACAGTTGTGCTCATAAATGTGTATTTGGGTGCACTATTGGGGTGTGTTTGCAGTAGTGTTACTGTAATACATATACATTGGAGTGCCTGTTACATACATATGGTGGTCTAGTGGACCCCCCATCCCATCAGGTGGTGTCCCACCACCTCGCTCCCCCATCCCGAATTGGAGCCATAACCAGTGCAGCCCTCCTCTCTCTACCACAGCTGGCCACTGACTGACATCTCAACATTGAATGACAGCAGCTGTCAATCAATAAGCACGTACTATATACAGTACGCACTCATTAAGAGTTCAGTCGGCAGCCAGCCATGGTGGTGAGAGGAGGGCTGTGCTGTGCTTGGTTGCTTGCTCTGATTCAGGATGGGGGAAACAGGGTGGTGGGACACTACCTGATGGGGTGGCCACTAGACCACCAAGGACAGTGATTGCATACTACATGGGGGTGATCATGGCTAGGATGGGGGGTTTGCTCAGCCACCAGGGAAAGAAATATACACATTAATGGGGAGATCAGGGGAGGGGGTTCACTAGACCACCAGGGGCAGGTGTTTCATTTTTTTATGGGGGACATCGGGCTTGGGGGGCATATGTATGTAACAAGCACTCCAATGTATATGTATTTCAGTAACACTACTGCAAACGCACCCCAATGGGTGCACCCAAATGCACATTTATAAGCACAACTGTCTCCCCCAACACCCCCACTGTCACTGTTGTATACAGTATGTGCTCATTGAGAGCTCAGTCAGCAGCCCTAACTTAAAAATCACATGCATATTAGTCCCTGTGAAAGAGAAATAATGTGGCTGTCCAAATACTGAATTTAATACTTGCGTTCCGGTATTGAACAAAGTTCCCAGCACTGAAAAGTACAAAAATCAGTCCGAGATGAGCCAGGAGTCATCTCATACAAACAGTACTTGTGGCTCTGATGTCAGTTATTGCCATCACAGTCAGAATGGTGCAACAGTCCCGACTCTTTGCCTTCCCCTTCAGTTTTCTGGGTCACCTTTCCAGCATCGGTCAGGCCCGTGTAAATGAGTTTTTCTACCATAGCCGACTCTGTTTGACTGGGAGCATGAACCAGTAGTTTACCTCATAACTCAACAGCTGATGATGGGCTGCATTGAATTAAGCATAAAGAAGTACGACCAGGGGTTGATTTATCAGTAATTAATCCAGCACTCAGTGGAGTAATAAAGCCCCGAGACACAGCTGAGTGCCTCATGTACCTGGGGTTGTATTAACTACTGGTAAACCAACACCAGGGAGTACCTGAATGCAATTATAGAAATGAATGGATATAGAAAAACTTTTGTACATTTTTTTGCTATACTCGTAAGTTTTCAAAGATATATATTTTTTACCCACTATACTTTGCTAGTGTATGAGAAAAAAACAGTCCTGTTTTGTTAGTTTTTCTCTTAGTTTGCAGTCAAACACGGTAGAGGCGTGGGGGTGACAGAGCTACCTAACAATCACAATAGATACGGAGACGATTTCTGGAGAGCGGTAACATGATAATTAATTTGGTGATTATTGACTCTCCTAAAACTGTTGTGCTTATTTGGCAGCCCTGTGTGTAACTAAAAAACAGAGTCTGAAGATAATCTTTAACCAAAAAAACCCTTGATTGTAAATCGAACAACATGTGCCCACTTCCTACTGAAGTAGATAACTCAAGGAATTTAAATGTGTGCCTGACAGTTTTCTTCAGAATGCTTGGAATTTTAGACAGATCTTGTTTTCCCATTTTAGAGTATGGATCTGCTGTATTTCTTGTGATAAGGCTCCAATCTCAAGTTTTCTGGCAGTTAATCTAGGGATTTAGAATGTCTGGGAACCAATCAGATTGTGACTTTTCTTTTGCTCTCTTACAATGCACATTTCCTTTGCTGTGTGGCATAACTTATGTCTGGGAAGAACCTGACCTCAGACTCTTCTCATTACAGGGTCCCATGTCATACTGCGGCTGAAAGAATTCCGTCCCTTTCATTCACAGTCTTTAAAATGATCACTACCATTCTTGTGGCCGGGTTACTTTTAAGTGATTGTCTTGGGGTAATTCTGTATGCTTTTACCAATTTGAAAACAGTTTCTTCCATCTCCACAGACATTTCTGTTTTAATTAAACTCAACCCTTCTTTTCTCTCTGGCAGACCCGTTAACTGTATATGCATTTCCTGTGCCTTGTTTTCCAAATGCCTGAGGTGCAGGTTAAACTCCACATTTTCCTTTAACAGGCCCGCTACTGAGCCTGGTGCTTTCTCACCATGCCACAGGCTGTTGCTGATGTTTGTTTTACTTCAGCTATGTTTCCAGTCCAACCACTCAGTTACTTAAAGCGTCCATTTTTTTAGCAAGACCTGCCACTGCTTTGCACTGCATTTTTTTTTGGTCATATAGGTTTTTTTCTTCCTGGTAGCTTGGTTGGCTGTATCAGCCCTGTCCTGCCATCCCAGACTGATGATCACCTCCCCTGGGACTTACCTAGCCCTGTAGTTACCCCAGAGATTTTCCCCTGTGGTGGGGAAAGTGGAGGGAGGGAGTGCCATCCCACCCCCTGGATCCATAATTGAGAGGTGGGCCAGGCATCCTAAGTGATGGTGTGGGTCTGGGGCAAGCATACAGGGTTTCATGAAGCCTGAGCTGCCTTTTTCCCCCTTTCTCCCTGGTTCCCTTGCCACTTTGCAGACACTGTTGCGCACACAGTGTGGCAGTACAGTATAGCGCAGTGGTTTAAGGCTCAGAGCTGCAAATCTGGTGACATCCAGCAGACCAGACCTGGGTTTGAATCCCACAGCTTCCACTTGTATACTGTGTGACCCTGAGCAAGTCACTTAACTTCCCTGTGCTCCCAGGTTGCGCCTGTAAAAAAGCTTTCAGCTTAGTGTGTCTCACCTGGTTAAATAACTAAACAAACAAACACAGGGCTGCAGCTATGAATTTTGGGGCCCAGGTCAAGTCACTTGAAATGGGCCCCTGTTTCCCAAACCAGCTAATGCCAGGGTAATGCCAACTTTGTCCTCAAGTGGGCCCCTCCTGGCTTGGGGCCCCGGACAACATCCCCACTTTTCTCCCCATTACTGTGGCCCTGGCGGTACACATGCACTGCATCAAACTGTGGCCCATCCTTTGGTGTCACATCTGTTTGCACTACCATCGGGCCTCAAGAGCTACGACAAAGTTCTGCCCCAAAAGAGCAGAGGTTTCTCTTTCAGTACTCTGCAGGCAGTTGCATGTTTGTAAAGTGCTGCGGGCTTCAATCATAAAGTAGAACTGTTAACGGAAGATGTACGGTAATATTCTCCACCACTGCAGTTTGATGGGCACTCCTTATTAGAACCCATTTGTAATGAATTCTCAGTGACAACATGGAATTGTACAGAGTGAAGAAATTCTATCAGACTTCCCATCATTCTTGCTGAGCCTCATGTCATGACCGCAGTGGTTTAAGGCTCTGAGCTGCAAACTTGGAGACCTGGGTTTGAATCTCACAGGCCCCTACTTGCATACTGTGTGACCCTGAGCAAGTCACTTAACTTCCTTGTGCTCCCAGATCGCACCTGGAATCAAGCTTCGGCTTAGTGTGGCTCACCTGGTTAAACAATTCCCCCTTTCCTTTCCCTTACCATCATGGGCAAGTAGGCCTTTTCAGTTGTCAATCCCAACTTCTGGTGCTCCCTCTCCAGTGGCCTGTGCTCTGCCCCCTCCCATTCCCTCATTAAAGAGCATGTTACCATTTATCTACTGACCAGCTCAGTCTGCAGATATCTTGCTTGATAATTAGTATGTGCATGCTCAGGTTTGCTTATTATTATATATGTATTTATTTAGTATTATTTATTTATTTATTATGGTCTCGGAGTAATACCTTCGAGCTGAAAGCCGTTACATAGGTTCCACGTCAGAGAAATACAAAAACAAACATTAGTTAGAAACAATCAACAACTGAATACAAAGCTTATACTCAGGTTAAGAAAAGTTTACAAAATGAGCTAAACAAGAGCGGCTGTAATAGGTATTGTATAACGTTTGCCAGGTTGCTAAGTGTTGAAGGAGGACAGGCGGAGATAGGGTCCACAATGGACAGAAAAGGAGAGCAGCCAAGGGGCTTTGTCGGGAGGGTATCCAGCAGGACAGTATCTAAAAGGGGAAAGTCAACAACGGCAGGACAATAGATAAAGGGAAAAAACAGTAGGTCTGTTCAGCTGGGGTGGGGGGGTTAAAGAAGGAAGTAGGAGGAAGGGAAAATAGGAGGTGCATTGGGAGGGGTGAGTCAGCACACCAGAGGAGGAGCAGGGGAAGGGGGAAGAGTGAAACAGAAATAGAGGAATGGAGCGATTAGAGGAAGCAATCATAGATGGATCTGGGACTGATTTTATTCTTGGCTGAGATAGTGGCTTCAGGATACTAAGGCATCCCAACAGAATGTGAAATGGGTCTGCAGTTTGTTTCTCTTAGCCTTAGCAATAAAACTTATAAAAGCCCGTGTAGAAGGTAACGTTTGTTTTAGTGAAGCCTTGTCAGCCTACCTCCAACATAAGAATTTGCATAGCCGTGATGCTTTGCACTGGGTTTGGGGCTTTAGAGCATATGTGGTTGAGAGATTACAAAACCCAAATAATTTTGATATTTTTCAGAAGGAAAGGCTCTCAAGAACAAGGGGACATGCTATGAAGCTGGAAGGGGGTAGATTCAGGAGAGATGGGAGGAAATACTTCTTACAAGAAAGAGTGGTGGATTCCTGCAGCAGACTTCCAGCGGAGGGGGTTGGGGCAAAAACAGTGGTGAGGTTCAAAAATGCATGGAATAAGCACAAGGGAATCATAGAGGGAAGGAAAGGGGGGAGAAAGAGCTGTAGATCAAACGCAGTCTACAGTAATAGTGTAGGCAGGGAGGAATGGGCAGACTTTATGGGCCAAGTGGTTCTTATCTCCCGTCAAATTCTATGTTTCCATCATATAATCTGTCCTGGCATCCTTTATGGATCTCATGTACTGTCCCAGTTCCCCTGCTACCTCTGAGTGTACTCAGTGCCTGATTAAATAAAAACCACAGATGATTAATAGGATGACTCAGAAGTAGATATAAGGGTCTGGTACGAAATTCTGACATGCAGAATCCCGTCAGACACAAGCCCAAAACCACAGTCCCTTTCCCGTTTGCACAACAGCAGACCATACAAACTTCAGACTGCTGAGAATGCTATTTGTCAGGATTTTCGATAATGGGTATTTGACTGATGGGATTTAAACCTTGTCGGGAATATGGTGTTGGGCTTTTAATCGTCAGTATTCTGGGTGTCAGGATTTCATACAGATTCCAAACAGAATGCATGGGCAGCTGTCACAGATTTGTTCTCTCCCAGAACTCAATCTGCGACTGTTTCCAGTGTCACAGTCCCTCAGACGCCTGAAATGGTTCCCTTGGTAGGCTGCGAACACTCACTGCAGCCTCACTCCAGGTGTCCCTAGGTGTCAATCCCACCAGAGTCGCTGCTCGCACACAGTACAGTGCTCCTTACCAAAGGGCAAACAACCCACCCCTTCTGTTACAGCTGAGAACACTTTTGCTTTAGATATGGTAACTTTGTAGCCTGCCTCTTTGGAGATGGCTTATAGACTTGCCAGTTTACCCCTGTTATCTATACCTGAAATTACTCTGTCACAGAAAGCATGAAGTATATAAAAATAGCATTTAATACTCCATGATATTTACATATATTAGAGGATAATATACACTAAAGACATGAGGAATACATTATTTCTACAGAGATAAAAATAAACATTTGAAAAGGATAGAGGGTATACAAAATAACCTAACTCCAAAATTATCTAGAAAAGTAGAAGAAGCTTACCCCAACTAGTAAGCTATGGCAGACTTGAACCCATGCTGTTTATTTGAAATCCCATATCATAGCTGAAGCTCTAAGCTAACACACAGAGATGTGCCTTCAGCTGGCTGTCCCGCTATGCCGCATCATCATAAATACTGTATCTCTCTCTGATATAACAGGTCCTACTATTTCATTGCTTTCTGGGGACCGCCCTTCTTGAGAACAGGTCCAGTCTGGATCTACCCTGGTTTTGTGGATTGCACCCTTTGTTTCCCATCTGGCTCACTCAGTGGGGTTCTGTTTCATTTTGCCTTGGATCGTTTACTTTTAAAAATAGGAACCTTTACCAGCCCGGTGGTGCTGAGGTGCTGGCACCTTACCTCGCATCACACATGTTCAGGAACGAGCATGGGCACCGGGGGTTGGCAGGGATGGAGATGGATCGAGCGTCCGATGGACTGCTCTCCATCTCTGGGTAGGGGGAAGATCAGCGGCTGGTGCATGCCTGACCCCTGGTGGAGGCTGGGGCTCAGCACCATTGAGCCGCTACCGCGTGGGTGCAGAGCATGGCAGACGCTTGACATGGGTATGCATGGGACCATGCACGACCCCATCGCAGGCATCATTGCACACCATGCAACCACAGGGACACAAGAAAACACCAGAAGAAGCTCCCAGAGGATGATGGGGGTGCTCACAGGTCCCACACCTGGCCAGCCACAGCGCAACACTGGATCCAGTCTCAGTAGGGGAGGGCCCCCTCCACCGACCCCACTGGAGGGGGTAAGCCCTGGGAGCACTAGCGCTGGATGGTGGACACCAGGGTGATGGGGCTGGGGCTCCCCCAGAGTGAGAGGGCCGCTGGAGCAAGAGGAGCATAAATAATTAAAAAAAAAAATAATGTAAAATATCAACCTTTTAGCCCTTGATGATTAAGTAGAACACAAGAACTGTTTACAGGACAGAAACAGTAGTTGCCCCATCCAACCTCTGTAAGAATCCAGGAGTATAATTTCCAAGTCACATCAGCCCCCCCCCCAGCTGAAATACCTGTAGAGGCCAAGCTGATAATCAAACAAAAAACCACCCATGGCAAAAATACATTGCAAGTTGTCTATCTCCATCACCTGTCAAATGGAAAACAAGTCTTCAAACAACACGAAGTCTTGCTATATTATAGACATTAGCAGTTCGATCCAGCTCTAGAACTGCCCCGGAGTGAAATGGTTAAAACCATTCCAAAATAGAATCTTGGCACGAGAGCAGCTCTATCTGTGTCATTTCAAACTTGAACTGTCAGATTCTTTACTCCGCCTCAGTGAACAGTCGCTCCGGAGATTTCTCCTTCTGCTCGGTTCATTTCTCGGTTTAAAAAGTGTTTTCTCGGTTGGATTTAACTGAGAATAGTTTTATTTTAACCACAAAACCGTTCAGTTCAAGCTCTATCTGTGGTAACCGTAAGTAAATGAAGGTTTTGTCTGTGTGAACATAAGTTATCGGTTCAGTTTTGAACCGATCAGTTGGGTTTAAAACTCATTTAAAACTAAAGTTACTATTTTAGAGTGCAGTTCGGTTCTTATCGGTTCTAAAAAACTGGATTTATTATGGTTTTCCAATACCGTGATCACGGTTAGGAACCGATAAGGGTGTCTTGCCTGGCACTGCCGTTAGGCCGGGCAAGTTTTTGGTTAGGCTGGCATTATGTCTGAGAAACCCAAAAGAAAAACCGGGCCCACTGGGTTTCAACACTGTGATGTTTGTGGGGAAGTCTTTGCCAAGGCTGACCCACACACCACATGTGTTTGTCTGGGGTTTGACCACCTCCAGTCAGACTGCCAGGTATGTAAGAATTTCCCTGCAGCCACCCTGGAAAAAAGATTGGGCAGGCTCAGGGAACGAGAGGCCAAAAAGTCCGCTGACCCGGATGGCCAGCCCGGTTCGGTGCCAACCGAACCAGAGGGAGTGCCCTCTGACCAGGGCCAGACTTCCTCAGGCAAAAGAAAAGCTGGTTCTGAGGAACCAATTCCAGTAAAGAAAACAAGAAAAATCAGCAGGTCTGAGTCCAAAATTCCTTCTCCAACTGCTGCAGAGATAGCAAAAGCCATACAAATTGTCCAGTCACTGTCTCAGGGTCCGTCCAAACCACCACTATCTGGTAAAAGGTCGGTTCGTCCGTCCCAGTGGTTCAGGATTATGATATTGAGGAATTTTATGAACCAGAGGAGGGGAGGATTATGAACAGTATGAATGTGGCTGGGAAGGTCTGGGTGTGCCCATTGAACGGACATCTCCCCAGACAGACCTTTTAGAATCTCCCCATGCTGTCTGAGTCCCCATCTCATTTTATGTTTTATAAAAAAGTTGCTGAAACCCTCCAGCTTCCTTTAGAAGAGGCTGTGGATGAGCAAGAGGAGCCTGATTTTGTAGAAATGATGGATATTCCAGAGTCTAGGAGATTGTCTATTCCTTTACATAAGACTTTTAGGAAACAAACAATTAAAATTATAAAAGCTCCTAATTCTGTGCCTCCTGTAGATAAAAAGATGGACAGAAGGTACACATTGTCAGGCCCTGATACAGAATTCCTTTCTCAGCAATGCAGTCATGTTGGGGTAGTTCAGGCTGCTGCCTGTGATAAAGCTAATATTCCCTTGGCTTCACATCCTCCTGACAAGGATTCCAGAAAGATTGATGCCATGGCAAAAACAGTATATGGCAGCCTCTCTGGGACTCAGGCAAGCAAATTATATGGCTTATGTAGCTAGGTATCAGAAATCTAGATGGGATACTGTTATGCAATGTGCCAAGCAGGCCCATGGCCAGCTGGCTAGTGAACTAGAACAGGTGGCTGCTGATGGCATTGAAGCCTCTAAGGTTCAGTTTCATGCTGCTGTGGATGTTAATGATGTTTCCTCTAGGGTCATGGCCACATCTGTAGCTTTTCGTAGGTTGGCCTGGCTCAGGTGTACTAGTTTGTCACAGGATACCCAGACTAAGGCTATGGATTTTCCTGTGGTGGGAAATTCTCTGTTTGGAGAGCAGACAGAGAATTACATGAAGAAGATGGATGAATATAGGACTACTTGCAAGAGTGCCCAGGCTAAGGAGCGGCAAGCCACTCCTCAAAGGCATGCCCCCAGGGGTAGGGGTAGGCCTTTTCACAGGCCTTTCTACCAGACTCAGGCCTCCTCTGCCTATGCTCAGAGGGGCTTCTTCAGAGGCAGGGGCAGACGAGGGGTGGGCAGACCTGCTCCCACCCCCCAGCCTAAAGCTCCTGCGAAACAGGCACCCTGATGGGGTACAGGGCCGATTCTCCTGTACCAGTGGGGGCAGGCTGGCTTACTTCAGTCAGAATTGGGCTTTAACCTCAGACAAGTGGGTTCTGAAGTAGTAAGCCAGAGTCTGGTTCTCAGCTTCAAAAGTTTCCCAAGTTGAGAAGCAGACTTTTCTACCTGCAAGTGCTTCAGAGACCCTCGCTCTGGAAACAGAGATCTCATCCCTGTTAGCTCTCAGAGCAGTAGAAAGGGTTCCTCCCCTGCATCAGGGCAGGGGTCTGTATTCCAGATACTTCCTTACCCCAAAAAAGACAGGAGAATGGCGGCCCATGTTAGACCTCAGATATCTGAACAAGCATCTTTTGAAACCAAAGTTCAAAATGGTAACTCTGGCAATGATTTTACCTTCCCTAAGGCCAGGGGAATGGCTAGCCTCCCTGGACCTCAAGGATGCCTATTTCCATGTCCTAATCAGAAGATCCCGTCAAAAGTACCGCAGATTCGAACTGCCCTCGGGTCATTACCAGTTCAGAGCAATGCCCTTTGGCCTTACCTCTGCTGCAAGGGTATTCACAAAGTGTCTAGCAGTGGCAGTGGACCACTTAAGGAGGCAGAGGATTGCTGTTTTTCCCTATCTAGACGACTGGCTCATTGTAGGCCAGTCCCCAGAACAGGTAAAATCTCACCTGCAGGTCACCCAGCAGCTTCTCACCTCCCTGGGTTTTCTGCTAAACCTACCAAAGTCGGTTCTGGAACCAGTCCAGGTACTCACCTTTATAGGGTCAGAATTGGACACAAAGCTAGCCAGAGCCTTTCTTCCCCCAGAAAGGGTAAGGAATTTAGTGGCTCTGGCCTCTTCCTTCACTCTGCAGGTCTCTCGACCAGCAAGACACTTTCTGCAGCTCCTGGGGCACATGGCTGCATCTACAGCTGTTGTGCAGGGAGCCAGATTTCAGATGAGAGACATTCAGTTTCACTTGAGAACCTTTTGGTCTCAGAGAAGAGACCCCCTTTCCAAGTTGGTCCCAGTGACTCGAACCTTGATCCTAGCTCTCCAGTGGTGGCAGGATCAGAGCAATTAAGAGCGGGGTCCCCTTCATTTCCCCTTCTCACGACTTGACTCTCACTACAGGTGCTTCCTTCTGGGTTGGGAGCCCACATGGGCGACCTTTCCACTCAGGGAGTTTGGTCCCCCAGGAATCTCTGCTCCACATCAATTTGCTGGAACTCAGAGCTGTCTTTTTAGCTCTTCAAGCTTTTCTGCATCTGTCCATGACAAGGTGATACAAGTCAGAACAGACAACACCACAACAATGTGGTACATCAACAAACAGGGGGCACTCGGTCTTCGGCCTTGTGCACCGAGGCAATGAAGTTGTGGTCTCTGGCCTATTCCTGAACACTTCCCTCATAGCAGTTCATCTTCCAGGAAGGACAATGTCCTAGCGGATGCCCTCAGCAGGATTTCCCAGGGCCATCACGAATGGTCCCTGGATCCTCAAGTGCTGGGATAGTTTTTGCCAGGTGGGGCATCCCTCAGATAGATCTTTTGCAGCCCAAGACAATCACAAACTTCCTCTGTTCTGTTGCAGGCCTCCAGTGCTGGGCTCAGTTCCCTGGATGCCCTTCTTCTGGATTGGGAGGAAGTTCCTCTATGCTTCCCCTTCTCTCCTATTCAAAGTACTAGTCAAAATCAGATCTCAGCCTTGCAGGGTGATTCTGATTGCCCCGGATTGGGCCAGGAAGCCCTGGTACCCACTCCTTCTGTCTCTGACAGTCCATCTTCCCCTGTGCCTCCCCAGGAATCACAATCTGTTGACTTGTGCCCAGGGAAGGGTTTGGTATCCGGACCTCAAATCCCTCAACCTCAAGGCCTGGCTCTTGAGGAGTTAGAGTTTGCTGATTTACACCTCTCTCAGGGTGTTCTTGAGATCCTAAAGACTTCCAGAAAGCCTTCCACTAGGGCTACTTATAGTTCTAAATGGAAAAGGTTTTCCATTTGGTGTGCTGGGAAAATATTTCCCAGAATCTGCTGAATTGCCCATTTTGTTAGATTACATGGTACAGCTTAATTCCTGGGTCTCAGACCAGCTACCCTGAGAGTTCATTTGGCAGCTGTGTCTGCTTTTGTGTCAGCAGGAAAGTCATCCCCTCTTTCCTCTCATCCTGTGTTTTCCAAGTTTTTTAAGGGATTACTCCATACTAATCCTCCCTTTCGGGAACCGGCCTCTGCTTGGGACCTTAATGTTTGCTTTGCCCAGTTAATGCAACCTCCTTTTGAACCCCTGTCTTCTGCAGAGCTTAAGTACCTAACTTGGAAAACTGTTTTTCTAGTGGCTATCACTTCTGCCAGACACATAAGTGAATTGCAAGCCTTGTCAGTGGAGACTGACTTTATTTCTTTCCACAGGGATAAGGTAGTCCTTAAGACTAATAGGAAGTTTTTGGCTAAGGTGGTTTTCAGATTTCCATCTTAATCAATCTATCTCTCTTCCAGTATTTTTCGCTGATCACTCCTCTTCGGGTGAGAGGAGGTTGCACAGCCTGGATGTTAAGAGAGCTCTTAGTTATTATATAGAGTTTACCAAAGGTCACAGGTTCGAATCCCTCCAACTTTTCCTTACCTATGGTGAAGTTGGGAAAGGCAAACCTGCCACTAAGAGATCAATGGCTAGGTGGATTGTCTCTTGTATCCAATTTTGTTATCAGAAAGTGGGCAGAGCCCCCCGGTTTGAGGGCTCATTCTACCAGGGGTAGCAGCTGCATCTCTAGCTGCCAGAGATATCCCTTTATTAGAGATTTGCCAGGCTGCTACTTGGAAAACGGTACACACTTTACCAAGCATTACTCCCTGGATGTCCAGGCCAGGAGAGATGCTCGGTTTGACACAGCTGTTCTTCAGAGCCTATTCCTAAGTAGGTTCTGCCCTCCTCCATGGAGGTACTGCTGTGTATTCTGCTAATGTCTATAATATAGCAAGACTTCATGTTGTTTGAAGAAAAAATTACTCACCTTAGTAATGTTGTTTCTTCTAATTGAGTCTTGCTATATTATAGACCTCCCCCCCCAACCTGCCCCTCTCAGAACCTCTACTTGGTGGGGTGCGGCAACTTAGTGTGGGCACTACTTATGTCCTGTTAGCATTTTGTCCCCTTTGGGACTTTGGGGGTGTGTATGTGTATGCGTGTGTGTGTTTTATTATACTTATGTTCCATTTTCATATTATTAGAATGGTGTTAGTATTTCTGGTCCCCTGACTTGAGTCTTGGGTGTTGGGACCATCAATGGTTGTTATTATTTAGGTAGCCATTTGGCTAGTGTAGGTTACAGCTTCCACACAGACCTTAGTGAGTTTGGCTCGTAAAGATCTGACAGTTCAAGTTTGAAATGACACAGATAGAGCTGCTCTCATGCCAAAATTCTGGAATGGTTTTAACCATTTCACTCCGGGGCAGTTCTAGAGCTGGATCAAACTGCTAATGTCTATAATATAGCAAGACTCCATTAGAAGAAACAACATTACTAAGGTGAGTAATTTTTTCTTTTAGCAGCAACCCTAAATGATGTTTTTTTTTATGTTACAGTAATTATAACTAATGGAACTACAGCCGTAACTTGTGGTCATTACAGCTTCCTGTTCATTACATTGAGGAACTCTAAAAACAAGCAGGCACATACTGTACTGTTGTACTATTCAACTCACTCCCACAACTGAAAATACTTCGCAGTAAAGAACTAAAGTAGTTACATATTTTAGGATGTTTTTATACAAAATAATACAGTACTGTAATAACAAACTATCATGAACATTTAACCCCCCCCCCTTCGCTTTGTTGTCTGGTGTTTCTTTGTATCGGTGCCAGTCAATATTACACTATTTAAGTAGTAGTCTTTATTTATGGTGCCCTTCCCTGGAAGCTCAGGGTGCCATTACAATAACCTAGAGCAAAAAAAAAACCCACCAAATACAGCCCATTAAAACACCTTAATACTAAAGGAATAATGCCCTCCAGGGTGGGTGTTATGGTGGGATAACATCCTACCTCAGGTGGTTGGGCCCGAGGCCACCGGCCGAGGGCATCCAACACCCGAGAAGGGATGTTATCCCAGCATAACACCCACCCTGGACAGCATTATTCCTATTATACAATAGCTTGTTGTTTTATAATAGAAAAACAATTAAAGAAAGTTTTTGTTAGTGTTTAAAAATATTTTTGTTTCTTAAGAGAAAGAGGAGCTCATCAATATGATCCAAACAATCAGCAGGGATGTTATGCCAGGATAACATCCCCGCTGTGATGGCCAGCTGACCAGTCAGTAGCCAGGATTCTGTCTTACCACTGTATAATAAAACATATCAATGAATAAAAAAAAAAAACAACATAATTCATTAAAGATCACTGAAAATCGGCCCGGTGGCATAGAGGGCTGAGGCACTGGTGCCTTACCTTCAACCACGCCAGAGACCCGGGTTTGGGAACTGACCTGGGAAGCCGTGGGTCAGCAGGGGAGGATAGGATCAAGCATCCGGAGGGACTGCTCTCCTATCCTGGGGTGGGTTCGGGGAATGCATCGCTTAGCAGCAGCCCCCAGTGGAGACTGGAGGCACTACGTGAGCGACGCAGTGAAGGGGACCTAGAAAAGTGGAAATGCCGCCTGGTGGCCGGCGGATGACGGCTCTCTGTCCCTCGATGCCTCCAGTGCCTTGACGAGCCTCCTTCCTCAGCAGCACCCCTGGGCCCTATCGAATAGTGCGCTTGAACTCCCCACCAGTGCCTTCCCCCTTGGAGGAGAGGGACTTGCCTGGTGAAGGGTTACATCCGGGTTATCCCAGGGGATGGCTGCGATATGGGGATCGGAAATCTCGGGCAGGGCTAGCGGGCATCAAAGAAGGACTTGTCGGGTCCCGAAGGAGTGGGGGTCACCAGGTAAGAGGAGGGGGAAAAAAATCACTGAAAAATCTGAAGTTGAAGACATCTGTGGGTCAATTAAGGACTCAGTCCTACAGACAACAAAGCTCTGCATCAGAACAGTAAAGGAAAGAAACAGTCACAGGAAACCCATATGATTCACAGATCGGGTCTGAACAGCAATCGGGCAAAAGGGAGGCGTTCCCGAGGGGTAGACGAATGGGAGGATGATATCAAAAAGAATTAGGAAGCAAAGAGGGTAGTAAGGGAGACAAAGGTCAGAGACAGAGCTTAGGATCGCAGAGGGGATAAAGACAGGAGAAAAACACTTCTTTCGTTACATTCAGCAAAAAAGAAGGAAAGGGGTTGGATTGCGAAACTGCTGGACGGGGATGGATTGGTGGAGAAAGACGGTCAAAAGGCAGATGTTCTAAATAACTTCTTTTGCTTGATATTTACAAGGGACAGAGAGCAGTGTAAGAGCTGCCACCCGAGGGATACAGGTAATGGAAAATCTGTAATTTACCACAGATAGGGTCAGAGATGGACTGGCAGCCCTCAAGCCAGACACAGCACAGGGACCAGACGGACTGCATCCGAAAGTAGTAAAATAATTAGCAGAAGAGTTAGCCAGTCCCCTGACACACCTGTTCAACAGATCACTAGGTACGGGACTGGTTCCGAGGGACTGGAGGGTGGTAGACGTGGTGTCGCTTCACGGGGGGAGGGAGCAGGGAAGAAGGGGGAAATTTCAGACCGGTTAGCTTCACTTCTGTAGTGGGAAACTAATGGAAACCTTGATTAAACAAGACCTCATGCAATACCTAGAGGAGAACAGACTCCAGGACACCAAACAACATGGATTCATGGTAGAAGATCATGCCAGACAAATCTAATCACCTCTTTTGACTGGGTCCCACTAGTGCTATCACCAAATCTCTGCTAGGTGGCAGGCAAGCCACAGAATTCAGAGTCTCCCCCCAACCCCCGAGAGAGAGGAGAGCTGTCCTGGGACTCTCAATCTTGACTCACCCAGCTGGCCCCTGAGTGACCCTGGTCCATTCTGAACCTGGGTCACCAGCGTGGGTGGAGGTAAGACACCAGCACCTCAGCCCTCAATGCCACTGGGCTGGTGGGTATTACAATTTTTTATATTCTATGGGGCGCAGTGATCCTGACTGTAAAAGGCAGGCAGAAACTGGGACTCATTATTTCCCAATCTCTGTTGTCTGATACTGGACTGGGTGGTTGGTGGTCTGAGCCAATCAGGTTTTAGAATTTTTCTGACCCATTTTCTAAACTTGCAGTACTCTGCAAGTATAATAGAAACTAACAAAAGTACGCAATGGAGATGTGGTGCTCTCAATAAGGACTTAGCATACACATACAAAAAAACTGGGCACTTACCACCTCCGTATTTTGAAAAGAAGATGCCACTCATAGTTTCTCGTTAAAGTGTGACTGTGCCATTTTATTCCAAAGTGCGAGAATGGACAGGCACCCAAAAAACAACAGTCGCCTTATACGTTTCGGAAGTAGTAATACTTGAGCAAAGCCAGGGATAAAGGATTACTATATTCGAAACACGTTAGGCGCCTGGTGTTTTTTGGGTTTCTTTCCATTCTCGCACTTCAGAATAAAATGGCACATTTGAACTTTAACGAGAAACTATGAGTGGCATCTTCTTTTAAAAATACGGAAGTGGGGAGGGCCCAATTTCTTGTATATGTATGTGCAGTTATATCAGACTCAATATAAGGTCATTTGGGTATAAAAAGACAATAATGAGCAGAATCTTCCCCTCACATATTTCTTATCAAAAAGAAATATACTGAAATGTTTAGTAGAAATAAGTCTTCTAAACAGCTGCAAAACATTATATAATGTATCATTTCAGTTTTTGGGGTTTTTTGAAATTCTGTTTTTGGCTCCCTGACCAGGGCAGGGAAGTACCCCTTATCTGTCCTGGGTACAATAACCACCCACATCCCCTCACAGCACTTCCCCAAGCTGCCCAGTCTGGGAGGACTGTGACTTCCCCCAGATGGAGTGACTCCCCAGGGGAAGAGTTCTGATTCACCCTGAGATCCTGCCCAAGACTTAACGCTGGAGTTGTTTTGGCGGTGAGTGGAGTTTGGGTCTTGATGTCATTCTGCATCCTTGCCAAAGGGTTTTCTGCTTAGGACTCCCCCAGAGTCAAGACTGGGCAGCGATGACAGGTGCATGACTGTGCATGCTCACACGCATGGGGCGTTGATGTCAGCTGTTGCCTCTCCACTAATGTATGTGGTCGTCCCAGTCTGGTGCTCCCCATATCACTGGGCACCACAGTCTCCCCACCCAGGAGGAGAGCAGTTCCATGGATGCTCATCTTACCCCCCCCTCGCCACCCTCCGATGACTCAAAGTTCATTCCCGAACTCGGGTTGTTGGCGCCTCAAGTAGTGGTGCTACCACTGCGCAGATGGGCCCACAATATATCATTCTTTACATGAAGAACTGAAAGGACTTAGCAACCTAGTTATTTAAAAGTGAACTGTGCTGAACCTGTACATAGTTTTTTTCCAACAGAAGCTGGTTGCAATTTGGTTGTTGTTTTGTCTATGCAGGCCTTTAAGCAACCTCACTGAGTGTTTCTACTTTACAGACTGGTGGCAGGTACAGTTTTAGAACTCTACGATGTAGTTTATCGCCCTTTGAGTTCTGCAGTAGAATATGGATGCATTGTGCCAGCAATAGAAGAGCAAAACAGGGGGCATAAACTACTGTAAAAGTGGTTACTGTCACGCGAAATAATTTTAGTGCAAACACAAATGTTAACACAATTGCATAGATTAAATTTAGCACAAAGTCATTAGCACCACATACACCATAATAGAAAAAGTGCTAAGTTGGCACAAATTTATTTTAGGGCAAATCAGTGCTTCACCAAACATAGTGAAAATTATTTGCCAGTAAAAATGTCAAGTTTGACAGTATATCATGCCATTCTAAAATGTTTTTTACTGGCAGCACGTAAATTAGAACATCCGCTTAGATAACTAAAACAGCTGTATGGCTAGAACAATAATGGAATTTGAACCAGAATAAAAACAAAAATGGCTTCTACTAGGGAAAAATGACTTCTAGGTTCAGCACAGTTCTCCTTTAAGGTCGGTAGGTACTCTTGCTCCTTTATGTCCGCCCCACCCCTCTTCATGAGCAGATATGCAGAAGTATGCTGTACAGAACATGTACTAATTTGAAAGGGTTTAAGGGCTCAGCTTAATTACGAGAATCTGTTACACATTCAGAGAGGAATGTTCTTAAAGCTCACACCCTGCTTGCTGCTAGCAGTTTAAAGTGAACTGCTTCTGCTTCGTTCTCTGGACTCCACCAAGCAAGCCTTGCCAACCAGACTGAACTGTCAGCTAGAACTTGGAAAAGATATCCCAGGAGCCACACTCTGCAAACCATTTCCAGTAAAATGTTTTTAACAGTGACAGGAAAGCATCACCGCCTCCGCTCATCCACATTATCGCACTGGAACGAACCCAATGAGATATTGTTTATTCCATGTCTTTTTTTTTTTTTTCATGTGTGAACCGTCAAGGGATGATACTGTCCTTAGCCTTGACTTCTTTAAAATCAAAACAAATTCATGAAGCTTAAAGAGCAAGTATGTACGGAAATAAACATTTTTGAAAACCATGTTTGCAACAGTTGTATTTAACTTTAAAGAGCAACTCTGCGCTTCAGAATGTGCTTTCATAAATTTATTTATTTCGTTTTTGTTGACCGGGTAAGTGCACTAGACAAATCCTGCCTATTTTAGGCACGACCCGGGGGAGGGGGATACAGATGAATGCCAACTGACCTTGAACCAGATTAAGCTGTTGGTGGTATTTTTAGTGAATGAGGGAAATTTGGCCAGGACATCAGGGAAATTCCCCTACTCTTTTCGATAAGTGCCATGGTATCTTTAACATCCACCTGAACTACCACCAATCCAGGCAGACTGGAACCTCGGTTTAACGTCTCATCCGAAAGACGGCACCTCAGGAGTGCAGCACCCCTCTCTTGCTGCACTACAATGTCAGCACTGGGATATTAACCCAAGTACCAGATGCGGGAACTGAACCCACAGTCCTCTGATCTCCCGGCCTCAGAAGCGAGTGTGCTACCTACTGAGCCACTGACACTGCTAAATAAGATGTTTCAGCTGGTACAATTTACTTGAGAATACATTTTTTTCATTTTCAGTGTTTCTTTTCAAGATTTACAGCACATCTTGGTCGTCTATCTAAAATGTCTGTATAGATCACCTCACAGTGCCTTTGTTTATGACATCATAGTGCTGACCATGACAACAGACTGTGATGTCACAAACAGCAGTTGTGTGGTTAGCAAGGGACAGACAGATTTGAAAGACTCAGTGAAATAAGTGCTGCATGACCTACAATATTAAATAGGCCAACAACAGGGGAAAGTAAAAATACTAACAAATAACTAGACATTAGTTAAAATATAATTGGTGTAAACCTAGAATTGTTATAGTTTTTATTATAATAGAGGGTTGCTCTTTAACATTTTCTTGATTTATACTTTTTGCTGCCAGTGGTATTTTCATTTTTTTACCAAGCTTTTTTCGTCTCTCAAGTTGTCACCTGCTCCTACTTCAGGCCTCTTGCAGCTTCCCAGCAGCATCACCCACTCCCTCCCCACATCTAGCTGGTTGGGATTTACCTGAATTGGGGTCCAAGGAAGCCAGCACCCATCATTTAGATGGTTCGAGGCACTTTCTTTTTTGCAGTCCCCCCCCACCTCCCCTGATGTCCAGCAGTGCCTCTGGTGGCCTTGGATGTGGCAGCATGCAATGGGCTGATGTGGCCCCTTGTGAGGGAGTAGGCTGCCAGGCTTGTCATAAGGGGCCACTGTCATGCTGGCACCTGGAGGTCTCCCTCTCTGGGCTGGCTCATGCTGCACTCGGCAGCACTCTCTAGCCCTGTCCACATCAATCTTGGCTCCCTGAATCTGTTCCCATGCTCTGGCCACCAGCATGGAAAAGTGATGCGCTTCCACCAAGTCATCGGTTGGCCCCTGCTAGTGGTATTACTATTATTATTATTACACTCTTGTGCCGGGTCTTTTCTTGTTATTTTTGTACTACGTTATTTTATTTCAAAATATTTGCGATCCTTTCAAAGGAAAGTAGGAAAACCATATATTAATGTTAACTCTGGAATCTGAGCTTTTTATCGGTCATACCATTTTGTTAATATTTGGTCATGTGACCATAATAAGCAGCCTGAAATGTAAACAAAATGTCAGTTACACAAATAAAAATATTGAAGAGTAGACCCGTGAAAACTAAGTAAAGTTAAAATGAAATGTGGAAAGCTGTATGGTGCTGAACTTGTCTATGAGTGCACGATACAGACAAAATTACTGCACAACTGACTTAATCTGGGCAGTTTAGAAAATTAGGTGATTTCATACATGCGAAGTGAGGCACCAGTGTGTTAAAGAACACCAATTTGAGTGCTTTAACCAAGTCCCCAGCTGGTAGCCTACTTCTTAAGGACTTACTGTATATGCTAGAGATCCCCAGGGTCCGTTTGAAAACCTCAGGAGGTACAGCATTTGCTTATATGGCTCCGACCCTGTGGAATTCTCTACCTCATCGGATATGTGATAGCCTGACCATGGAGGGATTTAAAACCTCCCTTAAAACGTATTTGTTTAACCAGGCCTTTTCTGGCGTTTAAATTGCCGTTTAAGTTAGTAACATTATTGCTGCGAAGGGAGGGATTATATAACACTGTTTCAAGATATGTTTTATTATAGACTGGTATGTAATACTGTTGATTGTTTTAATTTAGTTTAATGGGTAATATGTGCAATATTGTGGGTTTAACTGTGGTTTATGTGTATTTTTATTGTAAGGGAGCCCTGAGTAATGGAAGGGCGCTTTTTAAAAATAAAAGTGATGATGATGAAATAGTCCTATTGGCAGAATGTTTGCATTTCTCGTATTAGGAGGGGATGGGATCGTAGTTCTCTGTGTAAGAAGCTAACCACCCAATCCCTTCCCAGCGACGGAGCTAGAGGGGGGGCTGGGGGGCAGTCGCCCCCCCTGGCTGCCCCAGTGTGAGTAGTGGTGCCCCTCCACCATCTTTATTCAATGTTTAGTGCTCATTGTGGAGCCTGTGACTGACTGAATGGCCCTCCCTGGCTCCCAAACACTCCCAAGCCTGGCTCCGCCACTATCCCTTCCCCTTCCTGGTCCTAGCCTTGCCACATCTCTGCATCCATGAACAGACCATTTGTGATATCTTCGTTTAGAGTGTGAGGGGATGCACTCCATAAATGTCAATTGGAGTCGATTTTCAATGACATTTTTCAATATTTTAGCGGTACACTGGAGTCAAATCAAAGCCACTGCTTAACTAACAAGGGTCTTGGAAATTCAGCGGGGGTGGGGGGGGTGGAGCTGTGGCAAATCTGGAACCAGTTTGGGGAAGGGACTGGGCAGTTAGCTTGTATCTCTTACCCTCCTAAAAAGAGAAATACAAAAGAGGTTGGCTACCAGTGGGGGAGCCTTAGTGGAGTTTTTTTTTTAAAATGAGAATGATTTGTGCACTTTAAAATTGAAAAAGGGTACAATATGGGATTTTTTTCTGTATTTTTGACTGTGGTGCCTTGTTCAGGTGGGATTATAGGTATGATTTAGAAGTGAGAAAAAAATAAGTGTCCTGACTGGAATTTGAATCCAGCCCTGTCTGGAATGCTGTTCTGCTGCACTACCAGCAGTGTCACCAAGGTAACTGGAAACCTGGGGTTCCCAAATGCACTCATCTTTTCTCATTGCACACCTTGGGATTCACAGGTTTCCCATTGCCCTAGTAGTATAGCTGGTAGTACAGCACAATGGTGTTGTGAGCAGGCCTGGGTTCAAAGCCCAGCTAGAGCATTTTTTTTTTCGCTTCTAAATTGTATTTCAAATATACTATATGCATACCATACTCCTTGTAAACAAAACTGTGGAAAATTAATCTGCTGTTTAAAGTAAAAGACTTTCTGGATTCCGCAGACTTGATTGAAAAATTTTGAAAAGCATTTCGGAAGCAGAATTGCCATTCTACTTCAACTTCACCAGAGAGATTCCGCACTCTGCACAGCTCTGTCCGCAAACTAAAGTCTGTGATTCAGCCCAACGTTCAAGTTTGGGTCTCAACACTGGACTGGTTTATTTGGACTGGTTTATTTATTTATTTATTTGAATTTTGATGACCGGGTGGGCCCACTGAGACGAACATGTCCCTTTTTCAGGGGTGACCCCGGGACTAGAAGCATTCCATACTTAGAACAAGATACATCACTATACAAAGGTAAAAAGTAGTCAGGGTCAACTGTACAATACTAGAATTAACTATAGAAATTCAAGTGAGGACCGTGGTTACAAACAGAAAGTTATCAACTTCGTAACATTTCATAGTTGGGTAATATAAGATACAAATGTGAAGCAAGTTAACCATACAGCAATTTCATAAAATACAGTCATATATTACACATATTACATATGTATAGACATTAGAGTGGAGATGGGTTGAGTTAAAAGAGGTGGGGGGTGAAGAGAAGATCATAGATATAGTTAGGACGGGGGCAAGAGAGAGGAGGGGAGAGGGAGAGGAGTCGTGAGGTAACAGGAGAGGGTTAGTTACAAATTGGAGGTGGAAAGAACATTTCATTGAAATGTCTTTTGAATTGGGGAAGAGATGTACATGAAAGTAAGCCATGTGGGAGGTTATTCCATTTTTGAGATGCTGCAGAAGAGAAGGATCTCTTGCCAATGGCTAAGCGAGTTTTGGGTAGACTTAGCACAAGGATGTGGGAGGATCTATGGGTCCTGGGGAAGGGTTTCAGCATAAGCAGATTGGAGAGGATGGGTGGGGATGGGAGGTGGATGAGTTTGAAAGTGGTGCAGAGTACGGTGAAGTCTAATTTAGCCTCAAAGGATGGCCAGCCTAGGGTGTTGAGCACGTCGCAGTGGTGGGCCCGAGCTGATGCTTTAGCAGCAAAGCGTGAGATTCTGTGATAGGCCAGTTTAAGTTTGGTCAGAACTGACGTCCTAACAGAGTGAATTATTGGGGCTCCATAGTGGAGGCCAGGGAGAAGGGTAGCCAAGGCAATAGTCCTCCTTGAACAAGGTGTGAGGTAGGGGGCAGTATGGTATAAAGGGCCAGGCTTTTGATGGGTTGCCTTTATAACATTATTTGTGTGCGTGTCAAAGGATAGATGTTCATCAAGCATCAGACCCAGATAATTGGAAGAGCCCACCCCTTCTAATGGCACACCGGTGGAGGTCTTGACTACCAGGGATGGTTGGGAAGTCAGGTCAAATGAGGTGTGGCTGAACAGCATGGTTTTCATTTTTTTTGTCTTCAACACCAACATGTTCTCCTCGAACCAGGTTTCTAATGCTCGGAAGTCTGTTTCCATGTTAGATTTAATAGAGGAAACGTCTATGGAGGATCCGTAAAGTATGGCATTATCTGCAGAGAGCTGAACCGATGCTCCTCCACAATTCAGTGGCAGTTCATTGATAAAGATAGAAAATAATAGAGACCCCAGAATTGACCCCTGGGGGCCCCCCGTCAGTGATGGGAGATAAGGATGGCGTGGCTCCCGCCCATTTGACGCACTGAAGCCTGTTGGACCGGTAATTAGTGATCTATAAGAGAGAGTTGTTATCAAGGCCAAGACTATGAAGTTTGGTAAGGTTTTATATTTTAGATTGAGTTGAACCCTTATTATATGTGAGATAGCTAGGTACCTCAGAGAGTGTAGTATTCCCAGCTGCTACAAGGGTTTTCGGATGTCTAAGAAGGCCCACCTCCTAGCCAGAAGCTCCCCCAAGAAATCCTGGAAATCAGGATGCTCTGGCCTTGCCTCTTTAGAGTCCCCTTCACCCATGTTTTTTGCAGGATTGTCTCTTATATAGGGAACCTGAGGAACTGGGTGAGAATTGGTTGGGGACATTCACCCAGTTTTGGTGTGGTGCCAGTCCAGTGCACTGTCTTAATATTAATTGGTGCTTGTGTTGGGGACTGTAGAAAACCTAGAAAGGCTTGCTGTTTTCTACCCCCTCTGGGAAGTCAACAAAATGGAGGTTGTTCCTCTGACCATGAGTTTCCTTGTCCTCTATGGGATTCCAGAAAAGATGGATAAGTCTTCCGTGCTAATATTTTTAAAAACATTTTAGCAGGAACAGCTGATAACAGCTCTTTTCCAGATGCAGGGGGAAATGGATCACTATAAAAATACAGTGCTGCTCAGCCCACCAAGAGCTCTCATCACAATTTCTGCCAGAGATATCTTGCAGAATACTGCAGAAACACAATAAATTCCAATGGTAATTACTCAAATTTGTCATGCAGGAAAAGACCTGAGGGGGTCAGAAACCAAGGCCATCATATAGGTGGTGCCATGGGTTTTTCTCCCTGGCTTTTCTCCCAGCCTTCTTCCTCCTCCTGGTGTGCACTTACAGTCTGGGCCTAGGATACATGCAGTGATGTTCCAGTGGAGGAAGTAAGCTCCCTTGGACCACTGCAGGGTCCCTTCAGAACTGGGTATCCAGTGCCGACCTTCCCCAATTGCAGCACATTGCTGAACGGCAGCTCTTGCAGTCAGGCCTCACCCCTGCTGCAGCACTCTGAGTTCAGTCCTGAACTCGGGTCATAGGCACAACTGTGCAATGCACTGTCACTGGACCACTGGGTGGCCAAGCAGTCAGAAACATTAGCTGACAGGCACAAGAGGACCAATGCAACTTCCATCATTTTGGTGCCCCCAATTCTCTTTCAGATTATTTGAGTATCTGTGAAAAAGACAAAAGAACTGTTGCCACACTTACCCATGTCAAAATTAAGCTGGTAAGGTTTTTACTAGAATTCCCTGGGCAGCCGGCCAGGTGCTACAGTGGTAGTGCTACTGCCTGCCACGCCGGTGACCAGGGCTGTGAAATTGTGAAATTCATGCACCTGGGCAGCAAACTTCACACCTTGCTGTGAATTGAACTCTGTGTATTAAAAAATTTCCCTGAAGTGCTGAATTGCACCAATTTGCATAGTAAAATCACACAATTGCATTGATACATAAAGTGACCACTACACAAAAAACTCTGCAAAGTGTGTAGCAGGCAAGGACGCAACAATTCGCCAGTGATTCTAAAACTCTGCATGGGCCTAGTAGATGTCCTCCAGGGTAAAAACCAGAAGAGCCACTCAGCAACTTTTAAGCTAAATATTGTTTTTATATAAGATTAAGTTCCCAGATTTGCTCTCTCTCTAGAAGGGAAGGGGTTTTCCAGGCCCAGAGATGCTGTATGTGTGCAACCTAAGAGAATGAATACTCTAAAAAAATGCAGAATAAAATCATTTGATTTTGTATTGCCAATTGGAGCTGCTTTTAATAGACTCTGAACTGGTTGCCTGCAGATAGCCAACTTGTCTGGCAAACTGTTGGCAATTCAGGAAGGTCAGGAACTTAAACTTCAATAAAAGCGGTATTTACTTTTTTTTGCTATATAGTTTTTTATCCTCCTGGGAGCCCTGGCAGGTGGCTCTGGTCTCTCCTTATGGAGAGACTCACTTTCCAGCTTCCCTGCATCCCTGTCAATTCCCCATGGATTGCTTCTCAAGGCGGGACCAGGAGGGAGGGCACTGGCACCCCCCCCAAGAGGCCCAATCCAGATACACCGGGCTGACTCCTGTGGACACAGGAGCCATCACAGAACTTGCCAGGCTCTGTTTTCCACTTTTCTCCCATCCCCCCCCCCACTGACATGATGACATCAGCATGTGCCTTCCAACCTGTAATGCCCTCCAGTCACCGCCAGAGGGCAGTCAACGAGTGGGACAACAGATCTCCCTTCCCTCGAGAGAGGAAAGCAGTCCTCTGGACGCTCAATCCTCTCTCACCCCTGCCGTCCCGAGCTGGTTCTCGAACTCAGGTTGCCGGCCTGACATGAGGTGTGGCACCCAGCACCTCAACACTCAGCACCACTGGGCTGGCAGAGCAGTATTTACTATATGAATTGCTGCATGGGTGATAATTATTACTTAGCTTGCATAGGATTGGACAGTTGTGGGAACTGGATTCTTTGCAGTTGTTTTTTCTATTTTTTAGGTCAGAAGAGCCAAGAAGGCAGCACCTAGTAGCAAAGCAGAAGAAAAGGAATCCCAGCCCCAGGATGAAGACAACCATCCCCCAGGCCTGGCACCCCCAACTGGGCATCCACACCAGAAACTCCTTTGGGGGGAAGGAGAAGCTCCCCCAACCTCACCATGAAGACCAAATCATGGAGGAACATGAAGTAAGTCCTGGAGAAGGTGAATGACTGGACAGGGGAAAGCCATCAGAAGGGGGCTGGCAGGCTAAGGGGCAAAATGCAGTAATAAATAAAAGAATTGCCATACAGTAGCATGGGTAGTCTCAAACAAGGAGGTCAAACACACCAATCTGAGTATCTGCTAGTGATCCTATGATACAGGTCCCCAATTCTGGTTTTGGAATGCTCAACCCAATAATTTTACTGTTTCTATTTCAGGCAGAACCTGCTGCAAACAGGGCTTCGATTTCCTGAGTTCTGACCAATCCAGCTGTGAGAAAGTCAGTTGCCACGTTGGGCCTGTAAGGCCAAACTAGGCTTCAAAGATAATGTTGCTTCTCTAGTTGTTTTAAACTAGATTTTCCTCCAAAACTCTGCTCCAGTACCTCACGTGAATGCAATGCTTCTATAGTTAGTAAAGGGCACTAGGGCAGTAGTGATGTTTTAGTCCATGACAGATTAGATCAGGGGGCACGTGGAGCTAAAAAAATCAAGCAGCCACCTTGGCTGGTGGCTTGCTAGCGCGTCTAAGATCGGATGCATTAAAAATGTTTGGGAGCTTGGTATACTGCCGAGTAGGTCTTCACTCATAAAGAAGGCTGGAGGTGAAGAAGGGCCCCCTGTGAGCTAAGTCTGTGTGACGTGGCCATGTTCACAGTGGTGATATACAATGTGTGTGCTGTAGGGCACTAAATTGTAACATCACACTAAGTGTATGATTTACTACAGATCCAGAAACAAATGATTTGATACATTTTATTGGACCAACATGGATGTTACAGAAAAGAACAAAGTGCTCTAGCTTTCGAACCAACCAGGTCCTTCTTCAGAAGCTTTATGGCAGTTATTTTGTCAAAATAACTGCCATAAAGCTTCTGAAGAAGGACCTGGTTGGTTCGAAAGCTAGAGCACTTTGTTCTTTTCTGTAACATCCATGTTGGTCCAATAAAAGGTATCAAACCATTTGTTTCTGGATCTGTTCTTAAAAGGACCAATATGGCACCTACAACATTGTTTTACTGCAGTGCATTTATTATTATTTATTAAGTTCCATGAACTGTTTATAGTTTATGGCATGAAATGAAGTGCAGTCCTGTTTTTGTATGTTTGATTGCAAAAACCTGAAAGGTTGTGAAGGTTCTGAAAAGGCTTGGGTGACTATTAAAACTTTTCATGGCTTACTAGATGCTTTCAGAACTTCAGAACATTTTGTAATTTTCCTACCCCTGTTGATTATGTTTGTAACATTACATGATAACATACTGTATACAGTAACTTGATCATTTAAGGACAGAAGGGGGTCTATTGCAATTAAGTCCACCCTCTGCTTTGTAAGCAGGGACCAGCAAGTATGCCATGCAAACATATAGTAATTTATAAGCTCTCCCACCAGTCCTACACCTCAGGGGTACCCTGTGATTCTCTTTTTAAAGGATAACTGCACTGAACCTGTAAGTCCCTTTTCTAGTAGAAGGTGGTAAACTACTGGTTCCAGTTCTGGTACTGTTTTATCTATAGCAGCCTTTAACTAACCTTAGTGGGTGTTTCTGGATGACACGCTTGTGTTAACTGCCATTTTAGAACTTCATGTCCCTCTAAACCATGGAGTTCGGTAGTAGGAAAGGACTGTGTCGTGCCAACAATGAAAGAGCAGAGAAAAAGACATAAACAGCATGCATACCTCTCAACTGCCCCTGATTACTAGGGACAGCCCTCATTTTACCCCTCAGAACTGCTCTGTCCCTCATCCATCCCTCATTGAAAAGGTGCTGCCCACACAGATGTTCATGTTCTGCAAATTTAGACTTTATGGCTGGAATTCATAATATTCTCAGATGTTATTTCACGAATAACATTTGTACTAGTAAATACAATGGTTTCCATGATCTTCTGAGCTTGTATCACCATGTCTGAGGATGTGTCTCTCATTATGAGGGTCAGTATCCCTCACTGTCCCTCATTTCAGTGACAAAAGATTGAGAGATATGACAACATGCAGTTCTAAAATGGTAGTTACTACCTGTGTGTAAACCAGAAACACCCACTAAGATAACAGAAAAGCCTCTACAGACTGAATTATAAAACAGAATAAGAAACAGTATTTAAAAATAAGCCTTTTCGTAGGAAAAAATGAGATACAGGTTCAGTGCAGTTTTCCTTTAAGCAGAAATGTGTCCAGGCTTACCTTGAATTATTAGCATTATAAGTGGATTCACTGAATATTGCAATGCCTTTTTTGGGTCCAGCAAAAACATTGCACATAGTTGTTACAGTACACAAGATTACTTATTAACCCTTGCTGTGCCACAGACTGATATATTGGTCCAGAATTCCTATGCTTTCTAGTTCTGTCTTCAGCCTAAGGGTTAACTTATTTGTACTCTGTGTCTCGAATGTTGCCTGTAAACCCTGCTTTTAGTACCTGTAAGGTGTCCAGAGCCTCTGGGATTGAGCACCATATATAAATAAATGTTTAACAGGACCACCATGAATGTAGGAACTGATACTCCAAGTAAGCCACAGCTTTCAGATTAGAAGGTGGGGGGGGGGGCATCCTGGTCCCTGACTATTATTTTTTGTTACCCTACTGGTGTTATAATATGAAGGTTGTGCTCCATTTGAGTTGAGTATAATGCTTAATGCAAAAACTAAGAACTGCTATATTTTTTGCTCTTATGCAGCTCCTGAAGTACAACATGGGGTGTACGAGGGGTTTGGGTAACCAGTATGGGCATGTATACAATGGGGGGGGGGGTCCTAGCTATACCACTGTCTGTTGCACAGTTCCCTTCATCACTTGATGAAGGGACCCATCTGACCCTGACAGCTTGTGTATCATGACATCTGTGTGCAATTTATTTGCTGGTTCAGTTAAAAGGTATTGCAAGATTCAACAGATGCACTTTTCTAAAAAAAAAATAGTGTCTGTAGACAGTTTTCTAGCACTGTAAGTATACTTAATTATTCACGAGTCCAGAGCATATTCTGGTTGGTTACTGTACCAGGTATTAATTTCTCAGAAATGTCTGCTACAGCTCAGAATACTGCAGCATGCATTTTTAATTTGAATCCTAATCTCAGCATAAGTAAACAACCCAAACCACAACTTAAGAAAAAAAATTAATTGTATCTAATATTGCAATACCATCCTTACAGTTGGGCAGTCCCAAGACTTAGCATCCTATCTGGGGTTAATGGGCCTCAACTTCGCCTTGGGTCCTCAACATTTCCCAGCCTGGTGTTAACCCCCTTGGAAAAACCCAGTTGTTCAGGTGTTATTGCTTATAAAGATACAGTGTGTGTTAATGGTGAAAATACTGATCTATACTTTTTTTTTATCGTTTTCAGATTGTCCCATAACAAATCCCCTGTTGGATACCCTTTGTCCTCCATTTTGAGCCTACTTTATCACTTTCCATTTACATCTGAAAGAATAAAAAGAACACTTGTTTATATGCTTCCCCTGGGTTTTCATCAGTGTTCTCAGGTGTTTTGGAACACCCTTTATTTAATATCACTTCTCTTATAAAGAAAATGAACTAGCTAGCTGCAGACACTGCTCCCCAACTTTATAGGACCAAGGAGTGTTCAAACACATCCGAGAATAAAGATGAAAATGTGGGGTTGGACATATTAAAAGGAATGCTGTTTATTATTCCAAATGTAAATAAACAAATGTAATGGTATTAATCCCAATAGAAATAAATAAATAAAAATGTAAATAAACATGCTAAAGCAAACATAAAGTGGGGAATAAAGGGTGCCATACAAGACAGGAGATGAGGTGCATCTAAAACTGAATAAAAAAGGACAGGTCAAACTTTTCACCATAACACACTCTGCTGCTTTAGGTATCTGAAGTACACTAAATCCATAAGTAACCCTGCTGAGACTACATTTCTCCTTCCTTTCAGTTATGTTTGGGTGACACAAGCAGAAGTTTTGAACAGTAGCTACAAAGAGAAAAACTTATGAATTTTCTCTTTTTGGTGGTGCCAAGATTTTTTTTGCTCTTGATTAAAAAAATGGGGGTAGAGGAAGGGGCACCTCACTTTTCTTTAAATTCTTCTCTGCCTCCCTTTCAGCTACCCCCATGACATCCTCCTCCCGAGCAGTGAGACAAAAACATGCCCTTTCTGTCCATGGCTATCTTGTTTACAATGTGTTATCTTAAAGGAAAGGCCATGCCCCCCAAACTCATAAATCTCACTGACTGTCCCAACTTATCTGGAGCACATCCTCGAGTTAATTACAGCAGTACACAAGGATATTCTGGTACATCAGCCCCTTCATCTTTCCTGGAAGATGATGTTTATTTGTTTGCACTGAAATGACTGGTGTCCCTGTGATTGGTGCTGTGACGAAACTGGTGGGCACTGTGGTACAAACAAATCAGTAACCAATGGTCCATTTCAAAATCACATAGTCTACATCAATTTGTGTAGCCATGTGGCCATTATTTTCTCAAACCTAGTAGAAAGTTGAAATGGTCACCATCGGGGGGGGGGTCTGATGACTGTGAATTACTGTAGCGCTGAGATTTGTGTTTTTTTCACCTCTAGGCCACTGGATTGCTTATAGCACAGTTTGGAAGTAGACGAAAGTCATTTTCAGCTCATTTTCCCAACAGTGTTCTATGGCTAGATGAATTGCTTTAAAGCAGTGGGGCAATGAAAAATGTTTTTCCAAAAAAGCTTCACCTGCAAATTAGTATATATTAGCATACAGGTCAAATCTACGCTTTTAGGAACCTCCTATGCTGTGCACCATGAATTTTGTTTTTATTTTTCTCAATATTAACCCTTGCCTGGTCTACAATTCCATTTCTAAGTCAATGTGCTGGCCATATTTATTTTTTTTGAGAAAAAAATAATACATTTATAACATACTCAAATGTTGGTATAACTAGAGAATGTTACTACCAAATAAAAACTGGAAGATGCCTAGAATCTTTCATAGTGAAAAAAAAATAAATAGTAACATTTTCTTGCACAATTTTGTTGCCTTGCTGCGTTAATAAAATTTGAAATATTTTGTATGTTGTCTTCCTACTTTTTTTTTCTTTTTTTGTTTCTTTCTTATGTGATCAGTACAAAGGAAGGCCCAGGAACTTCTGGGCCCTTAAAAAAAAAACGGATGTAAATGATTTGCTCCAAGTAAGTCCAAATTTTTAAATAATAGAATAAAATCGACAGACTTGCTCACCCTTAGTTCCAAAATGCACTGAAAGTTTTAACTTCAGCTAGCTAGCAGCCACTATAAAGCACCAGCACACCGATGCTGGTAGCACAATTTCTGAATCTAGAGTGGAGTCAGTGGCTCAGAATGTTGCATACTTGTTTCTGAGGCCAGAAGATCAGAAGCTTGTGGGTTCTAGACCCACAAAAGAAACTTGGGGTTACATTCCAATGCTGATACTGTAGAGTAGAATGGGGTAGAAGGCGGGGGGTGCTGTAATCCTGGCTGGACTTTCAAATGACTGAAAACTGCCCTGGGACTAAATCTGAGTAACAGTCCACCACTGCAGAAAAACGTCTCTGCACCGGGTGACAGTCCTCTTTTCAGCTTGTGCTCCACACAGGTGGCAGGCACATCAGTGGAGAATGTTACACTTGGTCCAACCAGGTGTAACATTTTGGCACAGCTGCATCAAAAAATGGCCACAAACCACAGTAAACTGCAGAGGTGGTCGCGAATGGCTCCCCGGTCAAAAATACGGCATGTGGAAAAACCTTGTGAACCCACAAGATTTTTCTGTGCGGGTGTTGAAAATGGATAGTTTGGAAAATCCAGCCCCTGAGGGTGCTGTCTTGGATAAGATGTTAACCGAGGGCCAACTGCTTGCTCTTTTGCTTGTTACAATAAGGATCCCATCGCACTTCTCAAAAAGGTGGGGAATTTTCTTGGCCTCCTGGCTCAGTGTCCTCATTCACTAAAGGTACCAACAACTGAACCTAATTCAGTATTTCACTTTGCATCTCTATCCCTTCCCCCTCTACAATAAGGCTAAAAATAAGCAGAATTATCTAGCTCTCCTTTCCCAGTCAAAAAAATATAAAAAAATAAATAGGTAAATAAAAGTTTCTGTGACAATTTCAGTTTCTAAATGCTTTCTCTAGATTCTAGTTTAGGAGTATGTCATTCTCAACATAGGGAGATTGGAGGCCCTGATATATATATATATATATATATATATGTGTGGTTAAGACTGCCATTAGGGAATGACACCCAGATTATTACATTATAGATCGAGGGAGCACTTCTGACCAATCAGAGCACTCCTTTCCTCTGTGTGTGAGACACTCTTATTCTTTGAAGACTGCCACGCATGGTCCGTGGCGGATCCAGCTTTAATAAAGATCCTGCAGCAGCAGAACCTTTCTTAGACCTCTGTATGGAACAGAACCAATCAAACATAATATATTTCCAACACAACAGAAATTAATTACACCATGGCCCACTACCAGTAGTTACCATATTCAGTAAATGATAATAGAAACAGAAGATCTTCCTGGACTGAAAGTCTTCACTGTTTATTCATACTTCTGGGTTCAAGCCAGAGATGCTAGGACCCTGCAGAAGCCAAAAATTTTCAGGAGGGCTGACGCCATGGAAAGGACTGTGCTCATGCGGTGCTACGAGATTAGCTCGCACCTGTGTAGGCTACCTTGGCATCGACCCTCCAACCACCTCAGTTCCTTTTTTCCTGCCACCGAGTGCGCCTCACTGACAATATTGCTTGCCCGCTGGGAGTTAAAACTTCACATCTATATGACAGCAACATTAGTGCATTCTGTTTGTTTTAGTATTATCATTCTTTGTTATTTAAAAAAAAAGGAAAAAGGAAAACTAGAAAGAAGAAGCTCTTTTTCCCTCAGCCCTGCCCATCGATGGAGTCAACCATTGATAGTCTCGGTGATGGTAGGGATGCTACATTGGAAGGTTGCTCTGGCAGTGGGTCCAGTCCACTGCCTCTCTGGGGAAGGGGGTTCTGACCACAGGCAGTCCGGTGTTTGGGTGGAAGTACAGTCCCCCCATAGACACAAAAAGAAACAGGCCTGTTCCTGATCCAGGTCGGAGGCCCTGCGCTGCTTGGCCTTGAGTTCAGTAGTACCGATCGAGGTTGCCCACTGATATGTCTGTTAAGTGGTCTGTCGTAGTCAAGAGTGATAGGCAAACCCTGTCCCGTCCTGGTTCTCTGGTGGCCTCTGCTCTTGATGGCCTGGACTCTCACACTGGAGACCCTCTCTGTCCTCATATGGAGTTTCCGGTGAGCAGTTTCATCACTGGGACGCTCTTATGGAGTAGTGGGTATAGTGTCTGTCTCTTCTGCCTTTTTCAGCAGACCAATTCTGGGGCCCTTGGGTCTTGGAGCCACTGGGCCATGGCCAGGGCCTTCAGGGCAGGATGTGCTTAAGTGCTGGTGACAGAATCTCTTCTCTCGCTGGTACCAGTGCTGCAGACGCTGGTTCCATGTGCCTCCCCTGGCTCTGTTTCCACGCAGGGGCTGGCACAGGTATCACTCCCTTCCCCCTCTTTTTCCAGGTCTGGCAGGCTTTCCTGTGTGCCACTGCCAAGATCTTCGGTGCCGTGGGTGGCGCCAGGGTCTTTGGTGCTGCATGTGGTGCCACGTGCTTCAGTGCTGCGCATGGTATCAGGATCTTTGGCACCGCATGTAGTGCCAGGATCTTTGTCACCCTAAGGTGCCGGGCGCAATGTCAGTCCTGGTATTGACAGTCCATCCCTTGCCTGGGCTGGGATTCGGCCTTGCAGGGTCAACTCCTGTCTTATCCGAGGTGGATGTGGAACATGATGAGTTCGATCCTGACTTTATTATTTCTGAAAATGGCAATGATGACTCATTCTATAACTTGGATGAAAAGCCCTCTCTCCCAGCTGAACCCCTGATTGAAGACCTTTCCTTCCAGTCTCTTCTTAAGAACATGGGAGCAACCCTGGCTCCGCAAACTTCTTCTGTAGACCCAGGAAGACTTTTGCGCCTTGCGTTCCTTCATATTCCTAATGTACCAAAGAGCCTTATGCCTCTTGTTCCCCCCGGCTTTGAGACTGTGCAACAAGCAATGTGGGAGACACCTGCTCTTATTCCTTCTGTGGCCAAATCCATGTACAGGAAGTCTGTCTCTTCCAAGGAGAGACCGTTCTTAGCATCACAACCCATTGCAGATGCTTTGGTTGTCCTCACTGAGAATGTCAAAGCTGTTCTCCCTTAGGAGACATTAGTGCGTCCTATCAATAAGGAGTTTCTTAAAATTGATACCTTAGGGAAACGGTGTTGTGGCTGTGAATCCCCATTTCCCTAAGGTATCAATTCATAGCCACAACCCTGGGCATGTGTATCGCCAGTTATCAGGGATATTTCTCCCAATATGAATACACCCTTTGGAACTCCCTCAAGTCTATAGTAGAGAATCTCCCAGAGTCTGACTCCAAAGGGTGCTTCTGCAGACTATTACCTGGGGCACAGAATCCAATAGTCATCAGATCAAAGCTTCTATGGATGCCTATGACACTGCCTGTAGGGCAGCTGCTGCTGGAATCTGTATCAGACTGCACTCCTGACTTAGGACATCAGAATTCTCCTCTGATGCTCAACAACAGGTCATGAATGTCCCTTTTGATGATAATTATCTGTTTGACCCTCAGGTAGAGCAAACAGTAGAGGCTGCTCAGAACACCAGGACTGCTATTAAAATAGCCAGGCTGGCTCCTTCTGCTCCCCAAAGGGGCAGAAACCATCAGCCCTTTTGCAACAGGCAGTCCTTTCAAGGAAGAAACCGAGGAGACCCAGGCAGATACCAGCTTCCTCAGCAGCAAAAGAAAATGCATCAGAAGGAGCAAGGGCCAAAAGTGCCCAACACCACCCTCTGAGACGTTGGCCCAGGTCTCACTTCAGCTGCCTGAGGTGGACCTCTCTTCAGCGGTGGGTGGTCATCTGACTCAGTTCTACAGCAAGTGGCAGTCTATCACAACAGACAGATCAGTCCTCCAGATTATCCAAGAGGGGTACTCTCTCAACCTTTCGGAGATTGCCCCCAACTGTCCACCCAGGTGGTAGCACAGTCTCTCTACCATGCAGCCAGACCTTCTCACTTCAAAGATGCAGGGCCTTCTTCTAAACAGGGTAGTGGAAGTAGTTCCCTGGGAGGAATGGAACAAAGGTTTCTACTCCCATTACTTTCTGGTTCCAAAGAAGACAGGCGGCATTCACCCCATTCTTGACCTCAGGAAGTTGAACAAATTTTTGTTCAGGGAGACGTTCAAGATGGTCTCCTTGGGGACACTGCTACCACTTCTACAACAGCATGACTGGCTGGCATCCCCGGATATGCAGGACACCTACCAGCATGTTCCAGTACGCCTGAACCACCACAATACCTTCGTTCTGTGGTCTTGGGTCAGCATTACCAGTTCAGAGTTCTGCCCTTTAGGCTCTCCTCAGCACCTCAAGAATTTACAAAGAGTTTTGCAGTTCTCATTGCACACCTTAGAAAGCTCAGCATTCAAGTCTTCCCATATCTAGATGATTGGCTATTGGCAAGCCCGTCAAGGCAAGAGACACAAAAGGCAGTCTCCACATCATCCCAGTTCCTCACCTCCATGGGGATGCTGCTGAACCTGTAAAAGTCACAGCTTCAAGCCTCTCAGCAGCTCCTCTTCATAGGGGCCCTCCTAAACACTTCCAAAGTGAGGGTGTTTCTCCTGGAAGAGAGAAGGACTGACATTCTTCAGATGGTTCGCTACATCATGGAGAACACTTTGGTATGAGCTCATTTTATACAATGGATGTTAGGTCTCATGGCCTGGTCTATATTCACGATACCTCTAGCTCAGCTAAACATGAAGACCACTCAATGGATGCTCAGCACGCAGTAGTCACCAATTGCACATCCACAGTCTTACCCCATCAAAGTGACAGAGCCTCTGAGGCGATCACCTTCATGGTGGATTCAGGAGGATAACCTTCAAGGTCTCCCCTTTACCCCACCAGAGTCTCAGATTACAATCACCATGAATGCATCTCTGCTTGGCTGGGGAGCTCACTGCCAAGATTTACACACTCAAGGAGTGTGGATCCGGGAGGAATCTCATCTACACATCAGTGTTTTAGAGATGAGAGTGGTCCTGTGTGCTGTTCGAGCCCTAGAAGAAGTCCTCTGTCACAAAGTAATCCTTCTTCAGATAGACAACAAGGCTGTGTAGCACTATATCAATAAACAGGGTGGAGTCCACTCCTACCCCTTGTGCAGAGAAGTCATGAGGATATGGGAATGGTGCCTTGAACACAACACTCTGATTCAGGCAGTCTATCTGCCAGGAACTCAGAACAATCTAGCAGATCACCTCAGCAGGACAGAGGGAGACCCTCACGAGTGGTCGCTTGCATCAGACAGCATGCAGTTGTTCTTCGACAAGTGGGGCAGTCTGGATGTGGACCTTTTTGTGTCCCCGCTCACTGTAAAACTGCCTCTGTTCTGCTCCAAAAATCCAAAAACCTGGAGTTTTCTGTCAGGATGCATTCAGACTGTGGTGGGCAAGATGCTTTCTATACACATTTCCTCCTCTACCCCTAATTCAGAGGGTGCTGCTCAGATTAGAGGCAGAGGGGGCAAGATGATTCTAATTGCACCATACTGGCCTCGACAGATCTGGTTTCCATTGATCAACAAGTTGTTGGAGGGTCCTCCGAGACAGCTGCCTCTACGAATGGACCTCCTGACACAGGGACCCCTGGTCCACCCCAACCTGCACTCCCTTCATTTCCATGCCTGGCTCCTAAGGAGACAGATGTGGGCAGGTTCAAAGTTTCTCAGAGAATCTCACAGATTCTCCTGGGAGCACATAAGTCCTCCACCAGGAAGACTTATACCGCTAAATGGAAGCGTTTTTCGCTATGGTGTGCTAAGATCTCTTAAGATCCATTCCAGTGCCCACCAAATCAAGTGTTGTACCTGTTAGACCTTTCAGATATAGGACTGCAGTATTCGGCAGTAAAGGTACACCTCTGTGTGCCTTCTGCCTATCATGAGTCGGTCCAGAATATGTCTCTGGGTCAGCTGCCTTTATTCAAAAGATTCCTCAAAGGCATTCTGCACACAAAGCCCCCAGTTAGGAAGGCAGTTGCCACCTGGGATATTAATCTCATGATAGATATGCTCACTTGTAAACCCTTTGAGCCTCTAGTCACGTGTGAGTTGAAGTTTCTGACCTGCAGGACCGCCTTTCTGGTGGCCATCACTTCCGCTCGCAGGATCTCTGAAATACATGCCTTAGTCATGTGCCCTCCATATGCTGTTTCACAAAGACAAGGTGGTCCTCCATACTCACTCTAAAATTCCTACCCAAAGTGGTTTCAGAATTTCACCTCACCCAGCCGTTGGTTCTCCCCACTTATTTCTCTACTTTCCAAAATGAAGGGTACTGCACCCTTCATTCTCTGGATTTTAAGAGAGACTTATGATTCTACATCAATAGGACTGAGGACATCCAGCAAGCAAAGCAACTCTGTGTTTTTCATTACGGCCCGGCTGGGTCAGCCGGTATCCATCAGATGTATCTCTGCTTGGATAGTGGCATGCCTTCACCATTGCTGCTCTATGGTGCAGGTTAAGTTAGAAGGCCAGGTACGTGCCCACTTGGCTAGAGCGGTCGCTGCATCCCAGGCAGAGATACACTCTATTTTCATTGCTGAAATTTGAAAAGCGGCTACTTGGAGTTCAGTGCCCACCTTTGTGAAACACTATGCTCTGGATATCCATGCTAGACAGCATGCTTCCTTTGGCAGGACGATCCTTAATGGAATTCTGTCCTGAGTGAGCTCTGTCTCCTGCTGCCCTGCTTGGGGAATTGATTTAGCTTGGTACCCTAACCCAGAAGTATGAATAAACAGTGAAGACTTTCAGTCCAAGAAGATATGAAAATTACATACCTACTGGAATGTTTTTTTAATGTATATTCATTAATTTCTGATTAAACAGCAGTCACTAGCCATAAACTCATACAGGATATTAGAAATACATATAGATAGCTGGCCCACCGGTGCAGCAGTAGGATTACCGCTTCTGATGCCGGCGACTCAGGTTCAGGAATGAGCCTGGGTTGCTGGAGGGCCAGCTGGGGGGGAGGAGGATTGCTTCAACCTAGGGGTGCTCTCCTCCAGGGAGGGATGCTGCTCTTGTTGCAGCACCACCACCTAGGTGCACACGGGTCGAGGTGCAGCGGGGAGTGCCACGTGGGAGGGAGGGCATTGGCTAGGGTCCTGAGTGGTGTCACATCTCTGCGTGCACATGTCTCCTTGGACCTCCCTGGTTGCCGGTGTCCTCAGGGGGAAATGGGAGAAAATGGAAAATGGTCCCACAGTTGCACCTGGCGATGGGCCCCGGTTGGGATATGGTATGGTCCAAGAGCATCGATCGGAGGCCCAACACATATACAGCAAGTGGGAAGGCAGCTGGACCTCCTGCTTCTCCACCCGGGGGGGGTGAGCTGAGGCAGGATGGGGCTGAGATGACCGAGCTGCAGGGCTTAGGCTGGCCTCCACCACAGGAGTCCCTGAGGAGAGGTGCACTGTGTAGATTAAGGGTTCATGAGCATGAAAAAAAAACAGAAAAGAAATACACATAGATTATGCTTACATTAGCATGCTTTCCCCAACAATAGTTGATAAATATATTTGGTCTCCCTGTACTCTTTTACAATTGATCTTCTTGGACACCATTTATTCATACGCCCACCCATCATCCCCCGAGCTCACTTTTTCTGATCCTGGTCTCCACTCAGTCATTGGTTGGGCTGTGAAGACCTTGTTTTAAACTGACCCTTCTTATACGGGTCAGTCGGGCTATCTTATGCCCTTGTAGGGTTAGGTGTTTTTCAGCTTTATTTACGCTGCACCTCCTCAGTAAAAAAGGTACTGAGGTGGTTGGAGGATTGATGCCAAGGTAGCCTACACAAGTGTGAGATAATCCCGCAGTGCTATACATGCATGGTCCTACCACGGTGCCATCCCTCTTGAAGACGTTTGGATCCTGCAGGGTTCTAGCACCTCCGGCTTGAACCCAGAAGTTTGAATAAATGATGAAGACTTGTCCAAGAAGATCAAGAATTATGGTAGTTATGTAATTTTCATTTTTCTGTCTGCTTGTTGACAGCCCATCCTCTTTTAGCCTGCCCCATTCATTTTTTGCTGAAGGACCCTTGTTAAAATCCTGGATCCAACGTTGTGTTCTTGTAACATTTAAAAAAAAAATGAATGTATTATTGTTCGAGTTCGATCAATAATATATTAATGCCACTGCTGAGACCACTCTTAAGCTTGCAAGAGTGGTCTCACATTCTTAAGATATTGGAACTGCTCACTTTTAGTTCACGGTCCTCATACCCTAAGAATATATGTGAGACCACTCTTGCAAGTGTGAGAGTGGCCTCGATAGTGATATTAACATACAGAAGAGCTGACCACATAGCAGCCTGTGATACCACACAAGGTCCAAGGAACAAAGGGGCACTCTAGAAGCCTCATGGGTAACTATGGTGCAGCTCACTCAGTGATCAGAGTGCCCACAACATGAAAGAAATTAAGAAAACTGGGTACCAGAAAATTTGAACGTATATAAATGTATGAAGTAGCCAGCAGAAGAAGACCTTACAATTGAGTGAGTCTGCTCAATTACAGAGCCCCTGATTCAGCAACTATTGTGCCCCCCCCCCACAACAACACAAAAGTTTCCAATCACTACTCCAGCCAAAACAGGGTCACCACATGCTCTGGGTCTGTGAGGGGCAGTTTGCATCAAAAGACGTGGAATAACAGGCTCCAACGGGCTTGTTAAAATTCCTTTTTTGAAATTTATTCAGAGATCACAATTCATAGTTGGCCACCAAACACTTGTGTTATAGGTCTTTATCAAGGAGAATGGTCCTGCATATGCAAATTATAAACAAGATTTAGTTATTTAATTTTTAAGCTGCTATTGGTTAAGAGCAACTAAAACACTTTTAATGCTGTGCTAAAGTATAGTAATATCAGTTTATAGTTCAAACCTCAATGAGGTCTCAAACAGTAATGCTACAGACACCATGCTCCTCCCAGCCAATCTGGCAAGTTTGTGTGTATCTCTTTTTAGGCTGCTTGCTTCCAGTGATGTCACACACCACTGAAGGAGTGCTCGGAGCTCAGAAATGCAAACCCCAGGCCCCTGAAGGCTCCCTAGAATCTGATTGACCCCAACCTTCAAAGCCTGTTGCAAGACAAAATTGATGCAGTGTGCATCTGTGTGTAACAACTTTACAACACACAAAAAGTATCTAAAGGTAACAGCATCAGTCATTCATTACATCTAGCAGGCTTTGAGAAGGCTTACAGGGGCCAGACTATAATAAAGGAGAAAGATCACCAATTAGGGCATGGGTGGACCTATCCGGTCCTGACCCATTATGATAACCACAATTTACATACCAAAATACATGCGGCAGGTAAGTACTTAAAGCCAATAACAGAGACCCAACCACCTCCCCACCAACCTTGACTCTCCACTTCACCCTGTCCCACCTCCTCTTGAAGTGGGCAGAGCCTCCACCCCAAATGTTGACTGTAAGGATGGATGGTCCCTTTCCTTTAAGACAGTCCCTAAATCAGGAGCTTAAGAGAATGCTTAATCTTCTGACTGGGGAAAGCAAGTTGCTCATTAAAATTATGTTAGTGGCACATTTCTCTAATTTATGGAGAACGTGTTTTATTCTGAGTGGTAAAGTCTGTTAGAGAAGGACGTGTACTGCACTGCTCTAAAAAGAAATGCAAGGCCTTTCTTAGACTCTTAACCCATATAAGAAACAAGAACTGGCTAAGGCCAGTCATCTTTGCTTGCTTGCATTTGCTCCTCACTCCTTTCCCTGCCCCCCTCCTCTCCCTACTCTGTATGCTCCAGGGATTCCCAAACGTTCTCCATTCCCCATCCTCACTCTTACGCTGGGCAAGCTGCCTCCTTCTACCGTCTCCCCTCCCTCCCTCTAGAACCAAGTCCTCTCTTCCATTCATCTCTCCCCCTCTCTCCATACCTTTAGATGTCTGCTAAGACATATTTCTTCTTCCCCAGTACCTGTCACTCTTCCTCTTGAGCCTGTGGTCCTCTCTTTTCCATTTTCTCTAGTCCCCCAACTGCCTGTTTTTCCCTACACTGACTAAGATACTCCTGGGCCCTAGGCTTCACGCTAGCAGGATTTGGTCAATGTATCCTTGTACTGTAACCTAGCATAGTTCATTTTATTCAAGGTATAAATTTCATGGTATCATTTCATACTGCCCTTTTCTCATGCCTCATACCTAACTCTCCTCACATGGACTGCCTATGCACTGAGCACTTTGTTTTTTTGCACTACAGATGTATATAATGCCTTTGGTCTGTACTCTCAGTGCCCCATTCCCCGGGTTGCAGCTGGAAACGAGCCTTCCCTTAGCTTGCCTTTCCCAGTTACCACATTTAAAATAAATAAATTATCATGTTTGCTGATACACAAGACTGCATTCTAATGTTTGCTGGTACACGGGATTGAATTCTCAGGTTTGCTGGCATACAGGACTAAATTATTTGGTTGGGTTGATACACTGTATTGAATTTTTTTGCTGGTTGCTACACAAGATTGAATTATTTTGTTTGTTGGTATATAGGAGGGCATTATTTTCTGATGTGGTAGCTAGGACTGTTCATTCTTCTGTTAGTTGCTATATAGAACTTCATAATTTTATTCAGTGTTGGAAAACATTCACTGGGGGAACTCACTACCTTTGATGTAGGATCGAACATAACTGAACTTAGGGCTGGGAACACATTTTCTAAATACATTGCATTTTTACATTTTATTGGGTTAGTTTGTTAAATTTTAACTCTTTTATTTGCTAAGATTGTTGCCTTTTTAGTATACTTTATTTAGCTAGTTTTATGCTTTTGGTTAGTATACATTTTGGAAGAGTTGTCCTTTCCCATTTTGCTCTTGGAAATGAGTCACACTTTGAATTCCACTCCTGGAACTGAGACCCCCCTTCCCTCACTGATTTTATTGGTACACAACACTAAATTCTTTTAACCTGATACTGATAGGTAGGTTGGGTTGAATGGTTTCATCACAGAATGAAGGCAGTCAGGAAAGTGTAAGGAAGTGCTAGCAGTCATGATTGACCTTCAGCTCGAGGAGGCGAAAGTGCAAACAGGGCTAGAGAGGAACAACAGGCCCTGCCTATTGTTATTGTACTTTTTCAAATGGGTGTTGCCGAGAATCCAGTACAGAGAACAATAGAAGGATTAGAAGAGAGGAACCCTGCTATCATCGGAGCGGACAGGTCCTACAGGGGTCAAGGAAGCCACACTGCCCAGGGTCCCTCCATCCTCTTCCTCTGATAAAGATTCCAGCATAAAGGATAAAACATCCCCTCCCCCCAGACAGGGTACTGGAGAAAAAGTGTAAAGAAAACAAGCAAGAAAGAGACAGAAACTCATCTTGCACTGCAGTGTTTGTCATTTTTATTATTTTAAGGCCAAAAAAAAATTTTATTGGATAAGATGTACAATTTTGTTCTTCTCATCTCATTCCTTGTTACTCAGTTTCAGTCAGCATCTGCAATGGGTGAGTAAGCATTCCCAAATTTCTGCTTATTGATTTAAACGTAAATCAGTAGAGTGTACTTACATGGATGGAACAAGTGACTAATTAAAGCAGCGGTGCAACATTTCATTTTTAAAAAGAGCCTGCTGCCAGCAAAAATGAATAAAAACAAAAGCGCACATGTGGAATTTGATTTTCTAAGCAGTTTTTCTTCTGTGCCAATTGATCTTTTGCCTATGCCATGCCTACCATAGTATTTCTAAGTTGGTTGTTGTAGTGCATGGCTTCTGGGACAGCTACCTGATGTAGACCCAGTGTGGGTGGAGTGTGTATATATATATATATATATATATAGAGAGAGAGAGAGAGAGAGAGAGAGATAACTGTAATTTGCAAGATTATAATTTAATTGAGGGGTTTATGGAACACAGTAAACCATAAGAGTGAAGCTATAGTGTTTTAAAATGTTCCACAAACTGCAAGATTGAATCATACCTTCATGAATGATAGTTTTGATATTTTTTATTATATGCAGTATAATATAAAGATAAAAATGGTTGACTGTTGGGAAATTTATTATGTCAGGTTGAAAAAGCTCCCCTGCCTTCCCCAGCTCTCTCAATTCTTTCATTCATGACAGAGGCCTTAGGAGGCAGTCTGGGGCCCCATCTCATTAACAAGCTATACCATTTCCTCCAAACGGAGGCACTTCGTACAGCTGTAGGTTTTGGACAGCTGGAACAGAGAGCTGACAAACCCTATTATGCTGGAGCAGTAGCAACAGATTTGCCTTCTTTCATATAAAGTCACCTGCTCAGTGATATGGCAGGGATACAACAGGAAATGTCTTATTACGTTTTCTCTGACACCTGTCCAACCAGTACGTCAAGGTACTGCTCCCACACTGGCCTGTTTGTGTGAATGTGGGGAACCACGAGCAACACATTACCATACAATGTGGGCTTGTCTGGCATTGCGCCCCTTCCAACAGGAACTGGACAGAGTGTTACACTCAATATTTTCACCCCACGTGCAACTTACAGATCTTTTGTTCTTGTATGAGCCTACTAAGGAAAAAGATGGGGCCAAAAGTTATCTTATGGGAGCACTCCTGGTGGCTGCTAAGAAATGCATTACCAAACAATGGCTAACAAAAGATCCCCCATGCTAGCAGATTGGAATCAGGTGGTAAAGGGAATCTATGTCCTAGAACTACTAATTATTTTGCTCAGACAGCAGATGGACAAGGGTATAAACCACTGGGCAAGATGGGTGAACCCCATGTTAGAAGTAGACCCTCAGTTTGTCCCATTTTTGGCAGACTTGTGAGGATAGCCAGATGAGACCATACAGTAATGTTTGGAAAAGTCAAGGCATGGCGTGATAACTGAAAATAAATATAGATCAGACCAAATATCCAGGAGATGTAATGTACCTGTATTTTTTTTGACCAGTAATCTATTACCCTCAGATGACATTGTTCTGTATATTGTACTGTTTTATATGCAATTTTTTCCAAATGTAATAACATTTGCAGACATGGAATAGAGAATTTTGCCAACAGTTAGCCAATTTATGTGTAGGTCATCTTATAAAATCGCATATACAGTACTTGTAATCATAAGTGAATGTTTTGTACCCTGCTTTTCATCTGAATTGTCTCAATATTTTGTATTACCAATTATTATACTTTTGTAATATTGGATTGTGGAACCGCATTGTACACAGGCTTGACCTAGTTTTCTCCTCATGATAAAAAAAAATAGTTCATTCATTCAAAATTCAGTTTGAGTGACACAGGCATTCTAAAAAAAGCCATATTTCACAGTTCTGACATAGCAAATGTGAATTATAGGATTTCTGATGTTGTAACTGTGAAGTATGAGTTAAACGCATATAGGCTATCTGTGGTCTACAAGGGTTGACAATTCCAATTGAATGTTACAAATGATTTTGCCATTTACTCTACAACATTCTGAGGAAAACAACACCTGCTTGATTCGTAGTCTACGACAGTGAAACAGACTTGTATATCTATGCTTAAAACTGTATATACATTGTTTGACCTACTATATATATATACAAAAATATGGGACTTCAGAGGAGCTGACTTTGATAAGATGGCCAACAGAGTTACGCTAGCCCTGGCAAGAAGAAATACAGGTGAGGGGGTACAGGCAAAATGGGCAAGCATTAAGGATGCAATACTTAAGCAATGTCCCATTGTGTTAGGGAGAAAAGCAAGAGCAAAAGAAGGAGAAAACCACTTTGATTCTCAAAAACAGTAGCAGACGATCAGAGCCAAAAGGCTGGCCTTCAGGAAATATAAGGAAATGCAGTGGGACGAAGATAAGGAGGCATACTAAACTTCTCTAAGGGAAGCAGGGAAGGCAGTAAGACAGGCACAGGCCCAAACTGAGGAAACACTAGCACAAACAGTAAAAGAAGGGGACAAGACTTCCTATAGATACATTAGTGAAAGGAGAAAGTCCATAGGGGGTATTGCTAAGATCAAAGGGGATAAGGTGGAGTGTGTGGAGGAGGACCAAGGAAAAGCATCTATCCTAAATAGATATTTCTGCTCAGTATTTACTGAGGAAGAAGGTAGGGCAGGGCCCACAGCTCAGCACCATGGACACAGGGGGGAGGGAGGTGTGCACAAGTCCCTTCACAAATGAAAGGATCCTACAAGAGCTCACTAAGTTCAGGGTGGACAAGGCAATAGGACCTGATGGCATACATCCCAGGGTACTAAAGCAGCTAAGGGTGGAACTAGCAGAGCCATTATCAGAACTGTTTAGTGAGTCTCTGAGCATAGGGGAGGTCCCAGAAGACTGGAGAAGGGCTCATGTGCTCCTGCCTCACAAAAGTGCTAGCAGGGAGGAGGCAGGGAACTACAGACCAGTCAGTCTTACCTCAGTAGTGGGCAAGATTATGGAGGCACCCCTTAAGTAAAGGATTGTGCAACACCTGGAATCCATAGGAGCACAGGATCCAAGACAGTATGGGTTTACAACAGGAAGATCCTGTCAAACTAATCTCATTGATTTCTTTAACTGGGTAACCAGAGTGGTGAACCAAGGGGGTACAGCTGATGTCACCTACCTTGACTTCAGCAAAGCTTTCAATACTGTTCCACATAGAAGATTGATCAATAAGCCGGGTAGGTTCGGGGTGGGTCAGAAGTTGGTCAACTGGATGGCAAACTGGTTGGCGGGCAGAAAATAGAGAGTGGTGGTAAACAATATGCAAGTCACAAGTGGGGTACTTCAGGGATTAGTCCTGGGGCCAGTCCTCTTCAATATCTTCATCAGTGACATTGCAGATGGACTGGAGGGTAAGGTTTGTCTGTTTGTAGATGACACCAAGATCTGCAACAGAGTAGATGATCCAGATGGGGTGTGCAGAATGATAAGAGATCTGGATAAACTGGCTAAATGGTTGGAAGAGTGGCAACTGGGGTTTAATGCAAAGAAGTGCAAGATCATGCACATAGGGAAGAGAAACCCTGAAGCCACCTATAGGTTGGGAGGGGAATTGCTGGCAATCACAAGGGAAGACAGAGACTTGGGCATCATCATCACAGATGACCTGAAATCATCCAAGCAGACCACTAAAGCAGTAGGTAAGACTAGAGGGATGTTGGGGTGTTTTAGTAGGGGGTATCACAAATCATAAGAGGGAGGTAATAATCCCTCTATACAAGACACTGGTTAGGCCCCATCTGGCTTACTGCATGTGGTACTGGAGGCCGCACCTGCACAAGGACATTAACAAAATGGAGGCAGTTCAGAGAAGGGCAACAAAAATGGTGCAGGGGCTGCATCAGAAAACATATGAGGACACATTAACAGAGCTCAATATGTATACCCTAGAGCAAAGGAGGGAGAGAGAGGTGATATGATCAAAACATTCAAACACCTTAAGGGCATTAACAAGGTGAAAGAGTCTAACATGTTTCAATATAAGAAATATAGCAGGACAAGAGGACACAGCATGAGATTAGAGGGACGCCGATTAAGGGGTAATGTGAGGAAGTTCTTTTTCACAGAAAGGGTGGTGGATGCATGGAACGGCCTACCTCAGGAAGTGGTGAATATGACTACAGTGCAGAGCTTCAAACAGGCATGGGATAGGCATAAGGGAGCAATACAGATGAGTATAGCTGATAGGCCATTGACAGAGTAAAGGCCTATGGCACATTCATAAGGTAGAAAAAATGGGCAGACTGGATGGGCCTTGCGGTCCTTATCTGCCGTCAACTTTTATGTTTCTATACAAAATAAAACATTTTACTTCTCTTGAGTGGTACAAGAAGTGATTCTAGTCTGTTCCTTTTTCTCATGCCACAGCTTTGGACCCCTGCTCTGCCTACATTAGCCTGAATGAGCCCTGGAGAAACACTGAGCACCATATTAATGACTCCCTCGGCAAGCCTATGTGTGACAACCATATGAATGGTGAATGGTACCGCTTCACTGGCATGGCTGGTGATGCCATGCCCACCTTCTGCATCACAGAGAATCTGTGTGGCACTCACGCTCCCATCTGGATGAATGGCAGCCATCCCACTGAGTTGGAGGGCATCGTCCAAAGGCAGGTTTGTGCCAGCTTCAATGACAACTGCTGTCTCTGGAACACTTCTGTAGATGTTAAGGCCTGTCCAGGTGGCTACTACGTTTATCGGCTTCCAAAACCCAATGTCTGCTTTCATGCTTACTGTGGCCGTAAGTAAACCCATACAGATTTTTGCTTTCTGTTTCCTATTTAATAGTGTTGTTGCCAGCACTCAAGGGTATGAGGTGAGGTAATTGAAAGGAAAGAAAGTCATATGTTTAGTACAGTCATTTGTGAGGAGAAATGCGCACATCATATGTGTCTGTGTCAGTTACTTACCCGAATGGGAACACAAACAATGTTGTTTGTTTACATTTTCTGATATAACTGTAAATTGACGCATATGTGAAGTCTGTCACCCCAGTGTATTGTTTCGTGTATTTGTTTTGAAATAGTCCAATTTTTTCCTTATTTAGGGCCCCATATTATAGTAGCCTTTTTCCATCCCATATTCATTTTTTTAATTACTTAGCAATTCTGGAACCCAGTGACATCATTTGTGTTGAAGATTACAATCAAGCCGAACCCAGTGCCTTCAGCTCAGCAGCTGTCACCAGCTTCCACTCCATTGTGGTCTTGGCCTCAGCTGATGTCACTGGGTTCCAGAACAGTTCCAGAACTGCTAAGTAATTAACAATATGAATATTGGGTGTGAAAATTGCTGCATTAATATGGGGTCCAAAATAAGAAACAAAATTGGACTATTTCAAAACAAATGCATAAAACTATACACTGGGATGTAAAACAGATTTCAGATATGCCTAATTTACAATTATATTGAAAAAAATTTAAACAACATTGTTTATGCTCTCTTTAACTAGAGTACATGACAGCTGTTCTGTTACTGTGAAAATCTGGCATTGAAAGGAAGAATATAATAATAAATGGAGACCCTTGAGATCAAATCATTTTCAAGTTGTGTCAAACACTGTATTATAAAATGGGTAAGAGAAATACTATACTATCATTGGTGGAATCCACACTGTTATCCCAGCACAACAGCACAGGTCAGAAATGCTTAACTTTCTGAACCTTATTACTTGGTCCTAAAATAACAAAAATCAGGGAAGCCATTTTATAATTGCAATGAGGCATTCCAGGGTGTGCATAATTGAGGGATAATGGCACTTTTTGGGTGCATAAAGCCCTCAGCTTCACCTTGGACTTCACTTCCCGAGGGTGTGCCATTATCCCACAATAATGCACACCCTGTCATGCCTTATTACTTAAATAACAGTTTATGATGTCATATCCAGTTATTACAGCATTTGTTCAATTGTGCTTTCCTGCTGTGCTGTGTAGCGTGAAACTGAGGGCAATGTTGGAAAACGAAAATGACCTCAGCAGCTCTAAAAAAAACTCCTTGTCAGCATACTGGTTGACTCGATAAGCTTGTGGAACTGAAGACGACTGTCAGAAACCCCAAATAACCAGGCAAAAGCTGAGTTCCTTCAAAAGCAACTTATGCAGCTAGCGCCATGCTGTCCTCCTTCAGTTTTCTTTACAATTACGCAGTTTGAGCACCAATTATTAAAGCTAAAATCTATATAACAGTGTGCTTAAGAGGTTGTTTTTTTTAACACGCTCTTGGTAACACATAGTGTTACAGGTGCATTGTCCTCTGTTTACAGTTCAGTAGAATAATGTTTGTAAATTCAGTAAATACAGCTGTAACTGGTGCACCTGTAATGTAGGATGCAGTGCTTCAGAGCGGATGGGTTGCAGGCTCTGATGCAATACCACCATATGGACAACCACAGGTGGTGCTGCCATTGGAGCAGCAGAAGGAAGGGATGACTCCGGCTGCTTCGGAGTGAAAGCATGCTGTGTTTGTGTGCTCTGTGATGCCTTGCATACTGGCATCCAGGGGAGTAATTAAAATCTTTCTCTTCTAAACTGAAAGATATCTTCAACAGTCTAATGTTTGTACCTGCTTTGTATAACTTATCAATCTCTGCTAGTCTACTGCTTGTGTTTGAATGTTTATACTCTTGAACCATGTCACTATACTATGTATTGTGTGTGTATATATATATATATATCTTTTTTTTTTTGGTGTTATCTTTTTACCTTCCTCCTACACAATCCGGCGTCTGCCTCTCCTTCAGGCCACGTAGTGCTCCATGCCCCCGGCAATCCTCCTCAGGAGCTCTCCACACACACACACACACACACACACACACACACTGCAACCGATCCTTCCGAGTAGCCCCGGTGTATCCCATCGCCGGGCGCGTCTCCCTCCTCCGAGGGGGAAGGCACCAGGTGGCGAGGAAGCCCAGCACACTATTTTTTTCTCAGTCCGGGGGTGCTGCTGTGTTGGAGGAGGCTCCTGGACATTCTGAGGAGCTTGGAGAATGGCAGCCGTCATCCGGTGGTGCGAAGCTGTTTTCCGGCTTTCTTTAGTCCTTCCTGTGCCACTATGTGCAGTACCCCTGGTCTCCACTAGGGACCACTTGTGAGAGCGGAGTTAACCCCCAGCTTCTTCGAGGAGAGGAGAGCAGTCCGATGCTCGATCCTCCTTCCTGCCAGCCCTCGGCACCCGAGTCCGTAACTGAACCCGGGTCACCGGCATGGTTTGAGGTGTGGCGTCCAGCGCCTCAACCACCTGCGTCACCGAGCCGGCTCTGTATATATTTTTAACATATTCCTTTGTCTTGACTTGTAGTCTTTAGAGCCTGGGTTGTAGAAACATAGAAGCATAGAAACTGACAGCAGATAAAGGCAGCTGAGCCCACCCAGTCTGCCAATTTTTATTATCTTCATTTTTGCTGCAGACCCTACTTGATCTAAGGTGCTGTCTCTTCCTCCCCCCATCCTTACCCCAGTGATTCGTTTGTGCCTATCCCAGGCATTTTTTTTAACTCCACCACTGTTTTTGCCCCCGCTACCTCCCCTGGAAGGCTGGTTTAGGAATCCACCACCCTTTCTGTGAAAAAGTACTTCCTCACATCTCTCTTCAATCAACCTCCCTCGAGCTTCATAGCATGTCCCCTTGTTCTAGCGCACCCTTCCCCCACCTGCACCTTGTTCACCCCCATGAGGTATTTAAAGGTCTCTATTATATCTCCCTTCTCCCTCCTCTACTCCAGGGTGTACACATTGAGCTCCTTTAGCCTCTCCTCATAGGGGTTTTGATGCAGACCCTGCACAATTTTGGTAGCCCTCTTCTGGACTGCCTCCAGTCTGTCTTTCCTGAGATGTATTCTCCAGAACTGGACACAGTACTTGGGGGGGGGGGAGGCTTACTAGCAGTTTACATAGGGACAACATCACCTCCCTCTTCCTGCTGATGATACCCCTACCTATGCACCCTAGCATCCCACTAGCCCTCCTATGCCTTGTCACACTGCCTGGCCACCTTTAGGTCATGCACTATGATTACCCCCAGGTCTCTTTCCTGCTTGGTGGTCTTCAGTACTACTCCACCCATTTTGTACTCTGCCCCTGTGTTTCTGTGCCCTAAGTGCATGGGAGCACATGGGAGGCAGTATAGTGCAGTGGTTTAAGGCTCTGAGCTGCAAATCTGGTGAAATCCAGCAGACCAGACCTGGGTTTGAATCCCACAGCTTCCACTTGCATACTGTGTGACCCTGAGCAAGTCACTTAACTTCTCTGTGCTCCCAGGTCGCTCCTGTAAAAAAGCTTTTAGCTTAGTGTGCTACTCCTGGTTAAACAACTAAATAAAAAAAAAAAAAAAGCGTTATTTTGCATTTTCTTTGCATTGAAACCCAGCTGCCATCCTCTTGACTACTCCCTAGTTTACTATGGTCTCTGCTCATCATTTCCACCCCCTCCCCCGCAGAGTGGCCACCCTATTGCAGAGTTTGGTGTCATCCACAAAGAGGCAGCCTTTCCTTTCCAGCTCTTCTACAATGTTACTTATAAAGACATTAAAGAGGACCAGTCCCAGCACTGATCCCTGTGGCACCCTGCTGGTCACCCTCCCTGAGTGAACTCTGTTTACTACTGCCCTCTGCCTCCTATCCCATAACCAGTCTCTTACACAGGTTACCACCTTATTCCCCACCCCCAAGCTACCCAACTTACTTACAGTCTCCTACATGGAATGGTGTCAAAAGCCTTGCTGCAACCCAGGTAGGCCATGTCCACAGCTCCTTCCTGATTTAACTCCTTGGTCGCCCAGTTAAAGAAATCTATTAGATTTGTTTGGCATGACCTTCTTCCATGAATCCATGCTGCCTCAGATCCTGTAACCCATTTAATTAAAGATATTCTGCAGTTCTTTCCTTTAGTAGCGTTTCCATTAACATGCCCACCACCAAGGTCCAGCTGACAGGCCTGTAATTGCTTCTCGTCTTTGCTACCACTTTTGTGAATTGAGACTACATCTGCCCATCTCCAGTCCTCTGGGATCTCGCCGGTCTCCAGTGATCTGTTAAATATGGCTGTCAGAGGTGCAGCTAGTACCTCCTTGAGCACCATTGGATGCACCCCCTCTGGCCCCATAGCTGTGTCCACCTTTAGGTTAGTGAATGCTTACCTGACTCCCTTCACAGAAAAAGGACTAATGTCCAGTTCCCTCCTCTCAAAGCTCCTGGTGACTTTTCATGGTCCCACCCCTTCCTCTTCTACTTTGACCACTGAGCAGTAGTATTTGTGCAAGATACCTGCCTTTTCCTGATCCATTCTGCAAAGCATCCCGCCCCACCCCACCCCGTCTGAAAAAGGTGCCTTGGCACCAGTGCACCTACTGGTTATCAAAATAGATAAATTAATGAAATTACAAAATCCTGGTGAAAAGCACCAGCAGCACACAGCATGAGGCTGGTGTCCCTCAGGCCCTGCTGATCTGCTTTACCTCTTTGACTCCCATACTCTAGATGAACCAGATGGGGATGGCCACTGCTCCACCCTCTGACTTAGTTGATCACAGCTACAGGAGCTGCACTGTAGACCTCTGGAGATCTGAGATAATTGCCAGAGAAGGGAAGGACAGGGCAGTGGTGTAGTTGGGCAAAGGAAGGCCACATCAGTGACTGGGGAAAAACTATCTCCAAGCACAAAGTCTACGGCGCACAGGCTTTGATCTGTAGCATGTGCTTGTTTTTTGCAATGAATATATATATTTATTTGTACAAATCACAATTACAATCCTTTGAGTTATAGACTCGTTTCCAAAGGCTCCACGTCAGACACATACAGCTTACAATAAAGCAGTACATAACAATGTGACAGGGGAATGTAATGACAAACATCATACAGTAGAGTAGCTACTTCAGCTGGTACAACAGGCATAACATAGTATCACTTCAAAAGAGAAGTGTAACCTAGCATAACTTCATTGGAATATGGGGAGAACAAGAGTGGGCTTTGCTTTGGGGAGGGGGAACAACACTACCCTATATAGTGCCTGAGGGCAGTCTAAGAAGAGGGGGAAGAGGGGGTGACAAAGGAGGGAAAGGAGGATTGGGGGGGTAGGAAAATATAGAGCAGTAGAGCTAATAAAGACGCTCTTTGTTGGGGACAATAGCTGTCCAGGGGACATTGTTGGGGGGGCTATGGGCGGCTGGAAGGGCGGGACGGGGGGTCATGGTCTATCAGCAGTTGCAGCAATGTGAGGCAAGCAGGTGGTTTCTGAGTGCAACTTTGAAGGGGCCTATTCTATGGAGGCTGGTAATAGCGACAGGGAGGGAGTTGTGCCGTAGAGGGGCCCTATGTATATGTATATGTATATGTATATGTATATGTATATGTATATGTATATGTGTGTGTGTATATATATATATATATATAATCTGTATCTATATGTGTGTGTGTGTGTATAGATAAATAAAACACAGGTGTCTGTATATTATCATTGAGTAGGCACTTTAATGTTACACCCCCATTTTTGCACCTTAATAACTCGGCTGTGTCCAACTGCTTCACCTGACATTTGGCATGCGCAGAGTTTGTGACAGGATCTCTGGATCCTGCAAATTTTGCAATGATCAGTTCAGTGGGTGCAAAGGTCAAAGACTTAAAATACATAACTTCATCCAGTCCAGCACACAGCAGTAGGCCTACTGCCTGCAACACCAGTGACCCGAGTTCAGGAATGAGCCCGGATCATTAGGGGCCAGCCATGTGGGATGGGGTGGGTTGTGTGCCAGAGGATGCTCTCCTCCTATGGGAAAGGGGGGGCTGCCATCCTCGCTGTGATGCTGCCACCTGGGTGACCACAGGTGGCAGTGTAGTCAAGGGCACTGAGTGGGAGGGGGAGAAATCAGCCTTGGACCTGTGCTGTGCATGCAATATGTCTGCACACGTAATGGTCCCCCTAGCGAGTGGACCTCTTTTAGGGCTCAGAGGGGCATAACCAGCAGAATAAGGAAAATAGCCCAGGTGCTGACTTCCTGGGACCCCAGTATATTCAGGTTGGTCCCCGCAGGCTTCTCCACAGCCCAACACTCAGACGCTCAGGGGTATATCCCCCCACCCCACCCGAGGCTCTGTGTGGGCTAGCAGAAGGTAAGGCAGGTGATGGTCGGAGGAAGTGCTGTGGGTTGAGAGAAGCTAGCACTGGTGAGAGTGGGATAAAATATAAATAAAAAAAATCTTCATACTCTGAAAGCAGAAAATTGAGGTGGAGGGTTGGTCTGTGGTTTGAGTGGTCAACATAGTGTGAAATCGATTCCTTGGCACTTTTCATTGGTAAATATTATTTTTAGTGTAAATATAAACTTTAAAAATCACAAGTGATGAAACCATTAATATTTTTATGGTTTCATGAGGTTAGGTTTCATCACTTGTTCCCATGATGTCATTTATTTTTGGTTTTGTGACAGTTTGAAATGCCAGTAAATAATTGTGCAGTAACCATTTGAAAATGAGGTGGATTTCACAGCTGTAACTTGTGTATTTGACAGTTTATGTTGTGTGGGGGATTCTTTTTGATGGGTTTTTCAAATAATAGCCTTTATTTTAACAAAAGATGGAAATTTGCTGAGGCACAAGTGAAGAAACAAAAAAAAAAAGGTTTATGATTTTGTGAGATAGGTTTTGTGATGTATGGAAATGGACTTGTGAGGGCTTCTAGTTTTGAGAGTTTTTTTCCAAAGCAACTATGTTAAATATTTTGATTGGCTCAGTAACATGATTGTGGTTGCCGGGCCCTGTGTGGAGCCATTGACAGGCAGACACGTTGTGGTATGACTGTGGTTAGTGTGTGCCTGTGCATAGAGCCCACAGGGCCTTGTATGCAGCCAGTCCGATCACTGTGTTGGTGCAGGGCTCAAAGGGTCCTATGCATCCTAGCATGAAGGTGGTTTGTGGGTCTTGCACACTGCCAGACACACTGTTGTGCTGGTGTAGGGCCCAAAGGATCCTGTGTGTTCTGGCATGATGATGATTAGCATATGCCTGCATATATGACACTGCATGTTCTGGCATGAAGCTGGCTGGTGGCACTTGGTTTACAATACATCAAATATTCTGTTTATTCTGTTTCACGCAGGTCCCATGAATGAGAATACAATCTCATCATTACTAAAAGAAAGGAAATTCACTTCAGTAAACGATGTTAATGCAGACTTCAAGGTTGAATAATGCAAAACCCACAACTTAAAGAAATGAAAAAATTAGTGTTTGGGTTTTAAAGAATCTTGGCAAATTGGAGGTGTGCTGCCCCTTGGAGATTTCATCCCTAACACCACCCCCTTCCCAAGCCCCTAACCTTGTGACCCAAGCACAAGCTACAGGTCCAGGGCACGCAGTCACTCTGTAATGAAAGTTATGAATGAGCTTGATCTCCAGTTTTGTGTGGGGCCTGCAGGGCCCTATGTGAAGAAAGTTATGAATGAGCTTGCTCTCCAGTTTTGTGCGGGGCCTGCAGGGCCCTATGTGAAGGAAGTTATGAATGAGCTTGCTCTCCAGTTTTATGCGGGGCCTGCAGGGCCCTATGTGAAAAAAGTTATGACTGATTCCACAGGCCCCATGTAGAGACTGGAGAGCCATAGTTATCAAGATCCAAGCACCAGATACATATGGGGCATGGGCTTGGACTTGTAGCTTCTCTAGCTTCTCCTCGGGTCATGAGGCTAGGGCTTGGGGGAAGGGTGGATATTAGGATTGGCAACCTCAAGAACACCACACCACTTTTATCAAAACTTCTGAGGCTCCAAACCATAATACTTTCATGTCCTTACTTTGTGTGCTTTGCATTCTTCAACCCTAATGTCTGCAATGAAGCATAGTATATATTTTTTTGCAATATTGATATATATTTGTTCTAGTGTTTTGTGGTCCTCCCGTACCACCAACTCCCATCGTAACATACTTCAACCACCTTGGTGCCTGCTAAGTAATTGTACATATGTTCATAACTACAGCAATCCAAATGACAGGTGTATTGTGTGGGCCTGCACCTTCTTTTAACTCCATCACAGCATTCTCCAGCTGCTTGGCTGACAGTTTAATAATTGCATATCATCACTCATGACCACATACTCACTTCACAACCATGTTGCCAGGGTCTGCCTTGTACTTTCCTAAAAATCCATCATAGCATTCTTTGGCCACCTGGTTGCATTTTTTAACATGTTCTTTTTATTCAGCATTCCATGTGGAAATACATTTATGAGGGAACTGCGGGCCTGTAATAAAGTTGTATATTTCAACGATTCATTATTAAAGGTAGCTGTCCAATAGGTGTTGTAAGACTATCACTTCCCTTGCTGGAAGCAGACCTGCTAATGTACAGTAGGTGTTCATCAAGGACACCAAAGTGGACATTTTACAATGCTGCTGTCAACTGCCCCACTATTGGGGTAAACAGACACTGTAACTGTGCAAGACAGTGATGCATTACTGCCCTTTACACTGTATGCCTCTATGTATGGAGAATTGAAATTAACCATTATGGTTGCAAAGTGTAACATGGAAATATGTACAAATAAGTCTGTGTTAAACTTAAGTCAGTGATAGATTTTGCAACCATAATGTGTAATATTAAATAATGAGCTCTGAAAATTCTCTGTACGTAGAGGCATACAGGGGTGGTACCATATCGCAGTCTTTTCTGTTACTAATGAAAGGGGGAACCAAAGTAAAAAAAAAACACAATAAACAAAAGATGTCAAAGAAATATATCAATTCCTGTTAGTCCTCTTCATAATATTTGGAAAATTGTCATCCGAGTCAGGGGGAAGAACGCATTGATATGCTAATAAATAATCAACTATGAATTTAAACTTGCGTTATTAATATCTATGAAGAATTAGGTTGTCCTGTTGGTGCGGCGGTAGCGGCGGTGGTGACCCAGGTTCGGAAGTGAGCTCAAGTCATTGGGGTGGGAAGGGATGAGTGCCCCAGAGGACACAAGTGGCAGTGCAAGCTGGAGACATGATTGGAAGGGAGGTGCTTCCTGACTGCGACATAAAGGTGCTCCGCCTGCTCACATCCTTGGCAGTCCTCACCCATGAGGCGCCCGGGGGTAGGGAGGGAGGAAAAAAGAGGGAAAACACTGCATGCCTATAACAGAATGATTCAGTGCCCTCCCACTGGGCCTGCATCACCTACTAGGCTACCTGACAACAACCATGCTAAACTCCCACTGGGACTGATGGGAACCCTGAGGAGCTGTACCACGGGGGGAACTGGGAGGCACTGCAGGATTACACTTTAAGTGTCTGTTTCAATATAGCTAATCATTAATTGCATGCAACAGGGTGACAGGTATATAAGTCCCAGAGGCAATGGGTGACAGGGCTTAGGGAGGGGGCACTGATAATGGGGGCTGGCCAGGCAAAGATAGAAGCAAAAAAAAAAAAAAAAAAATCTGGTCAGAGCCAAAATGACTGCTAATGCATTAACTTAATAAAAAGATACAGAAACAAAGTGTGGGTTGGATTTTAATTTGTTATGTTATTGTGATTTTAAAATTGCAGAGTTATATCGCAGTAGTAGAAAAAAAACAGAACTGTAAAGGGTATTTTGCCAAAATAGTGCAGCTGAGAAACAGCATCTCCTTTTCAGTGGGGTCCTGCTTTTACAAAGTATTTTTCCAAGATGGAACAGCTTAGATACAACATCTGTTTTTCAGTGAGATTCTTCTGTAGTGTGGTCCTGCTTTTACACATTTTTACAATGTATTTAGCTAGGATACCTTAGCTGACATGCAGTATCTCATTTTCAGTGGGATCCTGCTTGTACACATTTTTATAACGTATTTATCCAGGACAGCCTAGTTGAGAGGCAGTATCTAATTTTCAGTGGTGTCCTGCTTTTACAATGTAGTTTTCTTAAGAAAAGCCCAGCTAAGATGCAATATCTCTTTTTCAGTGGGGTTGTGCTATAGTGGGGTCCTACTTTTGACCTAGGTTTACAATGCATTTACCGGGGATAGGCCAGTTAACATGCAATATCTCATTTTCAGTGAGGTCCTACTTTTATCCATTTTGCAGTGTATTTTTCCAAGGATACCCAGCTGAGATGCAATATTGGTATCTCATTTTCAACTGGGTCATGCCTTTACACATATTTGGACTGTATTTAACCAGGATATCACATCAGAGATGCGAAATCTCGTTTTCCGTGGGTGTCCTGCTTTTTTCCATTTTTACAATATATATACCTAGGATAGATCGTTAAGATACATTAGAAAATGGGCATGTAAAATCCTGGCTTCTGATTGGCCAGTTCCCTACTCAGAGCCCTGGTCTATCTGACAGTAGACCTCGGCAGAAAACAAGTGCCAGACCCTTTGCTTACTCACATATCATTGTGCCCAGTCTGCTTTCTCATTGGCTGAGAGCACCTGACTAAATTACAAATCTCTGCCATTTTTTTTTCTCTCACTTAGTGGGAGCTGCTTGCCCTAGTGCAGGTGCTCACATCAGACTCATTCACTCTGCCAACTTAAATACAATTAATCTGTACCTCAGAAATTTATTTTACAGCTGATCGCTGGCTCTGATGATGATGTCCCACTACGTGCTGCCACTAATGTCCCGATCACACATAGAACACTGCGTAATAAATGTGGGAAATAAACAGAACCACTCAACTTCATATTAAAATAAAAAAAAATACATTTAGTGGCGTGCCGCCTCTTCCAGTATCTCCATACTATGCTACTGGGAGACAAGTCATCTGAGCACGTACGGGGTGACGGTTTCCGTAATGGCTGCATCTTCTGTAGCACAGCACGTGAATAAATGAAAAAGAAGGGGAGAAGAAAAAAACAACTGCATCTTCCGTAGCACAACACATGAATTGATAAAAAACAAGGGGAGAAAAAAAGTCTAACCATGAATGCATACAGTATAACAAAAGCGTGTGTGTGTGTGTGTGTGTGTGTGTGTGTGTGTGTGTGTTGGGAGGGTAACCATGACAGCCAACTCAAAATGGCAAAACTACAGAAGCTCAACTAGTCCCCAGCTCAAAAAAAAAGCATTGTGAAAAAGAAGAAGAATCAGCATTTATGTAGCGCTTTTCATACACAGTATCCCAAAGCGCTTTACAAGCAATGCTAGACTGGTAGTGAAGTGACTGAATGTGTGGTGGCGGCCATATCGCACATCATCACCCACACACAGCCTGGATAATTGCATGAACCAGTTTATGGGAAGGGGAATGTTGGCCAGGACACCAGGAATGTTCCCTGCTCTTTGAAGAAGTGCCCTTGGTTCTTTACTTCCACCTGGACACCCACCAGGACAACACCAGGATGGGCAGAAGGGACCTCAGTTTAATGTCTCATCTGAAGGACGGCACACCCCAGCAGTACAGCACCCCCCAATACTGCACTCAGATGCCAACGATTTTTAGGTGCAAGTCCAATCCCAGTGTGAGACGAGAACCCACGACCTTCTGGTCCAGAGGCGGATGTGCTACCAACTGAGCCGCGCTGACACCAGGCGGAGGAACAAATATTTTTTAACAAAATAATAAAATACTTAATAATTTTGACATTTGAACATAAAACTATTTTTTTTTTCAAACATACACAATACAGTGCCCATTTTCTAAGCACAATAATACCCTCCAGGGTGGCCGGTATGGGTAGTACTGGACCTTCCAGGGGCTATAAGGCCTTCCTCATTACGCCCCTGGGCAGTCCGGTATTGCCCAATACTGCCCACCCTGTCAGGTATTATTGCTTACATATCTAATTTTCAGTGGGGTCCTGCATTTACTCATTTTTACAATGTTACTTGGGATAGCCCATCTGAGAGGCAATATCTCATCTTCAGTGGGATCCAACTTTTACAGTGCATTTTCCCACAACATAGCTTGGATGCAACATCTTCTTTTCAGTGCTGGGGTTCTGCTGCAGTGGGGCCCTGCTTTTACACATTTGTACAATATGTTCAGCCAGTACAGCCCAGCTGAGACACAATATCTAATTTTCAATGGGGTCCTGCTTTTATACATTTTTAGACTGTATTTAGCCATGATAGCACAGCAGAGATGTGAAATTTCGTTTTCAGTTGGATTCGGATTTTACCCATTTTTACAATATATTTAGCCAGGATAGCCCAGCTGAGAGACAATGGGCTCCAGTTTCAGACCAGCCCTTAGACTGACGCAAACTGTGATGAACAGCAGCTTACGTTGAATGCCCATGTGACAGGGACCCTGCACCCACTTTTCATAAAAGTAGGATCCCAGTGCCAAAAACCCTCAGTTC